>JAOTQQ010000003.1:15586161-15612285 GCA_026546715.1 Gallinago undulata
TCTCCTCTCCTCTCCTCTCCTCTCCTCTCCTCTCCTCTCCTCTCCTCTCCTCTCCTCTCCTCTCCTCTCCTCTCCCCATGGCCATGCAGCTCTCCAGACCTGCACAGGGAGGGGACGAGAGCAGCCAGTGCTTTTCTCTCTTTTGAGAAAGAGTGATCACAGAGGATCTTGCTCACCTGCTTAATTACTATTACAATAATTGTATCCCTTAAAACAGAGGAGACCATGCTCTAGTTATGGTTTTGGTCCTGCTTAGGGCAGTGAGAAGCATTGCTAAAGAGGAAAACCCGAGTAAGAGAAGTGCAGCAAAGAGAAGAAAGAGATAAAAATGAGAAACTTCAGTGTTATTGCCCACCTAACACCGTAACGTAAACACTTGCATTGACACAACTAATCCCACAAGGTTCACACAACTCTCTCACCTCTCCTTGGCCTGAGCCCTCCCCAAACTGCCCACAAATCATTTCCCCGGTCTTTTTTCATCTGAGCATCTCAAATAGCTCACATCTCACTTCCCCCATCCTGTATCCCCCATCCCGCATCCCCCCATCCTTGTGCCTGGGGCCCGCACAGGGGCTGACGCAGCCGGAGGTGCCCACCGAAGGGCTTGCAGCCCCTTCCCGACACTTGCCAGTCGTGCTAGGGGGGCACAGCCACGGCTTTCCTGCCCCCACCCCTCTACCTCTGCGTCCATCCCAGGCAGCCTGGGCCAATGTCTCCGCAGGTGGAGGGTGTCCCGTGCAGCCCCCCTGCCCCTCACCGGCACACACAGCCCCGACAGCCCAGCCCGAGCGCCGCTGTGGCCCCAGGAGGCAGAAGGGTTTGATTACGGCACCTGGGGTCCCGCTCCCATACCCACAGCCCACCTCGGGGAATGAGGTTTTTTGAGGAACTGGGGCACGGAGAAATGGGCTCAGTGTATTATTCATGACTCCTTCGCCCCACGGATTATCTGCCACTGGGCACATGCAAGAAAACACTAACACTTCCAATTACAAGTTGATTCCCAAGTCCTTGGCTTCCGTATTAATTTAACAGGCAGGGATTTTCTGATTTCCTCCACCAACTGAGTTGAATGCAGAGTAGCTCGGGATAATCCCAGCTATGTGAGCTGAAGGGCAGAGTGAAGAGGGGAACAGCCTGTGTGCTCAAGGGCTGCCTCTCTGGGCTTTGCTGCAAAGACAGACCAAAAACCGATCCGTCTGCGCCACTGCAACACGCTGTCTCCAGCCAGCTTTGCTTCCTTGGACATTCCTTTCGCCACGGCCCAAACTGCCCCCAGACTGGCTCTGTAAGGTAAGGCCAGCCCTGGGTACAAGGCAGGTAACGGTGCGTCCCCTTTTGTACTTTCACAAGCTCAAAAAAGGACAACACTGGAAATTATTGTTATTATGCAGTGAGGTTACAGAAGGTCACTGCCTGCCTGCCCCAAACCTGTCAGCCCAGGCCCCGCTCACGGGGGGAACCAGGAGGGCCCTGACTCGTGCAGCCGTGGCACAGGGTGCACGAGCATATCCTGGTGCAAGAGGAGTGACCCGGGGCACACCAGGGCCTTCACTCCACGTCCCACCCTGAGCTCCCACCCAGCGCCCCTTTAACTCGCTCTGCAGATCCTCCCACTTGGCCACCACTGTCCCCTGGAGCCACCCCAGCCGACACCGACACGCTGGCACCTTCGCAGCCCAAAGGGGCCGCCGGGAGCGGGCCAGCCCGGCCAGTCTGCGTGAGCCCTGGGAGAACCTGGCCATTTCCCATCCAGCTCCCTGCCCCTGGGCCAGCAGCTGGAAACCCAGATGGGAAAATCCCCGAGGATGCGGGCGAGAGGAGCAGTGGGTGGAAGCGCTGGCACCCGTGGCCAGCACCAGGCTGGGTAATGCCCGCTCTCACAGGAACCGTGGGGGGGACCACAAAGACAAGCCCATTCAGGGCACCATCAGAGCCCAGATCAAAAGCCACTGCAGTCCATGGACCATCTCCCACAGGGTTCAGTTGGCTTTGGGCCACTCTCAGATGCATTTGGAGGAGGGCGTTTGAGAATGGAACACGCTCCTGCAGCCCAGGAGTACTGGATGTGGCTGAGGACAAGCTGGGCTCCTCTCCAGTGCGCACGGGACACGGGTACTGCTGGTGTCCCTCCCTGTCACCAGCCAGCGCTGCCTGCTGCCACAGCAGAGCTGCACCACCGGCTCGGGGGGCTGCGGAAGCGCAGGGGGTTCCCCTGTCCTAGCAGAGCTGCTGCTTTGGGGGTAGAGCAGCTGGTCCCCCCCCTTAAGCAGAGCCAGGGCTAACCCACAGCCGGCTCTGCCCATCTCCTGGAGGCACAGCCCCACCGACGGACAGCCTGAGCCCCACGGCACCCTGCTGATGGAGACGTACCTTCCCACCCCCAAGAAAAGCTGTTTCCTGCAGCAGCCCCCCACCAGACTCCCCTGAACAGCTGAAGCATCACAAGCACTTTGCTAATACCTGCTCTATCAGCAGGTCTGCAACGGGCCAGGAGACCTTCCTGGCTCTGCAGAAGGGCCTGGGCAGATGTCCCCAGCAATAAGGTGTCACCATGCCCGGGCCATGTGCTGCCACCCTCTGAGGAGGGTCCCTGGCCCCTCTCCCAGCTGTGAGGACAGCGATGCTCCTCGCACTGGGGTGTAAAGCCCAGCACCTTCACACACAGAGACGTGGGGCTCTGCATGGACTGAGGGCTAGCAGACCCCGCGCTGCTCTCCTCCACAGGGACACCACTCCCACCATGGGGACACTGCTCCTGCTATGGGGACACCACTTCCCACGGGAATGGGAAAGGGGAAGAAAGGGAGGAGTATTTTGAAACACCCCGGTGACCATCTGCGGGCACATCTGCCTCGGCCCGGGCTGTGCTCTCCCCAGTCGTGCCCGCAGAACGCAGGGTGACCCCGCGGGGACAAGACCTGCTTTTATGCCTCGTTTCTAAAGCTCTGGTTTCTTCCCTCCCCTCCCAGCATCGCTGTGCCTTGGGTTTGGAAATTTGTGTGCGTAGTGAATCTAATTGGATTTTTATCACTTTTGTCTCCCTCTTTCTCCCCTGCACACTACATCAGGCCTTTGTTCAATGCAGCTAAAGGCAGATCTGCTCTGTGATGAGATGCTGCCTGGCAGTGGCTGGCAGAGCTTCAGAGCAGAGACAAGTGTCACACAATAGATGCTCCACTGATAAGCTGTGGAGGCTTTCACGACAGGGAGACGCAGGAGAGCGGGGGTTTTCAACAGCAGCAGTAGAACCAAAGGTATTTGGGCAGGTTCTTCTGGCTGGAGAGTTGCACCATCCAACGGCGAAGGGCTGCGCTCACCAGAGCTGGGGCAACGCCGTGGGACGGAGCCGGGGGCTGGAGGAGCTCCGAGAGGAATCGCAGCCCCACTGTCCTTCAGCTACACCCTCATGTTTGGTTCCTCCTCCCCCTTTTTTCAAACTCCCCATGTGTTGACGGGCTGTGAAACAGGAGGGTGGGCAGAGAAACAGCTCGTTGAGGTTCCTCGTGCTCCCAGCCCCAGGGGGATTTGCCCCAGCAGAGCTCTGCCGCGCACAGTCGGGGTCCATCCTTCCTGTGATGCCACTTGATGGGCACGAGTGAATCCCTCCTTTTAGACAAGCCCGGGAATGTCCCAGCATGTTCTAACTATAGCCACAACTGCTTTCCTGAGAAAAAGCTGCGCTAATTTGTGTTGGCACTGATTTGGCATGAGTTTCTCATGTGCCAATCACTGCAATATATTTCCTTTTCCCACCCTCCCCCTAATCACTGCAGCAAGAAAAATCTGGTTTATAGTGACAGTGGCATATCCCTTAGCTATTATTTAAATATATACAGATTCACAGATGCTTAAATGGACTTAGATTCAAATGTCTTGAGGAGGAAAAGAGGACAAAAGATATTTTGTCACAAGATAATAAAAAGTACGTGGTATAAGAAAAGAAAAGATATTGGTTAAACAATACCAGAATTTAAAAAAAAAAATACTGTGAGGGCTAAACCTACCAAAATGTGCCGTGATTTTTTAATTCAGGCGAGTTAAAGGAAGGACCTCTAACCTGGGAAGCTGCAGGGCACAGACGCCAGTGGCAGTGTTCCCAGGGCTCAGGAGACCTCCCAGGACTACACGGCTCCACAAGGAAACCCCCATCCACTGAGGGCTCTCCAGAAACACAGCCCCGGAGTGAAGGCACTGACATCTGAAAATCAAGGGCAAGAGCTCGCGCTGGCTCTCTCCAAAGGCACAGTGGACACGCAGCCTACATATTTTGGGGTTTGACTTCTCAAACAGCCAGATGGGCTTTTTTATTCATGTCACTACTAGAAACTACAGCAGCGACCTTGACGGGCTGCACGGGGTTTAAAGACACCCTGTAGCAGTGGAATTTCACAGCACTGCAGAGGTGTGATGCCCCGTCGCTCCCACTGTACAAACATCCCCGGTAAGGACACAGCCCTGCGTCACGGGGCGACGGTTCCAGAGCCCTGGCGTGTCAGGGATGTGCGTTGGATGCAGCAGCTCCAAACTCTGAGGAGTGGAGTAAAACACATGTGTAAAGCAGGAATCCTCCGGTGCTCTGCCAGCTGTCCGTGTGCCCAGAATCGGGGCAGAATGTTGCTGTCAGACCTAACTGGCAGCCTCTACGGCAGCGCAAACCACAATACAGCCTGCTCGCTCCCAGGGATCCAAGGCCGACATTTGTATGAGGCTGCATTTTGGGGGAGATTTTAATTTAAAATAAAGGCTGGAGTGAAGAGAGAAGCGCTCTTTCTATTTTTTTTTAATTTAGAATCCTTCAAAGACGCATTTAGCTCTTGAGAAAGAGATAATCCTGGTATTCCTGTCCTGCCAAAATGAAAATCAGAACAGACAGGATGACGTGAGAGGAAACACAGGCACAAAACTCCCTAGAAATCACCCAGCAGGTCGGCAGCAGAGCCCAAAACTGGTCCCTGACACCCAGCTCCTCAGTCCCCGCCGCCCACCTCAGGCTGCTCGGGGCAAATGGCACTTGGCGTGAGGTTGCCAAGCGGGTCCCCGTGCAGCAGCCAGCGTCGAACAGGGGACGTTCAGAGACTCCCCGGCCGGGACACTCTCCTTCCCCACAGCCCCACCAGGCTCCCGCACGGCACCACGGCTGGGGCACAGCCTGGCGGTCAGCGATAACAAATTAACCTTTCTTTCAGTTTTTAATTAAGTTCCTCAAAACTGCAGAGAAAAATCCTGAAAAATATAATCCAAGAGCGCAGCAAAGGCTCAAATGTCAAAGACGAGCAATATCCTGAGCTGCTCTTGTTTTAATTGTAATTTCTTTATTCTACAGGAAGCATCATGGTTTCCAAGGACTAACAACTCACAATTCGTGACTTTCTAACGCTCTCAGTCTGACTTTCTATATGACACATCAAGTGGCAACCGAGTTGTACATACAAGCCCACACTTCATTCTTGTCACAAGATGCTAATTTACCTGCACTCAGGATATTTTTTCCATCCTCTATCATACTCTCTCACTCTCTCTGTCTCAAATAACTCAAAAAGAGCTACTTCTGTACTTCTGTAGCTCTTTTCATGTCACAACCTGAAGGATCTATTCAACCCCCCCTTCGTTCGTTACACACAAGTTTCCAGCCTCCCGTTCCCAGGGTCTCACAGCATCCTCATGGCCACGTAAGCAGCCCCCTCTGCAGCCACAGAACGGCACCACTAATCCCCCTCCCCAGCTGATATTTGTTCATCTGCTCATTCCCTTTCCACTTAAAAGTATGTGTGGAACAGGGTGGTTTCACAGAGGTTTTGTCTGGGATTTCGGTCAGTTTTTTGCCCAGGCAGATATACAGATTGCCCAGAAATATTTACAGAAACAGGCTAAAAGTTGTCTCCAGCATTAACAGCTCCTTCCCCTCCTACTGGACTGCGGGAAACAGCACTGGGAGCTGCGGTCCCGTCCCAGTCCCCATCCTGGCCGCTGCTCTCTCTCGTTCCTGCAGGCCCTGGCACCCTTCCCACGTCCCCTCTCGCTCCTGCTCTAGGTTCTTCCCAGAGCCGTTTCATTGCCAGCCCTTGGCATCTAGCCCTTGGCATGCACTGAGGAGGAGGAAATCGAGCTGACACCAGCCCCAGAGCCCGCCGCAGCCTCCCAGAGAATATGCTGTATGCGCACAGACCGGGCCAGAGCGGAGGGAGCACTATTTCCTGAGAAAATCACCCGGCAATGTCACTCGTTTCATAACCAGCAAACCTGAGCCAGGCCATAAAAGAGCCGCATGCAAAACACTGCAGCTCTTCCACTGCAAATGTTTGAAAAGAGCTCCACAAACTCTGCACCAACACTACAAGATTTTTGCTCTAACACATCCTGCGTAAACTGAAATACCACTAATCCCCGCTCGGCTGGCTGTGTAAGGTCTGAGCCCGGGGGCAGAGCTGTGGCTCCCTGTCCCCTCAGCGGTCCCTTCTCAGCCAAACCAGCCCCAGTTCACAGAGGAGCCCAGGTAAAAACGAAGACCCGGGTCAGCAGAAGCAGCAACTGACACCTCCACACCCTCCTGCAACACAAAAGAACAGGGGAATCACTGGACAAGGAGTGACACAAATCCTTCCTGAAGTTCACCTTCAGGAACAGGCTGACCCCACAAAATAACGCACAGCCGATTGAACAACACCTCCCACCCCATCCGATGATATCCTGATGATGATAACCTGCTGCAGCCCAACTCCGCAGGTCTTTCCACTGCAGCCTTCACCGAGATGCAGGGAAGTCGGTCCCCTGGGACCCGTATCACACATGCATTAAATAAAAGATACACAACACATCACAGGTATATCTTGTCACCAAGGCAAACCGCAAAGGCAACGGACACACGTGGGTAACGGGTGTAACTCAGTATGGGGGATGGGGGGGTTGGGGTTTATACCTTCCAAAACAAAATCTTACCGATAGGAATTTGGGTGAATGACCTGTAGCATCAGCAAATTGGATTCATTACCCCAAAAGGGTCATCCTCTGGCCCTATGAAATGTGTTTAATGCTCCATCACGTTACAGAACTCCAAAATAACAACTCTCGATGCTGTGGCTTCCCTGTTTGGTCTCTGAGAGGGGTCAGTGTCCGGGGCTGGAGAGACCCCTCAGCACAGGGCGAGGTGCTGGCAGGGTGCCTGCGGGTAGAGAGCAGGGTGGACCTGCCAGAGGAGTGGGATCACGGCCCTGGAGACCAGCCAACTGGGGACTACTGTGACGACTGCAAGGATTTCACATGAGCCACATTTGATGAAAAAAGGCTGCTGCTAACAGCTACGTAGTCATGGATATAGAACAAACAAATCACTAAATTGCAGAAAAACAGTGAGAAAATTTAAACCTGGAGCTTGTTCTAGCCTCTGCTCCCCATGGAGTTGCACAACTTCCCCCGTTTCACTTTAAAATACCTTCACCACTTCATGCCGAATAGCTGGGGCTCAACTGAAGTCTGGATTCCCCGCAGCTGATTTCACAGAGTGAGTTCAACAATATCTAACTCAGAAGGCATCTCCCCTTGGCCTCTTAAAAATGCAGCGCTGTAGAATCTATTAAGTGATTAGTCAGATATCTGCTTAGAAAGAACATTCGTCACTGCACAATAACACTGGAAAGTGTTACTGGTTATTGGTGGAGCTTGGCTCTGCACGGACACATAAATGTCTGAAGAATTCATAGAAACCAGTGGTGGTTCATGAGACCCCGATGGCAACCCTAGGTTTGGGACGGATTCTTAATTGTCAAATCTGAGTTTTCATCTTACACCCTCATCTTTTTAAAATGATTTAGGATGAAGGTGTAGCAGTAAGCACATGTATTATTCAGGATTACTCCTTTTCCCCGGGGAGGAAGGCCTGTCCACCCGCAGCCACACGAAGCACGTGTAGCTCTCTACAGGGCACTGTGTGAGCTGTGAGAGTGCTGGGGCCAAAGGAACGCTTCCAAGGGAGAAGGGGATGACATTGCAAGCAGGCACCTTCCCGATACCAGGCGGGATGGGTGAGAAGGTCTGGGGCTGCCGGGAGGGCGAGGAGGGTCCGGTGGCGAGGCACGTGCAATGAGGCAGGCACAGCTTGGAGCAGCCGCCGCCAGCACGAGGAGAAAACACGGCAGAGAGGGAATGGGAGCAGAAAAGAAGTCAGTGTTTTTCCTCCCCTGCTCCGAAAGCTTCCCGGCTGGGCCTGGCGGGCAGCTCCCACCTGGGGGGCAGATCCCCAGACCCCCCCGGCCGCCCCAGGGAGGGAGACACAACTGTGTGGGTGCCCTGCTCTCGGAGGCGCCGTCTGCTCCGCTCACCCGCAGATGCTCACAAGGAGATGACCAAGGTCTGAACACTCTCCCTGGGTTTCTTAATTGGTTTAAGCCAGCATTTACACAGCAGCAATTCCGAGCCGTGAGCATCCAATGCAAGCAGAGAGCACAGTGGCAAAGCCCTTGTGTCGCTGTCGAAGTGACGGTTGGGAAGAGCAACCCCACTGTAACAGTTCAAACTCAGAGCAAGCACAGGCAGACTCCAAAACCATTCACACGTGGTTTTAAAAAAAGCAAGAAACATATCACAACTTCTTTATTTTATTTAAAACGGTCATTTCCCCTGTTCTCTCTGCCTTTAAAGTGAGGGTGAAGGTACTGAACACTTTTTTTAAGGGCACTTTGAGAATTGTTCAGAAGCCTGGCAGCAGTCACAAAGCCAGCTGAACCTCTTAGCAGTGCCTCTGCATCAGGCCTAGATGCAGAACAGAAATCTCCTGCAGTATCACCATTTTGAACCCCCAGAACCCCACACGCCTTTCTTCTTCCACCGCACGCTCCCTGGCACGTGGAAGCACACGGATGGTTTTCTGCTTCTCACTCACTTCCCATTGTCTTTCCCTGTGCAGGAGTCCGGAGTTCTCTCCACATCATAACAATTTCTTTTTAAGAAGGAGTGAAGCACAGATGGAAGCATCACCTGAATCATGATATTGCTTTCACTGTTCTTTATGCATAAATTCCTTGAAAAAGGCCTTGTACAGACATGAATTGTTCCATCCAGGGATCTCAATGCACAAAGGAGCGCCCAGTGAACGCAGATGTGATGGGACTCTCACGCAAGTCTTTTCATGGCAGGCTGCTCTCACCTTGGCTTCGTTCTCAGTTTCACACATCCGCAGCATTCAGGCCTCTCACCGACCAGATGATATTTCCTCTGAAATGCGCCTTTTAAATGAGATTTCTGATTTGCACCCACTGGTGCTCACCGAGAGGTGAAACAGCTCTGGTACAGATTAACATAGTTCACTGGAGCCAATAAAGTACCTGCCTTATCCCATGAAAAGGCAGAGGGGAACTTGGACAGGTCTCGCGCTGCAAATGTTGTATCTAGTTTCTGTTACGTGTGTGACACAGACTCACAAAGAGTAAGATCCAGTCATTTCGTTCATGGAAAGCCCCTTGCAGAGTGAGTCATGGTGAGACCAGCTTCCTGTAGCACCAACTCCGCTCACAGTCACCTCTCAGCAGCTCTTCTTCTCGACGAAATCACAGCCACGGGGACGCTGCTCCAAAGGTACCTTTTTGTGCAAAATAGAATTCAAGCAGGTGATCCAACTATTTGTTTCACATGTTAAAAGACAGTGCAGGCTTCCCACTTAGACGCAGTTATGTTTAAAATAGAAATGATTTTTTACTAGTAGATCAGGTTAATAGATTTTTAAAAATAAAAACCAAAACCACAGTCTCCCAAAAAGATTTTTTAAGCATGTTAGTGTGTGCCAGGCTTCTTTCAAATATTCTGAACAGAAGGATTTCCATTTAGTAACATAATTTAAATCATCTATGTAGGACATATTTGAAGAAAACCGATTTTAATGAAGCTAAACTGTTTGCAGTTGTGCTCAGGTTATGTGCAGGCTGAGGTCATTCTCAGCAGAGTCATTGTCACAAAGGCCACTCAAATTTCCACCAGCTTCTGTTATTTAAAAAGTTGCAATTTCCCAGGAAACGGATCCTCACCACACTGTGCATGCCACTCTACAGACACACAGTTCTCATCCATTCCCAACACACATCACCTCCAGTGTCAGTGCAATCTACGCGAAATGCACAAAAATAACATTGCTTTTTCTACCATAGAACTGACTGGCCATGAGTTGGAAAGAATTGGCCAGGCAGGAGCACGGGTCTGACACAACAGCTTTTCTGTAGGGACAGTTTTACCCACAGGTGCTTCTTACAGTGACTCCAGAGAAAGGCAAGGGTCAAAGCACAAATGTGCCACCACTTTCAGTACAACAGCCTGGGCCTACAGAAAAAAAGGCCGAAAGCAATTTTTCTCAGCCCAAAATATCAGCAGCAGCAGGACTGCCGAGTGTCTAGCACACCTTTTGAATGTATGGCTTAACACGACAGACGTTAGAACAAAGGCAGGAGTCCTACAAATCCTTGTGTCCCTACAGCAGGGTCACAGGGAGTTTAACAGCAGGTAAATTAATACAACTCTTTTGATATTGCAACACATTATAGATCTCATAAGATTCTATCCTAGAGAATAATTAAAAAGACTTTATAAGACTTTCCTAGAAAAAAAAAAAAAAAAGAGACTTTATAATTCCATTAGACTCTATTCTGGCCCCTAAGTGATATTCGGCAGGTCTTTTAATATGCAAGTCTCAATTTACTTGGTAATAAACTAGCTGTTTACAGCTAGTAGCTGTAGTAGCTGTGTAGCTGTTACAAAGCTTCACATGAAAGGTATTAGTAAAAGACAAATGCAAACTATGAACATGTTCCCCAGTGTCCGTGGTATCTCACACAAGTTGTATATTCTTGTAGCATCGGTATCAGGAACCCATCACACACGTGAGGTGTAACAGAGAACACGACGATGCACACTGTGGGACGTGACAGGATTATCCCCCCTTTCCTTCTGAATTGAGAATAAGGAGTGGGACAAGTGTCCTGTGTCAGCAAATCTCCTGTCACGAAAGCCTTCCCCATCCCATGCTCCATCAGCCTCAGCACGGCTGAAGAGTGGGGAACAAAGTTCTGGTGTTTAATCTCAGTATCTATAGCTGCAGTTTAAAGGAAATAATGTTTGACCTTTGCGCCCTGGACAAAGACAAAAGATTGTTCCTCTGCTCTTTGCCTTACAGCGCTGGCAGATTGTGTTGGCCTTGCACACCCCTCCCCCATTTCCTTCTCCCGTATTTTTAAAGAAAAGACAGTTCCAGTTTGGTCAAATCCTCCTAGAAGTCATGCTTTTTAGACCATGCGCCTTTCACCTTTTGAATACTCTCCATGTTTTGGAAGTGCAATGCTCAAAACTAGAAACAGCTGAGGTGGAGCTGATGAGAGGGGGCAGGTTGCATTGGCTGATTGCAGGTCGTACCCTCCTCTTCATCCCCTGAGCACGAAGATTGCCTTGTCCCAGCGTGACGCTGCTGACTCACACCCAGCTGAAGACCTGCTCTGGTCCGTGGGTTCCTTCCAGCAGGGCCCCCGCATCCCACGCAGAGGGGCTGTCCTGCCTGGCTCGGGAAGAGCCCACCTCGAGCCCTCACAGCTGGCCAGCATTCCGGCTTTCCGTGCACTTCAAACCCCATCCCTCTCCTCCGGGGCTCCTGCAGTCCCTTCGAGCTCAGCATTACCTGCAAACCCAGTAGGGCCTTTCCCCCAGCCTACCATCCGAACCGTTAATGCAGCCATGGAACGGAGCGAGGGAGGAGGGAGGGTGTGATTGTGGGACACCAGGAAACGTGGCTGGAGGGTGATGCAGCCCATGCTGGGTTGACAGAATCACAGAATGATACGGGGTTACGGGGTTGGAAGGGACCTCTGGAGATCAAATAGTCCAACACAGGATCTCAGGAACGGAGGAAGTAACCTCTCCTGTGCATCCCTGCCTTGCACCCCTGCTGGTCACACAGCCCCCGTGGCCAGTGCCACTCAATGCCACCATCCCCTGCCACACCACTTCCACGTGTGCCAGGCATGGACGCTGCCCTCGCCACGGGGATTCTCATTTCTCATCACACAGGGCAGGACGCGGGGATGTGATCCCCGGGGCTGAGAGAGCCGGGAGCAGACTTTGGGCCAAAATAACATGTTCTGGAGCTCAGATGGCACCAGGTGGGGCACAGCTTGGGAGCACAAACCTCGTGCAGTACACAGGCTCTGGTCAGAGTGTTGTGAGAGTAGGGGCACTCAGAAGAAGGCAAGGGGAGACTAGAAAAAGAGACAAAAATGGAACTGTTTATCCTTAGCAGCAAAAAAAAGAAGGTATGTTACAAAAATATACTAAAAAAAAAACATTCCAGCGACAAAGATGGGCAGAATGGAAGGTCATCATGTCAGCAGCAACAAAAGCAGCAATAAATAAGAAATTAATAAATAAAGACTACATAAATAAAAATACTGGCAAATCTCAACAGCCATTTGAAAATGGCTACCCCCTCGCAATGTGATCAGAGTGAGGAAAGTATTGTCAAAGAACATTAGAAAAGAAAAAACAGCAAAACTCATAATACTTTGTTGGAATAAAAAGAGCAAAAGGGAAAATAAAAGTGAATGCTAAAAAAAGAGACTAAATTTCATGCTTCATGGCTGAAATCAACCCAATTAGTACCAACTGTGAGGTTTCCTGGCCTGCTACGGAATCATCCAGTTCTGGTCACTGAAGCAGTTTGCAGTGGGCAAGAGATGCAGAAATTTCATGCAGGACCAGACTGTTGCAGTGGGGAGAAACCACCCAGGCTGGGTCTACACTTGAATAAGGTTATTTCACTCATGATGGGGAAGGATATGCCTAACAGGCATGACCTAACCCACCACTGACAGACCATTTCTAGGGGAAATAAGAGAGGATGAGGGGGAGTGGAAGCAGGTACAGATTATAACCCCCTCTTGGTCTCACAGGTAGACAATGATGAACTGGTAAGGAGAAGTCTAAGGGCAATGAAAAAAGATTTCAGGGCTCTAGGACAGCTAGTCAAGGGTTCAGGAGCACAAATCGTGTTGTCCTCTGCCCCTCCAGTTTTGGGGACGAACAAATGGACAAACAAGATCAGGCAGTTCGATACATGGCTCTGTAACTGGTGCTACCAGCAGGGCTTTGGGTACTCAGTTTATTGCTCTCACCTCCCACTACAGCTATGGTGAGACCGACTGATAGTATTTTGCCTTTAGACTTCATAAAATAATTAAATGGATTTCAGCCTAAGAAATGCACAAATCCTGTGATTGTGCATTCATTAAAACAGCCAGAGGCTGTGGCTGGAGCAGCGGTAACTGGGACAAGCAGATCTCCATTTTAGATTTTCCTTATTACAATACCCTTTCAATTTAACAACTTTCTTAAAGTAGCAGAGAGAAAGCAGAAGATTTGCTGCCTTTAAATTACCCATTGGTCGGCGGTAATGGCCTCCTCCTGTAGCCCCTCTCTTGTGTGTGGTCTCCTTGATCAAGCTGTGTTACTGGAACCACGTGAGGGCCGCCTGCTCGGCCTGAAACGCTGACTGAAGCTGAAACACACGTGAGAAACCCCCAGCTGCTGGAAGGATCCGAAAAGTCCTTCTGACTCGGGCCTCTCAGCAGGAGGCAACTCGTTATGACACACACATGGAAACGACGATCAGCTCCATCAGCTCGCCGGCAATGGCCAGATCATGTTTTGGTCAGAGCAGAGGCAGCGTGCTGAGAGCCCGTTCCCCTGGCCGTGTCTCTGTGCATTCAGAAAAATGCAAAAGCTGCCAATATCCAGGGTGTGCGTGGGCTGAGCCGCCGAGCCCGGCCCTTGGGGCTGGATCTCCGACAGTGGCCCCGTGGCCATGCTCCGAGCACCTTCCCCTCCTCACCAGCCCTGCTGCCGCCCCGTGCGCCCTCACACGCAGGCGGCCAGGACCTGGCTGCAGGTCCAGCAGGGCATAAACCCTCAGGAGACTCCAACAATCTCCTGAGGAAAGAACCAGCGCGTTCCCAGAGCGTTCAGTAAGTGCTGAGTGCTGTGCACAGTGCTGCAGCCAGCATTTCCCCATCTACAGGAACACACCAGGCTCAATTTCTGTTTTTTTCCCAGCCGGCTGTCTGGTCGCATGGGGAGGTTTTGACTGATGGTGGAAGGATGTGACCACCCAACAAAACCAGGAGCTGCTTCTCTTAGCAGCCACCTGATGGTGCTTTGCTGTTCCCATTAAAAACTCTGAAGGAGACAAACTCCTATCATTAATGGAAAACTTTTCACAAATACAGGCAAGTGCTGGCAGTGGCACGGCAGCTCCACTGCAGTAATTCAATAACCTCCTCTGCTGACAACAGCGGAGCCTGGGTATGGTTTATGGTAATTTATGCAGAGGAACTTCCATTCTGCATCATTGCATCCAGGGAAGCCATCACAGCTGGTGTCCAGTGGGAGCAGGACAGGCTGAATATTGCACAAACCTGCTCTGGCTTTGGAAGGACGGTGTAGGAACAACCCTGTTTGCTCAAAGATCCTCTCACAGGGTGTCCTATCCCAAGAAACAAACACGTTTGTGTACACTGTTCCTTCCACCTTTCTCTTCTCCAAGGAAAGTGAGCCCAGGTACAAAGACAGAAAATCTTAAAAACACATTGTGGTTTTGTTTCCAGAGCTGTTACAAGTAAGTTTAGGGATTATCAGCTTTCTGACCTTTAAAACTCATGCAGGCTCAGCAGGCACTTTGACAAATCCCCGTGTTCAGGACCATGAAGGTGTATCCCCAACTGGAAGAGCAAGAACTACTGAACTGTGCAACCTCTTCCCTGACCCACACAGGCCACCAGGACAGCACAAAGGACTGGATCCCATTAGACCTGTCTGACTGGTTTGCAGCTTACACCACTATCTATCCACACTTCATTCAGCATTACCAGCACCATTGCAGGTTAAAATCCCCTGAAAAATTTTGAATTGTAAAGTACTTTGTCTTCTTTTTTATTGATGTGTGTGTAAGAATCTTCTCTTCACTCTTCACATCTCAAAGTAAACTCGAAGTGTCAGTTAGGAAGTAGATGCCTGAAGGTGAAAAGGTTATCTGAGCAAATCCCAGTACTTAACCCTCACTTCTGTAGTAAATCCACGGCAACTTTCTCTGCAGCAGTGAAGGACTGCAGAGGAGGGAGTAAAACCAGTACCAAAAAACACTCAGCAAGAGTGACATTTGAAGAGGAAGTGGTAAAGCTGTTGCCCAAAGTCCCCTGAAAGCAGTACTTAGAGGTTACAGAAGTAAAGAGCCTGTCACCCTCAGGGGCATTTTTTTAACTGGAAAATTTTCTATATTGCTCATAACATTTTCTCACTTCTCAATACATACATTTAAATACAAAACTAGGTGCCCAGCAAGTTTGCTATGACTCCAGAGGGGATCAGAGCAACAAAGAATATAGAGATATAGATACATAGAGAGATACACAGCACATAGATCAGCACTGTTCAGTTTCTGAAGGTAGTTGGCAATACACACACACCATGGCAGAGCGACCACTGGATGTTCTCCAGAGATGTGCCTTACCAGTGATTATAGTGCTGGGAGGGAAGAAGTGACAGGAGGTTTAAAAGAGGATTTAATTCCCTAACCTAAGACAGTCTCTCTGGATACCCCAGAAGCAACAATCAGAGCAAAAATTGATCCAAAGGTCAGAAAATCATGGTGCTAGGCCTTCTTATGGAGCCTTCCTGCTGTCATTTACTAAGAGGTGTTTCATCACTGTATCTGAGTGAACTCTTCTGTGAGTCCCAAGGTCTCCTTTCTAGGTGAGCAGTTCCCGCTGAAGGAAGCTACTCATCTGCAGCCCCGGCCATCCCTGGTGGCAGCATCAGCACCAGGAGCACTGCCTCCAGGAGGCTGCCATAACTCTCCACCTGCACCAGAACTACCAGAGAAATCAAATGAGACAAAATCCCTTGTCAGAGGTTTGTCCACTGATTAAATCCTCCTCATAAAGAGAATGCAACTTAAGATTCATCAGAAAGAACACAGCTAAGACGATCTGAAGTCATTCAAGCAAGGAAACTGGGAAAGGCACAACTCCAGGGTCCTTTTCTCAGCCCTGTCGTTGATACGTTGTATGAAATGTTGTACTAGAAACATTTGTGGATGTGAAGCAATAATCGAGTTTTACCTCAGGTTCAAACTTGTAATCTGATGAGCTGAAGGAGCTGGAAGAAAGCAGCTCTGCCACGTGTCAGGGCCTGGTGATATATTCACATGGGGAAGGAGAACAAACATTCTGCTGTATCAGATGTTCCTCTGTATAAAAGATCCGATTTAACAGGACCAGTAACCTGATCCAGTATCAGGAATTCTGCAGTCTTAATCCAGGGGGTGGCTTTTCTGGCTCAAACATTCTCCTTTTTATATAAAATCACTCCTCAAGGAGACAACTTGGCCTCTCCCCAGGAAGACACAAGAAAGAACTCTGCTCCAAAGCTCTGGAAAGTAACATCAGGCGCGCACTGTATTTAACAGACATATAAAATCCTGGGTCCTTGTAAAAAAGCAGCAAGAATAATTAATCATGGGAGCAGTTTAACTTGCACACAAATGATTCTTTACCAGCTGATGGGTTTATGTAAAGGTCATTTAAGCTATAGGCAAACAGAAGATACAGGCTGGATGCAGGAATTACTGAGTGAAGCTTCATGCAACAGACCTGACCAGAAATCACAAAACCAGCTCCATCCTTAAAACTGAAGTTCAAAGAATTTTACTTTGTTTTTAACGTAGTGTGCCAGACCCACACAGTTGTAAAACACATCAACATCTCATCTCAGTAGTGAAGTTACT
The DNA here is from genome assembly GCA_026546715.1 of Gallinago undulata. Lineage (NCBI taxonomy): Eukaryota > Metazoa > Chordata > Aves > Charadriiformes > Scolopacidae > Gallinago > Gallinago undulata. The sequence goes on from JAOTQQ010000003.1 coordinate 15,602,969, forward strand.
TGATTTTTGCCTACAAGATCCCACACAGTTCTCATTTTCAGTGTCACTAAGGATCCCAATGACAACAAACAGCTAAGGGATCTACTCTGTCAGAGCCCAAACTGGAAGGACCTATTCCCTTCCATCCACGCCTTGAACTGTCCTTCCAGCCCCAGGCTGAGTCAAAGCCTTCTGCCCAGCTGGCTAGGAGAGCCCCAGTGGGGCAGCGTGATGAGGAGCCATGCCAGCTTCTGACGTCAGCAATGGACCAGTGTAGGTGTTGCTTTGAAACAACTAGCTAATTAATAGCTTCAAGCTGTTAAAACATAAATATATATTTTAAAAAGCACCCTCTGGAGCCAGGAGACAGCCCTTTGAAACATCACATATGGCTTCATGAGAACAAATTTGAAGGCACAGATGATCTATTTTGCGATTCTAAAAATTATCTCTCTGAGGCCAATGGTTACAAGTCCTCAGAGATGGATTTGTAAAATCAAACAAATCAAACTGAAAATCGCTGAAAATCAAACTCACCTTCTCCAAGTTCTTGTAAATTCTTGTGCTTGTTGAGGACCAAGCCCTTAAACCAACAGCCAGAGCAGCTCAGACGCTTCCTCAGGACACAGGTTTTTGGTGAGAGAGCATGCAGGCTGCCTGCAGTAGGAAGAGAGGAGAAACTGCCGGGAAGCAGAACACAATGTTTGGCATTAACTTTTAGGAAAAGAAATCTACTAAATTACATTTGAAACTGCTGATCAAGCCCCATTTCATTTCTGAAATTTCTTCCATGACTGGTATTGTTTTGCTCTTCATTCCCAACACAACAAGCCTGATCCAATTAAATCCAGTCCTATTACCAGCCAGTGTAATTTTCCCTAAGGGAAGCAGAAAGTATCCTTCCTCCTGTCAAAGCTGAATTCATCTCAGTGGGCTCTTCACCTGCTAATCACCACATCTTTAGTGATGAAAAAGTGGAGCAATTATCATCTGATGGCTGTTACATTAGTGTAATTGCCAAGTCTTAGCAGAGCTGTGGATGAACAGCTCACCCAGCACAGGGAAGTGCCACCTTTTTGCTCTCTTTCTCACTGGGTATTTATATTTATTTACCACAGCATGTGCATGCCCCATAGTCTCACTGAATTCCTCATCACTCCTGAGGTACAAGAGCACTATTTGAGACACTGTAGAGGTGCAGCACTGCGACAGAGAGGATAATATTTTCAAATATGTCTAAATGGCGTAAGAGGTGGACTCCCTTTACACTGTGCAGTCACACCGGAGCTCAGCACTCTTTGGAAATCACGGGAATTTGGGCTTTAAGTAGCTTGCTTTATTGCAGGGTACGGTGTCAGTGTGGGGTGCTTTGCTGCCGGCAGGATCCCAACTCAGGCAGGGGTGTGCAGACAGGTTCCTGTGGGATGCCACGTGGAGGGAATGGTGAAATACTAAAGAAGGGCTGTCGAGAGCCATCTAAACCCAAGCTAGGCAGCAGGAAAAGCAGAGGGGAGGTGTGGTTCAAGCCCTAAAGCACTGAGTTTTCACCTGAAATTCCCTGCCTGGCCTGTGGCAGGTTATTTCTCCCTCCAGAGAAATGGCTTTCCCCATGCCCCACCAGCTGGACACCACCATTTTGGAGGTGGAGTTGGAATCCAGGTCAGTTTTGTCACAGGGAAGCACCTGAGACAGTCAATGGTCCGTTAAGTACTGGCACCCAGAGAGGGACCTGAAACAGCAGAAACTTACCCCCTCACACACAGGCTGAAACAAACAGCTAAGACACCCAAGAGAAGACTTCTGCAAGTCATGTGGAAGAGGAGCTTTGATGGACACTCTCTCTCCACAAGATTGCCAAGACAAGTGAGAGCCCGTAAAGCTAACCACTGAAGGTCTCAACATCTTTCTTTTGGGAAGGGTTGGGGTGGAGGGAAGATATGCTTTCATTTAAGCAAGAGACTGATATCTCTGGATGAGCTTCCATGGGCAAGTTGGAGAAAGAGAAGGTCTTGTCTGGGAATCCTCCTGGGCACAAACTGATGAACTGCTTCAGTTACATTCATGTTTACTGAAAGAAGTTTAGGTACCCATCACCTTTAGGTACCTAGAAGATTAGGCAAGACTCTCCAGTTGCTGGTGGTACCTGACAGCTGGATTCGGGTGCCCAAAAACTGACTTGCAGATGTTCACAGGGAAGGAAAACGGTTGCTCAAAATCTGGGATGAGGTGGACGGAGCTGGGAGTTACCACTGCCCTGTTGAACAAACATCCAGCCTGATTCATTTGCCAGAAGCAAAAAATACAATCCAGGTGAGCTGAAACAACAGGCAACTCTTTTCCTGAATGCGCTTCTCAAAGAATTTAATTTTCTAAAATATATATTCATTCAAAGTCAAAGGAAAACATAACAATAATGGGATTTTACTCATCCATCCTCAACTAAGGCTTCGGGCTTCAGCTACCTGTGACTACAGCTCGTCAACCACCCCTCCTATTTACCCTCTAGCTGCCAAATGGAGCAATGGTCTATAAAAATCTCCAGAAGGCTGGAATACCTTGGGAACCCAGTTTTAGTAACATTCAGCGTTCTGTGGATATTCAATGTGCTGGCATTTCCCTGAACAGCCGTGCACACAGCGCGGTGATTTCCTGCCCATGTGCAGACCCTTATGTGGGGTTTCACTGGTGGTCTGCAGCGCGTCAGGTCTCATTCACAGTGAGCTGGCAGGGGCTCTGATATGGGATCTGAGACAGCTCACCACAGGGAGAATGCTGTATGAATGGTGTCAACGGAGAAAAAGGCTACTATTTCTTAAGTTTCTTCTGATTTTTATTACCACGGTGAATCCAGGATTACCTTGAGATGAGCTTCAAACATATCTAGTGAAACCAATGAGGTTATCCCAGAAATGAATTCACTCTACTATTTTCATATGTATTTTAAAAGAAGCTATGGCTAAACAGAATACGGAGAACCAGTCATTCTTACATAAATCTGTGATTTTCTTCATATCCACAAGAAATTGTGTGGAACAGTGTTTTCTCTGTTCATGAATTTGGATTGAAAATGTTTTGTCACCACAACCACGAGATAATCCTGCACTGTCCTGCAGAGCGGCGTGTTAGTACAGGAACAGAGAGGCTGCTGGAAAACATTATGTATTTGTGACTTGCCAAAAACAAAAAGGCCTCTTGCAGCACTGCCTTGGAGGGAAAAGCCCACGCAGAAGAGACTTGTACCGAATCCAGGTGAGATCTCCACAGCTTCCACCAGATAAAGGCGACAGCGTGGTGCTGGGGCTAGCAGTGCTGACTAGCATGATTGGCACGCTGCTTCTGTGGACACAAAAAAGTCATTTGCAGTTATCTGGTAATTCCCAGAAAGACAAGAGTGCTGACTGCTTGGAGAGGCCTGATCCCACCTGCAGCCAGCACTTCTGATCTGTTTGTGTTTTCCTTCCTCACTCTCTAATCAGCACTGTTACTGTGGTTCCTCCTCAGCCCTCCTGCCAAAGAATCACTCCATTCAGGGGCGTTTCAGGGAACCAGCTCCATTGGCCCTGAGGTTTAACCCATAAAGCCTCCACAAATGACCTCAAATAAATGAGTGAAGGTAACAGCTCCTCTGCCAATGAAGTCAGGTGCGGTATGTCTGGAACTAAGGGTGCCCATCGTTTCCAGCAGGTACTCTGGGCTCTGTGCAGACAGGACCCTGAGAACCCTGACCCCTTCCTCCTTCCCAAAGCGTCCGAGAGCCCGATGGGGTGAACCCAGAGATCATGAAAACTGAGCAACACCCAGATCACTCTGCTGGACCCAACACACGCTGCTGCTGCTACCACGTAAAGCCTAGGAGATCTTCAGAACAGAGACGTCAGAGAAGTGCCGGCTGCAGGTCATTAATGTAGACAGGAATTCACTTGGCTGAACCAGCAACACATCTGGAGTGACATCTGGCAACTCACATGGCATTGCTAGGAAGGCTGATGCCAAGGATTTGGATTAATCATGATGTTTAATTTGGATTAACCATGATGTTTTTCACTCCTAAGTAAAAGTTGAGATGGTATGAAGCAAAGTCCGACACTGAAAAAGATCAGATGTCTCACTTTAAAGGTTTTCTTTGATGCAGATCTCTTGGAATGATATATCACGGATGTCAGATGTCCCTATCCTCCACCTTTTCCATTATGGCCTTGAATATTTAGGGATGCCCGCACTCCTTAATCTTTTCTTAAAAACCTGGGCTGCTCCAAAACCCACTTGTGCTTTTCTCCTCTTGAAGACCAGGCTCCTCCTCAGGTCTCTCTTAGCAGGCATAGGCTTTGCAGCTGCATGTGGAGGGGCTGATTTGGAAGAAAACATAGGTCCTTGCTCAGAGAACTTCAAACCTTGCAAAACCAAGTGCTGGATGGGATTTATACAACACGTCCCTGTTACTGCAAGGCAAACCATACTGGTTCCCACCAAATTAATTCTGAAATCAGCTCAATATAAGCAGTTTCTCCAGGCAGGGCAGGTCCAGACATAACTTTGTGCTTCATTATTGGGAATTCAATGCTATCTCTAAATTTGTTTATGCCTCACCAAATTAATTAAACCAATCCAAGAAATTAATTTCAGTTACTCTGGCCCAAATTAAGCAAGATCTTTGAATGCCTTTCACTGCTTTCATGAAACCGTGTAAGGCTCTATGTGCGCTTTAAGTTTCTTGCTCGATGGGGCTCCCTCAGCAGGGTCTTCATTTAAGGAGCCTCAGAGGAGCTGAGGAGACTCAGACACTCTGACAGCTGAGTCTGCACCTTTCAGTTCACATGGGAGGACAATCCTCTAATTCACCGCACAGGACGCTCCCCAAGATAAATCTTAATAAAGCTGTTAGCACAGTTCTGTGTATCCCACTGCCAGAGTGCCTCCCACACAGGAGAGTTTGTCCCCAATCCTTAGGGGAAAATTTCTCCTTACACCCACTGTCACACACGGTGCTGGTCTAAATGGTTTTGCTTCTGTCATTCATAAATGTGCCATCTCCACCTTTTTAAATTGAAAGATGCTTCAACTCTATGTTTACAGGGCACATCAGGAGGATGTCAGGAGGAAAGCTGCAAGAGAAGTGTGGTATTATTCTAAGGAACAGTCTCACATGGGTATTAGACACACAGATGTCTTCAGCTACTGTAGGACCCAGCTGCTGGCAGGAAATAATTCTGCCAGTGGTGCTTGGACAGCTTTCAAGAGCTGAGGCATAGCGGGATGACTACCGGCTCTCACCTTTCCATCTGAGACCAGCTGGGAAAGGTCAGAGCTGCTGCTGATAGGCCAGAAGTATGGAATTAATTTAAGTGCCTGGCAAACACCTTCACCGAAATATGCTGAAAATTCTGCTATTTAAAGCAGCTCAGCAAGCTGAGTTCATCATCCCACTGGAATCGCAGAGCTCCCTGGCTCAGGCCCGGAGCCTGTGAGCAAGGTGCTCTGTGTTTGCTTGCTGGCAAACCCCACTAACGTCAGCTACAACTCAGCACAGACTGCGGTAAAGGTGTAGTGTCACGGGCCACTTCAGCAGTCACCAGGGACAGAACGCACAGGGATATGCAGTTTGTGCAGCCACCGTCACACCCCGTATCGCAGCACTGTCACCGCACCGAAAAGATCTTGGAGGGTGCCAGCTATGGCTTAGAAGAAGATGTAAATGTGCCCAAGTGTTTCTCTCTGCTTTAGCTTATTTTTAAGTTTTCATCAAAGAATCCATTTCACAGAAACTTTCTCCAGTATGTTTATGACCCAAATTCCATGGTTTTAATTCTGTATTTTCAGACTTGAATCACAAGTTAAAAATAAACTGATGGAATAAAACCCACACCTTCCCTCTCTGAGGCACACTCTCACACACATCCAAAACCAAAGCGATGCTTCAGCTTGCTTAATGGCAAGAGCAGTGCTTCAGGCATCCTGCTCATTATTAAAATGTCACAGCGGAATCAGAACTTACCTAGGAAAATGAAAACAAACAGGGCTCTTGCCAGTATGCGCTGCAACTGCGGAAGAACAAGCTGCAGGGACAAGTTGTGTTTACATTTATAAATCCAATGCTGGGAAAAGGTAAAGACTAAGGGATTTGAAGAGAGGAGGAGGGAAAATAGTGCCTCTGCGGCTTCACACAGCTCATACTCTGTCATACTGATGCAGTCACGGTCATGGAAGACATTTAGGGTGGCCTATCTTTCTGTGTCTCCTGAAAAAACATTTAGCAGCTAGTGTTTTATTTAAAAATCAATTCTAGCACTGGAAACGTGCCAAAGACAATAGCTAGAAGATCAAGGGAATTCGGTACTTCTTATAACAAAGAATAAAATAGGAAATGGCCACCCATGGTTTGCCACCCAAAGGCAAACGCGTTCCCGCGGCAGTGTCGGTGCCCAGCTGGCAGAGCACGTCACAGGCTCAGCAAAAAAACCCGGGCAGGACGAGCACACCTCCGCGCTGAGCACAGCACCGGGACCCCAGGGCTCTGCGGGAGAGAGGGGGGCTGTGGGCACCCACGCACCCCCACAGGTTCCCCCATGGCCCACGGGCTCCGTTCGGTTCACGCTCCTCAAGGAAAACAAAGGGTCGGCGTTACACAGCGGGAGCAGGCACGGGCCCGCGGCCTGCCCGGGGGGCTCCGGTTACCGCTGCCTTTGTACCGTCAAGCGGGTCTGAGCTCTGCCTCTCGCCCCTCACGGCGGGGTGGGAGGCACGCAACGGCTCTCCCGCCCGCAACGGCTGCCTCCTGGCCGGCAGGGCCGGCCCGCACCCGCTTCAACAACCAGCCTGGGCTGGAACAAGCGGCCGGCGCGGACCCGTGGCCAGGCCGGGCCTAACCGCCCCTCCACCGCCCGGGACCGGGCCTCACCCCTTCCTCTCCCCGCCCGGCGCCGGGGTCTCCCCCTCGTTGCCCGGGACCGGGTCTAACCGCCCTCTCCCCGCCCGGGGCCGGGCGCCGCCTGCCGCCCATAGACAGCAAGGGGCACCCCGCGGCCGGACAGCAGGGGGCGCTGCCACCAGTGCGCAGGTGCGGGGGCCACCCGGAAGCGGAAGGGGCGGGCGGCGGCGCGTGGTGCCGGTTGGGCGGCGGGAGGTCCCGGCGCTGTACGGCCCAGCCCGGCCCGGTGGTGGGGCATGGCGGAGGCGGGCACGGAGGTGGGGCAGGCCCCGGCCCCGACCGCGGCTGAGGAGGGCGCGGAGCTCGCCGCTGTTATCGGCGCTACCGTGCCCACCGGGTTCGAGCAGACGGCGGCTGAGGAGGTGCAGGAGAAGCTGGGCTCGGCCTCCCGGATCAGCAAAGACCGGGGGAAGATCTACTTTGAGGTCCCAGCACAGAGCCTGCCGCAGGTCCGCTCCGCTCCCCGGTCCCCCGAGCCGCTCCCCGGTCCCCCGAGCCGCTCCCCGGTCCCCCGAGCCGCTCCCCGGTCCGGTCCCCGCCCGCCGGCGGGCGGCCTGGCAGCCGTGGCTGCGGGTAGTGCAGCAGGCGGGATCCCAGCCCACCGGGATCCCCAGTCCGCTGGGTCCGGCTGTGCCCCGGGAGCGGTGTCCGGGGCGGGTGAGGCCATAGAGGGAGGGCTGGAGCCGGCGCCAGGAGCTCTGCCTCCGGCCCTTGGGCGCGAAGCGATAACCCGGTGTGAAGGGAACCCGCGGGGAGGGGCGGTGTGTCAGCTCGGAGTGACAGAGTCCTGGTGACAATGGGCGAGTGACGTGCCACCCTGGCCTCGCGTTTCTTCTAGGTCCATCGTCTGAGGTCCGTGGATAATTTATTCGTTGTTGTTCAGGAGTTTAAAGACTACCAGTTTAAAGAGAACAAGGTGAGTTACTTCTCCTTTTCCCGTCAGGTCTGGGGTGTGTTTTAATTTAAGGCTGATTTCAGAAGGTGTTCTGTTTCACAAGCAAGTTTTCTTTTAAGTGTACGTCATGTGATGCCCACCCCCCTCTGCTGCCTCATCAAACAAGTGCAGTCGTGCTCTCTGACGTCACTTCTTCAATTAAATAAGTTGCCCAGGCAAAATCTGGGATGAGAGCCCACTCTGTGCTTGTAGGTCACACTTAGACACAGGACAGTAAAGCGTCACTTCAGTCGCTTAATTTAGCTGTTTATTTGATAAGAAAAATGATGAAATACTAAGGGTCCAGTGACTTGAAGTGCAATTCAGCTTAGTTACAGCAAAAATCGCACAAAGAGCCATAAGCTTTGCTCAACGGTGTGATGGGTTACGTGTTTAGGAAACTAATTCAAGAGATTAAAAAAGGGATATTTTTTTAAAGGGAGGGAATGACTTCAAAGCACAACTTTTTTGTCTTTTAAAGGAAGATGCTCTGAAGGATTTGGAAGATTTGGTTAAAAAACTGCCTTGGACCGATCCGATGAAAGTTTGGGAGCTGAACAACAGCTTAAAAAAGAAAAAGACAAAGCGCAAAAAACACAATCTGCAGAGTACGGCAAGCAGAGAGAAACAGAACGTCGATGGAGAGGAGGAAGGAACAGACCAACAAGAGGCCAGTAAACAGGAGGGCTGTTCCCAAAACACTGCAGGGGTAGAAGCTGCTGGTGGCCAGGACACAGAAGAGCCCCAAGGGGTGGCATCCCAGAACGGGGAGGAGGAGGATGATAACGAACAATCAGATGCTAAAGAGGAATTGCAGGCGGGTTCTGGGAGCGAGACCAAGGCTGGTGAGGATAAGATGGGAGAAGGAGACGCGAAGGTGTTGAAGTTCCGCGTTACCTGCAACAGAGCAGGGGACAAGCACAGCTTCACCTCAAACGAAGCTGCAAGAGACTTTGGCGGAGCTGTGCAGGAGCACTTCCAGTGGAAAGCTGACATGACTAACTTTGATGTCGAGGTATAGTGTTGGGCCTTGGAAATGCCTACGTTTCTGTTGTAAAAATTCTTCATTCTTAATTCTGGTGGTTAGAGGTCTCCAAACTGCCTTCAAAAGATGACTGGAACTAAAAATCAGTAATGCTGAAATCATGGCCTCCTCAGAATCATTTGTTTCCCTGGCACATTATGTGCACCCTCAGCCCCCACCACTTGCTAGTCCTTTGGCTGCCCATAACAACAGTGTCTTTTGTGGCCCAGAGTGGGCGCCTCTCTTCTTCCTCATTTCCCTCTTTTGCTCTGCAAACACTGTTGTCTTCTCCTCAGGTTGACCAGTTAACATCACCCCACCAGTACAGCTGAGCTGGTGTTCAAAAGCTTTCCCCTCTTTCTCAGTGAGAGCAAAAGTTCCAGTACCAAGTGCCACCTCCTCCCGCAGCCTTTGGTCTTGTTCGGGTGCCTTCTGCTCTGCTTTGCTTTATACAG
>JAOTQQ010000003.1:15618848-15661502 GCA_026546715.1 Gallinago undulata
AGGTATCAGGAAGAATGACTTTGCTGGGAGGGTGGTCAGGCACTGGAACAGCCTGCCCAGGGAGGTGGTGGGGTCACATTAAGAAACATGTAGACGTGGCACTTCAGGGCATGATCTAGTGCCCGAGATTTTTGGTTTGTGTCTGTGGGTCTGGGTTTTTTTTGTTGTTCTTTTTTTTGTGGTTGGACTCGATGATCTCAAAGGTCTCTTCGAACCATGAAGATTCTGTGATTACTGAGGGCAGTCCCTCAAAAACTGCTCCTTAAAATAAAATAAATGCCAGCTTTTCCACCTTCTTCTCTCCCAGGCCACCTCTGGCTCTTCCGGGACGCGGGGACAAACGATGGCCTCCTCGTCAACCAGCAGGAGCTGTTTGTAGCGGCTCCCAATGTGAATAAGGCGGACATCACGCTGCCAGGTAAACGGAACGGGACTGCACCTGTCGTGGGATCTAGTGAGCTTTGTGCTGGATCTCTCTGGACTTCAGCCTAAGGACCTAGTGAGATGTCAAGTATTTGAATATTAAACCCTGCCTTAAAAATAGGAAGAGATCATAAGGGTTTGTAAATACAGCTGTGTCATTGCACCGTATTGATCAGAGCTGTTGACACACCTCTCATTTGTAGATGTCTCAAGGGTTTCATAGGGCACCTCACAACAGGAAACAGGTTGTTTTCCTCTTTCTAGTGAGTCTGGGGTGCTGTGAATAGCGCTGCTGTGTGTTCTGTTCTGTATTCACACACCTGGGGAAATGCTGCCTGCGCTGCAGAGCCCTTGTGATGGGGTCGTGTGTGTGTTTTCATCCGCAGTGTTCACCCTGAAGGAGAGGTGTCTCCAGGTTGTTCGCAGTCTGGTCAAACCAGTGGACTACAGGAAACTGGACATTGTTCGATCATTATATGAAGACCTGGAAGATCATCCTGATATTAAGAAGGATCTTCATCGGCTTTCTCTGGAGAAAAGTGAAATGTTGAACAGAATTCTGAAATAACGTCATTATTCACTCCAGGCTCTATTTGAATAGCAAACCACTGAGTTTAAGCAGGGACAGTCATCGCGAAACATGCCAAGAACTACTGTCTGTGTTTTAAGTTCTGGAACGTAAACTCAGTTAAATTGTGGGAACCTCGCTGTGATGGTAACTCAGGTCCAAATGACTAGACAGCACGTAGGAGCACACAAGGTTCCTGATGGTCCAGTTCTGCTCTTCGTTCGCACATTGCAAACGGATGACTCCAGAGGCCTCGTGCAGGAGAAGCTCAGAGTTTTATTTTGGCTGTCTCAGAACTCTGCAGAGGGACAGAGAGCAGGTCATCTCTTTGGAGAATGTGTGGACAGATCCGCTTTCCTTGTATTAGTGATTATAAGCGGCAGACCAACACCTGTTTTGCTCAAATAATTTGTGTTTGACAGAGTTTTGCTCTCTCACACTTAGCCTAGATTTGCGGTGAATCACAAGGCCGTTCCTGTCTGCAAGGGGTTTCCACCACCACCTTCTGAGAACCTGACCCGAAGTGTGATGTTGATGGAAAGATGACATGTGTAAACGCTTGGGGTTTTTTCTGCCTCTCAGTTTTGCATTTATAAACCTGTGTAATATCCACTCTGAGGCTGACCCATTTTTATGCAGGTCATACCTTGAATGCCTTATTTGTCCTTTACCATTGGGTTTTTACCTGGTTGATCTCAAGCAGGTCCAGCCTCGTCAGCCACATAGGCTGGATCGTGCTTTGGAGATGCCTTTCTGCCCCACCACTGCCTCCCCAGCTGCCGGTATAGGTTTATCAGGTGATGTTCCTAAAGGGAGGGTTCTGAGCTCTGCCTTTCCCCATCGCAGTGCTGCAGTTCAGGCTGTACTGGGCGGCCTTCTCGGGGACCCCTGGCCTTGTTGGTGTCTCCTGGAGAGCAGAGAGTGGGCTGTATCAGTTTGTACGGGCCTGGGTCCAGCTCACAGAGAGATCCGAGCTTTATTACAGGCTGGATAAGCAGAGAAGGCATTTCTTTACCTGGGTTCTGTTCCCCCCGTACCTCAGCCAGGATGTGTGTGTGTGTGAATGTCCAGGCACAGGTTGGAGCAGCGTTGCTTGTGGTGGCTCCATGAATTGTTGGCCAAGGAGGAGGTGTCCATGTTAGTGCTCTTCAGGGTTGGAAGCGGGTTGGTGTGAGCTTGTAGCAGGTTATGTTTCTTTCCCCTTACACATTCTAAGAGACACAGATGGAAACTGGTGAGAACATCCACATGTTCTGGAAGTGTGAAACGTCTCCCCTTTTTGTAAACTGGTTTTTCTTACATATTTGAAGTGTATGAATCGATCTTTGTCATAAAAATGTAATTCCATGCTTTTCTACTTGGAGTAAATTCTGTCAAGTAACTTCCCAGTGCTTGTGGCCTTGTGCTTGCAACACTCCGGTAGCAGGAGTAATTTTGGCTGGAGTTTTCCAGCTGCTCAGCTCCTTCATTCTGCTGGTGAAATTCTGCTTCCCAGAGTTTTACAAGAAGTCTGGGGGAGTGAGATGAATTCCATAACTACTGAGTTAATTTTGGCTCTCACCTAACACCTAAGTGTTGATTTTCCTGTTGACAAATCACAAAATACCTTTTTTTTTTTTTTTTTCCCCGTACATCAGGTTTAAAAAACTTTGCAACTTCCTCCCTCCACAAGATGAGAAGCTCTTGAAACCAGGTCTCGCTCGTAGGGGAGGGGGGTTGTGTTCACAGCCCAGAGTCCCCCCTGATGCTGCGTTTGCTCCGTTCCTTATCCGACGGGGCAGCGGTTGTGAGCGGGGTCAATAAACCCCCCTTTGGCTGGGCCTAAGAGTCAGATCGTCAGCTGCTCTCACAACCCTTCCGTGAACTGCTTCAGTAGTAACGTCAGAAATAAGATAAAACACCAGTAACAGCATCAGCCCAGCTGGGAAGCCTTTTGCTTAGCGGCATTCTAGCGTAAAGCCAGTGGGATGAGACCTACATACCTCTGTCACTGGAATGCAACAGCTTCTGGTATTTCTCATCTCGTTCTTCAGCCAGACCGTGGTTTGGGTGCTTCTGCAGAGTACAAGGCACTTGCACTTAAGGGAGTAACTGACATAAAAGCCTGCTCACTTAGAATTGTTAAAGCAGGTGTGTAAATGTTGTAGTAGGACTTTTTTGCCATTAAAGAATTCCTATTGATAAAAAATGTAAAAAAAAAAACCCCAAACAACAAAACCACACGTTGTAGCTAGGTGAACTTCTGGAGAAATGCTTGACATACGCAAGAAAAGTGATTTCCTGCTGTGGAGCGTGGGGCTCCTCTGGGTGGGAGAGAAGAGACCCGAGGAAGCCCCAGGGGTTGGTAACCAGTCAAAGGTGTCATTTCCTGCTGTGGGTGGTTTTGAGGGAGTCAGCGCTGCCTCTGTGCTGACCCGGGGGCAGCAGGAGGGGGGACAGGCCCGGCCCGGGCTGGAGGTCCCCGCTCTGCACAAGGGCTGGTGCGGGGCTGGGGAACGCGCTGCTGCGGGACGGGGCCGGTGACACGGAGCTGAAAACACCGGAGAAATAACCCATTGCTCTGGCGTTGGGTCAGGGTGCGGGGCTGGGGGGAGCACGGAGCCTGCCCGGTACCGACGGGAATGCCCCCACACGACGGGAAGGCAGCACCACTCCGGTCCCTCCGAAAAACCAAATCCCAGTTCCCTTGTAAAACGTGTTATTCTGCATCGTGTCTCGTGCCCCACGGAGGCCGTGCGCACGGCGCCACGCGTTCTTCACCCGCCTGTTCTGCCAGACAAATACTCCAAAAAGGTCTCCCAGGTTTCCCCAGTACCCACGGGGAAGGAGCGGGATTTTTTCCTGCTTTTAGCCAGCTCTCGGCAGCACAGGTCCCGGGCTCTCCCGACGCGCCTGTCGGAGAGGCTCTGATCCTCCGCCCGGGGCAGGGGATGGGGTGTGGGGGGGGGCGCTGTCGGTGGGAGAAGGCAGGGAAAGCCCCATGGATTTAACTACTGAGGCTGAAATAGAATTACTGCTGAACAGCCAGGGCCCCGGGCAGCCTTTGAACTGTGGTATTTCAAATAATAATACACTTTGGATATTTTTATGTAGGTTTTTTTTTTTTCTGTCTTTTGACCTTGTAGCTAAAATAATATCACATTTTTTTGGCTTTTACTTGCCACAGTGGGGGTAAGAAATTCATTGGTGCTTTAATGATGCTTGAAAGGTTTGTGATTTCTGAGGCAAGAAGTACAAAAATCCGCCAAAGCATGAAAGTTTGATACTGAAAGCAAGATGTAGCTCTACTGTGAAATACATGCAGTTTATAAAGAAATAGTAAATTAAAAGCTCTCAAAACTTCGAGTGCTCTTGGCAGCTCACGGGGAGGCGCTGGGGCCGGGTGTGACGGGGGGAGCCCTGGAGGGAAGGGTTGTGGTGACGCGGGGTGGGGGGTCCCGTGGTGGCCGAGGCCCCGCTGGGGGCTCCCCGAGGAGAGCGTGTTGCCAGAAGTAGTTGCATTCATTAATTAATGATATTTTTAAATAAAAAATAGGTTAAATACAAAAAAAAAAGGCGGGGGGTAAACCTAACAATTTAGAAAAATCTCTAAAATCGTATTTTAATCCTAATCCTGGGAGCGGTCCTGATGATGCTCACCCCTCGCTCCGCAGCGGCGGCGGGTCGGGTCCCCGGGGGGGCTGTGCTCCCGGGGGGTCTGTGCTCCCCCCGCCCCCGCCCCCGGCGGGCTCTGTGGGACTTGCTCCGGCCCCCGGCGGGGTTGGAGGGTCTCGGGGGGGGGTGTCTGTGTGTGTGTCCCCCGGGTGACACCCGGAGCGGCGGCCGCGGCCCCGCGCCCCGCGGAGAGCGCCCCCCCCCCCCGCACGGAGCGGGGCCGGTCGCGGGGCGGCGCTGGGAGGGAACGTGACGGCGGGGGCCGGGCCTGACGTCACGGGAGCAGGAAGGCGGCGGCGGCGGCCCCGTCCCGGGGAGGAAGCGTCCGGAGGAGCCCGGCCCCGGCAGCAGCGGCCCCGGGAGCGGGCACCGAGGGGCAGAGCGGGGCCGGGTCCCGTCGGGAGGGCGCCATGACCCTGCAGCAGCCGCCGCCGGCCCCGAAGGGGGGCTGCCCCCCGGCTCTCTACATCCACAGCATGCCCGCCTGGGTGCTGGAGGATTTCTGCCAGAAGATGGACTGCCTCAGCGACTACGACTGGATGCGCTTCGGTGAGGGGGGGCCGGGGATGGGGCCCGGGGATGGGCAGGGGCCGGGGGGGGTTGGCGGTGCGGAGGAGGGGACGAGGCCGCCCCGCACGGGCCCTCTGGCCGCCCCCCGGAGCGTGTCCCGGGGAGGGAATTCCCGCACACACCCCCCCCCGGGATGCAGCGGAACCGCGGAGCAGGTGGAATCCCGCGGGTCCCGGTCCCTCCGCCCCCCCCGGCACCCACCCCATCCCCGGCCGCTGTTGCCCGTTCTCACAGCACCCTCCCTTGTCCCTGCCCGTTCCGTTTCTCCCCCTTCCCTTCACGAACGTTCCCTCTGTCCCCGCTCCTGCTCCCTCTGTCCCGCCCGTGGCCGGTTAATAAGGATAGAAAACGTCGTCCCTGCAGTTTTTGTTCTTTCTTTCTGTGTCCCGCTCCAGTGCTAACCTGAACCTGTCCTTAGTTCCCAACCTTCCTTTATTTAACGTGATTTCACTCCATTCGAGACCCCACTGGCTCTGCTGAGGAGCCTCGTGCCCCGGTTGAACGTGCCACCCCTGGTGGGATTCACCTCCGCTGCCCTCGGAGGCCTAAAGCCAGAGACCCCAGGCTGAGGTGTCCCCCCAGCTCCCCCTCCCCACACGCCGTGGGTCAGTCTGTGGGTCAGGCACCGTGTCTCCGCTTAAAAATAGCTGCGTCTCACCCAGAGCTTTATCTGAGAGTCAACAACCCCCAGATGATTCATTTCTGTTTGGATTGCCGCAACACCGGGATTTGGCACCGTGGGCGGGAGCGCAGTCTCACCGCCGACTTCTCTTACCTGGCTCCGGACAGTCACACCAGGAATTTAATCTGTGTTTTGGTACAAAGTACTATGGTGAAACAAAATTATGGGGAAAACACGCTGAAGAGTGTGTCTGGGTTTTCGTTTTGGGTCTCTGCTGTAACAGCGTGTTTGCCAGAGCAGTCAAAGGAGTAAAAGAAAGACCTTCCTTTAGGAGCTGAGCGTCCTTTGTGTCCCCGTGGCCGATTCAGGGTGATCCTTCCTTTTAAAAGTGTCTTTCAGATGAAAAAGCCAAGCGTGTCTCACACCTTGGTGCTCCCAGCTCGCGCTTGCTTGGGTTTTCTGACTTTTACACCAAAATATCCCTTGTCTCCCCCCAGCCTCCTACGTGATAACGGATCAAACGGAGCTACGGAAGATCAAGTGCATGGAGAGGACGGGGATCAGCATAACGAGGGAGCTGATGTGGTGGTGGGGCGTGAGGCTGGCCACCGTGCAGCAGCTCCTGGACCTGCTGGAGGGGCTGCAGCTCTACCGCGCCGCCCAGGTCATCCTGGACTGTGAGTAACTGCCCCTTCCCCGACGGGGAGCCCGGCTCCTTCCCACAGCACCCCCACCCCGGCCCCGGCACCCCCCGGCCCTGCCGGGAGTCTCCTGCTCAAATTCTGATTTCCTACTCTCTCACGTGAAACGTGTGGTGGGAAAGGAAGAGGTGACCTAGAGGAGGAATCAGCTCGTCCCACCGCTGGGGAGGTGCCGAAAGCGGCCGTGCCCTCAGCCGGGGGTGGCACTGCCGCCCATCAGGCCGCTTTCGAAACACAGCCTAGTTAGGAATGCTCTCATGTCTCATGCATTCCCGTTTCTCTGTGACGTTTTGTCATTATAATTGTGAACAGACTCAGAGTAGAGGAGCATCTACTCAGTTGTGCCTCTGTGGCCTCCTCTCCTGCACCCTAAGAAAAAGGTTACGGAAAGGAGAAATGGTTTATTGACCACCTACGTTACTATTTCTTTATCTCACTTCGTATTTTCTCTGCTCCTACCACGTGTTCTCCTCGATCCCTCTGTCAATTAAACACCCGTAGCCTTTTCTCATTCTTAGTGTGTAATTCTCCCCCGTCTCCAGGTTCCTCTATTTCAGACTTACCTTTTCTGAGGTAGGCTGGTAGCTTGAGCTCAGTCTGCCCAGTTGAGGTAAACTGTTGCGTTATAGAAACCACAACACTTAGACATAATTTTCCTTTGCACTTTTCCCCATTGAAAATGGTGTTTAAATTGTTTCTGGAAGCCACAGGGTACCTTAAACCAGTTCTGGCACCAAATCTGTTGAATGTTGAACCCTGGACAACGAACTCTCTGTCTGTATTGAGTTGCCCTGAAAAGTTGAGAGTGGACCAAATTCCCCTTTTCACACATATTCCTACCCAAAATCTATTTATTTTTTTTACTTTTTTTTTGGCAATGCGATGTTTGTGTGAATTTTGCCAGTTCTCCCTAGAGGATGTGTAGAAGTGACAGTGCCAGGTTTTGAGGAGGGGGCTGTGAGAGGGGAGGGAAGTTCTGCCCGGGTGGGGGCGGGGAGGGCTGCGGGGGCAGTGGGGGGGGTGCGGGCGCCCAGGGGCTGCGTGGGGGGGGCTGACGTGGGTGCCCGGGGCTGTTGCGACAGCGCTAGGCACAGCTGGCACCCGCCCCCCCGGCGGAAAGTCCAGTAACATGTCATGGGCTCTGCCCATGGCCGGGCTTTCTGCTGCCCGTGGCCCCCCGGCACTGGCCCGGCTTCACACCTTCCTTTGCCGGGGCAGAAAAAAAGTCTTCAACAGTGGTATTCTGAATTGTGTTTTCCTTTTTTACAAAAAAGGCACATTAATCACCGCAGCACCAGCAGCCTTCAGGGAAATTCTGCCTTAGCACCTCAAACCCGCAGACCCGA
The DNA here is from genome assembly GCA_026546715.1 of Gallinago undulata. Classification (NCBI taxonomy): domain Eukaryota; kingdom Metazoa; phylum Chordata; class Aves; order Charadriiformes; family Scolopacidae; genus Gallinago; species Gallinago undulata. Next base: position 15,626,733 of record JAOTQQ010000003.1, read on the forward strand.
CGGCGAGCGCTGCCCCGTTAATACACCTGAGCTGGGCCGTCTGTCTGCCCCTGGGCAGTGTTTAGCCCGGTTCGTCCCTAGTCCGGGGAGAGTCTCCGGGTGCTCTCCCGTAACACGCCGCACCGTAACCACTAATTAGCTCCAGCCCTCACCTTCCCTCCTGCCGGCTGCCTTACCACGCTGTCTTCCTTCACAGAGTTCATCGACATTCCCGTAATCCCGCTTTATACGCTGGGATTTCATAAAGCAAACCCCTGCATTCTCCTTCTGAGAAACACAAAAACTGAACAATTACTGAACATTTTCACCACTCTGTAATAGCAGCAACAATTCCCAGTGTCCGGGCTGTGGCCCTGCACCCAGCGGGTCCGGAGGGGCAGCACGTTAAACCCTGACCCCCCCTTGCACAGAGGTTTGTCCCTCTGGCCATGCACAATGTAAAATGTGAGGCTTCCAACCCACGAGCGGCTTCCAGCAGCGTTGCCATTAAAGATAAAGATACAACCCAGATAAAAATAATCACTGCCACCGCACAGAGGCGTTCATCATCCCGCTGTTTGTCCGGGGGCTTTTCTTCTACGCGCTGTGTAACCACCGCACAGGACGGGACGGCCCTGCTGCCTCTTGGGGTTTGCCGATTTACCTGCTTTTTTAATTGAGCTCTCTCAAAAACATTTGTGAGACTTTTTGGACTTCGCTTGCCACAAGCTGCAAAAATGGAGGGTTTTCCCCTGGTTAAAAATAAACCGCAGCCAATTTCCCCCCGGGCTGCAGGAGCCGCCCCGAAGGAAAGGCTGGGTTTGTAGAACTGCAGCTGGCTGCTGCCCCGGGCGGGGGGCTCCCTGGGGGTTTCCGCGGGCTAGGTAGCAAACAGGGAAAGGAAATATTGAGAACTGGTGGCAAGAAAGAGCCGCAGTGAATTCAGCTGCCCCAGGCCCTGGAGTGCTGCAGGGTCTGACTCCGGGGACAGAGCTCTCTGGTTCCTGCCTGAGGGCGGCCAGTGCCGCATTGGGGGCTCCACGGGGGCTGCAGAGGGCGTTGGGAGAGATTTTGGGTTGCACTCTGAGTTCTGTAAAGCCATATGAAGGCGGGATAAAGAGGCTTTAAAAGAGGAGGGAAGAGACAAATCCTGTCGAGTGATCAATTTTTAGTTGTTTCAGGATGATCAATATTAATTTTTGTCCCAGACCAATTCACATGCAGTAGATTGTAAAACTACCATGAAATTATCTTTTTAAAAAACTTCTAATAGTTGTCTTTTCTATTGGAGTCCATAGCAAAGCTTCACATTCATTGAAGTTGCAGAAAGTCTGGATTATTTTGTTCTATCATGTGGAAGTCATTAATTTTTCCTGGAATTTATTAAATACAGGCATTCCAGTGGGCACTCAGTCAGAAGCAGAAGTGATTTCTAGCAGGATCCTTTTAGGTTTAGACAAATCTTTGAGGTCTCCACCCTCTACTTCTGCTTTTTTATCTATATGTGAATGTGCTTACTGGTGTGATTCCTCCTGGGCAGATATGGAGAATACATTCCTGGTTCCACTGGACACTTCAGAAAACCATGTGGTCCCTGCACCACCAGAATCCTCTTCGTTCTCCCTGACCCGAGTCAGACGCGGCACACGGGGGAGTTCTGCTGGCACAGGAGAGTCCTACCTCCCTCCAGCAATTTCTTGCCTACTCTAGTCCTGCTTCTGGATGTCCATCAAAATACATTTTTTTTAATGTCAGTTCTTTAACTTCAGTAGTGACCTGTTTGTGTGATGTGCAGGAAGTTGCAAAATTCACAAAAAACCCTGAAAAATAGGTTGGAAGAGGGAAGTGAGTCTAATTCTAGAGACTTCTAGGTCAAAGCACAGGAAAAGCCAACTGCAGATGCCAGGGCTGTCAGCTGTGACTAAGGCCTGGATGACAGCCCATTTCTAAAACCCGTGAAATCTGGGGTTTCGTAGCACTCTGGGAGGAACAGAGAAACATCCCTGCTCCTGCCGAGTTCTGGTTTGAAGACCTAGTTTCATTCCAGCTGTCAGGGCTTGTCTGCCCTGGTCGGCTCTGCCCAACCCGGGTTTGTTGCCGGCAGCAGACTGTCGATGAAACATGCGGCTTCCTGCCCGTCTCAGACACTCCCAGGGCTTTGTTCCTGTGAAAAAGAACAAAGAACAAAGCTACGATCTGATTTCAAATGCAACCAGAGGCTGCGGCTTCTGATTCCAAGGCCACCACTGCCCTCAAGATGCAGAGTTGATAAAACAGCGGGATGAAAAAAAACCCGTTGTATTTTTGTGTTTATTTTCTTTTATATAAAATTAAGACATTCATTTTGATTTTTAAGACAATGCTGATAAAGGAAGCCGTGGTTATCAGGCAGCAGAAAGTCCTTACGCCATCCCCAGTGCACACTGGGCATCGCCCAGCTCCTTTTCAGCCCCAGTGTTCAGTGTGTTCCTGGAGGAGAATTCAGCAGCTGCTCCAGGAGATACTGACAGCCTCGCAGGATTTTTTTTTTTTTCCCCATCCTAACTATAGCTTACTCTAATTTTAATAATTCCCTCTAAGATGTACACACTCTGCAAGCTCCTGAACGCTGAAAGCATCTCTGTACTTCTTTCCACTGCTTTTCCCAGCCTCATTCTTAGATTTCCCAAGCTGGGTACAACAAGGATCTCTCTCTCCAGAGCGGGAATGAATCAATAATTTGGCCTTTACTTTTTCCCTGTATATCAGTAAGTCTTGACTTTTCACCATTTTTATGTTTTCCTTGGGTTGTCTCCAGTTTCTTTCTTTCTGTTCCTAAGTAAGAGTATGATTCTTTATTGCAAATAGTTCTATGTAGGAAAGTGTTCAGGGGCATCGTCACGGCACTGAAACCACACAACTGAAACCATCCTAAAACATTTAACTGATATAAGAGACTATTTATCTTTTGCATCGCTATCCCAGGTATTTGTTCGAAGCTATCACTCCTCATTAATTTTCAGTAGTAGTTAATGTCAGGAATATGGTCTGAATTTAAACACCAGTTGTAGTCCCACAATTTCACAATTAATTGCTGGATTGCTCATGTTAATGTTCGCATTAATTTACAGTCAGTTTTCCCAACTAGGATTTTTTGCTGGTAACTGATTGGAGTCAGACTCTGTTTTCCCTGATAATTCTCATCTCTTCTTTCTTCTCTTTTGAAGGGACATCAGCCTCTAGTACTACCAGCTCTGAAAAAGAAGAGCCGGTAGAGCCGCCTAAACAGGAGAACGTATCCTTAACTCCCACAGAAAAGAAAACTAAAGGGGGAGAAAATGAGCTAAGCCTGTTGCCATCAGCAGACCCCTCACACCTGGGAGTATCGGCAGCAGGGGGTAAGTAACAGTCTGAGTTGGCTGTAACACTGGAACGACCGAGCAGACAGGATGCTTCCCAGTTGCTTTCACTGTGGAATCATTAATATATTGCTCCTGAATATCGTCACATGTGAAGATTTGCCTTTTTCCTTGCCCTGTTGTCTCCTGAGCTGTTTATTCCCAACCTTAGCACACAGCCCCCTGTTCCTCCTTCCCAGAGCTCTCTCGCTGTGAGAGACGCTGGCTGTGCCTGTCCCTGGGGTCTCAGGATGTCATGGAATCATAGAATCATTTTGGTTGGAAAAGCCCCTTGGGACGAAGTCCAACCATCAACCCTACTCTACAAAGTTCTCCCCTACACCATATCCCCCAACCCCACATCTAAATGACTCTTAAACACCTCCAGGGATGGTGACTCAACCCCCTCCCTGGGCAGCCTGTTCCAGTGCCCAACCACTCTTGCTGTGAAAAATTCTTTCCTAATGTTCAGTCTAAACCTCCCCTGTTGGAGCTTGAAGCCATTCCCTCTCGTTCTGTCACTAATTACCTGGGAGAAGAGACCAGCCCCAACCTCTCTATAGTGTCCTTTCAAGTAGTTGTAGGACCCACCAGCCCCACAGACACGAGGAGCTCCCCGGGACCAGCCATCAGTGTGCTAGTCCCACCAGGAGGAGCCAGGAGCACAGCTCCCTGTCTTCCCACAGCTCCTCACAGGTTATCCCGAGTTAGGAAATTCAGCAAAATGTCCCAGACCTTCACAGTTACGCACAGGCGGTGGTATTGTAAAAACGAGTTGCATTTTCAGTTTATTGTTTCAGTTTCAGGTGCTGTTCCTGAAGGACCCTTGTTTTCACTCCCCTCCCCACCGCCTCCCCCAAGAGACCTTTTGAAATCTTTACAGTCAAATCCTCCCGTCTCATCAAGCGTAAAGGTAAATCCCTTCGTACTCATTGGTTCTAACAATGAAAATCGACTTCATGACATTCTGTGTTTCTTTAATTAAAGTTTATCCCTCTACTTGTATAAAATACAGATCTGGTCAATAAGTGGGACTGTGTGGACTGAATATAATGGTAATGCTACAGTTCGATTACTTAGGGTTTACATCACTGTTTTTGCCAGTGAAGGGGAAAAATGAACACCGTTGCATAGTGCATAGCTCTGCACAGAAAACATGCCCACAAACGACAATTAATTTTGAAGGAGATTCCAGTCTCGATTTTACACAGAACTCACGATTTCTGGTGGGATGACAGGGCAGGGCAGTACATACCACAGACTAGTCAGAATGCGGTACTCTGTTTAGTTTAATTTTATAATTAAAATGTGGTTTCTGCTCCAAACTGGGCTAGTACCAAATTTCAGCGGGGTTGCCCAGAGCCTTGTGTAGCTGCCAGTTGACAGTCTCCAGGGATGGGGTTCCGTCACCTCTCTGAGCTGGTTCCAGGGCTTAACCAGCTCCGTGTGGGAGGTTTTTCTCGTGTTCCTGTTGATTTCTGTGCAGTCTCTGGTTCCTCCCTAGAGCTTTCTGGTCTTTAAGACAGTCTGGCTGGATCTGGCCTGTGGTTCCCCAAGAGTTTCCCAGATCCAAGTGCACACTCTGGTCCCATCACAGTTCTGTCTTGGCTTGTTCTGTTTGGTTTATTTTGTTTGAGATTTTTTTTAAAGAAGATTGCATTTTAAGACTTCAAACTCTCCCAAAAGAACATGGTTCCAGAGCACCAGCCAAGAGAAGATTGCTACAAAGAATGCAGTAGTTCGGGAGTTTCTTGAGAGGGAGTTGTTTTGTTTTCTTCAGGCTGGAGCACACGGAGGCTGTGAAAGCTGGGTGATTAGGCACGCTGGAACTGCAGTAACAATTGCCATTGGGACCTGCTGCACTGGAAACAACACATTATTGTGCAATGCCAGATGCTTCAGTAGATGTGAAGCTCCAGAACATAAATATGTTAAGAGGGATCCTACTTTCTGATCCAACTCTTTCTTGATACATGCCCCAGTCAAACAGATTAATATTTTCTCTAGTTTAAACTAACATCACTTCAAGTAAATATATGGACTTTTAAACAAAACTAGGTCTGTTTTCTGGGAAAGGTGGTGATGCAAATCGGTAAATGTTTTCTCGTCTCTTCTACTATGCAAAATTTTAACATCAGCAAAGCACATCAGAGAGGTGTTGCAAAGGGAGGCCCCAATGAGAGACTGCACAGCAGCTTTCACGATTCCTTTCAACAATCACAGTGATTGCTTAAATCGTGGAAAAGAAAATATGACACCTGAAAGAAGGAAAAAGCATATGAATTTTCATGAGATAATCTTGTTTCTTCTACAACTGTGTAGCCTTGCAGCTCTCCTGCTCCTCTGCAGGAGACAACGACCGACCTCCCCAGCGGGAGTCTCCTGTGGACCCCGAGGGAAGTCACTAACGCCACAAACGGTTTCAGCGACAAGAGCAGGATTTGTGAAGGCACCTTTGCAGATGTCTACAAAGGTCAGAGGAACAACATGGTGTATGTCATCAAGAGACTGAAAGAGGCAAGTGCTCCACCTTTCCTTTTCCTTTGAAGGGGTTATATTATTAGTATCTCTTGAGTGTTAGCATCTGTTTTTTAACACTGTGTGGGCAAGGAACTGGAGCAGCTACACGAGAGGAGAGGTGAAGAGGGAATGGTGTAAAGTAAGGAAACCTCTGGATTCAGCGAGCACGTGAGAGAGATTTTTCTCCTGGGAGTAGTTTTATTCACTCTGTCGGTGGGAGCAGCCTGCAGTGCAGCTCCAGGGTTGCATCAGAGGTCTGGGCTTTGGTCTAATTTTCACTTAGTTGTTGCCTTTGACACAAAGTTGCTGTCACTGGTATTTGCCACATTTCTCAAGTAGCTTGTCATCCGGAGTCTAAAAGATCTGTATAAATGCAACGTCTCAGTAATGACCATTGACACCCTATTGCATGTTTTGACTTTTCAGACGGAATGCACAAACCCAAATTCCACCCAGAGATTCTTTCACACAGAAGTACAGATCTGCTTTCGGTAAGCGTGTGTTTGGCTGAGGAGGATGTGTGTGCCCTGGGTGCCACACTGGCCTGGGGACAGCGGGGTGTGCACGGGCTCTGCCGCAGCCCCGGGGAGCCGCGGGCAGGAGGCAATTCCCAGAGACCTCCCATTTGGGGATGTATTCCAGCTCGGGAATGTCTTTTTCTGTGTTGCTCTTACTTCATTTGGGAATCACTGTTGCTCTGTGCCCGCAGGTGTTGTCACATCAACATTCTGCAGCTGCTGGGTTTCTCGGTGGAAACTGGCTTGCACTGTCTGATATACCCGTACCTGCCCCATGGGTCGCTGCAAAACCAGCTCCAGCCTCAAGTAAGACATAATCCGGGCCTATTGTCTGTCTGAGATTGCAAGCCCTGCCCTGTTATTGTATGAAAACCAGTTATATCTCTTTGAGTTCTGAGAAAAAGACAAAAAAAAATGCCCAAATACCCTGAGCACAAGCCCTAGAAAGGCTCCTCTCCAGCTCTTCTACTGCAAAGCAGATCAGGGCAACAGGAAGTTTCTGCCCAGTGGCCTTCAGCCTTTAGGTTTTTAAAGTAATGATGAACCTGCAAAATGTCTTGATTCATATTGTGGTATTTCACTGGATTTGGGAATATGTTGCTGTAGAATCCATCACTCTATTCACAGGCGTAACAAGCTGTCAAGTTTTACAAGGGCTTAAGAGGGAACAGAAAGAGTGTTTCCAGAGGACATTGCAGGGCAGAGAGACAGCAGAGAAGCAGTTGCCAAAACCAGCTCTGTGCCTCAGAAATGGCCAGTGCTTGGTGCTTTGGACACGTGTGATCCTTGCTGTGTCCTTCTCTCAGTGTGTCCCACAGCAGGAAAATACACAGCATAATATACAACAATAGGGCCCTTCCTAGAAATCATCGGTTTCTGCCTTGGACCAAGCTTCTGCTTTAGGTCAGCAGGAGTTTGGATCGGGACTACAACTAAATCTGTGCTCTTCAAAGCTCCTAATGTCTTACAGGGTTTTTACTATTTTTTCCTCACTTCCTTGCAGGCTGGTTCTGCTCCACTGCCCTGGGAGACGCGAATCAGCATTGCTGTAGGACTCATCCGAGCTGTGGAGTATTTACATAACTTTGGAATTCTCCATGGAAATATCAAAAGGTGAGGGGTTTGGCATAACCGTGCTTCCCTCATCACCTCCTCATTCCAGGGTTTCTTCAACAATAATGGCTGAAAACATGCAATCTGAAATGCACTTGCAGTATCTTTCTGCTGTCTCTTGTTCTGCAAGGTCTTTACCATTTATATTTCACCTGCCGCTCCTCTAAAGGATGAAACTGTATTCTTTCAAAGTCAGTTTTGCAGTGCCTGTTCTCCCCCTCTCCCTTTCTACCATTCTTTATCCTTTCCTTCACACACACAGGCTGGAAACTTCCAGTGCTTACCTTCAATCTTTACCTGAAGTTAAAGTAATTACTTGACCAATATTGTTATTTCTCTTTCTTTATAACAGCTCGAATGTCTTGTTGGATGAAAACTTTACACCAAAGCTTGGACATTCAGGTCTGAGATTGTATTCTGTTGATAAAAAATCAGAATATGCTGTGATGAAAACCAAAGTCCTACAAGCTTCTCTTACTTATCTGCCAGAAGATTTTATCAGACACGGGCAGTTAACCGAGAAAGTCGATATATTCAGCTGTGGTGTGGTACGTTGCCTTTTTTCCATGTTCTGCTGCATTCTTTGGTGCTTCTAGACAGGAAATTGGACAGAAGAGCTCGTGTGTCACACAGTTACTTTGCCAGCAATTTCCTGTCATAGTTGCTGAGGACATAATGTGTTGAAATCCTGGTTTTAATTATGCTCACACTCCAAATAGACTAGTTGGTGGCAAAGTCAGGTGAATCTTTTGAATAACAGAAATAAAATTGTTCCTTGTTGCAAAAAAATTTAATACTAGTGATATTTGGTTGTTGTGTTTTTTTAAAAAAAAGAGAAGGAGAAAGACTGCTGTTTGATTCTCAGAATTCTTGCAGATTTGCAACATGAACTGCTACAAACATCACCTGCTAATTTGGAAGTTTGACTAAAATAATTGGTGGCCTGTGATGTTGCCTGTCTCGAGGTGTTTCCATTTAAAAAAGAAGTTACTCTGTTCAGTGTGATTTCTTATCTCAATTTAGAATTACTTTATTCTCATCCTTTGTTTCAACAGCATCTGTTGTACCTAACTATAACATTTGGACTTGGTAGGTAGATCTACAGTGCCATAAAGATTGCCCAGATCTGGCTTTGTTAAGCCATCTGAAGTAAAAGCATCATTTCAAAATGCCCTGGAAATTCAGTATTTCTTTAGTTACAAAACTATTTTTTAAAACTAGAATTAATTCTGAACAAATTGTTTTATCTTTCAAATATACTTTCTAGGTGTTAGCAGAGATCCTGACAGGGATGAAAGCACTGGATGAGGGAAGACAGCCTATCTATCTGGTAAGAAAAAACGGGAATGAGGAACACCAACACTAATGAATGGGGTTGCTGTAATAAAATGAATTTTCATGTATATAAATAGAGTTTGTTATTTAAGACTGCTGTATACATCCTGAAGAAGAGGGGTTTAGGAGCATATCCTGGTTTCATTAGCCTACCTACACATTCCGAGTGCTGGCCCGATTATATCGGGAGATACTCCCAAATAATTAGTGTTTAAACACGTGCCTGTTGCAGAGACATTTCAGCTTCGTGCTGAAACGCTGCTGCATGGTATTTATGTGCCAGCAAGAGGTATTAGGAGCCAAACAGAATGGGGAAAGCCGGGCAGGCAGTAACTGTGGTTCCTCATCGTGTTTATTGGGTGTCAACGCATTGCACCAGTCTCTGGAATTTACCTCCCGGCCCATCTGCCCAGGCAGGGGTTAGAATGACACAAACCACTTCCACAGGCGGCCGGAGCTGGCCAGGCTCACTGACTGCCATTCACACCCTGCTCAGGAAAACAGTCTACACCTCTGTCCCTCGGTGGGGCGTGCTCCTTCCCGACTGCCGGCTCCTTCCAGCCTTTGCGGGGAAAACTACAGCATTCTCAATTACTATTCCCAAGCAATTCAGCAGGGTTCAAATGGGTTCAGAAAATAAAGGATCCCAGGTTAGTGAGTTCTTTACCAAACATTTGAGAAGCCCTTCACAAGAAGGCTGCTATGGGCAGCGTTCATTATTTTTCATTGCTATAAATGGGCATAAGCCCAGAAGAGCTGGGTCTGCTTCAATGAATTTGACATCAGATCCATGCAAAGAAAACCCTTGGCCTTTTCTCTCCTGTGAAAACAAACGTTTCTGTCAGTTGGACGAATGGAGATTCTTAAAGCTTTTAGGTCTGTAAACCAGCTATTAAGGAGCAATAATCACAAATATATGGCAAGACTCATTTTGTCAGCGATTCAGGTAGAAATGAATGTTTGTATTAATTCTGCTTTCACTAATGTATCTCTTTCCTTTGAGCAGAAAGATATAATTGCTGATGAAATTCAAGCAGCGAAAGAAAGTTCACGCTCCAAAGTGAAAAATTGTGAAAAGCCGGCTGCCAAGGAAATATGCAGTAAATACCTCGAGAGCAGAGCGGGACACTTGCTGGAGGAGGTTGCTCTTGATTTTGCCTCAGCTGTCTGCCTTTGTCTGAGAAAGAAGAATGCTAACATCGCAGAGGTAACAGTTTCAATACAGCACCAAGATTTTAATCTTCTCAAAGCAAGGTCACTCATGCCTTGCCTGTTTTTGAGTGCTGACATGGGAGACAATGTGTAAGCAGGGGGACAGGAATTATTCTGCATTCACAGATTTTGCTCTTAAAAACAGGTGCTTGAAGTGATGGAAATGGCTGACAATAAATTAAGAGAGCATTACATCTGTGGGAGCAGCCTTTCTGGGTTCTCCATGAACACGCCGGAGGAAACAGATGACGAGACGACGAGCCTGAGCGTGGACGTGCCGCCTGGTGGGATGCAGCCAGCCACCCTGACCAGCGCCCACCCGTCCCCTCCTTCCATGGCAGCCCTGTCACCCGACATCTACTGCGGACAAGTGTCCCGCATCCCTTGTGAGTCAGATGAATCCAGCAGTTTTGTATGGAATCCTTCAGGGAAATGCCCGGAAGAGCTGCCCAGCTCCAGCTGTAAGGATTTGGAGAGCGTGGCAGGCGGTGAGGGCAGGCCCGGGTGGGCACAGCCTGCAGAGGGACCTCAGGACAGACACACATCCTGCGCCAAGGGCCATGACACCCCGGAGATGGCATCTGCTGCACGGAGTGCCTTCCCGCAGAGACTCCCTGACCTTGACTCCTCCTGCTCCGCACAAGGTAAATCCAGATAAACCGGGTCACACACAACATCCAAAAGCGTGTCATCTTCAAGCTGTTTCGGTGAAACTGCCCCTGTTCCTGCTAGGTTAACCAAAGTCTGAGTAAAAGGGCTCTAGAATTAAAATAGCAGGGACAAACCACTCTGCTCCAGAACTGCTCAGGTTCTTCTTCCGACTTATAAACACATTTCAGTAAATCTTTTATCCTTGGTTATGATTTTACCAATAAATCTAAAAAATATTTTCTGGTTTTCTATCAGATTTTTTTCCTAAGCCAGTTTTGTTTATATTTGTTTTAAATTTAAAATTATTTTCTATTCCTTAGGCAATAGATGGATTCTGTTCTCAATATTTGGGCTTTTTTTGTCTTTCAGCAGTAGCCAGAGAGACATCTTGGAAAATACATATAAATGATAAAAAAAAGAAGCTCATGGAAAATATTTTGCTGTATGAAGAAGATAAATTAAACAGTTCTGAACTTTTTGAATCATAAATCAGATGGATTAATTAGCAGTGGCCAGCTCAGAAGAAGAAATCGGGACTGTGTCTCCATTAGAAAGATGGTAAAAGTGTACCTTTCATGTCAGGTTAAGTAGCAGATCTGGATCAGAAACATTAGTCCTGACTGCAGAAAACAGAAGTGATCCTACTGAGAAGAAAGAGAATTTATCTGTCCTAGGGCAGATTAAAGGTCGGTGCCTCTCTGTGAACAGAAGTGCCTTCTTCCTTTTCATCCGCAATGTAAAAAGCTATGGCAAACACAAACAATTGCCAAAGTAATTTTGGATCCTTTTTCAGTGTATTTCGGATAGCATCTACATATAACGTGTCTTACTAAACCCCACAGCCCTAGAAGCGAGAGGGCAAGCGCTGCTCAGCAGTGAGTGATGCCCCTTGTCATAACCCCACCGGGTACGGGCAGGCAGAAATCTCCAGAGATTGGAGAAGGTTTCAGTTTTCAAATTAATCTCTCCTAGTCCATATGATCTTATTCCACATACTCAAAATCTGCATTAGCAGAGAGGGAAATTTCTATGCAAGTTCTCAGATGCGTTCTACGTGACGCAATCTCAGTTTGATTTGCACTGAACATGGTTTTAAGTAAATAATTTAAGCCATGTCACTCTGCTCCGTGAGCTGCTCTTCTACACATGACACCAGCTGAAGTCTGAGTTTCACTGTCAGGAGCTCTGAGACAGTGTTCCATACTTCATAAGAGTATTTTTGGAAGTTATGTTTTCTAAGTGTCCTTTACATGTTGTTAAGGTTTCTCATTCTGTTTCACATGGTAACTGTTGTATATTTTGGATTAGGGACAAGATTTTAATTTAAAGTATCTTTAATTTTGTTATAGGTCACTTGAAATTTGATTTGTTATATTTATTTTGGCAATGGGTTAAAGAATTGGTGGAAGACGAGCAAGTCAGGGCCCTGTTGATGGGGCTGTGCTCTCCAGGTGTTCTCAGAGAGGAATCAGTTCGTGTCTGGGCTCCCTCAGCATTAACACCCAAAACCCAGAGCTTATGTGCTGGCAGATTCCTTATGAACTGAAGGCCCCCTTAACTAAGCGTCCCTTTTACTGTTAAGACCATTTATTATTTGTAATATTGCATATTCCACTCTTGTGCAGTCTAAGGAAATAGAGGTCTATTATAAAGCAGAAGTACCAGAACAGGTTCCCGACAGGGGACTGCTGCCTCCTGCACACAGGGAACGGGGCCTGATGGACAGAAATGGCTCAAATTCACTATGGAGTTTGGGGAATATTTAAAAAAAATATGAATTTATATGTAATTCTTGTCATTGGAACTGTGTAATGGTATAGTTTTACCAGCTTTACATGAAGGTCTTTGGGGAAAGCCTCATATCTTCTATATTTTTACAGTGGCTGGTTCATTGTGGGTACTATCATGAGCAAGTAAAAGTATTTTAAGTAAAGACCTGACTTCTAGAATCACCTACACATTTATCAAATTGATTTCTACACTAAAACCTGGTGAAAATCCTGAATTATAAGTGCCTTGGATACTGTCTATATGTTTGCCACTGTCAGGTTTTTTATTTTACCAGAATGAAACCAAGAAACCATTGGTACCGACATAAGAAATATTAAGTGTATTCAGATTGGTCAGTAACTGCTTAATTATACAGGAGATTTAACTGAGCTACTTTATGGTGCTGAAAATTTAGTATTCTTTGTTTTTCATGGGTATATTTTGGGAGATGCATGGTGAATACCTCGGGTCTCCCCCAGGAAGAGGAGCACACAGGCACACCCCAGAGCTGAAAGGGAAACATACGCTTTATAAATTGAGAAACGTAATTTAGACACAGTTCTTTCACACAAATGCGTTACACATTTTGCTCTCCTGTAGTCACAAAATGAAACTGATATTCTTTGCCTTGTTCCATACTAATTCTAAAATATTCCAGGGTTGATATACATGGTCTTGTGGAGTTCAGAGGTGTATAATGTAACACATGTGGGACCGGTGTAGTCCTACCCCAAGGGCACTCTGTTACATGACATGGCTATCCAGTATAATGTAGGTTTTAATCTCAACTTGGCAGATTTATACATTACCATTTACTAATACCTTTGTGAATAAAAAAGAAAAACCTGAAAAAAATCCTTTCTTTGTAGCGTGCTTTTTCATGATTTATGGCACAGAAAAATACTTCTCAATCCACCCTGTTCAGGTACATTTGTGTTTGTAGGGAAGCAGCTCAAGGTCTCATTTGCACACAATTACTTATTGGTAATTATTAGTACAAACATGTTTATTCACCCACTGTTAAATAGCTGAGAAAATTTTCACTCTAAAATTAGTAATTACAAGGATTACTGAGATACAACTGACATTTATTGTTGTTTAGATGCACAATCTATAGTATCCTTTATCCTCAAGATACTGTAGCTCTGTCACAAATACAGGACAACTCTGATTTTTTTTTATCCATGAACATTAGAATAAGGGCACAGAATATAAATTTAAATATATATATATAGTTGTTATAGAACTATGCAATCGTGTGGGCAAAACTCATTTGGGGATTAGCACTTCCCAAAGGTGCTGCTGAAACCCAGAGGCTGGATATCACCCTACACCGTTGCTGAATGTAAGAATTACCAATTCTTTCACACATTATTCTGTTGTTTCTCGTACGTTTGATTTTAATACTGCGAGTCACTCCCCGCTCGCCCTGACCCAGCCAGAGGGGTGTTTTGTGTTCCGTGTGCTGGGGAGTTCACACAGCCCACCGACGCCGCTCTGCAGCGCTGCCCAACCCACACACATCCCTTTTTCTCTCGTTAAGGCCTCTAATTAACGAAGCCCGGCCGGGAGGCGGCTCGCTACAGGAGCCCACAGGGGAGTCCCACCCGCTCCTCAAGGCCCTTCCCGGCGCTGCCCCCCCACCCCCACAGCCGCGGGCCGGGCTCAGAGCCGGCGGCCGCTGCGGGTCCCTCGCTCACCCCACAGCGCGTTCCTGCCCGCCCCGTTACCGCTGTCCCTTCCTCGGAGCGACGGGAGCCGGCCGGGTGCCGCCGCGGCGGGGCTGACAGGAGCCAGCGGCGGGGCGGGGCGGGGCAACCTTCCCGCCGTGCCCGGAACAGCCAATCGGCGCCAGGGCTGACCCTAACGTCCCGCCTCCGGAGGTGTGACCTTCTCTCTGAGGTATGGTGGGATAGGGTCGGTTTTGGTCTCGGTCCCTCAGCGGGGGCTGAGCTGGAGGGCTCTTACCGGAGCCAACTCGGGGCTTCAGAGTGAGAAGGAAAGGTGCTTTAAAAGGTAAATGCTCTTCGTGGCCGGAGGAGCCAGAGTGTAGGTGGGTGAGCACAGGAATCCCGCGGTTACCGCAGCCCTAGGAAAAGATCCTAATTTTTTTTTATTATTTTTTTTTTCCGGGGCTTGGCCCGGGCTGGAGTGAGAAAGGCCTGGCCTCTAGCGGCACACTGTTTGCTGGCTGTGGTTAATGTAGTGGTCTGAAGCGTGACATCCACAGAAAGCAAATGAAAGTTGTTTGTCTCAACAAGGAAATTTTTGTGTGGCTGGCATGTTTCTACCCGTTAACAGAGTGCTGACAAGTGTTTTAAAAAATAACTTGCAAAATATGGGAATGGGTTCACGTTCTTCTTTCCCTTATGATGAATAAAGTTGCTCTGTAAGAGCAGACCACAATGCCTCTTACCTTCTCCATGGGAACTGCTGGGGCTGAAGGAGGAGTCGTGGCCGGATTTAGGAGGCCTGATGTTCTCCTGCCAGCAGTGAACAACGCTGATGCCTTAAAGTTTTGTTAGGGTTACCCTATAAATAGATGGTTACCTGCATCTAAAAGCAGAAAGATTTAATTATGGTCTGTAACTATATATATATAATCACGTAGTGGGTTTTTTTGCCATCATTCTTGCCCTACAAAACTTTTATCTTGTAGTCTTGAGTTGTGTTACTGAAAACAGGCCTGAAGGTGCATGTGTAAGTGAGAATTTCAGGTTTCAGTCGTCATTTCCTTTTTTGACAGTTTGTAATCCCTGGAAGGCAATTTCTCCTACTTTAAAGATTTCTAGTGTTGTTCCTGTCACTCCTATTTTTAGTTATGAAATAATGTTTCTTTGTGAAAGTCTTTCAAATCTTGACTTCCTG
The DNA here is from genome assembly GCA_026546715.1 of Gallinago undulata. NCBI lineage: Eukaryota > Metazoa > Chordata > Aves > Charadriiformes > Scolopacidae > Gallinago > Gallinago undulata. Next base: position 15,642,076 of record JAOTQQ010000003.1, read on the forward strand.
TTCTTGTAACAAGCTGCAAGAATGAACGTAATGGATTGAGAAAGTACTTCACTTTCAATTACAAAGTTGATGTAAAAATCCTTTGTTGCAGCAGAGCTATTTTTTTTTCTTTGTTTACTACAGCTGATTATTTTCTATAGACCCTTGGGCTTTCTAAAAGGCAGATTTTTGTCTTACCAGGTGAGGCTATGAAACTGAAACTCTAGTGGAGTTTCTGTTTTGTGTTGGCCAAAACCAGTTGTGTTCTCTTTAACTATTTACCCTTTTTTAGTCTGTACAATCCAGTGATGTTGTCTGAACCTCATTTAGTGCCCTGTGATGTCTGGTGGTCATTTAATATGTCCATTCAGGTAGAAAAGTACTGATGTGCTTTATTGTAAGCCTAAGTGTGAGGAGAGCAAAACTTTGGGAATCAGACTAGTCCCTTGCCAGTGGTGGTACTGGTTAGATATAGGGTTTATAGCAGCTTCCCCTTTCTTGGCAGGGAGGGAAATGTTCTCATCCTTGGGGTTGTTCTCCCCAAACTCACGTACTGTCTGTTTAGTTCTTCATAACTGCTTAAACATGTTAGTACCAAGTATACTTTTTCATTTATTGTCTAGCATGAAAATAAACCTGAGTGTGATGGAGTAAACACCATGGAGAGAACAAAATTGAGGACTTATTCCCCTGCCTCCGAAGTGAGAGAGACTGTACAGAAAACCTCTCCGAGCTGAATACCTGGAAGAATCCAGGGAGTGCCAGCTTGTACCAGGCAGGTCAAAAAGCACCCATGACTTGTTTTGTCCTGGGGGTGGCCGTGCTCTCCGAGGTTGTACCACCCTCTTGAGGGTGATGGCATGGTTGCAAAGGAGAAAATACTGCACTCGTTTACAGGGCCAGAGTTTTTTCTCTAGATGACCGAGAAACATTGTTGGGTTTTTGTGTGTTGCTTTTTTTAAGACAACCTTAGTATGTTCTGCTCAATAAGCTGGATAAGCAGCACGGTGTAATGGCCTGTGCCTCGGTTTTGATTCTGTAGACTGCCTTAGCCATATTTTTTTTCTTAGTGAGTAGACTGTATCCTGCACAACTCTCTCAGAGTTCTAGAAACAGCGATCCCAACTACAGAGCTTCTCTTTCACGAAAGGATTTATGCAGTGCCTCTGGCTGAGACTTTCCTTCCTGTACTGTTGGGCAGCTTAGAGGCTGACCATTTCCATGGGATATGCTTGGAAAACATTAAATATAAAAAGAACGCAAGCAGTAGATCTGTTGTGGAGGTGATGATTAGAGCTCAGCATAATAAATGCAGCTTCAGTGCTCTTTCTGACTCTTTGCTTCCGTGACACTTCTGCAGGTTTCACGGGGCACGTGCCCACACCCTGGCTGTGCTGGGGAGGAGATGGCCCAGCTCAAATCCTGCCACTTTCCCACTAACTGGCAGTTCTGCGGGAGAGCGCCGGGTGCTGTGAGATTGCCAGGAACAACTCGGCAAATCTGGTAAGATCGGGACCTGGCTGTGCATTATACAACGGGGAGGAAAAGCATTAAATTATTTCTTCTCATTGTGGCATTGGAACTCTACTTTTCTGAGCTTTCTGGCTTTCTTAACTGGTGCTAGAAATGCCAAGTGTGTCTGTTTTTTAGTCTTCTAAGAATTGTTTACTTTTTAATCTGCCTCCCCCTTCCCTTCCAATTCTCATTTGCCTCCTGGGGAGGGTAGTACAGGACGGTGCTGGGAGTGTCAAAGGGATCACTTCGTTGAGGTGATTAATTCTGTGGCAGGAAATGAGGCACATGCCTAATAAGAAATTGCAGTTGTGTTTACATTTATTGCATTAGCCTGTTAAAGAGTCCTTTACAGAGCTTCAGGAGGAAATCGAAGAAAACGTTCTTGGGTTATCAGATGCCCATACGGGCTGAGGTACAGAAAAGCACATGTCTACATTGGAGCATACTGGTTTATGCATTTAAAGGCATAGGAAATTACCTTGTCCCACTGGTGAATGCACCAGTATAGAATGGTTCTGAATCCAGGCAAGCTAACTGGAAAGATAATTTTCTTTTTTTTCCCTTTTTTTTTTTTTTTAAGTGGAAGAGATATTAGATGGTTTCCTTCATAAGATCCATGTTAACAAAGCAATTAAGCTGATTTGGCAACTGAAAATGGATTCCTTGTCCATCTAGTGTGCATAGCTTATTACATTAACTAGTTGGGCTACTGGTTTGGGCTATTCTTTAACAAAGAAACAAAAACCAACCCCACAAGTAATTGCAATTTCAGCATAAGCTTTATTCTCTATTATAGATGTACATAGAAGTGCAAGAAGAGGTTTCTACCAGCTTTAGAAAGCATTCATATAGCCTTCAAACATTTAGAATAATCACTGTATTTACTAAGGAAAAGAGATAAAGTAAGAAAATAAGCCCACATGTGACCCTGCGATTAACCTTGCCCTTTATTATTTTTGGCTTGAGATCTTGTATTCTTCCTTAAATGATATTCCGTTCCAGTGTCTGCAAGGGAAAACTTCTCAGGTCCACATGCTTCTTTCTTCTTTAGAGTTGTGAAATCAGAAATAATTTCATTTAAAAGTAAAATTTAAAACAAATCAGGCCATCAAGTGCTGTCTTTGTCCTTCATCTTGCCTCAGTTTTTCAGCTGAGTTTCTAAAAAGGCAAAAGATAAAGATTATTTTGATAGTTTAAATATTTCTCTGAAAATCCTGCTTTGATAATCTCTCTAAAAGTTCTAGCTGAGAAAAGAGGGAAATGCTGAGATGTGAGGGAAGGGACAGTGTGAGGAGAGGGAGCCTTCCCTTTCTGCCCAAGAGACTTCAATGGGATTCTTCAGAATTCAAGAAGCAGTTTCTAATATCAGGTACTTGAGTGGTTCTCTTAGCGGTAACTTAGCCCCAGTCACTTCTGAAATGCTGCTCATGTGACAAATGAGATGACAAAAGCTGTGTGTGAGGTTTGGTGGGGTGTTGTTTTGTTTGTTTGTTTGTTTTTAAAAGCTCTGCTTTCCTGACTCTGTGAGCTGTACCTTTAGCATTCTCCTCACGCATGTCCCCCAGCATCTTCTCCAGCAGTTGTCCGTATTCTTGATACTCTTCTTCTGTTAGCTTGACACCGATTTCAAAGGGAACATTAAACTGTATAAACATTAAAAGACAGAGTTTCACAGATACGTTCTGGACAAGGACGCTGCAAGTTAATTTTATTCATGGGAATGCTGATAAGCAAGAGGTATAAAAAGTTATTCCATCTGTTCACTTACTAGCGCTGAGACACATAACCAAAAGCTCTGAATCAGGGTATAGGCTACTGCAGACCACACTGCACAATAAACTGGAGGAAAGAAAACTTTCCAATAAACTTGCATTATTATATGTTAGTTCTGAGATCTAAGTGAATCCTAAATAGGAGATTGTAATCTGAATGACTGCAGCTAATTTTATATCATTTCACACCATCAGTGCTGGCAGTTTTCATGTGCCTTTTCCTACTTGCCTTTCAAATTAAACATGATTGTAGTTTTAATTTGTAGTGCCTACTGTGACAGAAATTGTATTACCCAAGCCCACCCCTTAAACTTGTATGTGAGGAGGAAGAAGAAAAAATACAAACCTTAATTTCAATACTGTTACTGTCATCTTCTGCCTCTGCTTTATCTGTGTCCCAAAAGCCTTCTGTGCCTCGACGATGTAATTGGGCTGTGGGATGTTTTGGAGCCTTTTGTTGCTATAAAGCAAGCAAAATAACATCTATATATTCTTTCCATAACCAAACTGGTCTGTAGTGGGGAAATCAGAACCCCAAATTAACACAAATGCAGCAGATTAGCTGAAGGTGTCACACACTTACGTGTGTAGGATAGAATCAGAGAGTCCTTCAGGGTGGAAAAGACCTTTAAGATCATCAACCGTTAAGGATAGACAACATTAATGATAGGCAGTTCTATAATAATTGCTGCATGCACTTGAATAGCAATTTGGTTTAAGAGTTCCTTAAATAACAATCACCTTGCAGTTAATTTACAAAGAAGATGCCAGCAAATTATTTAAATGAATGTTTTCTCCTCAAATGTTGTTTTTTTCCCCAGATTATTCATTCTTAGTGACTGAGATGAGACTCATATTCTCATAGCATGAATACAGTGCTAATGGTTTGGTACAGAAGTTCTCTGCTGTTCTCTCCTTCCTCTTCCAGAAAATAAATCTTCTCAAAGCTTCTCTGAATACTCTAAATAATGTTGACTTTAAGGACTTATAGAGAAGGACAATTTCTTTCCGATTTTTTTTACCTGTGTTCTTTTATATTCAGGACTTAAAAAACTAGAGCCAGCCAGAGTAGTTTCTGTCCAGAGGACGCTGTAAAGAATAATGCCCAGCAGAGTCCCTCTGAGAAACATGATTATCCTCTTGAGGCAGGGTGTCAGACCTGAAAGCATAGGTTGAAAAATTAAACATATTTTGCAATCTCTGTATTTAATTGAATCCAGACCCAGTGAGAGGCTTTCTCCTGACTTGAATGACTTGAAATTATTTCTAAAGATGGATGTGTAAAGCAAACAGAATTTTTATATGCTAAAGGTAAAAATATTCTGTCCAAAAGAGATTATTGCTTACAGTGTTTTATTCTATAACTAAGATACAGTAACTGGAACAAACGGGTCAGTGGAGAGCAATTACAGGGGAAAACCAGCAAAAGCTGAAACTTACCTGCTGAGCTTTGTGGCTTCACCAAACAGCCGCTTTCTGAAGCACTTTATATAGTGAGTGGAGTATTTGTACTGCTCTGCAACATCGCTGGAAATACAATCTGATACGTGTTTAAATTCCGTGGAAACCTGGCTTGCTTGTAAGAACAAAATCAACAAAACAGGGAAAATTGCATAGATTTGTTGCTGCGTTTATTTTTATGTAAAATGAAATTGTGTAGGGAATGAAGTGAGAGTTTCCTTTTTTTCTGTGGCATTAACATTGTTCCTTTTAAAAAATAATTAGCACCTGTAACTTTTTTTTTTTTTTCCAAAAAGAAAAAGCCCCATCCCCTTTTTCTTACTGGAGGTGGTGGGACAGAAATGGAGAAGTTGAGTATTATTCCTGACCTGTGGTGACAGCTGTTTCTTATTTCTGCATTTAAGTGCGTTAAGTGTGTGACTTCTGCTGCTTGTGTTTTGCTGTGACCCGAATGACTTCTCTGGTTTGTAGGTTCCGTTTGGCACTGCAGCCCTGCAAACTCCCAGCAGTAGGCACGGTAAATGTGTGGAGGTGGGAAGACGAGGAAGAATTCAGTTAAATCAGATTTACTGTTGGAGAAGATTTAGCATGTAGTGTTTGTAACCATCTTAACTGTGCTATAGCCAAATAAGACTTTAGCATATCTGTGGAGTTGGAAAACTAGTTTCATTTGGGGATGCAGTTCCATTTTGTTTAGTCTGCAAACAGGATTTAAGAGCTTTCCTCTTTTTGTGTCTCATGTTGTGGCTTTCTGGTTGAGTTCTTCAAATATTGTGCAGTCGTGCTGTAAATCAGGTTTGTGAAATGATTCAAATATTAAAAGAAAATCACTTCTGAAGTGTATCTGGTATCAGTCAAATTGGCAAAAATGAGGATAGCCGGTACCTGTGAATACAGGAGCTGGGAACAGATGGAGGCGAGAAGTCAAAAACCTCTCCAGAAACAAAGCTGGGTCGAGAAACTCTGCTACAGTTTATCTTCATCCTGGCTTTTATCTGAGGGCTTGTTAATAGCAATGGTCAATAGCAGAAAGCAGGGAGAGCTGCTGGATCCTGAAGAAGCAGTGTGGAAGCAGAAGCCTCCCGTATTTTGGTAGAACACTGGGCCAGCCACAGAATCGAGCCATTTCTGGGTTCCCAACTGGACAGGCAGATGTGTCCCCTGTAGCTTCCAGGAGCTTGGTCTTGATCAGCACCTTCTGCTTTATTAAGTTCTGTCGAAGTAGTGAGGAAAACAGGAATTTAGATAGGCCATTGTACAAAACAGAGGGGTTTGTTTATTTTCTAAGAAGTTCCCAGTCCACATTTGCCATGAAGGCCAGTCTAGTTCCAGTGTGTCAGCAGGAGTCACAAACTTCACAGCGTGGATTGAACAACAGAACTTCATTTCTTGTGAGGAAACTTGTTTCAGCCAGCACAAAACACACAAGTTTCTCCCCCTCAGGCCAGAACCAGCGCACAGTGGGCACAGGAGAGACCCTGCTTGTGGTGCTTCACTGCAGCTGAATAAAGGGAAAAAGTAACCTTTCAGTGAAGTACTTTCTCCCCTCTAGGAGGGAGGTGCTTCTGTTTCCGTGGGTGGCACACTGAAATGGGGCTTGTTGGAGCTTAATACACTGGCCTGAAGCGCAATGGCACATGCGTTTAACCGAAGGTAAAACTTTGTTCTTTCTTAGGCTCTAAGAGTGTTAGTCTCTAGTGGACTGACACCTTCCTGGCTACTACAGAGCTAACACCATGAATGAGAGGACATGGCTGAAGGTGGGCTAGTGACATACTTTACAAGGCCTCTGGGACAACACTATTAAATACAACACACCAGGCTTTAACCAATAGGACTTTATTCTGTTAGTATCTCAAAAAAACCCATAACCGCCTGAGGTACAGTACAGAAGTGTGGCTAAAAAAAAAAACATTCTTCAAGTTGTGGTTTGATTTTTTTGATTTTGGTTAAATAACCAAGTTTGAGATTATTTTAAAGCAAAAGACACGTGCATTCCACTACTCCTTTTCATCTTCAGGCAAGCACAGAGACTTTCCCATATCCAAGCAGATTATTTTCAGGAAGATTTAAGTACCACTTCACTGCTACAGAAGGGCTAGTGAGCACACTGCCATCTAGTGCTGGAAACTCCACCAGCCCTTCCCCTTCTTTGGGACAAAGTTCTGGCCTTTAAAGGGACAGTGTTTGTCCCCTGGCACAAAACATTTCACCCCTCACCACCCTGACAAGTCTCCTGTTCCTGCTCAAGTGCTGGGAGCCCACAGCACATCCAGTACAATTTGATCCCCAAGCCAGAAAAGCAGGGTACAGTCTCTGCAGCATCAAGGAGTAGTGTAAGGCACAGTACTTTACCATGCTCTTTACCTTAAATTTATGGGAATGTTGATTAAGGCTGATTATCAACATATCATAGCCTCCCAGTAATAGAGTGCTCATAAAATTGGATAATTGTTTCCCATGTTCATGTCCAGTTTAGATAAAAATCAGTTCTCATCCATTTTGAGAAACACTGCAAATCAGGTATAGTGATCACTGGTGGCAGCTGGATGTTGACTCATGCATCACTGCTCATTCTGCTGCCCCTCCGTAATGGCAGACACCCCTCCTTGGCCCTTGTTGACATCGCTGATACACGCCCACAGTCCATCTACAGATTCCTTCCAGAGCGTCACCTCAAAAACAGAGCAGAAAGGAGTTTCAGCCTTAATACATTCTGTTTCCCAGTCCCTTGCAGCCATCACGTCTCTAGTTTGGCGACAGCCTGCAGCTACAGCAGTCAACTGTTGCGGAGTTGTTCTAAGTAGTGAGTTCTTTGTTGCTGTACATGACTAATTATCTACTGGTAGAGTATATGAATTCTGCTGTTAGTACCCTACAAAATAAAGCTAAGCCTGCATTCCTAATCTCCAGTAAGGACTAAGAATGCAGTGCAAGTAGTTTGTCAAAGGTTAGGGTCTTCCCCCACTCTTGATAGGTCAAAAGAAAAAAATGGACTATTGCAGCAAAGGAGTCTACAACAGCCCTAACTTAAGCAGATGTGACAATGGCCTGTTCCATCCCAGCTCTCCAGAGAACACGGCATGTGGGGTGAAAGCTGAGGCAGCAGGACTCACCTTATTGTCTCCTCCGGACACTGCAAGGATGTTTGCAGTAATGGACCAGCTCACATGCCAGACAACGTCGTTGAACTTGTGCAGCAGCTTTGGCGACCATGAATTTCCAGAGGCGTCATCACACGTCCAGATGAATACCCTGCCATCCTGCAGAAGAGAGTAGACATGCCTCATTTGACCACAGATTACAGCACAGAAAACCCCAACCTCGAATGCACTCACAGCTGCACTTCCAAATCACCCCAGACGTGCTTACATGCATTTTTGCTCAATACGGCAAAGGGACTGCTTTCTTACTGTAGCTAAAGGAAGGCAAAGATACAGCTCTCTTATGAGAAAAGCTAAGTACAAAGTGACTTGCAAACACCAGAGAAAAGCTCCTAAAATACATATAGATCAGCAGAATGAAATACTGCTTTCCAGTCACATGACAGGAAGTTAGCAGCTTACCTAGTGTTCCTGCTATGAAAAAAAGAGTGTTTACAGAATTATTAGCAACAAGTCAGTAGGAAGGCTGAGGACATCAGAGCTGATAAAGAATGCCAGTCATTAGAAAACAGTATTTTTAGCTGGAAGTTCAGCAAATTTGATCTAGAGACAATGAAATACATTAGCCTGAAGCCTTCTTCATAGTGAGACCAAACTGTTCCCCATTTTCAAATTACAAGACAGTCTTTGGTACAGAGCCACAGACACAGAAACCTTTGTCCAGAAATGCTCCCGCTGGGTGCAGAGCTTGGGAGGAAGAGGAGTCAAATGCTCTCAGGCAGAAACTCAAATTTAGTAACGACAGACAAGAGGAGCTGTGACAGCAGGTCTGTCCCTACTGTTCCCTTAGTTCTTTCCCCTTTTTTCTAGCGGATGGCAGCGAGGGCACTGTCCCCCTGTCACTCCTCACCTGTGAGCAGCTGGCGATAGTACTCGTGGGCAAACCAATGGACGGAGCCCAGGCTACGTCTCGAACCCAGTCACTGTGAGCCTCCAGCTTCTGCTCCTCTTTCCACTGACCATCTTCTTCCCTGAAACCACACTGACACAGTCAGAAGGGCGGCTGCCAGCAGCCAGTCATGTTTCTTATCTGTTCTGGAAGGCTGCAGGTTTGTAGCTTTCAGACTCCTGGCTTATTGCATAATCCAAAACACAAGTGATTTCCACTCCTCCCCAAAAGGCTCTAACTGACAAAACCCCTCCCGAGGGACAGAAAACAGTGCAGGCCAAGAGTATTGGATCTTCAGTTACTGTACAGAAACCTGCTGTGTCTGAGTGGCAGAGGGAATCACGGACAATGAGAGCCACTTTCCCAAGTAAGATTCAGCAGGACTGACACAAATTGCTACAACCACACTACAATCACAGACATCACTAAGTTGTTTATAGTTTTAAAGCACTTCTCTAAAACAATAATTCAAAGCTGAAAGCATCAAGACGCCGATAAATGACTTGAGATACAAACGGGGACATTCAAAGACTATAAAGGAAATCAAGTTTTGTGTGTTTTTAAGTCTGGCAGCAGAGCACTTACTTCCAGATCTTGACGAGGTTGTCACAGCCACCAGACGCAAATCTTTTGATGTAGTTTGGTTTCTGACCAGACGGTTGTTCTATCAGGCTTCCTGGTACAACAGCAGGAGCCCAGCTAACGGCATTACACCCAATCTTTTTAATGAAAAAATATCATCGTTAGAAGTTACTTACTTTAAATACATAAATAAAAACTGCCGAGGGGCAAAGGACACCTAGCATGCTTTACAAGGAATTAGTTCATGTTAGAAAACCAGGAGCCTAGATGGATGGATATGGGATAAATAAGAAATCCAAATACAGTCTGTCTCAATAGGGCACTTATTCCAAAAGCCTTAGGTAGCCAAGTAACTGTTTTATGTGCAAACATCATCTGGGATACGTAAACAGTGGAGACAGAGATGGAATCTGAAAAGACACAAGACATAACGCGGTTGCTAAGATTCAGGAACGCAGGAGCAGAAGGAACCTGTGGGTCCAGAGCCCAATGTCCTTTTATTGCGAGCCACTGCCATTAGCTTATCACATTCTGCATCAGCAAAAATCTCCACTGTTTGGGGAAAAACGTGAGTCCTGCAGTTTTTCCACCTTTGGTTCATCCACAGTCAGTTTGTACGGGTGTGCTTAGTACCAGAGCCACTTCCCACCAGGGGACTTTCAGCACTGTGTTTAACAGCAGTGCTTTATAACCAAGTATTATCAGTGCTGTGTAGTAACCTTCATGTCTTGTTTTCTATTTCATTTTAGTGCCTACAAAGTATACCTTCCCACTCTGGATTTATTAAAAGCAAGTTATTCTTGATTCTGGAAAATGTTTCACATCGTTTAATTGTATTTCGGTGTTTATCTACAAGTTCTCTGTGGCATCAGCTCGGTGTCTGTCCACAGCCCCCAGAGCCCTGTGCCACTCCCGGGAGCAGACTCACCGTGTGCGCGTTGCTGATCTTTTTGACCTCCCACTGCCCGTCGCCCGTGTAGCTCAGCAGGGAAATGGCCCCATCCGAGCTCCCGCAGGCCAGGATCAGGCCATAGTCGTGCGGTGCCCAGCAGACAGAATTCACTGTGAGGGGTGAGACAGACTATTACAACACAGGGACCACCTAAAACTCATTAACTGATCCACTGCCTAGGATTAGTGGAACAGTCACTAAAAGTGACCAACCTGGAAAGCTAAAACTAATGGTATTAGCACTATGAATTTCAGCAGAGCCAGTCAATTAACATTGCTTACTGAGTGTCAGGAAACTGCCCTATTGTTGGCATCGGTTTTAGAATGAGAAGGCCAAAAGAGTGCTCTTAATGAGATCAGAAACTCTGACTGTCGCTCACAACAGCACAGAGTATCACTGGCTCTTGAACAAAAGCTGACTGGCAGGCACAGTATTTAAAGTCTAGGTTAGTAATAAAACAAAGCTGGAGGCTTCTCAGATCTGCATGTAGGAGGACACATCACCTGAACAAACCAGTTTCCATTGTAAAAGAAAATGCAGCATGCTAAAATCCACCTTTTTCCTTTCTTCCTGTAGTGGACACATACCGTATTTTCCCCAAGAATTCAGTATCCTACCATTTTGTTTCTTTGAAAGCTGATTTATTTTTATAACAATTCCTACACAAACCTGGTGTGAATCAGGACAGGAGGTGACAAGAGATTATCCAGCAATATGACATCACATAAACATTCAGTCTGTGCTGAACAGACTGTCTCTCCATTAATTTATCCCTATTGGTTCAATGGAGGACTTTGTCTTTAACACTGGGGGATTTACTCCAACCTCATCTGCATCCTCCCGTATGCCCGTGCTCCCTTCCCAGCTCCGGACCATGCGTACCTGAGGAATCGTGCCCCGTGTACTCGTACGTCTTTTCCCAAGTGCCATTCTCCTCCTTCCAGATAATGACCTTCCTGTCGTAGGAACAGGAGGCCAAGATATTGCCATACATGGGATGAGCCCAGGCAACCTGCCACACAGGACCTTCATGCCTGCAAGAAACAGCGCCCTTTGGAGAAGCGGAGGGAAACCCGCTCGCGGTGCGGCTGTTGCACAGCCATCAATATTGTGAATCGGTAATATAATAATAATAAAGTGACTAATGCAGTGATACGAGGAATAACACCAAAATGAAACACAGCACACGGGGCTGTCTGACAAAACCACCACCATGGAAAGCAATTCCAAACGTTTATCCTGGCAATTAATGCTGTGAGTCTACTTGAGAATTACAGGTGTCAAGCATTTAATGAATTAACTGTCTTGCTGTTCCCCCTTACAGCTCTGAAGAGCTGCTTAGCAACAGCCAGCCAGAGTAACCATACCTTGGAGGAGTTCACTGAGCAAAAGGACAAAATAATAACATTTTCCACAGATCATAAACCTTCAGTTTATGACACTTTACCCTCTCAGGTCCGCAATGAGGATTTGCCCTCCATTCCGAACATCAAAGATTTTCACGGATCTGTCTGACGAGCAGGTCGCCAGCCGAGTGCCATAGTAATCCATCTGCGCATCGTGCTGCAAGGCAACAGAGAGCTGTGTCAGCCCTGCTTCAGCAAATCCTACTGCTTTTTGAGAGCAGCTGTAGGAATTGTGAACAGATGACCCAGTCCCAGGGTGACAGGTTAAACAGGAGAGTTTTTAAGCAACCCAGACAAGTCACATAAGCCGTTTATTTCCCCAATTGCTGTTTCACTAAGTGTACAAATGTTACGCAGAAGCAATGGAGGGAATTCAGAGCGATAATGCACAGCATTGTCAGGAGAGGGTGGGAAATTAACACCATTGACTGTAAAGCCTTGATCAGCTACACATTTTTGTATCTTAGTCTGTAAAGTGGGCATAAGAATACCAACACCTCTTACGTATGTTTGAAATGGCATTATCTAACTGGGCTCCTCGCTTCCACAAATTACTTTGCGAGTGTTCCTCCTGCCCGTTCTTACACATCTGCTCCTGCAAACATCCACCTGCGGGAAAATCAGCTCTGTCTCCCCAAGTTCCGTGCCGTACCCGTTAGTGTGCTGCACAGCTTCGGCAGATGAAATTGATTTTCCTTTATGTACTTATCTGCATGTTATCTACACTAAACAGCATACCAAACACGCTAATTTTGGTATAAAATGTTACACTGTTTAGTATACATACTGCTTTGCAAAAATGACCAGAAACAAGCCTAGGTATGAAAACTGAAGTTGTAAATCATTTCCCCTTCTCCCGGTAGCGGCTTCCCCTGCCCGGGCCCTGTAGGACAGCGCTAGTTCCAGCCAGCGCTCTGCCCCCGCCCCAAAGGCCGCTCCGTGCGAGTCGGTACAAAACCCTCAGCCCGTGCGGAGGGGCCAAGCGGGCCCGGGGGGCCCTCTGCCGCCCCCGGCACACTTACGATCATGTCCTCGTGAGAGGTGTCCACCGTGTTGATCACCGACACCTGTGGAGGGAAGGAGAAACGAGATAGTGTGCGGCACTGGAGCGGGCCTCCCGGGGCACCGGCCCGGCCCGGCCCGCCGCCCTTAGGCCGCACCGGGGACACCGCCGGTTCCCTGCCGCGCTGCCCTCGCCGCCTCTCCCTCCCGCGGAGGAGAAGCACGGCGACCTAGAGCCCCTCCAGCGCCCTCCCGTTCGCCTCCCGCCTCAGGCCTACCATGGCGGCGGCGGCGGCGGTGACGGACCCCGCGGAGGTCCCAGCGGCGAGCGGCCCTGCCTGTCCCCGCCGCACTCCTCAGACGTGGCACGGCGTCGGTCCGGCACCGAAACGGCCCCGCCGCGCCTGCGCGCCCGGGTTCCGCCCGCGCCGGGTTCCGGGCGCTGCCCTCGCGCTGCCGGCGGGGCGCCTCCCGGCCGCCCTGCTCCCGGCCCCGCCGCCTCGGGGGGGCGCCCGGCCGGCGGCGGCCTGAGGGCAACGGGCGGCGGTGGCGGCGCCGCGACCCCGGCCCCCGTGCCCGCCGCCATCTTCCCGTGCAGCCCCAGTGCCGCCGCCGCCATGGCCAGCGTCTCCTACCACATCTCCAGCCTGCTGGAGAAGATGACCTCCACCGACAAGGACTTCAGGTGCGGGCCGTGAGGGGGGAACCGCCCGGGGACGGCCCCGGGGGGGGGGGCTGCCGGGGCGGGGGCTTCCCACTCGGGGGGTCCCTTCCTACGGGATGCGCTTGGCGCTGGGGTGTCCCTTCCCGTCGGGGGTCCCTCCGCGTCAGGAGCAGGCACGGTGCCCTCGACGCTGCTGGCGGGTGCGATCTAATTGCGGGATGTTCCTGTGTCGGAGGAATTCCCAGTTATTCCCAGTGTTCCCAGCCCGCTGCGCCCCTCGGGCTGCGGGGGATGGAGAGAAACCCCCAGCGTTCCCTGCTTTGCCCCGATCGCTGCGTGACAAGCAAAGTGGAAGGGGGAATAAAAGTCCTAACAGCTAGACTTGAGATCCTTATTTGTTTCGGAAACGAAGGAACATGGTAGCAAAAATCCTGAAACACTTCTTAGTTTGTGTCGTCGTCCCCCCCCCCCCCGCAGTTTAGCTGACCCCTGCCTGCAGAGCGCTGAGCAGCCCCGTGCCCCGGTGATGGGCGCTGCGGGGACCCCGGGGCTCGGCTCGCTGCCGGGCGGTGTCTGTGCGGCTCCTCACGGGGCACAGGTGCTTCTGTTCTCGAGTAAGTCAGCAGGAAAAGCAGACGTCTTTGTAGGGTCGGGGCTGGTGGCTTGGTATTTAAGGTGTTCCGTAAAAATTGTTAAAACTAACAAGTATGAAAGATTTCACCCGTGAGTTCTCGTTCTCCCACCATCATCCTGGAAGGAGATGCTCGTGCCAGATTTGGTATTTGGAGGTGTGACAGCAGAGAGGGGTTAGTAATATCGTATAGTTAGGCTAGTTTTTGCAAAGGCTGCTGAAGTTTTTCTGCTGTTGAAGCAGGTACTTTGTGAAGAAGTCCGTGGTGGAGGAGTTGCACAGACACGTTATCCAAAGAATTTACGGTTAATGCTCTGAACAGGAGTGGAAACGCCATGTGCCGTGTTACAGAGCTGCTGCAGGGCCAGTCAGCTCGAGCCCGTGGTCTCTCCTCAGCCGCAGGACAGTTACGGGACGGGGTTTCACGTGTGTCCCCTCTCAAAGGGACCCGTGGGCCGTGCCCGAGGTGCCGTGGCCGGGGCGAAAGCTGGGTGCTGGCGCGGGAGGCTCTGCTCGGGACGTGGCCATACTTGGTCATGCTGCTTCTGCGCAGCCGCGGAGCTGCAAGTACGGCACAGTACCTCTGGCAGAATCGAAAATAGATGACACGTTGTTAACATTTTTGGGCAGGTCCCTCTGTTTTTCTCATTTTTGTCGCCCACCACAGCAGCCCCTCGTCCCAGGTGTGCCCGGTTGCCGCTCGGAAACGAGCGAGCAGACTGAGGACACGAGTGCTGCCCCGGTACAGGAGGGCTCTTCGTGCTGAATGAATGACATCAGCACCCGATTTAAATCGGAGCTGTCGCTTGGTAGATGGATTCCCAGAGAAGAGATTCTCTGTGGTTCCTTTCAGACGTCCATCCCGTGCCAGGGCTGACGTTGGGCAGGAGCAATGTACAATAACCACACTCTGAACCTCGGGCTTCTCTACTCCCACCTTTTACCTTTCCTGCTCCCGGGGAGAGAGAGACTTTCCAGAACTTCTCACTATCCATTTTGTCACTGTCCCAGTCAGAAAATTAATTAACAGTCAGCTGGGAGTGTGGTTTTCCTTCTAAGCTGGAATGGTAAATATTTGCTTGGTTTTGCTCATAGCAATCTAAATATAGTCTAGAGAACTTCTAAGGCATAGTTTGCCTGGAGTTTCTTTTTAATTTTGAGCTTGATAGGCCTTCTCCGTGTGTGGAATCACATTGTCAGTGCTAAATAAGCCACAGCCAGGTGCAGTCTTAGACCCTAGACTGGTTTTCCTAGGCCTGGCAATTGGTGAAAGAAACCCCCATGGGTTTTTTTTAGCATAGTTGACCGTCTTGATTTAGTCACTGAGAAAAAATTACACAAACTGGGTCCCGCAGTGCCAGTTTTAGACTTTTAGCGTTACTGTTACGTGTTTTAAGGAGAGGAGAGAATGTATATTTCTCATTTCCACAGATTCCTTAGCTAAAGCCTTTTCACCAGCTACCTCTATCCGAGTTTTCCTCTTACAGACAATAAGTTTTGTTCTTTGTGCTTCGTTTTTCAGTCTGGTGCAAAGAATTGTGAGTTACTCTTTGAAAGGTTACTCTCATACAAGCACCCATTGCCCAGAGCGGTGGGAAGGCAACGTGTCTGTGTCTGTATCAGCTGATCACTTCTGCCGTGTGTTCTTCCAGGTTTATGGCCACCAATGACCTGATGATGGAACTGCAGAAAGATTCGATAAAACTGGATGAAGACAGTGAGAAAAAAGTTGTGAAAATGCTTTTGAAACTGCTGGAGGACAAAAACGGGGAAGTACAGAACCTCGCCGTCAAGTGGTAAGAGCCCCAGCAGTAATTACTGAGTTCCTTGGCAATAATTAATCTGTCAGAGGCTGCGGGGAGTGCGTGAGCCTGGAGCTGCCCCTGCGGCGCGGGCCCCTCACACAGACCTCCCTTCCTGGGGGTCTGCCCTCTCTGGCTGGGCACAGCGGGTTCTTTCTCTGTTGATGTTCACAGAGGGTGAGTGTATGAGTGTCTTTGTAGAAGCAGGAGGTGAATGTGGAAGTAGTTCAGTGTGTATGTTAGGAATCTTACATATTTAAAGCAGCGTGCCTAAGTTCCTATTTCTTCAGAGAGAAGCCCAGTTTAAAATTTTAGTCACCAAGTTCCTCTCCTTTCTTGGGCTTTGAAATCCGGTGCTGAATTTCCCAGTGGTCCTGTCTTGGATGGAGTTGGTGCTAAACATGTACAGCCCTTCAGAAATGACGTTTGAATTTCAGGTCCGAATCCTACTCTTCAGGTGCATTTTCATTAAAGTTTCTAATGCGCTTGGTTTTTCCCCTGCTTTGACTCCAGCTGCAGCCTGTGCTGTTGCTTTGCCTTTGATTGTTTCAATAGTTTGTCTTTTTTTAATCCGAATGAAAAAGGCAGGAGGTTCCTTTATTACTGAATCATCTGGTGAAGTGATGCTACTGCTGACATGTTCTCTCCTGTCTCTTCCCCCAGCATGTCTAAATGGACGTGTTCATTCTAGAAATGAGCTTGAATGGGTCAGTTCACGCACAGGGCTCCAGAAAGGTGGGCCATTTAAAGACAACTTTGGGTTCCTCTATTTTTTCCTTCTGTGGACTTTATTCATGTTCCTTTCTTCTTACCCACATCTTGCTTCTATCCCTGCGCTTTCCCCATGACCTTTGGCCCTTTTTGATTCCCACTGTCCTGACTTTTTCTGGCCCTTTTCCTGTCTCTGCCTGTTTTGGGTTTATTTATTCTGTTTTATAGAGCAAAATGGTTGGGCACTGAACAGAGTACGAATTTCTTTGCCTGTTTAGCTATGGTTGTGTTAGCACTAAGTCTGTGTTCGTTACAATCTCTCATTCATCCAGAGTGTCATCATTAGGAGGCCTCAAATGGAACCGGTAATATTCCCTCTTCATACTTAAGGGGGTCCTTATAAGAGTTAAGATCCAGGTGGTTATTCCCAGCCAGGGGGAAGGATCTCCAAGAAGAAGAAATGGGGTGTTTGAAGGACACCAGCAGTTGGATTAGGCTGGAGCGGGGGTGTGTGCAGCCACACCAGGGCTCAGCAGTAAGCGAGGGAGCTACTGAGAGGTCTTGCAGTTGATTTTATCATCTAAAACTATCATCTTATTTCTTGAGACGCCCAAAAATCCCACAAATTGGAAATCCATATAAAAACTTGCCCCGTTTCTGATTTTTTGATATTTTTATGTTTTTCCATTTAGAGGAGTTCTGTGGCTTCTCTGTGCCCGTGAAGGTGGGGTAACCACCCGTCCTTTGCTGCCTGTCGAGGCGTAGGATTGAACACTACCTGGACTTGCATAAAGTCTTATTATTTAGTATTTCTTTTCTGATTCTGGTATTTCAGAGTACCTGCTCGGACTCTAAACAGCTATTATTGTCCCAATTGTTGAATTTAGGACTAGTCTCACACAGAAGGGGCTGCGTGTGAGTTCGCTGGGTGTGCTCTGGGAAGTGCTGTGCACGCAGTGTTCGTTAACATGCTGTCGGGGTAATTGGGGTGTGCCAGCAGGGAGACACTGCCTGTGTAAGGGTGTTCTGCACCGTCTGCATCACTAGAGCTACTCCTAAAAGAGGAGAGAAAACGAGGACAGAAAATGCATTTTTGTATGAGGATTTTAGAAGGGGAACAGTCTTTCCTCTGTTGTTGTTCTGGGCCTTGGCTGGAGTAGAGGTTTTCACACACACACCGGAGGGCAATAAGTAGCTGATTGCTTGTGAAAATCCATTTGACATCTCCTCCTGCGAGTCAGTTTTTGATGCTTGGGTTGGTTTTGGCTTTTTTCCAAAAGCTGGCTGTGGATTTTACCATTATGCCATGTAACATGGTTGCTTTGGTTCAAATTCAAATTGTCTTGTAATTTCTGAGCTGCTCCTTCCAGTAAGATCTTAACTGGCCTCCTGTTTGCAGTAGTTGGTGTGAAATGTCCTCCTACAAATCTGATCTAAAATCTGCTGTGGTCTGGTATAGAGTTAGCTGAGGCAGCGACGCCGGGGTGCGTACACCCGGGGACGTGCTGTGGGGTGTCAGTACTCGGTGTTTTGGTGATATTTGGACCCGGGACTGAGCTGCCGTTCTGGAGTGATCCCGAGCGTCCTTCTGCTGGAGGGAAGCATCCCTCTTCCCTGTCGTTCTGACTGACTGCTCCTCCTGCAGCCTGGGCCCGCTGGTTGGCAAAGTGAAGGAGTACCAGGTGGAAACCATTGTGGATACGCTGTGTACAAACATGCTGTCGGACAAGGAGCAGCTGCGGGACATCTCCAGCATTGGACTGAAAACGGTCATCGCTGAGCTGCCACCAGCTTCTGCAGGTAAAGCCTCTGTCCCCGTTTGTCTGGCAGGGGGTCACAGCCTTTGGGAAACAGAGGAGAATGTGTAGTTCAGGGCCTAAAAGTTACAGAGTCCTCATTTACCTGCTGGAGGACAACCAATGAAGTAAGGAGAAGAGATGGTAGAAGCTGAGACACCAAAGTGACTAAAGATGGGCTGAAATGAGAACTTGAGGTGCTCACCCTGAGGATGCTTAAGTCTGAAATGGCATTTGGAGAGGCATTTGTGAAATGTTCAGCTCTTGTGAGCCGTCTGTTCAGAATTCTGTATTTAACGTGCATCACATGAACCAGAACTGTTTCAGGGTAGCAACAGACGAGCCATCTCCTCAGGGGCTGGGATTGGTGCTGTGTGGGAAGAAGGCAGCAAAAGCGGTGTGGGTTTGCTGCTAAATGGCGAGGTTGGACATCTGCCCCTGTGCTTTCTCCACCCTGAGCCCCAGGGTGGGTTTGAAATAATAGTCCAAGAAACGCGGTGTGCCTGAGGCGGAGTCCTTTCTCAGTGCTGTACAGCAATTAGTGATGTTCCACTTCTGTTTTGTCTCTGTTGCGTCATGGAGGCTGTTCAGAATGGCATGGGAAGCATTTGTCCCTTTCTTGGAAAGTTTTGTGGAATGTGGAGCTCCTTATACTTTGCACTGAACTGGGAAAAAAACCACAAGAGTCGTCAATGTTGGGACAGGCATACCCCAGCATGAAGACTAAACTGGTATCTAGACATTGGTCTGGACTGCAGAGATTGAGATTCTAGACTGTGGTTGCAATCTCAACACATTCTTGAACCTGGGTTTTCTATTATTTTGAGACAGATTCTTCTAGTTCTGTATTTAAATTTCACAGAATCATCATGATGGGAAGGGACCTCTGAGATCATTGAGTCCAACCACAAAAAAACCCTAAAACAACAAAACAAAGTAACAAACAGCACCCCACCACATCACACCCACCTACAAACCAATAATCTCGGGCACTAGATCATGCCCTGAAGAGCCATGTCTACACGTTTCTTAAATCCCTCCAGGGATGGTGACCCCACCACCTCCCTGGGCAGGCTGTTCCAGTGCCTGACCACCCTCCCA
>JAOTQQ010000003.1:15661872-15677481 GCA_026546715.1 Gallinago undulata
CCCTCAGCCTCTTCTCATAGGGCTTGTTCTCCAGACCCCTCACCAGCTTGGTGGCTCTCCTCTGGACACGCTCCAGCCCCTCAATGTCCTTCCTGTGGTGAGGGGCCCAAGGGGAGATGCTTGCTGGCTGCAGAAAGAGTTCCCCATCACAAACCAAAGCTGGTTGATCGCTGGTCTGGTTGGCTCTCCCAGTGGTGGTTGCTTTTATTAGCATAGGAGGGATTGAACCATTCTTAGCAATACAAAGACTTCTTTTTAACTGACAGTGGGGAAAAATGGCTCTGTTGCAGGCTCCACCATGACAGCAAATGTGTGCAAGAAGATCACAGCCCAGCTGACAGGAGCCATTGGCAAGCAGGAGGATGTCTCTGTGCAGCTGGAGGCGCTTGACATCCTGTCAGATATGCTGAGCAGGTACTGAGGGGTTTCCTTCAGGCAGTGCTGTACAGTAGGGGGCTGCATGTACACGTTTGCTTTTGATTGCTCTATTTCCCTAATCCTACTACGAGGAATTAAAAATAAAAGATTTGGGCTGGCTGGCGCTGGGAGCAGATCCCCAGCAGGGATGAGGCAAGACGTGCTGAGCCTTTCTGTGCTGGGGAGCAGCAGTGACACTGGTGATGGATCCCACAGAGGCTTAGTTCAGGCACACGCAGGCAGGGAGAGGGCAAGCAGGGAAGGTTATTTTAGCCCTGTGATCTGATCACTCACACATTTTCTTTTCCTGGCGGCCTCTTTCTCTCATTGCGTAAGTCAGTGACACTGTCGTGTGCCAAGTGCGTGCAGAAAGTGATTGACAAACCCCCAGGTCACCCAGAAGGACACCGTTGGGATCAAACTCCTCCCTGAGGGAGACAAATAACCTCTTCTTGTGTTACACAGAATAAGTCAGGGTTCACACCAAAATCCCAAACCCACTCTTTTCCTCTTTCTCCTGACAATGTGTGTGAATTCTTCATAGCGGAGGGGTTTTTACATTTTTTTCTGGCATGAAGGCTTTTTCTCTGAGGCTTTGGCTTTCAACATCTGCCTCGTTCTGTTGATTGCAGACTGGGAGGAACTCTCTACTCTTTCCATTCCTCCATCCTGAACTGCCTCCTGCCCCAGCTGACGAGCCCCAGGCTGGCAGTACGGAAAAGGGCCATCATCGCCTTGGGCCATCTTGTCCTGACCTGCAGTGGAAGTATCTTCTCTGAGCTGACAGAGCATCTGCTGACCGAGCTGAAGAGGAATGAGTCTGCTTCTACCACCAGGACGTACATTCAGTGTGTGGCTGGCATCAGCAGGCAGGCTGGACACCGCATAGGTAGGGCGAGGAGCTCGAAGTGACACTGGGAAACGCACCTGCGTTTTAGACCAGCTCCTGTCAGGGGTACGAGAAGTGTGCTCTCTCTGTTCCTAACCCCTCAGGGGCTTGTGCTTCCTCCTTCCCTCTGTGGTCCTGACCTGGTGCTCTGGTCTCCACTGGGAAGGGTGAGACGCCAGGGTAGCTCTCTGGCTGCCCTTCTGCAGTGATTTCATCTCAAGGTCTTGCAGTGCTTCCCTGGTCTGAGTTAACGCCTCTGTGAATTGGGTCAGTGGCCTCACCCCATTTTAAATGAGGGGAGAAGCGGAGGGCAGCATATTGTCTTACTTGTCTAAAAGATCTGCCAGAGCTGAGATTAGAAGATTTCCTAGAAGATTTCACATCACAGCTCTTTCTGTGACTGAAATGCCAATGAGGGGCTGAGGACAGGGAGCAGGGTTGCTCTGATGGAAACTCCTGCATGCTGGACCATGGTGTCCAGAGGAGGAACACTCTGCCAGGCACATGAAGGGAGTAGCAGATGAGCTGAACTGTGGACTGCTCATATGAGGGAAGCCTGGAATGATTTTTCATTGCTTCTTACTTTGCCTTTCCCAGGAGAACATCTGGGGAAGATAATTCCTCTGATTGTTCAGTACTGTAACGTGGAAGATGACGAGCTGAGAGAATATTGCTTTCAGGCCTTTGAGTCTTTTGTGAGGAGGTGAGTGCCCTTGAGCAACTGTCCTCTGTCCGGTGCAGCAGTGTCTGCCGGGTGTAAATACCTGTATTTTCAGCGCCCGGGGTCGTGTACCTTTCTACGTGCGTTCCTGGTGGGAAAGACAGTTCATGAATGAAATCTCTTCCTCATGGGCAGAGTTGGGCTTGGGTTACGAGCTGTTTTACCTCAGCACATGAGAGTGTTTCTCTTTTGGCTTTGCGGGAGTGGGGCTTTTCCTGGTCCTTGGAGCATTTCTCGGCAAGAGGGAAGTGCCCCCCTCCCGCTGCGGGGGGAGCGGGGGGCAGGCAGGGGCTTGGGCAGGCGAGCTGCTGAGCTGCAGCTCTGTTCTTTGGTCAGACCTTTACTGCTTGTTTGGGCAAAGGAGTGCTGCAGAGCTGCTGGGGTTTCTCCCAGGAAGGGAGGATCCGACCAGATGGTGATGGTAGTGTATTTCTTTTCCTTTCCTGACAGAAATCATTGCATCCTCCCCAGGGGAATATGGTTTTGCTTCCTGCACAGCAGGAAGGAGCAGCTCTGGTTTAACTCATGTTAACAGAATGTTCATATAGTCTGTGAAGCGTTTTGGGATCCTTTTGAAATTAATTATATTATTTGGATATTTAAAATAGCTTAGTCTTTGGTTTATTAGCCCTTGGGATTTTTATTTCTCATGACAGGTGCCCAAAGGAAATGGACCCTCACATCCCTAATGTGATGGGGTTGTGTTTGAAGTACATCACCTTCGACCCAAACTACAACTACGACAATGAAGAGGAGGAAGAGATGATGGACACTGAAAATGGGGAGGATGAAGAGCAAGGTGCCTGCTTGTGAGGATGCCTGTGCTCAGCAGAACACTGGGTTAACATTTCTCCCCTTTCTGTTTCCTCACTTTTCAGATCTGCCTCAAGACAATCAGTGCTTTTAAATGGGTCCTTTTTATTTGCCAGTGGTAATAATAGAGCTGGGTGTGCAATGTTCCAGCACCGTTCTGACTTTATTAGTTTTATCTTTTTTCTGCCAAAGTCCTCAGATCTCTCCTTGCCTTAGGCAACAGAAGGCACTGCAACTTGAGCTCTGCACTAGCTTAGCGAGAGCCAGACCAAGGCAGCACCCCTTCTCCCCTGCCTGCTGGCAGCAGGAGTTGTTGGAGCAGACCCAGCACCTGGGGATCCCCAGGAGCAGCCGCTGCCATTCCAGCTGTTGGATGTTCTCCCTTGTGCTCCCAACTGTATTTTTGTTATGATGTAGCTATTTTCTACTATTTTGTAGCAGAAGGAAGCAGAGCTACAATTCTGAACGCTTAAAAGTGCCACCATTAAAAACATCTTGGTCCATCATTAAAAACATCTCAGTCATCAGTGAAGCAATCTGATATGGGCTTCAAAAGAGACCTTTCATGTGTCTTCTGAATCCTGTTTACTTGGAGGTGGATGTCAAGCCCTGGTCAGCAAGGAGGGGTGTCTTTAGTGCCTGTTCACTATAGACAGCATTTCATAATGTCTCTGTTCACAGTTGGGCATAGCGTGGCAGCTAAGAGCAAAAGTTAGAACAAATTCCCTTGAAGAGAGGATTTTTTGTTTACTTTCATACTAATTGGAGTAAGATCCTGGCCAGCTTCCTGGAGAATAAGTTAAATGTTCTGCCAATAACACAGTAAATTGTTACCCTGCTTTGTGCCAGTCAGAAATTGCTCAGACAAATATTTACACGTTTCTGGCTTTAAAATCTGGGAAGCTCATTCTCTGTTCACAACAAAAGCCTCGCTGCCCCAGCTGAAGTGCACAGTAGGGGCAGTAACATTAAGGTATATTCTTCCTCAGCTCTTGGAACAGGATAATCCAACTCAAGGCAGTGCTGGCTGATAGTGGCTGGTAGTGACTCTGTGGGGACAGGCTACTGGGGACAATTTCATGTTCCCAGGTGTGTGTGTGTGTGTGTGTTACTGGTGTCTCTCTGTTCAGCTGGAGAGGGAAACACTGAAGATCAGCTGATCCTCTGGCTCTGTTTTTCTCATAATGGTGCACCTTGTTTTCCTTTGCCTTCTTCCCAGAAAGCGATGACGAGTACAGCGATGACGACGACATCAGCTGGAAGGTCCGCAGGTCTGCGGCCAAGTGCCTGGAGGCCGTTGTCAGCAGCAGGCACGATCTCCTGCAGGACTTCTACAGAACTCTTTCCCCAGTCTTGATAAGCAGGTTCAAAGAGAGGGAGGAGAACGTCAAAGCCGACATCTTCAGCGCTTACATCTCCTTGCTGAGGCAGACGCTGCCCACCCAGAGCTGGCTGCACACCTCAGATGCCCCCGGCAAAGATGACGTTCCCCTGACGATGCTTCGGAACCAGGTGTGTGAGAAGGTGCCGGGCTGGATGGAATCAGAGAGCTGTGAAGTACGTGCTGTGCCCCTGGTGAGCATGCCCAGGAGCTAAGCCTGAGGGCATGGCTAGCTGGAGGGGCCCTTGGGCACGCAGCCAGAGGGCACCGCATCCCGAGGGCTGGCCGTTTGCTGTTTCTCCCCCGTTCCTGGGGAGTGCCAGTCGCATGCCCTCTGGTTTGTTGTTTGAGGCGCTGGCAGGGTGTCCGAGTTTAGAGGTAGTGGTGGCACTAGATCATTGAACAGCAGAGCAGGAGGGAATGGTAAAGCTCTGACTGTTTAGCAGTGTGTCCTGGTCTGATCCTTTGGTTGTGTTTCTTTAAGCCTTTGTGTAAGGGGGGTGTCACCAGCTTCAGGAGAGGCTGCTTAGGAGCTTGTAGAATAGAGAAAAAAAGAATCACACCCCCTCCCACTCTTCTGTTCCTGTGTCTTTTCTTCACGTGCACTGTCTCATCATCTATCCCAGGCTGGGTCTCTGGTGAACGGGGGGCTGTTCCTCACTGTCCCCTCAGGACTTCTCTGGCTGTCCCGTCGATGTCTCTGGCTTTGGGAGCTCTGGAAGCTGGGCTAACTGAGGTGTTCCTGGTTTTCTGTTCCAAACTGCAGGTCCCCAACATCGTCAAGGCCTTGCATAAGCAGCTGAAGGAAAAGAGCATCAAATCAAGGCAGGGCTGTTTCAGCCTCCTGACGGAACTGGCCAACGTTCTTCCCGGTTGCCTGGCGGATCACATCCCCACGCTGGTCCCTGGTAAATGTCTCCGTGGGCTGGGAGATTGTACTGTATTTGTATTGACAGATT
This sequence comes from Gallinago undulata, assembly GCA_026546715.1. NCBI lineage: Eukaryota > Metazoa > Chordata > Aves > Charadriiformes > Scolopacidae > Gallinago > Gallinago undulata. The sequence goes on from JAOTQQ010000003.1 coordinate 15,667,053, forward strand.
ATTTAATTTGCACCACCACGTTTGTCTCTGAGCTTTCCTGCCTGTAGGTTGGTGAAGCATCCCCCACTGCTGAGAGGCTGGTAATCCTGCGGTCCTGCCTCTGCTTTTGGTGTGACTGTAGAGGAAATATGTAAAACAGCCTCCTGGGGCTGTCTCTGGGCCTCATCCATGCACCTGCCTCTTACGCATTAATAGAATGGTAAAAGCCATTGAAACCAGGAGTCAGGCATGACTCCAGGGGCAAGCAGTAGTGCTGGAAGTGTTTCTCATGAAGGCTTCTGGGAAACATAAATCTGTGCCGCAAAAGCTGGACTTGGCAGTTCCTCCCTTCTGCAAAGGCAGAGCATCTGTAATGTCCACGGTTACGTTCCAGACAAGGCTAACAGAAGCTGTAAAACTGGATAAACATCAGAGTCCCTGCTTTCCATTTTTTTTTATTTTAATTTTTTTTTAAAGACTTCCCTCAGAAGTATGAAGGGAAAGCTCAGGAAGGTGCATCCCTGCTGCCTGGACTGCTATTCTTGAGACCTGCCTTTCCCTGTCTTCATTTCATGCCATTTTGTCACGGTTATTCATACATGACTAACCTTCCCTTCTTGTCTCAGCCCAGGGTGACTTTTCACATTAACTTTTTAAAAAGTTTTGGTAGCCAGTCGCCCAGCACTGCCACAGAGACCAGTTATGTCTGAGCTGCCACTTCCTGGAGAGCAGAAAGAGGCAAGGAGAGCAGCTCTCAGTGGCATAGATCCTTTGGTGGGAGGAGTAAAAAAAGAAAATGGATTCCAGTTGTGCTCATTTTTTTGGGGGGCGGCAGTGAGTGTGATGAAAACCAGTGATGAAATAAGACAGCAGTTGTTCTTGTCTCTCCATACCTCTGGCACAGGTATTGTGTTCTCGTTGGCTGATAAATCCAGCTCCTCCAACATGAGGATCGACACGCTCTCCTTCCTTCACGTTCTCCTGTGCAACCACCAGCCAGAGGTATTTCATCCTCATATCAAAAGCCTGTTACCTCCTGTGGTGACCTGCATTGGAGACCCCTTTTATAAGATCACTTCGGAAGCTTTGCTGGTTACTCAGCAACTTGTGAAGGTCATCAGGCCTTTGGACAAATCTTGTACTTTTGATGCCAAGCCCTACGTGAAGGACCTTTTCGCTGGTACTCTGAAGCGACTGAAGGCCACTGACATTGACCAGGAGGTGAAAGAGCGTGCCATCTCCTGCATGGGACAAATTGTTTACAGCCTGGGAGACCATCTAAGCACTGATCTCCAGCCAACCTTGAAGATCTTTTTGGAGAGGCTCAAAAATGAAATCACCAGATTGACGACAGTCAAAGCATTAACCTTAATTGCTAGTTCTCCACTTAAAATAGATTTGAGACCCATTCTAGGGGAAGGCTTCCCCATTCTCGCTTCCTTCTTGAGAAAAAACCAACGTGCTTTGAAGCTGAGCACCCTGACTGCTCTGGACATCCTGGTGAAGAACTACAGTGACAGCCTCAAGCCTGCCATGATAGAGTCTGTCCTAGCGGAGCTCCCCGCTTTAATTACAGAGAATGACATGCACGTGTCCCAGGTGGCCATCGTGTTCCTTACCACCTTAGCTCAGGTTTATCCATCCTGCATCTCTAAGCTCAGCGGGTCCGTTCTTGCTGAAATCTTCCAGCTTGTCCACTCGCCTTTGCTCCAGGGAGGGGCGCTGGGCGCCATCATGGACTTCTTCCAGGCTCTGCTGCTGACGAAGACGGCCACCACGGGCTACTCGGAGCTGATGAGGCAGCTCACGGCGCCCATGTACTCCTCGGGTTCAGCCGGGGCGTCGGTGACGCTGCACAAACAGGCGTACCACTCCGTCGCCAAGTGCGTGGCCGCCCTTTCCTCGGCCTGCCCGAAGGAGGCTGCTGCTGTCGTCACCCAGTTTATCCAGGATGTAAAGAGCCCCAAGTGCAGCCCTGCTGTTAAAGTGCTGGCGTTCCTGTCCCTGGCAGAGATGGGGCGCACCACCAACCTCAGCGCACAGAGAGAGCTCAAAACTGTCATCCTGGAAGCGTTCGCCTCCCCCAGCGAAGAGGTGAAATCTGCTGCTTCCTATGCCCTGGGGAACGTCAGCGTCGGGAATCTTCAGGAGTATCTTCCCTTCATGCTGAAGGAGATCGGGAGCCAGCCCAAGAGGCAGTACCTCCTGCTGCACTCTCTGAAAGAAGTCATCAGCTCCTCCCCGGCTGACAGCCTCAAGCCCTTCGTGGAGGACATCTGGGCTCTGCTTTTCAAGCACTGCGAGTGCCCGGAGGAGGGGACGCGCAACGTGGTGGCCGAATGCCTGGGGAAGCTGACTCTGGTGAATCCTTCAGAGCTGCTGCCCCGGCTGAAGAAACAGCTCTCCTCAGGTAACAGTGGTGGTGGGAGTGGGGAAGTGCCTGCTTTTGCTGGAAAGTCCTCTTTAAACTCTGGTGGGTACAGCGGGGAGCAGAGCCTGTCTGCAGGGGCAGGAAGGAAACGAGGGATCCCTGCAGGGGGACCAGAGGAGCAGAGGTGAGCATGGAGGGCAGCAGGGTGTTCGGAACAGAGACTGCACGTGGAGATTGTCCGGGAGCAGGATTTAAACAAGAAGGTTGTTAAGATAAACCCTCTGTTCTGTGATCTCTTCAATGCGTGTATAATGTGACCGAGAGCAGAATAGGTATTGCAAAAGTCCAGCAATGATTCTGTCTCTTCATCTCTCACTGGTTTTTCTTTCCATCTTCGTGGCAGACTCTCCCCACGCCCGGAGCACGGTGGTGACTGCAGTCAAGTTCACCATCACAGACCAGCCTCAGCCCGTGGATGCTCTCCTGAGGGGCTGTGTAGGTAGGCTGGTGCCAACAGCAGCGGGAGCAGGGAATGTGAGCCATCATTAGCAGCTTGGGGGAACCTCATCTCATACACTTGGGTTTCATCTGATTTTCTCTGCTTTTGGGATTAAAGAGCATCACTGTCACATGAGTCCTCGTTAAATGCTCCGATGCCCTGCTCTTGGGCACGTTCTTTCGATGACAGAGTTTTTTAGGGAGTGTAAGTTCCTTCTGCATTTAAGGTTATGATTCAGGCATCTCAGGGCATGATCTTGGAAAACACAACCTACGCTTCTGTCTAGGGAGCCTGTGGCTCAGACAGGTTCTATAAATCAGGCGTTCTATTTCAGAGAAGTCTGAGCAAGAAAAAAACTAAACCCAACGTTTTTGAATACCAAAGCTTCTGGTCTGACTTTAGGATGAGCTAGAATCATGGGGGTTGTTCTCATGCCCAAAGGCAGGAAAGTCATGCTTCTTCCATGTACGGTATCTCAAATGAAGGGAGGGAAAGCATCTCAGATGTGTCTTATTCTGTGCCCCAGAGTTATTTTACTGTAGGTGCTTTCAGAACCAGGCTCCTTGAAATACACCATGATATACTTCTAAAGCACCGCAGCAGGACCGACGGGTGTGCTCTTATCCCACAGGAGACTTCTTAAAAACTCTTCAGGATCCAGACCTGAATGTTCGCCGAGTGGCTTTAGCCATGTTTAATTCTGCTGCTCACAACAAACCTTCTCTAATCCGAGATTTACTGGATGCCGTTCTCCCCAGCCTGTACAACGAAACGAAGGTCAGGAGGGAGCTCATCCGGGAGGTACGTCCTCAGTCCTCACGCAGCCGGGGTGCAGTGGCAGTGCCTGAGCCCGTGGAGCCAAGATGGAGCTGTCACCCTGTCTGCCCTCAGGTGACAGCTGTGTTTTTTCTCATTTAAGGTAGAAATGGGGCCATTCAAGCACACGGTGGATGATGGCCTTGACGTGAGGAAAGCTGCTTTTGAGTGCATGTATACCCTGCTGGAGAGCTGCCTGGACCGGCTGGACATCTATGAGTACCTGAACCACGTGGAGGATGGACTGAAGGATCACTACGACATTCGGGTAACGCCACGCTGTCGCTGCTGGGGGTGGTGACATCACTGCTCTTACGAGTTCTCTGGGGGCCTGGCCTTGAACGGAGCCGGTGTGTCACCAAGCACAGGGTGTCCCTGCCGTGGTGTTTCCTGTTCCCTGCAGCCTTTCCATGGCTTAGCTCTGGTTTGTCTGTGGTGGCCTTGAAAACACAGCCCTGCTGTAGCTGGTTTGGTAGGAAATTTGTCAAAGCCTAAAATAAGTGCCTTCTGCCTTTAAACTTGCTTTGTCACTTGCTCAGTGGGGCCAGTGATGCTGTATTAAAGCAATTGTCGTTGTTGATGGCCCCATGGCTTAACAGGAAGCGCTACGTCATTTAGATACTGTTACTTGATGTTGAGGATCTGTGACGTGTGGCGCAGCGACGTGACGCCCGTTTTCTGGTTTCCCTCTGTAGATGCTGACGTTCCTCATGCTGGCGCGGCTCTCCACGCTCTGCCCCGGTGCCGTCCTGCAGCGCCTCGAGCTGCTGATTGAGCCGCTCCGGGCGACCTGCTCCACCAAGGTGAGACCTGGCGGAGCGTGACACACTTTGGGGGTCCCACCACAAAGCCACCCCTGCCATTATCCTCCTCCCCACGCTGCTCTGGCAGGAGAGTAGTCTGCTCCTCTCTGTCTCTGTTGGTGTCTGACTCTCTCTGCCTCTACTGTCTTTCCTAAATGGCGACTAAAGCAGTGGTTTGGACTTGCAGGTGAAAGCAGGCTCTGTGAAGCAGGAGTTTGAGAAGCAGGATGAGCTGAAGCGATCGGCCATGAGAGCAGTCGCCGCTCTCCTCACCATCCCCGAAGTGGAGAAAAGTCCGGCCATGGCAGAGTTCTCATCTCAGATCAGATCCAATCCCGAGATGGCCTCGCTTTTCGAGAGCATCCAGAAGGATTCCGCTTCCCTGCCCGCCTCGGAGTCCATGGACATGAGCTAAAGGAGACCCGCCCCTCTCCTGCCCCCTGCCACGCTCCCGCCAGACCCTGCCGAGGGGGGACTCGCTGAGCCAGACCCTGCTGCAACTCCACCTGCATCTCACCGGGCTGGTTGTGCTGCGCTGGCTTCGGACACCTCCCCTGGTCCTGAGGGGCTGTGAGAGGAGGGAAGGGTCCCTGTGCAGGGGAGGGCTTGGAAAACAAGTATTCTCACTTTTCAGACAGTTTTTAAGGGCTGCACAAAGCAATCAGAACTGAGTGGGGTTCCATGGAAAATGGAAACTGCTTCCTGAAATATTTCCTTACTGCAGTACAGAGAAAAAAGTTTAAAACTTATTTTTTTTAATGTCTGCACATGCACTTTCTACTCCAAATTGCCTGAGGAATGTATTTATATTGTTTCACTAAATAACGTGGCTGAAAACTGCAGTCAGGTCTGTGGTCAGTGCTGACTGTCCCACCCCGGGCCAGGCTCACGCCCAGGGTCTGCTCCAGGCTGGCTCCTCTCTCATTTTTATGGTTTTGCTGCAAAATACCTCAACCGGTGTCGTCCAGAGGAGCTGACTGCTCGATGGCGTTACGGTTTCTCTGCGTTGGCACCGGCTCCTCTCCCCACCGTCCCCTCAGCAGCCGGGACTCGACTCAGCCAAAGGCCCTGAACAGCAGGTTTGGGGAAAACTGGGATTCAGAATTTTGGTGTCACAGAAGTGAGAATGGGATGTCACCAGCTGGTAGTGGGAACACACACACACGGATCCTGCCTGGACAGTGGCTGCTGTGTTCAAATCCTGCTTTGCACGGGAGGATAAGCCTTAAGCAACAGAAAGGGTGCAGGAGCAAGAGGACAGGGCCACCGCCCCACACTTCTGGTAGCCATGGAGCTGTAATGAGCTTTCATTTTTCCTTTTCTGACGAGTGGTTGATGTGAAAAATATTTATAATGCTGTGTGAAAGAGCATCCCTGCTATTTAAGTATGGAAAATAAAAAGTGCACTGCTGAAGCTGTGTGCGCTCCCGAATTCCCTCCCCGTCACAGCGACATGGCTCACCGCTGCTGCGCCTGGCCCCGGGAGAGCTGGGCTCAGCCCCCACTCTGCTGCCCCTCCTGGGGCCAGGCACCCACCTCACCTGCCCCTCTGGCCACTCAAAACACCCGGCAGAGCTTGTTTTTACATTTTATTAAATACATCTGGGCTGCAGCAGCCGCTTCACTCGTTCTCCTCGCTGCGCAGTCTGGCGTTGGGGTTGGTGATCTTGATGGCGAGCTGAGCGGCTCTCTCCACGATCACCTTCCGGTTCTTGGAGGACACGTTGTGGGCGATCTCGGCGCAGTAGGACCTGGGGGGCACAGACCAGGCTCAGCCCCGGTGCCACCCGCCTCCCACCCCCTCGCCAGCCCCACACCTGCCCTCCCTCCTCCTCAGCCCCACCCACTGCTCGCTTTCTTGTGAATGCGATCAGGACCAGATCACCTCAATTGTGTTAATTATTACTCTCATTACTTTGCTGTGAAAGAAAGTTCTACAAGTAGATCCAGGCCTGTGTCTGAACAGCTGTGAAGCTGCAGTTCTGATCACTCTTGTCAGTGCAGACGCAGAGCTCTCTGCCACCATCACATCACATTTTTGCCAAAGGTGGGAGTTTTCCTGCCTGGGACACCCCTGTGCCCTCCCGCCAGAGCCCCCCACAGCAGAGCAGCACCGCAGAAACCAGCACAACCTTCCTGCTCCTAAAAGAGCTTTTAAGAGGATGGGGCCAGTCTTTTTTCAGTGGTGCCCAGTGACAGGACAAGAGGTAATGGGGAAAAACTGGAACATAACAAGTTCCACCTAAACACGAGGAGAAACTTCTTTCCTGTAAGGGTGGCAGAGCCCTGGAAGAAGCTGCCCAGGGAGGTGGTGGAGTCTCCTCTGGAGACATTCAAACCCGCCTGGACACATTCCTGTGCAACCTACTCTGGGTGGGACCTGCTCTGGCAGGGGGCTGGAGAGGATGATCTCCAGAGGTTCCTTCCAACCCCACATCATTCTGTGATTGTGAGTTTCCCTCACGTCCCCCCGACCGCACTGCCCTTCCCTTGCCCGACCCATGGCCGCAGGGGAAGCAGCACACAGCCCCGCTGCCACAGGAGGCGGGGGGCAGAGGGGCCCCACACTCACTTGTTGCTCATCATGAGCACCTCCAACTCTTTGACATTGTGGACCAGGAACTTTCTGAACCCCGAGGGCAGCATGTGCTTCGTCTTCTTATTGCTGCCATAGCCAATGTTGGGCATCAGGATCTGGCCCTTGAACCGCCGGCGGACTCTGTTATCGATACCCCTCGGTTTACGCCAGTTGCGCTGAAGAAATGCAGAAAATGTTTAAAAGTTATGAAACAGTATCAGCCTGAAAACACCTGTACCTTGCCAACTGCGCTACCAAAACCACTCTCTGTAAAGCTCCACCGTGCCAGGCTGTTCCAGCCCCAGCACTGACCCTTAGTGCTTGAGCTCCCTGTCACCCCCAGGGGACAGTCCCAGCAGGTGGGCGAGGGGGCTGTGAACAGCCTCCAGTGACTCCCACCGGGGGGCTGGGAAATACATCAATCACACTAATTGCTATTTAGCTTTGTGTGCTCAACAAATAGAACATCTGCACTTAGATAATGTCAGTCTGGGATGGATTCAGGGGCACCTTGTCCAACGTGCCCGAGGTTCCTGCTGTTGGAGAGATCAAAGCCCAGTGAAACCTCTGCCTGCCCGAACCCTTGGAATGCCAGCCAGAACAGACAGTGCCAGCTCTCGCTCTCTCACTAACGAGGACTCTCTTGCTAATGAGGGCTCTCTCTCACTCTGTAGTGCCTGTGTCCCCTGCCTCTGCCCGGGGATGCTCCAGAGATTCCCCAATCCATGAAGTATTGAGTTTAAATTTGTTCTTTGCCTTTAATCCCTGGTTTTGTGGTTGTTCCTGCCTCCTGCCTGCATCAGCTCACACAGCCCCTAGAGGCAGCTGCGTCAGACTGACCCAGAATTCGTTTTTTAATTAACTTCTAGTGACTTTTTACCTTGATCTTGACATAGCGATCAGACTGATGGCGGATGAACTTCTTGGTCCTCTTCTTGACGATCTTAGGTTTCACCAGCGGTCTGAGGGCAGGCATGGTGTCTGAGAGGAGCAGAGCCGGGGGTGAGATGGGGGACCCCGAGGCGGAGACCGCGCGTCCCCCGCCGGCGCACCGCACGTGTCGCAGACTTATCTTCCACTCGCTGGCCACGCCGGAGGCGAGCGAGGGAATGGGTATTCGCCTGCTGTCATCTCCCTCCCGCCTCCGAAGCTGGAAGAGCACCGAGAGCTCTCCAGATGCGATCCTGGGAGGTCCCTACCCGCCCCGACACCCCGGAAACCCCCCTACCCCGGGCGCTCCCGCTCCTTCACCATCCCAACAACCCGCCTCACGCCAAGCTGCAGCCCCTCCCGCTGGGCAGCATAAACACCAGAAGCACCCATTTTACCTCAACACGCTCCGGTTCAACATCACCGGGCACAAAATACGGCGCGAAGGGGGCTGTGGGAGGCGATACTCGCCCCACCCTGCCGCCACAGAGGCCCTACCAGGCCGCCATGAAGGCCCCGACAACCCGCCATGGAGACTGCGGCCCTAAAGGGCTGGCGGAGGGAAGGGGATGCACCCCGCTGGGTCAGCGACCCCCCGGAGCTGGGACAACGGGAGGATGGAGGCCGATGGCGGCGACTCACCGGGAGCGGGATGGCCGCCCGTCCGCCACTAGGCCGCGCCGGAAGAAGGAAGGAAAGGGAGGGTGGGGCCCCGCGCGCGGGGGATTGTGGGAGAGGCGGCAGGTCCTGGCAGGTTCGTAGGGCGCGTTCAGCTGCCAGGACCTGGCCGCCTCGGCCCCGCTCGCCGGTTTCCTTCTTCACAGAAAGTTTTGCTCTATTTTACTGTATTTCCCCCCCCCGAACGCCATTCTCCTTCTCCTCTTCCAAGGATTAACCATGTCTCAAGGCAGGGCTGGACTAGGAAGCTCCCAGCTTTTTGGCTTTTTGGCCCCAAAACGCACCCGTAACGGATGTGCCACCGGGAGCCAGACTGAAAAACAACCAAGGTCCAGGGCCAGCCTGGATGAACAGACACCGCAGAGGACTCATAGCTGTAATTAATGGAGCAGGGTGGAATTGGAGGCCTGTAACCAGGGGTGTCCCTGAGGGGTCAATACTTGGTCCAGTTTTGTTGAACGTACTCATCACCGACCTGGATGAGGGGTGTCTTCTCAGCAAGCTTGCTGAGATACCAAACTGGGAGGACTGGCTAACACTCCAGAGGGCTGTGCCGCCATCCAGAGACCCGGACAGGCTGGAGAGCTGAGCAGAGAAGAACCTCATGAGATTCAACAAGGCCAAATGCAGAGTCCTGCACCTGGGGAAGAAGAACCTCACGCAACCATAGAGGTTAGGGGTGCATCTTCTGGGAAGTACTACTGAGGAAAAGGATCTGGGACTCCTGGTGGATGGCAGGCTCTCCATGAGCCAGCAATGTGCCCTTGTTGCCAAGAGGGCCAATGGAATCCTGGGCTGCATAGGGAGAAGGGTGGCCAGCAGGTCAAGGGAGGTCATTCTCCCCCTCTGCTCTGCCCTGGTGAGGCCACAACCGGAATATTGTGTCCAGTTCTGGGCTCCCCAGTTCAAGAGAGACAGGGAACTACTGGAGAGAGTCCAGCGTAGGGCAACCAAGATTAAGGGATTAGAGCACCTCCCCTTACGAGGAAAGGCTGAGAGAGCTGGGGCTCTTTAGACTTGAGAAGACTGAGGGGAGACCTTATCTATGTTTACAGGGTTCCTAAAGGGTGAAGGATGACGGAGCCAGACTCTTTTCAATGGTTTCGAGCGAAAGGACAAGGGGGAACAGGCCCAAGCTGGAACACGGGAAGTTCCACTCAAATCTGAGGAAGAACTTCTTTATGGTGAGAGTGCCAGAGCCCTGGAACAGGCTGCCCAGGGAGGGTGTGGAGTCCCCTTCTCTGGAGATCTTCAGGACCCACCTGGATGCAGCCCTGAGTGATGTGCTCTGGGCAACCCTGCTTTGGCAGGGGAGTTGGACTAGATGATCTCTACAGGTCCCTTCCAACTCCAACAATTCTGTGATTCCGTAATAAAAAGGGGGATATGTTTATTAAAAAAAGATAATACAGATATTTTAAACATTTAATGACAAGGAGGAGCTCCACTGGGTACACCACACCAATATTTGAATTAAGAACCTGATGATCTGAGCAACACAGCAAGGACACCCCCTGCACTGAGCCCGGTGGTGGCTTCCCTCAGTCGATGCTCAGCCTCTCCCGGTTCTCCCACAGCCATGCGTGGTACACGTTCAGCTTGTGGTCCTGTGGCTGCACCTAAAACGCAGCAAAAGAGTCAAACGTTTACTAAAATACCTTCTCTCACAACACCTGACCGCTCTGACACAGTCAGATAAGGGGTTGGAAGGGACCTCTGGAGATCATCCAGTCCAACCCCCTGCCAGAGCAGGTCCACCCAGAGCAGGTCCCACA
>JAOTQQ010000003.1:15677657-15756286 GCA_026546715.1 Gallinago undulata
TGGGGAGCCCAGAACTGGACCCAGTGCTCCAGATGGTGCCTCCCCAGGGCAGAGCAGAGGGGCAGGATGACCTCCCTTCACCTCCTGGCCATGATCTTCTTGATGGTCCCCAGGATACCATTGGCCTTCTTGGCCACAAGGGCACATTGCTGGCTCATGGGCATCCTGTTGTCCACCAGGACTCTCAGGTCTTTTTCCTCAGAGCTGCTCTCCAGCAGTCCATAGGTATGAGCCCAGCAAAGCGAAAGGACAGCTTCGGTGTGGAGCGAGCCCTGGCAGCTCAGCCGGGGCTGCAGCACCCACCTCCTTCCACTCGTTGACGCAGAAGATCCTGTAGGAGTCGTTCCCGTACTTGCCGATGCCGTGCAGCTCGATGGGGTACCGCCACCGCTTGCTCAGGTACTCATCTGCAACGTACAGCCACCGGCTTCACCACCCGCAGTGCCAGAGGGAGACTCCGGGAAACACCCGGCTCTGCTGGGGGAACTCATCTCCACTTCAGAACATTTTCAATGAAAAACACAAGTTTTAGCTATTTTCTGGTGAAAGTGGGCAATGAATCCCTATAGGATACATCCTGAACACCTTTTAGATAAATCACTGTGGGTGAGTTTTAATTAAATCTCTCTCCATAGAACCCAGAGAGGAGTACTTTTATTCTAAGTATAGAAAATACCAGAATCATAGAAAAATTCTGGCTGGCAGCAACTTCTGGAGGTCACCTGATGGCAACCACAGCAGAGCCACCATATCATAGCACTGCAAAGCACCATCAGTCCTGCAGGCGTTCCTGTCTTTTTCCACTCAGAAGTCTCCCAGACAGAGGTCTCTTGCAGAACTCATTACGTGTGTTATTTCATTCTCAGTTAAGACAACAGGATCAGCACCTCTCTGTATATAAAACCAGCACATCCCAAAGCTGCATAAATTAAACCACCACCAGTATTTGCCACACAGAAGGAAGAGCTACCGAGCAGGGTTTGGGAAGGGTGCTGGTTTCCTCACCAGTGTAGCTTAGAGCCCTCCACAGGCAGGCTCAGGAAAACCTACCCGAGAACTTGATGATCGTTTTCGCTCTTAGTTCGTAGAGGCCAAGAGGTCTGAGCAGCTCCGACATCTCCTTCCAGTCTGCAGCCCTGGCTACTTCAGGAGAAGGATACTTCTTCAGGAATTCCCAGAGCACAGGAATTGCCATTTTACCTAGTGAAAGAAAGCACCATGAACAGAAGACCATGCAGGCAATTCTCTTTGCTGATTATCTAGGTACACTTATTGAAGGGAGCTTTTTCAAAGGCAAGAGTTAGAAATTAAAGGGGTTTTTTATTTTTTTTTACACTAACACAAGTTAATATTCTTTGATTCTTCATTAATGCCATTTAAAAATGTCAGATGTTCTCACCCTGTAACACCACCCCAACATTTTCACACCATGAAATCATATTTCTGTATTTACCTGAAGTTTTATTGAGAAATATGGTTGCAATGAGAAGTTTCCATGGATCATGGAAAAGTGTCTCTTGGATCAGATTGAAAGGAGAACGTGGAGGAGTCCATTTTCTGAAGGCCTTCCTTCTGGGTGGGCTGGGAGCTGCACACAGAGGCAATACAGGAAAAATTATTGGGCAGTAAAGGATGGATTTACCTATTTAAAGGAAAATAATTTAAAAAAATGAAGACCTTTTGAGGCAGATTCATGTTTGAGGGAGCACTGCATGTGGCTGGAGCAGCAGCAATTCACACCTTAGTTTTACAGAACTGCAGGGAGTCTGTGTCCCCCGCAGAGGTTGCAGTAAGACCCAGGGATGCCTCTGTGTGCGTGTCTGTCCTCCCCCACCCTGTTATGGGCATTTTCTGAGGAGAGGGGTCCTCCCCAGCTCCTGCCACACTCCTGGGTGTGGGGCAGCAGCCCCAGGGCACAAGGTTTCCCCCTGACAGGGGACACACCGCAGCATCTGAAGAGAATTCCCCAAAGCCTGTTCACCCCATCACCTCGGAGCTGCCAGTATTTGATACCAGCCTTAACAGCTGCTTGCAAGGTCCAAACCACCGTGGGCTGGAACAGGACAAGATCAGCACTGATGCAGGAAAGCTGAGCTCTCTGATGCCAGCCTAAAACTGGAGCAGACTTTCCATAACATCACTTGATCTTGAGCCATCCTGTTCCTCTCTCTCATAAAAAAGGATTTATTTTCCTAAATAATATTATACCTTCTTTACTGTATTTACTTGAAAAATACGGGCTGGTTTTCCTCCTCTCCACTTGTGTTCGTGGGATAGACTCTTCTGTAAAGAAATAATACTTTAGCATTAAAAAGAAAAAATCCAAGTCCCATTGCTGTCCCATTTCATACACCATTTCCTTTATGTTGTGATGGAAATGCAAGGATTTCTTGTAGGTGCACAGAATATACAGAGCACTACTGGAGTGAACCTGAAGTACCTTTATCTCAACTCCACAAAAAAAAATTGGAAGATAAACCACTACTTTGTCATAGTCTGAGGAAAGTGATTCTAGCACACGAAACAAGGTAAAACTAGCCTTTTTTATTAACCCAATTGACCAGCTGCGCAACAACATTAAGAGAGTTAGTGCAGCGAAGGTAACGAACATTATTATATTACACTCTACAGCTGAAGAGATCAGTAGATCAAGCTCCAGTTACGAATAAATCTGCATTGAGTTAAATGCTGTTGGATAAAGGAAGGAGACAGATTGAGATATCAAAGCAGCGTAACCTGAAAGGCAAGACTTCGCTCATGTAGTTAGCGGAACCTCCAGCAGATCGTTAGGATAATGTTCTGCTCAAAAACATACAAATACCTGACAGCATTTTAACCACTGTGAATCCTTCCTTGTCACATGGCTGCAGGAGCTCAGCATCCCTTTCAGTGTCAGATTTAAAATCCCGGTTACCTGGATTCCCTTGGTCCGTCTCTTTCCCTGCTTTTAATCCATCGGTTTTCTCCTCAGATTTTGCAGATGAGGCGCCATCAGAGCCTGTCTCCACACAGTGCTGGCCTGCTCGGCTCTCCCTCTGCGAGCCAGCTCTCGCTGACCTTGCCCGTGGGTCCGACCGTGACCTGGGGACCCTGCGCGGGGTCCCTCCCGCACCCACAGGGTCTGTGTTCTGATCAGCTGCACCCCGACTGTCAGCGACAGGCACCTCGCTCTGCCCACAGAACTTCTTCTGAATGCACTCAGTTTCCTGTTTGTTACACGCTCTTCTCTGTCTTTTCTTTGGGGTATTATCTCCATTCCTCCTTTCTGAGCTCTTTCCAGTCCTCTTATTCTGAGCACCTTTTCCCCCTGCCCCCTTTTTCTTGATTTTCAAACTGTCCTCTGGGTTTACGCCCCTCATGATCAAATCCTTGCTTTCCAGAGTGGATGTAATGTCTTCCAGGTGTTGATTTCCAGTCTGAATGTTTTGAATTCTGTCTTCTCCGCCATTTTGCACACTGAGGCCTTGCACTTGGCTGTGACAGTCCCCATTCTCTGAAACAGGTCCTGCTTTTGCGCTGTACCTTTTCACCCTCGAGCGGGTGCTCCTCTGAAGAGGAGCCATGAAATCAAAATCCGCTTTTCGTGTCATCTCCCCAGTTTTCTGGAAATGCTCCACAGGTGCACTTTTCAGTCTTCTCTTATTTCCTTCAGGACTGCAGTTTGAAAGAAGAAGAGTACACTAGTGAGGACTTCTGCATTCCTGGAGTAGAATCACAGGGTGGTTTGGGTGGGAAGGGCCCTTTAAAGGCCCCCTAGTCCAACTCCCCGCCATGGGCAGGGGCATCTTCAACTGGATCAGGTTGCTCAAAGCCTCTCACCTGGCCTGGAACGTTTCCAGGGATGGGGCATCTCCCACCTCCCTAGGCAACCTGGGCATCACCACCCTCAGCATAAAACATTTTTTCCTTAGATCTAGTATAAATCCCCTCTTTTTTGCTTAAAGCCATTATCCTATCTCTCCACTCCCTCTCCCATAGCCCCCTTAGGGACTGGAAGGGGCTATAACAGAGCCTTGCTCTTTGCTTAAAAATATTCCAGTATTTAAGTAACCAAAACAAACGACAGAACCGGTCGCCAGGGCGATGCCCAGGCCGGTTTCTGTGCCTCTCACGGCGCAGGTTCACACAGAGCGCACAGATAACCCCCCACACGCCGTCGTCCCCCTCCCGTGAGCCCGGTGCAGGCGCCAGTACCACCAGAGGGGAAACGCGCTTCGCCATCAGCGGGCGGCGGCTCGGCTACGCCCCAGCCTCACCTGCCCCCGCACCCGCCGCTTCTTCCCACCCTCTGGCCCGGCCCGCCGCCGCACTCCGCCGCCGCGACCCCGGCCGCCAGTCCCAGCGCCTTCCCGCCACCCGCTGCCGCCATCTTGGGCGCCTGGGTCACGTGAGGCCCCCGCTGGCGCGCGCCCCCTGCCGGGCCGGCGGGCCCCCTGCTCCCCGGGCGCACGCGCGTTGCCCGTGGCGCCGGCGGGGGGGTGTAAACAAGCGCGCGGCGGGGCCGTGAGGGGTGGCGGGGCTGGTCCTGGTTCCCGTCCCGGGGGATGCGGGCCGCCCTCACCTGGCGCGACAAGGCCGAGCAGTGGTGAGCGGCCCTGGGGGACAGCTGGGTTCCTCCGCTCCGCAGGACGGTTGGGGGCGCGGCCTGTGAGGGGCCGTGGTGGGCCGGGGGCGGGCCGGCCGCGGCCTGGCCATCGGGGCAGCCCGGGGAGCGGGGCCAGGCACGGCTGGAGGGGGGGCTCCGCCTCGACACCGCCGTACGGTAGATGGTCTACAGAGGTGCTGGGCCGAGCGTTCTCCCTCCCATTGGCAGGCCAGCTGCGGGTTCTGCTCGGCTGGGCTCCTCTGGCTTCGTACGGGCGGTCCAGTAATTCAGGAGTTTTATGGCGCCCTTGTTGCTTTTTTCCCTTTACGTTTAGCCGAAGTCCAGCAGCCTGCGCCTGTACCTGTGTGCGAGGGTGCCGCTGCTGGCCTCTGCCAAACCCGCCGGCCCCCGCTGTCCAGGCCCCGGCTCTGGGTGGTGGCTGGTGCTTGGGCTTCTCCCGAGTGAGGGGTCTTGTTTGGGCAGCTTTCTCACGAACCAGATACAAGTGTGCAATTAACAATTTTTGTTATGTGGCATCTTTGACGTTAAAGAAAATTTATTTTCTGCCTGCTAATAAGAGGTTTTCTTTGGGGGGGTGGTGTTTTGTTGTTTTTTTAGTATTTATGATCTTGCATTCAAGCCGGATGGGAGTCAGTTGATAATTGCTGCTGGAAACAGACTGCTGGTAGGGAAACTTACTGTTCCTCTTGCACTTACAGCTGTATGAATATGATTTCTTTCACATTAGCCTATGAATATAACCTATGAAAAATCCTCTTATCTCTTCTAGTCCAGCCTCATATCTACATATATATTAATGCATCCTAACTGTAAAGTGTTTTGAAGCTTTTAAATATTTCTTATCAAGTTTTAAGCTCTATTTCCAAAAGTAATGAGATTTAATTTACTTGCATCTTCTCATCCTCTCTCCCCCGTCTGGTGGTTTGAAATCCATTAACCTGCATCCAAATTCAGGATAATGGTGTGATATACAAATACTGCATTGTTACAAGTCTCATGCAAATCTCTGTGAAAAGGCGAAAGAAATTCAAATTAATATCCCTACTTTGTGAGAAGCTTCAACTAGAGCTTCTTTGTGGTTCCCTGGATCTGCTTGCCTGCTGCTGACCCCTTGGCAAGAGCAGCTCAGTACCTCAGTTCCGGAAAAGCTTTCAGATGGGCTGGGGGTAGAAACTGAGGGGGTAGGTGCCTGGATGGATAGCAAACAGAGGTGTCGCTCAGAACTGCAGGACAGCGGGCTTTGTTATTTCCAGTGCTCACAGAATGGTACATTTAGTGATGGTCCTTTACAGTAACTTATTATTTTTAAGCATCTGATGTGGGGAGAGAAGTAAAACAAGCTGGCCATATGAGCTGTTTGGAAATTCCTTTTGTGCATGTAACTTTCTAATGCTGAGTCTTCTTTCATTCTGAGAAGTATTACGTTAAGGAAAGCTGCTTCTATACTTTAAAATTTTTTGTCTTGCATGGACTGTGTGCTATGCAAAAAAAGCAGACACCAAAGAAAGTGTATAATCTTGTTGGCCTTAGTAATTTTATATTCTAGTCCTCACTGGAAGATTTTTTTTACATTTCTTTTTGTTTGTTTGTTTGTTTTTTAATTTTATTTTATTTCCCTGTTTAAATAGGTATATGATACTTCTGATGGAACCTTAATTCAGCCTTTGAAAGGACATAAGGACACTGTATACTGTGTGGCTTATGCTAAAGATGGTAAATATCACATTGGGAGGCTTTGTTAGTCTGGTTTATAAAGTGCACATCTTTTTTTTTTTTTATTGCCAATTGAAAAATAGAGAAATCAGGATTGTGTCAGTAACAGGATTTTGAAGACGTGTGTGAGTGGTGTTTGGTTTGTTTTCTGATGGAGAGTTTGAGCTGCTGTGCAAATGCTACATGTGGAAGTGCTGTGTTTTTACACGTAAGGCTACCTGTTGATTCAAGAAATGCAGTCCCCGCTTCCTCTCCCCTTCAGTGCTGGTTAAGTTTATATTTGTGGGGTAATGTGAGGACAAGGCTTACCCCAGAGATCCCTCTTTCTAGTACTCCACCTGCCTCTGATTTTTATTCCCATAGTTCCTCTATCCCAAAGCTTCCCGATCTTCTGATCCTTCACACATACCATGCCTGCTACGGACCTTATTCTGCTTCCGGTTCTTTCATTGTCTCTGATTCTTATTCTGTGGGGACTTACTGTCTGTGGACTCAAAGGACTTCCTCTCAAATACTACTGGTTAAGTTATAGGTGATACCTGTGAAAATGTACCATTTTTCCCTTGACACCTTTAATGTAAAGCTCTGACCCGTGGCTGGCAGTGTTGGAAAGACTGGCTACTTGCTTGCATGGCTGGGCTTTAATGAGGCGTACTCTGTGGGAGTAACAACATAAATTTATTGGAGTTGAGAAGTGCAGTCACATCAAAAGGCTTGCAGTGTTAGGCCCTTTATTACTTGAGCCTTGTCAAGTTCGAGAACTTCTTGCTCTCTCTTTGATCGGGTATTTGGAGTGAAAGTGCTTCTTGTATGTGTGGGATTTAAATTATATTTAATTCCTAGGCAAGCGTTTCGCATCTGGCTCAGCTGATAAAAGTGTGATAATTTGGACTTCAAAGTTAGAAGGAATTCTGAAATACACGTAAGTGATGCCTTTCAATTCCGTGCCTCTCAAAAACGGACTTTGATTATGCACTTCTGCTGTTAAAGAGTATGTGCCGTTAGATTTGGAAGAAGGCTGACTGAGGTCAGAGAAAATGCTGGGGGTAATAGGAGAGGGAAGAGGAAAAGAACAGTCAAAGTATCTGAATGAGGCAGCAAAGCAATTAAAGGCATAAAAGAGGGTGGGAAATCTAGATAAATCTCTGAATTTAGAGGGCTGGAAGAGAACTGGGGAAACTCTGTGTAGATGGAAATAAAATGAAACAGAATGTGACTCTTGTATAATAAACAAAATTAATATAACTCTGGTTCGAAGCCAAATTAAAGATAAGGTTTGGTACTTCTGGTAAGTTTCCATCTTTCTCCTGGCTTTGTTTTTATGTCATCCCTCTTAAACGATGGTGATGTTAATTCTTTTTCTGAATGTGTGCATACATTTATTTCTAGTTAGTCCGTACAAGCTAGTCTGCTACTAGGAACATGCACAAGCATACTTGTTTAAGAATTTGGATATAACCTTTAATCATATCTCACAAACTACCCTCTCTGTGCATTTTTAGCTAATCTTGATGAAATACAGTGAAACCTGCCACTTAGAGACAATTTTTTAAGGTTTATTACTGGTTTAGTTTACATTAACTGCAGATTAATTTGATGTAATATAAACTGATTGAATTATTTCTGGCATCTGGTAGACCTTTCAGCTCTCTTGCTGAAAGCCAGAAAAGGGAACATTTAAAAGTGATTTATTGAAATGTGATTGTAACTTCGTTCTAGGCATAATGACTCTATACAGTGCGTTTCATACAACCCTCTTACTCATCAGCTGGCATCCTGTTCTTCCAGTGATTTTGGTATGTCCTCTTCCTCTAATGTTTCCATTAAGCCATAAGCTCTGCAGATAGCTCCAGTTCTTTGTATCCGGAAAAGATGAGACATGAAGCTACCTAAAGTTAAGTGACGTTAGTTATGTTTATTTAAATCACTTAAACGCAGTTGGAAAAGACCATGTAGTGAGGTGCCATGGTGTAAAATGTACTACTTTGGTACTATGATTTTTTGCAGAGACACCCTCTGTGTTATTATGATGGATTTTTTTTTTCACCATTTACTGATAAATAATAAGTATTTAAGTGTCCTTCTAGCAGTGACTGAGACTTTGATCCCTCTGAAGTCCAACTGAGTTTTCTGACAACGTTAGTGTCTAATCTGAACACTGGTAAATGCTCACTTGTGATTTACTTTCTGTTTGCTTTAATCAAGGCTTGTGGTCTCCTGAACAGAAGTCAGTCTCTAAACATAAAGCTAGCAGTAAGATTACTTGCTGTAGGTAAGTTTTAAGGATTGCCTGTGTCATTTAAGCTAGTTTCAATAAAAAACAATTCAAAATAATATGCAAGCTTAAAGGGAAAAAAGTTGAAGTGAAATAGTTCATTGTGTGCAGGGCTAGCACCGAGCAGTACGAGAGAGGCTCTCCTGCCCTGCTGCTCAGTAGCAGTGTGTACTTCCTGCAGCTTTGCTGGTCTCGTAATTAAAATACACAAGTAGCGTTTATAATGCTCTAGTATTTATTAATAGTGACTACTGTTTATCAGATGATTTGTTCTTTCTTGTGTTGTCTTCTCAGAGCTTTTCTTTTTTTCAGTAGCCAATGGGTTTGGTTCTTATTTGGTACTGTTTATAACTGAATTTTTCTGAAAGTATCAGAGAGGTGTTCTGGTCTTGAGCAAGTGTCTTCACTTCTCTTTTCTGTTTAGCCATCTTGTGCAATCACAGTAAAATGAAGTTAGAGGAAAAATAACTATATTTTTGTTTATAGAGCTGTTTGTCTCCTGTGTTGGTGTTTTTAGTGGAAGGATATAGTGCCACTATGGGGAACCTGAGGCAAGGGTACATTAATTTGTTTAAAGTCACCCATCGCACTACAGCAGAGACGATAATAGAAAGTGGGGCTCCTCTGTCCCAGCCCCATGCAGTTTTATCTGATCAGTGTTCTAAATGTGGATTTTAAAACAGCCTGGTGTGTTGCCAATACTGTCATCCCCAAAAATGTATCTGTTACTTAGCACATGTTAGAAGTATTGCAAGCAGATGATAGCTTTAATTTTTCTTTTATTTCTACTTTTTTATTTTATTTCTGTGTATATAATAAAATGTTCTTGCTGTAGTGCATGCTGTTGCCATAAATGTGGATTTAGATGCATAAACAAACTGTAGGATTACTGGCTACCTCCCAGAACTCCCTCTGAGAAGTATATTTCAATCTCTCATCCCTATTTGAGTATGCTGTACCATCCTACTTTCCTGCTGCTTGTTTTTAGTAGTTTGCTCTTCAGTATGTGTGTGTTTTATCAGCTGGACGAATGATGGCCAGTACCTTGCTCTGGGGATGTTCAACGGCATAGTCAGCATAAGGAATAAAAACGGCGATGAGAAAGTAAAAATAGAGCGTCCGGGGGGTGCTTCATCTCCAATATGGTCAATTTGTTGGAATCCATCCAGGTAAATAATGTCATCCTTTTTTCATGCTGAATAGATAACCCTTGGCTTATTGATTGCAGAAAAGCTTGACTTTTATCCCTGCTGAAACAGATTAATGCCAAATATGTTACCTTATTTTAAGTGATTATATATTGGGGTTTTGGCTTCCTGCCTGTCTTTAATTGAATGGAGAAACTGGGACCAAGTTCCTCATAAATCTCAATAAACATTTGTTTTTTCTTTTATATTGCTTTTGGGTTAGGAGGTGGTGGGGTGGGGGTTGGTTCTGTTTGGACTGGGGGACGGAGAGAGAGAAGCTGTTTTTCCACTTCAGTTCAGAGGGAATATTGACCCAAATATGTGAATAAACAATTGCTATTGCAGTCGGTGGGAGAGTTTTTGGAGTAGACCAGATGACCAAGAGGAGTCAGTTCATGGCAGTTTAGAGGAGATACCGGTGCTGCCGTCCCAGCCTGTCAGTAGGCAGTGTAGTCAGACAGCTGGAGAAGACCCTGAGGAAGAAGATTTAAAGTTGTGAGTGAAACCTCAAAGATAACATATGTATCTATGTTATCTAGAACAGTAATTTACCAAAAGGACCAAGGTCAGAGTATTATGCAGGGTACAAGATCAGACATTCAAAAATTAGGAAATTCTAGATGAACAGTTGCCTGTAAGGTCTTCATTAATTTTGCTAGTGGATGTTCATTATGAGATTCTTCTTAAGTATGTGATAGCATGTTGCTTTTCACCACAGGTGCATGCATCATGCATTGAACAAAGGCAGGGTGCTTAGTAAACAGTTGCCTTTTCATTAGGTTTTTTGTCTGTTTGCTTTTTGTTCAGTTTATGCCTAGAGGTATTAATTGCAGCAGAATGTTCAGATTACCATCTCCCTTCCTAGGCAAGAAGCTGTGGAGAGGTGGCTCTCATGTTTTGCTGCAAGCAGAAGAGATCATGTCAGCGTACCAAAGTTAACAAATTTGAGACCTGAAGCCTTTTCTTGTTCTGCTGCTGGTCTCACATGAACAGTTCCTTCTTTTTTTTCCCCTCCTTACGCTGATAATTGTTGTTCACCCTTGCTCAGCTGTATTGACTTTGATGTTGGGGTGCCTTTGTGCTCCTGTATGTAAGATCACAATTCGGCTCAGGTGCTTCATCTGTTTAAGGGACCATTAGCTTCACTGTACCCACTCCTCAGGTTGCTGTATGTGAAGTGAAACACCAGCCTTTGCAGTTATTCCTGTAAAGGAGACTGATTTTTTCTTTTGTGTCCTCAAGCTGTCTTCCTCAGTTTTAAGTGGCAAAATGTATCTGCTGTCCTTTTAAAACGGGTTGGGTTTGTTGTTTTTGGTTTTTTTTAAGGAGTAATATGAAGTATATTCTGCTATCCTATTACTTGGCTCTGTTGCTCTAAGAAATTTATTAAGTCTCTGTAGAATTACTATGTAATTATTTTATGGTTTTTTGTTAGAGATGAACGCAATGATATTTTAGCGGTGGCAGACTGGGGTCAGAAGCTTTCCTTTTACCAGCTTAGTGGCAAACAGGTATGTTTTAGAAAGTGCATTCAAGAGTGGCAGGGCATTTCTGATTCGGTGTTGTGTCCTGTATTCAAAGTGTTTGTATGCTGGTGCTTTATTAGCTAGTTAAATGTTTGCTCTTTCCCCAACCTTTTATGAGTGCTTCTTTTAAACCATCTTTTCCTTTAGTTCTTGTTTCTCCCACCGCAATTCTGTCTTACAATTCTTGTAAGCTTTGCTGATTTTTGTCTACTGATCTGTAGAGGACATCTTTGTATGTTTTTTCAACCAGTTAGAGGGGGCTTTGTGAACTGCTTGCATTCTGAGTGGACTGGTTTGGGACTGGAAGGATTCTTGGATGTATTTTAGAGCTGTATTTGGGAATCTTAATTTAGCCCGTGATTCTGGAGTATTGAAAAATTGCTCATGGCCAGAGAGATGAGAAGAATAGTATCAGTGACAGCCTTGGGAAAATATGAAATGATCCTTTAGCTAATGTGTTTTTTTTAATTTTATTTTCCCTTGTAGATTGGGAAGGACAGAGTGCTCAATTTTGATCCTTGCTGTGTTAGCTATTTTACTAAAGGAGAGTATATTTTACTGGGAGGTTCAGATAAACAAGTTTCCCTCTTCACGAAGGATGGTGTGCGTCTTGGGACCATAGGAGAGCAAAGCAGTTGGGTGTGGACGTGCAAAGTTAAACCGGACTCCAACTACGTGGTGAGTAGGAATATTTTGCTGATGTTTTCACAGACCATTTGTCATATAAGACTATAAATTTCAAACTCAGTTGCTTAATATAGAGATTCTTACTGAGGCAGCAGAACCTGAGCAGCATCAACTGAGGTCCTAGAACTAACACCACAATTAAAAATATCCTGCAGAAGTAAAACTCGGGCTGCAAGAAGGCTATAAATGAGCGTAACGCTGGTTTCCAGATGGCAAGGCATTTGCTGCATTTTGATTAAAAAAAGAGGAGGGTAAAGCAGAAAACATGGCAGCTGGTAACTTCTAGGTTTACCAAATCTAATTCCATGATGGGAAGAAAATGTTCAGATCTGTTGGAGTTTCTAACGTTGCACCTTATGGAAAATGCCCACAAGGCAAGTGTTAGGCGTTAAGTGCTGTGCATCATCATTGTGCAAATGTAAAGAGGTACAGAGCACATTTTAAAACCAACACCCACCCCATCCCACCCCCCCAAAAAAAGCAGCCAAAAAATCAACAACAAAACCAAACCAAACCTCTCCCAGCCAGTATGGTGGTCTCCATGGTCTATGAGGAGATCAGTCCTCATTTTGCATTGCACTTTTACCACTGTTAAGTACAAGCAGGCTGTAATTGGTATCAATCTATACATTATGCAGGAAAAGGAACATAATGTTAATGGAAATGCTACACACTTCACCAACTCTCACCTACATGTACCAATTAACTAAAATTATTTTCTTCCTGTGTTCAGGCAGTAGGATGCCAGGATGGAACAATATCCTTTTATCAGTTGATTTTCAGCACTGTCCATGGCCTTTACAAAGATCGCTATGCTTACAGAGACAGCATGACCGATGTGATTGTCCAGCACCTCATCACTGAACAAAAAGGTAATTTCACACTTGCAGTCAGGCCAAAGCTTCACTCTCACTCTGTTTTGTTTGGTTTTCTTGTTATTTGGTTTTGTTTTGTTTTTTTTTTGTTTTTTTTTTTTTCAATCAGAACACTTGGAATATAAGCTGCATGTATCAGCCAGATTGTTGTCACTTTAGCAATAAAACTGAGGAGTACTGTTTGCAGGGTGAGAGTGCAAACTTAGATTCTGGAGGATCAGCGCTGACAAGCTTAATGAAAGATGTGGGGATTTGAAAGGACACTGGGAGGGGCAGAGGCTTTTAAGATAAGGTTTTAATCTCTGCAAACAAGATAAAATACTGTACATCATATTTAACTTTTTTTTTCCTTACTAGCAGCCTCAAGGGTTTGTGGTGATTTTGTTTCTTCATACCCACTGGCTTTTTATGGCAAAGAATTAAAGTATTGCTCTGGAATGTGCTGTTGACAAATAATAGAGGGTGATAAATTGTGACAGGGATAGAAGCAGAACAACAAACATATCTGAGCAGGAATCTGCTTTTAATTTTAGAGGTGCTTTAGAAAGATTCAATTTGAATGTATTAGTAAGTTTTCTGATTTCTGTACCCATTGTTTTCATGTCATCCTATACTGTATTAGTTTTGTGTTTTTTCTCTCTAGTTAGAATAAAAGGCAGAGAGCTTGTGAAGAAAATTGCAATCTACAAAAACAGATTAGCAATCCAGATGCCAGAGAAAATCTTGATTTATGAGTTATACTCAGATGATTCTTCAGATATGTATTATCGGGTGAAGGAAAAGATTGCAAAGAAATTTGAATGCAACCTGCTAGTTGTATGTTCAGATCACATTATTTTATGCCAGGTATGTGCCTTAAAACCCAGAGTAGCCTTGTGGTGCACTCAGACTCTAGGATAACCATCCAAATAGCCGCTAGGAAAAAGTTGTACCATGGCAGTGCTGGTGTGATGTGTGGTACTGACATAGTTCTGAGCAATAGCCATGGCATGGGTGGCTCTGCTTCAGTAAAACAGTCTCCGCATGAATTTGATAAATTAGCACGGAATCTGGGGGAACTTTTGGGTGGGGGTGAACTGCTAGAAGAAGGTGGGGTCGGGTGCTTTTTTTGTTTGGTTTGTTTGTTCATAGCATTGGAAAATCTTAAAGTTCACACTGATAAATTGACTGTTTGGCTTCATGATTTTTATACGTAAAGTAGGCACACATACTACTGTAGGTATTAACATAGCACACAAGACACAGTGGTTTTATCTTTACCTTCATGCAGTATTTTGTATGTTATTGTGTCCTTAGGAGAAAAGATTACAGTGCCTCTCATTTAGTGGCGTTAAAGAACGAGAATGGCTAATGGAATCTCTTATTCGTTATATTAAAGTAATTGGAGGACCTCCAGGAAGAGAAGGCCTCTTAGTTGGTCTAAAGAATGGTCAGGTAACATGTAATGTCTGGTATGTGTCTTTTCACTGCAAATAAAATCTGTTTTCTGCTCTTCACGGGACACCTGAGAAGCAGCATGCTCTTTTACAACCTAGAACTTTATGTGACAGTCTCATCTTGTGCTGCTGTCTGTCTCATACTCTGGCTATAAAATTCATACTGAGAGAACATTTGTCCTTAGTGGGTGCTGGGGGGTGTGAGTGAGTACACTTCTCCTGATGACCACTTGTGAAGATGTGGGTGTTCTAGGGATGAAACTGCTGTTTATTTCACCAGCCGGTTAGTAGCTGGGTATTTCAGACTGGAGCACAGAGGTATTGTGAAAACACAAATAGAGAGGAAGTTGAGATCCTCTGTTTCTTCTGTATCTATGCTATATATTCCTGTAATATCACATTAATGTAATTGTTTAACTAATGGAGCATTAAAAAATCCAGGACGTATGGCATATGTTTTATTTGTACAGGCTTGCAACCTAAAGTATGCTGTGGAAACAAGTCTTTTCAAGATACCTCACACTGAAAGCATTGCCTTACTATTAATGCAGAGGTTATCTCTGAAAAAAATTGCAACTGGATGCTTTAAACAGCATTATAGTTTGTACCTGCTATGCTACTTCTAGTTTTGGGAACAAAGGTGGATGGACTGACTTTGGTTTCAAATATGTCTAGATTCTGAAGATATTTGTTGATAACGTCTTCGCCATCGTCCTGCTGAAGCAGTCGACGGCTGTGCGCTGTCTGGATATGAGTGCGTCCCGAAACAAGCTGGCAGTGGTTGATGAAAACGATACCTGCCTCGTATATGATATTCATACCAAAGAGTTGTTGTTTCAGGTAAAATTCAAAGCCTTAAAAGAAAACAAGGGTTGGCAGGGCAGAAAGTGCTTTGGAGTACAGAACATACCAAAAGTGTTGCTGTGCAGAAATGCATGTAACTTCCATTTAAGCCATTAATCACATTTTGTAGGATTTAACTGTGATGTATTTCTCTATCGAAACTACCCTTGGAGAGCTGGCAGACAAGGAGATACATGTGAGCAACTGTCAAATAAAGAGCACTTAAACCTGTGACCTTTTCAGCTCAATTTAGAGCTCAGTCCTGGTTCCCTTTGAAGCTTTGCAGTTAATGAGTGTTATGGCTTTATCATTAGTATGAACAGAATTAAAACCTAAATTTCTTTGTTCGTTGTATATTTCCAGAGTAGAAAATGAATAAGGATAATTCTCCCCTCATTCGCAGGGTAGCAATCGCTGTAAGGGTTCACTCATTAATGTTGATGAAAAGTTTCCAGAGAACCTTCGATAGAAAGTATGAGGTGTTACAAAGATAGGGTCTGTAACTCTGTAGCGGGCAGAAAAATGATCAATGAAACATGCTAGCTAACTAACAGCATATTATTGTGAAATTATATGTTATCTTCTGCAGTTTGACAGTATAGATCACTAATAAATACAAAACAATTACAGCTGTATATTAAAATGTAAAGTATGTCCCTGTCAGTCTGCCTAGGAATATACTAGGCTTCAGAACATTACAAACATAAATAACAAGTGTGTGTTTATGTACCCAGACTGTAATAGGTTAGACATTCTAGCTGAAGGATGCATATTTCTTAGGAAAGAAGATGTGATTGCATCTGTTGTAATCACCAGTTATTTTGCTCATTAGGAGCCTAATGCCAACAGCGTGGCCTGGAATACGCAGTGTGAGGACATGCTGTGCTTTTCCGGAGGGGGTTACCTCAATATCAAAGCCAGTAACTTCCCTGTCCATCAGCAAAAACTTCAAGGCTTTGTTGTGGGTTACAACGGCTCCAAGATCTTCTGTCTTCATGTTTTTTCTATGTCCGCTGTTGAAGTTCCGCAGGTAATCCTTAATCTCATTAAGTGTTGCTTTATATTTCATAAACATCAACGTTTAAGAAGTGAAGAAGCTTTTCTGAGATTTACTCATAGTCCATTACCAAAATGATTGTAGTTCACACTTTCCTCATTGTTATTTTAGTTATATTGCATGATCTATTTTATTTTTCTTTATTTGGCACTAATTAAGCTAACTTCCTTTTTGCTGTAATTGATTGTTGTTTCGAATTATCCCTTTCTACTCGCAAATGCAACAAGGTGCCTCTGGCTGTGCCAGGCTGCAGCCGACAGTTTCTCTCTTTAATTCCATTCTGGGGCTTTTAGGGTCAGTGTTTTTGGGCTTAGTACTCTCACTTGGTGAAGCAGCTTCGTCATCAGCCTGGGCACAGAAGGGCCACTTCCTCCTGGTACCTCTTCTGTTGGGTTTGAATATTGCCAGGGTGCTTCACAATGGGCTGTTGTGCCCCTTTTTGTGATTTTAGCCTTTGGCAAGAAACTATTCCTCTCACACACACACGCTTTTGCTCTGCTTATAGTGGTAAAAAACCCCCAAAACCTCATTGGCTCATCGTACGTAATGTTTCTTATGTACAATGCTTAGAAGAATTTACATTCCTAAGTACTTCCTAATATGCAAGGAACTGAAGATTTCAAGATAGATGAGTTTAGACAAGCTGGGTTAATTATATTCCAAAGATGCAATAATAATAACCCCATAATGTTGGTTTTTTATACAAAAACCGTACATTTATTCTCTGTGGAGCTTGTAATGGCTGTGAGTGGGATATGTATATTTTTATTCCCGATATAGGTAGAGAATTTCGTTAATATATCTTAGTATTGTGCTTTCTAATACACGTTTTTCAATGGTAATCCTCAGTCTGCACCCATGTATCAGTACCTGGAACGGAAGATGTTTAAAGAGGCCTATCAGATAGCCTGTTTGGGAGTAACCGACACCGACTGGAGAGAGCTGGCCATGGAAGCCTTGGAAGGACTGGAGTTTGAGACTGCTAAAAAGGTAACGTTGTTATTTTACTTATTTAGCAGAAAGCTTGTTCTGTATTTTCATGTATATATATGTACATACATATATATATACACACATACATATACATATATATATATGTATAATGTCTGTTTTACGGCTGGAATACAATGTGGTGTTCCTGTTACTACCTCGCTTTAGTGTTGGCACTATATGTAGTTTATTCTGCCTACCCAAGTGTTGGTTTGTTCTATACTCAGGATCTTGAGGTGAGGTTTTAAACCGAAATGGAATTTATTTCTCTAGGTAAATACTGTGTTCTAAATGGAAGAAAGAGGTTTCTTTCCTTCGCTGGAAAGGGCGTTAATGACTTTGGGGAGCGGTTCGGTGGCGCTGGTGGCCACCAGGTGGCAGCAAAGAACGCCTTAGCGGGCTGCTTCCCCGCCTGCCCGGGGCTCTTGGCTTGCCCTTCCCCTCCCCAAGTGTTTGGTAGAACCGCCGTGCAGATGTGGAGGTTTGATATTCATCGTTATTTACACGCTAATGTTCTTTGAAAGCGGTGGTGGTGGGATGGCGTCGTTTTAGCCGTTTTCTATCCGGAATTCCGTGATTTTTGGGAGTGGTCTGTAAATGGGCATATACTCAAGAACAGAGTTTTTTCCAGCCTAAAATACTTCCCTATTTTCTTTCACCACCTTTTTTCAAATAAGAGAGGGAGAACTGAGTTCAATGTCATGAATATTGTATGAAAGACAAAACATTCTAAAAATATGGAAGGAATGGCCTGTAATGATAGGCATCTTTTAATAACAGCTCTTTTTAAAAAGGAAATTAAATGCTTTATTTTTTTTTTCTTCACTTAAGTAGAGACATCAGGATAATTCCAGTTTCACAGACAGCTTTATGCAAATAGATATTCTTAAAAAGAAGTTTTCAGTGCCTCCTTGGAATTTTAAAGTAGTGCCCTCTTAGAATTAGAGCGGATTAATTTGAACAAAAGCAGCTTCTTGACATTAAAGGCTCTCATAGTTCCTAGTCCGATCTGGTGTAAGCAGAATATTCTATGCCCTCTTAAGCGTTACTTTGGTTAGAAGTCTTGAACGTGCAGTCTAAAGAGTTAAATTTCTATTTTTTGATGCATGTCAAGAATAAGTGCTAAGCTGCTGTAACTTGCACATGACTCTGCCACTTGAGACTTTGGGTTGCACATTTCTCTCCATTTGCAAAAGACAGTGCTCTCTCTTGCAGTGCTCCTGCCGTTGTCTTCCTTCCTTCCCTCGCCCTGAGCTACTTCTGCACTGGAATTTCAGAATGATGTAAAAATTATAAGCATATTCAGTATGCTTTGGTGATATGATCAATTAGGTGTTCTACCTTTCAGTGGTTTTCTTAAATTTCCTTATCTGTATCATGCCTCACATCTAAATGGAAATGTTATAAAATAGCCAGAATAAACATATGTAATATTTCAAAAGGCGTTTTGTATTTCTTGGGGAAGTGACATTTATAGCCAAGGCAGGGACTGGTGGGACGGTTCCATCGATAAGCCGTTTGTACCCTGATTTACTCTAATGCCATGGCGGCCCCAGCAATAGCCCATCAGGTGAGGGACTACACAAACCCCAGCATGTTTATGCCTCTCGTGTTTGCATGAAGACAGCTTGATTTATGTGTAACAATGTTTTGTTGCTTTTTCTGGCATTTCAAGTTAATTAATTTTGTTCTATTTTTCTTTTCAATAGGCTTTTACCAGGGTACGAGACCTTAGATATTTAGAATTGATCAACAGCATAGAGGTAAGAGAGTGTTGAAAATACACTATTTACTTACACTTAGTACTATGCCAAAATCAGTACTTTCTGTTTTGGAGGGACTTTTGTTCAGATAGTGCCTCTTACTGTTGGAGAGTGAGAAACCCTGATGAGCTGAAGTGACTCAAATCCTAGTCATGTGACTGAAACTTCGGGGGAAAAAATGGGGGTGCAGGACAACATGAACTTCGGAAACCGTCTTCAGGAAAACTGAAAAATGTTCAATATTCAATTAATGATTGGTAGAATACTGCTGTGCTAACAGCTTAGTACAGAATACTTCATAAACATGAGTTAATTAAGCCTTTCCTTACCCCCTGGAGGTAGGTAATTACTATTATCTCCTCTTTGCAGAGCCAGAAACAGGCCCAGAGAAATAAAATGACAAACTCGAGGTCTCATGACAAGTCTGTGACAACTGGAAATAGAATTTGGGATCTCTTACTTCCATACTGTGCTCTAATCACTAGGTCTTACTCTTCTCACACTTCTTGATAGAATTGCAGGAGACAATAACTGTCTGTCACGAGCACAGGGTATCACCCCTGTCCTTTCCAAAGATTGCACACTGATGCCGGGTTTAACGATCTGTGTTGAGATGGCATAATGGGAATTCCTCTTTCTTGCGCTAATTAGATTTGCACCTCCTCTGTAAGAGAACATTCCTTGCCTTCCATTTCTGTAGAGTTGGCCTAGTTCTGTTAAAACACCGGTTGGTGGCAGTTAACTTTTCTTGGGGCCCAACACGGGACGAAGTTCTGCATTAGGAGCCCACCTTTTTTGGTTGGTTTTTTTTGCTTTTGCTTTTAAAGGGCAGATAGGTAGATAAGAGCATTCTCTCACCACTATTAACCTTTCTTTTCCACATATGCTTCTCCACATCTGTGTCTATTAAGGATATTTTGGAATTATCATGTTTTATTCTGTTTAATGAGAAAGATTCCCTTTGTAAATAGGTATCAACTTACTTTCAGACTTCTTGAAAATTCTCCTTCTGAAGTGAGAGTTCTACATCATTCTTACTCTTGCTTGTGGTGTATCAGATTCCTTCTAAGGCTTGTAAGGATGTAACTAAGCACACGTGTTCCATTAATATCATGGTTTTCTCTCAGTAATGACACATAATTTTTATAATTGATGACAGCAGGAAATATAACTGCCAGATCTCTGTATCTGGCAAGATTCTATGAAGTCTTTAAAAAACAGTGTAACAATTCAAAGATTATTCTTCTAACCAAGTTCTTTAAAGGAACTTTCAACTTGAGTCCAGTATCAGCCTAGTCAATGTATGACCAGAAGGGGTGATGCCCGAGTCTCCTTTGGCAGCAGAGAGCTGAATTTGTATGCTCGTGGAATTCTTTTCCCCCTCTTGTGCAGTTTTTCTTTAAATTCAGTTCACATCTATATATTTGCATATGAGGTGGGCTAATCACAGTAATAATTTTATCCAGAGCAGGCTATTAATGTGTCTCCCAGATACAGGATAAAATACACACATTGAAACAGAGGCAGGTTACCATACTTTGTTAATCTGCTTATTGCCAGCAATTATTTTCATGTTTGTCATCCTACCCGCACATATTGTTAATTTAGCCAAATTATATGCTGGTAAATTTTACAGGAGAAAAATAAGGAACCCATCAGATGTTGGTTTTTTTTTTTTTTTTTAAATAGCATCGAGTAATGATAGAGTGTGTTCATTTTCCTGTGTGAAATCAAGAGAAGTGATTTTTTTTATGACTTTGGTTTGTATAGTGACATTTAATTTTGCTCTTCCTAATTTTAATTAAGAAGGGATGTAATCCTTTAATTATAAATTCACCAGAAATGTAGGAGAGTCATAATTATCATATCCTGTTACAGATTTTTATTAATAGTTAAAATCTAAGCCTGAAAATCTAATTCTTCAATAGTTATTTTTCACCTAGGTCCTGATCATTTTTCTACATCTCTTTATCTTTTGCCCAGGAGCGGAAGAAACACGGAGAGAACAACAATGAACTGTTCCTAGCAGATGTTTACGCCTACCAGGGAAAATTCCATGAGGCAGCGAAGTTGTACAAAAAGAGCGGACACGAAAACCTGGCTCTTGATATGTACTCGGATTTACGCATGTTTGACTACGCAAAGGTAATAGTTGGCAATGGAATATTTAAATGCAGAAATATTAATGTACCTGCCTCTGTTCTCAAAGTATGAACCTACAAAAGGATTGGATGAAATGCAGGTATTGAATTTTCCCCCTTTTTCTCAGTTAATTGGTTGATTTTTGTTTGGCTTATAAGTGGAAAAATGGCTAACTTTGTGTCTAGCTGTAGTGGTAGCCTTTTCCTCAGAGTCTGCCACTCAGGTAGTAGATTGTGTTTTGTGTAGTCTTAGATGTATTCATGGAATTCATAGCTTTTCAGTAGAATTTTTAATTGGACACTACCAGAGGCAACTCTTTAATAGTGATTATATAATATTATTTGTAGTAATTTTCCATGGGGTTTTTGTAAACCCCGAATCCTCATTTTTATACCTTTCTTTCCTCTTATCTCACTCGAGTCCCTTATTTTTTTGTCTTCTAAAGACAATAAGGTAGTACACATGCAAAGTGGAGGTGAGCGCACCATCCTTTTAATTAATTTCCATATAATAATTAAAATATTTTTCTTTCCGAGTTTGAACTTCAATAGGTATGTTAAATTCTATATTAATGTATTTTATAAAGTATATGACATATTAAATTAGTATATTTTTGTTTACCAGATAATTTTCTTCTGAAGATTCAGTGTTTCTTTTTCTAAAAATTCTGTTTCCATGTAGAAACAACTTGAATATGGTTTTTAAAAGTAATGTTTTTATGTTGATAAGAAAGTATTACTTGGCTTTTAAATCTTCTATGGTGTTTTCTTATCCAAATTCCCGAGAATGCACGTGCTGGTCAGTCTCATGCATCGCTCAGCAGAGCCTTATTCCACCCAAAACAGGACAGACTTTACCATGACATGCATAGAAGCTGTTCTAGCATAGATTCCTCAAACTGTGCTACAGAGAGAACTTTTTCTTCCAAGAGCTTAATATAAATACTTCGGGGCTTTGCTGATGTAAGTCTGACTTCCACTATTTTTGGCTGATGAGTCTTTGTTAGCTTCAGTGTTTTGGCTCCTCTTGAACATAAATGTAATTCATAGATGAAATTTTTCCCACAAGTCTTCATGAGGATCTCTTAATTCTTGGCTGTAGCCATGTCTATATTTAACTGACAGAGAGCAAAAGGTCTCATGTCTCCTGTCCTCGAGAGTAACTCCACGCAGAGGAAATTAAAGGTACTTCATGGCATATGAAGGGAGCTTCTTGTGCAGGGAGTGCGCGATGCATGGAAGGATATGTAAAACCCCTTTGTTTGCCAGTTTTTCTTCTGAGGAAAGATTTAGGGAGGGTGAGTGGGGTGTTTTTGTGTTGAGGGGTTTTTTTGTTGTTGTTTTTCTAATGCTGTCAGAATTGTGCAAAGGCACCCTCAGGGAGGCCAGCTGCTTGTGCCTGACTTTGCTTAGCTCTGGCCAGAGAGTCCCCACTGGAGGCAGAGGCCAGGACCTCTTTTGATATCTGCTCGATATCGCAGCACCAGATCGCAGATTACTGACAACGCACAATAAAACTCTTTATACTGTAAGAATCCGAGCTTTTGATTTTGGACTTGTTTTCCAGCTTAGGTTACCAAAATAAGCTGTGTCAAAGATGTTGTTCAACTTGATTCTTTCACTTCATTTTTTTTATATTAGAAGATCATCGTGACCTCTTCATGGTTTCCCCCGGGGACTGGGGCCGTGCTGCAGTAGGTGACACCCCAGCAGAGTCCTGGGGGAGCTGGCTGAGGAGCTGACGTAGGGACAGGGTGTAGGTCTGTACCTCCCCACTGCCTGCGCCAGGGAAACTGCGGAATTGTGGTAGCACAACAGATCTCTTGTGGGGGTGCTTTTTGTGGGGCTTTTGGCTGTTTGTTGTTCTTTTTGCTTGTTTTTTTAAACCTGAATCAGAAACTTACCAGAAACACAGAGGATGTGGTAATTTTCCACTTTTTCTCTCCTTTCCATTTTTCCTCTGTTCTAGTTTTTCATTTGATAGAAGCTGCTCTAATGGCCAGTACCCTGTTTTGTTAACAGACAAAATTGCTCTTAATCGATCTTCTGCTGGTGTTGAAGTACTTCTCTCTCTCTTTTTTTTTTTTTTTTTTTTCCCTCTCCTGGCACGTGATGCCAACAGATGTGAACCATATGGTGCCAGGGCTTTGGTACTGGCAGATAAAGCTGAACAAACTATTGGAAATATTTCCAAAATGGTCATCACCGCAGCATCCAGGCTTGGTGCTTGTCTGTCTTGCACGAGTCCAACTGGTAGTTCCGAGTCACTCCCGCTTGTGAGCAGCTGTCATCCCCTCCTTATAAAAGAACTTCTTTGATATATTGTAATACAATTATCAAGTTTCTTTTCAGAAAATGAAATTTCAGCCTTTAACTGATGACCCCAATGTTAACATACAATGAAATGGGTATGTTGCTGTTAACTAAGTGTGGGGTGGGGCTGGGTCATCCTTACAAATGAAACCTTCTTGGCTTGAAAGATGTGAAACTTGGCATTGATCTATTACAGTTTTTGAGATTAGTGCTATTTTGTTTTGGAAAGGCATGTTCCTGAAAAGCACACAGAAATCATAATTAGTATCCACTTGATCAGACTCAGCAGAGACCAAGCTTTCCAAGAAATCAAGAGGGGACGTATTTATTACCTCTGAAGCAGCTGTATTCTACTTTTCCTGGCCCTACCACAATCTCCCACTTCTTTTTCTAATTGAAAACTTTCTAAATGGGAGACTTGCTATTGTTTCTTACCAGACATTGGCCCTTGATGATCAGTTGCTGAATGCTGGATCAGTTTGTGCCACTCTGTATTCTTAGGAGGCATAATGATACTCATTAAAAAAGCCCTTATGTATTGTAGAATTTCGACTGTAACAATGGTTGTCACCAGAAGGTAACACAAACTTTTTTATTGCACTGTTTCAGGATTTTCTGGCATCTGGAGACCCCAAAGACACAAAGCTGCTAATAAAAAAACAAGCAGATTGGGCCAAGAATATCAATGAACCAAAAGCAGCAGTGGAGATGTACCTGTCTGCGGGGGAGCACATGAAGGCCATAGAAATCAGCGGGGACCACGGCTGGGTCGATATGTGAGTTTTAGTTCCTTCTCAGAGATCATGTAGAAACTCATTTGAGTTTTTATTATATGAATTCTGCATAATTTTAAAATAAGAAAAAACTTGTTTGACATGTGCCTTTGTTTATATTAAATTGAGGATTTGAAGCACAACTACAATTAAAAATGTTTTAAAAGTTGTATATATAGAGAGGGTAGAGACATAAATGTGTTATGAAAACAAATGTATTACAACAGCGAAGAGTCAGAATGGGTTCATCTGTACTACAAGACTGGCTTCTAAAATATGCACGTCTTAAGCTTTCTTTCCAGAGTAATCACGACAGCTATATGGGATAGCCTAGTTTTAAACTGTTGAGGATAATCAGGTAGTGGGTGGAGAGGACAACTGGAACACAGAATCCCTATAATTTTAGGGACTACTACTGCACTGGTCAAATTCTTGATTTGCAGTAGGTGATACTTTGGGTGTTTGCTGCTGCCCAAATATCTGGGATGAGTCACTTGGTATCCCCTCCCCTTGGTTTGGCTGTGTGGCAATGGGGGAATGTTTATTTGAGAGCCTTTTGCTCAGCTTGGGGCTGAGGAAGTTCTTATTAAATAATAACTGATTAAAGGTGGAGTTATTACAATAATTAAACAAAAGGCAAAACAACAAGGCAGAACCTGAAACATCTGGCTTTTTTTTTACTGGGTCTAGGTTAATTGAAATTGCTCGAAAACTGGATAAAGCTGAGCGTGAGCCTTTGTCAAAATGTGCCTTCTATTTTAAGAAACTCAATAACCCTGGCTATGCGGCAGAAACCTACATGAAGGTTGGTGACCTGAAAGCGCTGGTCCATCTCCACGTGGAGACTCATCGCTGGGAAGAAGTAAGTGCCCCTGATGTGTGTGTTAACCCCACTGGTGCCTTCTGTCCCCAGCTGCAAACAGGGAGACACGTCTGGCTCCGCCACCAACCCAGGAAAGGGCGAGGCAGGGATGGAGGCTTCTGTTTGTTGGGCTTCTTTGATTGTCTTTTTTTCTTTGTTTGTTTAGTTTCCTGGCTGAAGATTTCTTGGTCTCACTTCTGGGTGTCTTTTTTTGCCTGTTGAGCTATAGTTGCCCACTTCTTATGGTAACCCATGGGATGCTTCTAGCCCAATAAAAATAACAAATAGTAATTATATAATGGGAAGCTCTGTTTTGAACAGTATTACTTCTAATTTGGGTACACCTGAGTGAGAATACCTTACACATAATTTAGATCTGATGAATGTGTACAGTGGTAGTGTGGACTCTGCTCTATAACTGGATTTATGCTTCTGATTAGGTAAAGTTCTGACTGCACGTTTGTGTTTTTTTTTCCATAAAAACATGGGTCTGCCAGTACCACCCAGTTCACAGCTAGGGTCTCCATTAATTTTGTTCTTGTTTCTTCACATTAAGTTTTTGATAGGTGTAGTTTCTGAAGGAAATGTTTTGGAAGTGCTGCTGGAATTGACAAATGCCCTCCCCCAGCTACAGAAAATTGCAGACTTGGTCTTTTATTGACTAGTTTGCGAGTTCAGAAAGAGAATCTAAACTGCAATTACAGTGTTAATTCAATTTCTTTAGAAAATATATTCAGTAAAAATAAAAATACTGTTTGTTGCTTGCTGTGAAATCTACTCAGTTTTATAGATAATCCCTTTCAGGTTTCCCTGTTTCAATAACTAGACTGTTACTATGCTTAGCTTCTTTTCTTTTGTTGTTGATGGCTTTTTATTTTAAAATACATTAGTTTCACATTGAAGAAAATATGGATTGCCCTCTGTATTCTGGTTATGTATTTTTGTTGTGAATTTACTTAGAGCTAAAGGATTGATCCCATGAAATATTCTAAACCCTTTAACTGTTTAAACTATGCAGTATTCTAAAAATAAGTGTTTTTTTTTTTAATTTACCTCAGGCATTTGCTTTGAGTGAAAAGCATCCTGAATTCAAAGATGATGTCTATGTCCCTTATGCTCAGTGGCTGGCAGAGAATGATAGATTTGAAGAAGCCCAGAAAGGTAAAAATGTCCCTGACTGATCACTGGTTGCTTGACATTTACTCCATACGTTTCTGATACAGAATATGCAGTCTCTACCCTGGAGAGTTTCTTATCAGTAGGATTCAAAACCAAGTAGAATCCATGTTTTCATACTGGTCTTAAAGTAGCTGGAAGTCTCCTTATTTGAAAAGAAAATGCAATCGATCTATCAAAAATGATGGAATCTAAATACAGGTCCAGATTTTCCATCGCATTGTGTATCTGAATGTGGCGATTGCAACAGCATGTAATCTGAACTGTCTTTATTAATATTTTTATCACAATAGAATTCAAAATATGGTGACCACCATATCAACCTGAGTGGAAAGCGTAGTCTTTCCTTGTATTTAGGTATTGCTGGCTTTGTACGAGTAAAATTGTCCTGTTTCTTTAAGAATTTTCAGGTATTTTGTTAGGTTTATAAAATTACCTTTAAAGAGAACTGTCAGCCTTCCATCACGTGGACAGCCTTCAAAACTGAATTCATGAGCTGTTCCAGGGCCAAGGAGATGCTGGAGCAAGCTTTGTGTGAGCCAGCACGTTCATAGTGTAGTTCCTTTCCTTAGGTATAGCTCCGTGTGAGTGTTGCATCTGCTGTTCCCTGAGCTGGGATGGGAGGGTGTGACTGTGTCTGCTGGAAGGGCCAAGTGTAAATGCTGTACTCCTTCAAAACACTCAGCACTACAAACCACAGTACTAACCTCAAACATTCATTTATTGTAGTTTTTAATCAAGTTGTGACTTGCAGTGTTCAGAAAATACCACTGTTTGTATGGAGATCTGATCATCATAGCATTTTTGCTCTTTTCTATGTTTAAAAAAACAAACTAACCACCGTTGTACAAGATCTGTGAGCTCAAGAGCTGCTGGGAGTGTGGAAGCCACAAAATGCCTGAAGATGCTTCTCATGTTCCATTAGTGTCGCTGCTTTCAAGGAGAAAAATGCCAGTGTATAATCCTTTTTATCCTGCCCTCGATAGACTATTTGATATTGGCTGAATAGAGTGCTCTTAATTTAAAAACATTAATTTCAGTTAATTGATATAATCGCACTGTAAAATCCTCTTTGTTTTGGCCTTCTGTGCAGCGTTTCACAAGGCTGGCAGGCAGAGTGAGGCTGTGAGGGTGCTGGAGCAGCTAACACACAATGCCGTTGTTGAAAGCCGATTTAACGATGCAGCCTATTATTATTGGATGCTTTCCATGCAGTGTTTAGATATAGCCCAAGGTAAGTAACTGAAAGGAAGTTTCTATTTGTTTCCTCCTTGTGCCTGTAGACAAACAATGACTGAATTGTGATAGCGTGGCTGCAGCTACTTCACTCTTGTGTGCCTTTGCTTTGTTTTTGTTTTGTTGGGGTTTTTTTAATGCTGTGTGTAACTCTGGCTTGTGCTATTTTTGTAGTCCCCCTGGTTTTCCCATGTGCTTATTTATAACAAATAAGCAAAACAGCAACATCAGCATGCGTAAGCTTTCCTTTGAAATCTGACTGGAACCAAAATCCTGTCTCTTGGGACTCTGTATCCTCATGCACCTTCCCCCAACGCACTTGAGCTGGAGAAGTGACTGGAGGGTTAACATACTCGTAAATAAAAGATGATCTTGGAGTGTAAGATATGTCTAGTATTTGAACATAAGTCGGGGAGGTATTTCCAGAGTATTTCTAACTCTTTAAATTTTTTGTTAGCTATCATCTTGTCTTCTGAGTGCATTTCACTGGGACAGAGGTGGAGCCAGTAGTTACTGGGTGTAGTTTAGTAATAATGAATACAAAAGATTGGTAATACTGCCTTTTGCATGGTACTCTAAGTACCAGTTCAGCTGATGCATGATAGTGCTGATCTGTTACCCCTCAGGTATTTTATAGAGATGCAGGCTTTTCCAGTTGACTTCATAATATATTTAATGTTTATGAAACAAATGTTTCAAAACTCCTTTTATTTGTAAACTCCAAAGCTTTGGATGAGGTTTCCAGTGATGCACACCTACTATGTTCTACCTCTAACTAAGCTATACCCTCAAGCTACATTAAAACTATTGCATCAGCTGTACTCTGTTTTACCATGCTTGTTTTAGACCAGAAATTTGCCTCAGGAAAATGGCAAGTCTGTATAACGTGTGGTTTGCACAGGTAGATGGGACACACTTGACCTGAAATACCTCTCTTGGAAGCGCTGGTGCTAAAATCCTAATATGCTGTTTTCTTCCAGCTGAGTCTCAGACTCATCTCAGAGACTTACACTAATGCCTTTGCCTCCTGCAGAGAACGACCAGCAGAAGACTGAAATGTTACAGAAGTTTCATCACTTCCAGCGTTTGGCAGAAATCTACCACGTCTATCACTCTATTCAAAGATACACTGTAAGAGACTTGCTTTACAAGTTGTGTATTTGTGCTTCCTGAGCATTTTTCTCTAGAGAGTCCAGAAATAGTCAGGAATAATTAATAACTTTTCAGGCAATTAAATATTGGGTGTAGATTAATGATGCCGTATCATAACTTTATTTATTTCTCTGCCTTCTGCTGTACTGTACAAAAACTTCTGTTGTCTTCGTTCCTAGAATCCACAGTGGTTTTAGCAGTTCCGTGCTTGCCTCGGTGTGGGTTGGTGATGGCTGTGTTCCCTCCCCAGCCCTTGTGTGCCAGCCCTGTCGGTTTGGCGTCAGTGACCGGAGCCCCTGGTCCTGCACAGGCTACAGTTGGCTTTTCCTTCAATCACGGGGAAACAGAGGTTGGGCAGATGGCAGCACCCTGGCTTAGGGGTTCAGCAGTGTGATGTGTGTGAACTGCTGCAGAAGGACCAGCCATCAGGAGTGAGGAGCTCCTGCTGCTCCCAGCAGTTACAGTGATGCTGCCACCGCTGCTGCTGTTTTACCCTTTGTAAAACGTTTGAGATCCCCAGTCTGTGCCCAGGAGAAGGCTCTGTGCTCTGGAGGTCTATGCTGGTCAGACCACTTCAGGCCTTGCAGGGGTAGAGACTACACTGCTGCTGGCCAGTCTGCCCTCATTTTTAAACAGCCTGTTGAAGAGGCTGCTTTAGCTACATGGATCTTTCTGCTTCTGCGTGTAGCAGGTATCAGCTTTGGTGATAAAGAGATGCAAAATCCGCTTGCTATATTCTGTCAGCACCTCTTCTTTTTGCAACTGTATGAAGGAAATGCAGTGCTTGAGATGCCTGGCGCTGGGATGCTCAGTGATAGGAGCTGTTGGTTTTCCAGCTTGGCAATATGTGTCTGTATTTTTAATACTGCAGGAGGAGCCTTTCAGTTTCCACTTGCCTGAAACCCTCTTCAATATTTCCAGGTTTCTGCTTCACAGCTTAACAAAGGAGACTCCTTTGGGGATCTCAAAAGTGTATCCTTCCAATACAGTACAAAGTCAAGACGTTATCTTGTGAGATACATGAAAGGAATAATTGATGTTCATCCAGAGTGCAGAGATCTCCTGTAGGGTGTCTTCAGTTTCAGCTCTTGGTTATAGTTAATGGAAAGTGACTTTTGTCCCTAAGGAAATAATCAGCTTCTTCAAACCATTGTGTGTCTAACTGTGTGCTGTTTTTTTTTAAAGATGGCTTGTCAGCTCTCCAAAACTAGCTAATGTGTAATTCTCCAAAGCACCCACCCAGTCTGGTGTGTCACCTCTGTCAGAGAAGTGGGTTCTCAGGTCCCAGTTGCTGCAGCAGGACGTTGCCTCTGACTCCTGGCAGCGTTGTCGAAAGGAGATGGCACTGATACGGGGCAAGGGGACCAGGAGCTTGTGCTGCACCCGAGGCTGGCATAGCTGGGTGGGATCGATCAGGCTAACGATGGCACAGCTTCATTAGCACCTATTACATCTTTGAGAGTTCTCCAGGAACCCTGTGGAAATGCACCTGTCTGTAACAGGTCTCTGGATACCACAGGGAGGCCAGATTTTCTTCTTTTCACTTAATTTTTGGCTTTGAATGGGATATTAGCTTTCCTTTTCATAACTTCCTCACTTTATAAATGTGTGATCTCTCATAAAATCTTTCATAACGTGCCTTGTGATCAGTAGCTTTCTAAGCAGCAGTTGCTGTTACACACTGCTGAAGGGGAAAGACAACCCTTGATCAGTGACACAGAGCGTGTGCTTTATTTCCAATAAGATTGTGTGTAGTTAGCTGGTGTCAGTGGGTTGCTGGTGGTGTAAGATATCTTTTTTTATATTTTTTGCCTGGGGAAAAATCCATTCACCCTAAAACTACTGAAATTTTGTAAGGGTAGTCAGGATATTTAACCAAAGCAATGTTTATATAGGGTAAATTCCTTACCTTGCTAATAATTGCCCCCAGACATTCTGATAGTCCTTTCACACTTGTTTTCAAATGGAGTTATGTAAATAGATTTCTCCTGTTAAAGCCTGCTTAAAGTCCTGGTGTTGGATATGCTTCATTGCGCAACTTCTCAGATTAGAAAAAGTGTTGTGTTTTTTTCCTAAATGCCATATGTATTTTTATTCCTTAATTAAATTACAGCAATACGTTATTTGCCCTGGCAAAGCAGAGTAAAGCTCTAGGTGCGTATAAGCTGGCTCGTCACGCCTATGAGAAGTTGCAGGGGCTGCAGATCCCAGCCAGGTTCCAGAAATCCATTGAGCTGGGCAGCCTGACAGTCCGATCCAAGCCATTCCATGACAGTGAAGTAAGTTGTAACGTGTTTCATGTTAATCATTAGCGTGTGGCCTAATCCAAGAACCTGAGTTGCTGCATGCATGAAAAAAAAAATCTGAAATATATTATGCATAGCTCTGTGATATATTTCTGCTGGAAACACAGTCCTCTTATTGTTATTCTTCAGGTCAGGCTTTCTTTTGCTCCTGAGAACAAATTAAAATTGGTCCTTTCTTCATGGGCAGCTTCCATCCTCCCTCTCCTGTCTTGTGTCTCCCTTCCTCTCTGCCTATTAATTCTTCCAAGCCTTTTTCTCTCAGTCTACATGCAATTACTCCACAGTCTGTCTCCCTCTCCAGCTGGAGGTCACTTTCATTTGTCCCACTCCTGGCCCTCCTTCCCTCCTCCCCCTATCCCTTCAATGACCTCCCTTCCTTCAGCCTTATTTTAACACCTTTTCTTCTTTAACTGAAGTCTGACTTTTTGCAATGCTCTATAAAGTCGTGTCTCGTGGAGTACTCACTAAAAATAAATTGTATTGTGCAAGTGAACATGCACCTGGCCACCTGAAATAATAGAAGCACAATCTTAAGAACTGCCTAAAATAACTGTGGTCTTGAAGAAAGATGAATTAATTGGAGAACTTGAATTTGACCAAACCTTAGAGCAAAAAAGCTTTGTTTCAGTAACCCTCTCTTCGAGTTCTTTTGTCACTATGTATTTGATACAGAATTCTGCTGCTGTTACCACAAAGGCAAGGTGGGAATTTAATTGTTAGAATGGTGAAGACAGCTATTTTTAATGTGAAAATTTGCTGTTTTATTAAAGAGGGAAAGCATTTTCAGATATTAAAGGATCTGATTTCACAGCAGCATTTCTCCAGATCAGCGCTGGTGTAAACCAAAGGAGGCTGTGTTTAATGGGAAACAAAGGGTTCAGGCTGTGCTGTTGTGTTTACAATTACTGTGCTCCGTACGTGTCTTTGCAGGAGCTTGTGCCCCTGTGCTATAGGTGCTCTACCAACAACCCTCTGCTCAATAACTTGGGGAATGTCTGCATTAACTGCCGGCAGCCTTTCGTCTTCTCTGCTTCATCCTACGGTGCGTTGCAATATTGTGTTTGCTTGTGCTTTTCAGGTCGATAAATGCTCACTGAACGGAGTAGGTCAGTGCTTAATTTGTTCTTTCTGCATTGTTATTTGGGCAAACAAATCCATCTTTTTAATGTTAGATCTGAGTAAGTGGCTGCCTCTTGTCCCAGAGATTGTTGGATTTCAATGCAGCAGCAGTGAAGCGTTGCTTATTATGAGACACTGAATGTATAAAGTGTTTCATTAACACAGGTGCAATCCTTTGAGAAGCTGAGGGGGCTGGGGTTTATTCTAATTGTGTATAACTTGCTTCATGAGAACAGGTGGGCAGAACAGCACTGTCACAGAAGCCAGAGGGTGTTCATTTCTTAAGGGGCTTGGTATCTTCCAGGAGGCGTTTTCTGAGTTCTTGCCCATCAAATGCTCCTTGTTCCCCCACCCCTTTAGAAGTGCTGCATCTGGTTGAGTTCTATCTGGAAGATGGCATCACAGATGAAGAAGCTGTAGCTCTCATTGATCTGGAAGCTCCAAGATTGAATAAAAGAGAAAATAAGTGGAAAGAGACGATGAGTGACAGTATCCTCTTGATTAAAACTGGTTTCTGGTCCCTTTCTTAGGGAAAAAAAAAAAAAAAAGGCAAAAATCTTGACATTTTCCCCCCCCACTTAGGTTTAAAATTTTGTCGTATGACTGATGTGAGTACAGTTGCACTGTGTTTCCCTTTCAAGTCAGTGTAACAACCAAAATGATGTTTTAACTAAGCCTAATATTCTCATAAAGCTTTTTCATCAGGAAAATTTGTTTCTAATCATGTAAAATATTTCTTTTTAACAATGGAATGCTGTGCTTTACTTACTCTGTTTTTAACTGCTTTCTGTAAAGAATAGGGAGAATCTGAAGCGTGTTATTGGCTTCCCTTAACAGCTTGCTTTAGAAGCTGCCTTCTCTCAGCCAAGGGGAACCAGCGGGGACTTGCTTCATAGCATTCCTGCTGGAATCTGCTCTGTAATGCTTCGGCATCAGAGCTCCCAGCTTCTGTGGGGGCCATATAATATTAGATGCTCAAAAACCTATTTAAATAAGTTGCTTCACTTGCTTTTTGTCATGTCAGAAGGGGGCAGAGAGGGAAGGCAGGCAGAGCTGGTGCCATACTTGGTTGTGGTCAGTTCTGCCATTCTACAGCAGCTGCGGTGATACATTTCCCTGGTCCCTGTGACTCATAGCAAACCCCTCTCTAGTTCTTTCTGTAATAGTCTGGGCACTGTAGCAGTTTGAGAATGCTCTGGAGCACCAAGGACACCAGTCCTGCTGGTACGCTTTCATGCTTACTCTGTGAGGACAGCTCATTTTGTAGAAACTCTCTTTCTTCCTTAAGAAATGTATCTAGATGCACAGAGCTTGAGGCTTGATGACAGTACAGATATTATTGAAGACGATGATCCCTTTACAGCGAAACTGAGCTTTGAGGTAAGAACCTTACCCATATCTTCCAGTTGTTTCTTTCTTTCTACCAACAGAAATGAATAGAAGATTTGCACTCCAATCCCTCCTGCTGTTCGGGTGTGAGTGTGTTACAAGGATTGCCACCAGAGAGATACAAAGCAGAGGGCTGGGAGAGAGGGGTGGCTCTTCAGAGGGAAAGGGATTTACCAGTTAACTCCTCTAAACCCACAAAACAACAAAGATCTTAAAGTAAACATTCCTGGAATTTTGTTTTATCATCATACCATGATGGAACAGGGCTGACCCTCAGGTACTTATGTGGCTGGGCAGTGTACCTATAAACCAGTTGTAACTGTGGGGTGTTAATAAAGGCTGTGGGCATGGGTGTTACACGAGGAATTGTGTTAAATGAATAATGGAGACTCCCTGAAGCTATGTTAGAGATGTGGCTGCTGCTGCTGTAGGTGCTGATAAAACTGCCAGGGGTTGTGGTGGGACTAGACCTGGCCCAATTCTGTATTAGCTTTTTCTACTGAGTTCTACTGTGCTTCTTACAACA
The DNA here is from genome assembly GCA_026546715.1 of Gallinago undulata. Classification (NCBI taxonomy): domain Eukaryota; kingdom Metazoa; phylum Chordata; class Aves; order Charadriiformes; family Scolopacidae; genus Gallinago; species Gallinago undulata. The sequence goes on from JAOTQQ010000003.1 coordinate 15,711,609, forward strand.
TCTTAACCCTCAGGGGGCTCTGCAGTTGGTAACAGTAATTCTTTCTGAACCCACTCTCCTGCAGCAAGGAGGCTCAGAATTTGTCCCAGTGATTGTGAATCGTGCTGTTCTCCAGTCAATGAGCCGGAGGGATGTCCTGATCAAGCGCTGGCCAAAGCCCTTGCGGTGGCAGTACTACCGCTCCCTGCTGCCAGACGCCTCCATTACCATGTGCCCATCCTGCTTTCAGGTAATGTTTACATGGAGAGGCTTAAAAAAACCCTACTGAGAACCCTATGGTTGAAATAATTCTAATAATTGAAATCTCATACTTGAAAATGTATTCAAGAAATTCTTGAATGATGTAGAGGCAGAGAAGGCCTCGAAACCCAGAAGCTGAGCTATGTGATGCACGGAGGAGCAGCTGCCTTCTGAAAACCTGGAGGTAGCTGCATTTGAGACGTTGCACTGAGAGAAGTCAGAGCCTCTCGAGCAAACCTTGGCTGAGCAACAAGTGCTGATTTGTATTTATTTCTTCTTGCTCTGTCTCTCTGAATTTCAGCCTGGTCTAGCAGAGGAAATCAGTCCCTTAACCAAGGAAGCTTGTGGTTTAGTCCCTCTCCTTCCCCTCTCAGGAATGGCTTTTGGAAATAATGGAATTCAGTCACATTTGCTTACACAGAAACTGTCTAAGTTTTGTCCTTCCTTCTGTAAAAGTAACTAATTGGTTTGTGCCTCCACAATAGCATTGGCAGTGGCCTGCAAAATGCTGCTCTGTTCCAGGTTATGGTGCTCTCAAGCAGCTGAAAGGGATCGATTCTCTTGTGATGGCAGCTTCAGATGTCTGTGCCACGGAGAAGCCATTGAGCTCAGTTTGCATTTTCTGTGAGCTAGTCACAGGCTAACTTGTCCCTAAATATGTTTCTAATTACCAGATGTTTCATACAGAAGACTATGAGCTTCTCGTGCTCCAGCATAATTGTTGTCCATTCTGTCGACGGCGAATAGATGAGTCAAACCAGTGAAGAAAAACAATCTCAGACCTCAACTGACAGACTCCCCTCCACAAAACACTTCTTAGATTCGTAGAGTTTTCATAACAACTTAGTTCAGGCATCTTGTTCCATTTTGTACATGAGTGGAACTGAGTTGAAGAAATGTAGCTATTTTTTTAAAATTAAAATGTCTCGTTTGTGAATGTCCTCTACGTTTCCCAGTGCCACAGATTGTTACAGGAATGTTTCTAGGGTCAAGTTCAGCCTTGAAGCCACAGTTGTTTTTATTCCAGCTCGTGTTAGGACTTGATTTGCTCCTTAATATGTACCCGTTACTGACAAATCTTCAAATAAACAGGACTGTTTTTCGCTATTTGTCTTGGAATTTGCTACTATCATGCTGCTGCTTCTGAGCTTGTGCGTTTTTTTTCTTTCTATTCCATTTGTGCAAGAGCAGCATTAGAGTTTAGAGCAGCAGTTTAGAGCTCTTAAAATATGATCTCAAGAGTTACACTGATCATCAAGGGCCACCTCACAGCCACGCTTGTGGGGGCAGCGGCAAAGCTTTTCATGTGTGGAATTGTCTCTTGATCAAGTGCTGGCCATCGGGCTGTGCTGAGAGTGTTTCGTGCTGACCAGGCAGAGGTACCTCAGTTTGCTGCTAGTGAAAGAACACCCAGCCCTATGGGTTAAACTGGATCCCTCTGCACACTGATTTATAGGTGCCGGGCAGGAATCCCACAGCAGCCAAGGGCTCTGCCAGTGGGTGGTGTCCCCAGCACCTCCTCTGTGCCCGAGAGAGGGGAGTTCCTCGCTGGGCAGATGATCCCCAGGGACGTGACCTGTTGGGGTGCTGCAGTCCCAGGGTAGGTCCCACTGCTCCTGGTGACCCCACAAAGTGTCCTTTTGTGGTGGGCACATGCCTGTCTGAGCCACGCAGATCTCAGTGACCAGCACAGGGATGTGCTAACAGAGCTTCTCAGCAGCGTTTCCAGCAGAGGCTCAGCCCAGAGCCAGGAGCAAGCACGAGTAGAGTTGTCCCCAGCTGGCCCCGCGCTGTCCCCTTATCACTTCTCGCCCAGTGCTGGCCTGTCCCTGGGTGGAACAGAGCAGGGACAAAGGCCACCTCAGTGCTGTGCAAGCACTGCTGGCTGCAGCCACCCCACTGGTGCACCACCAGCACTGGTTCAGACCCAGATCCAAAGCACAGCACCTGTCCCTGCTGCCCTCAGCTGGCTTTTGGGTGGCTCGGTCTCCTGAGGATGGTCACTGGGAGTTCCCAGCAGCGGGAGTTTGTGAAGGAACCCGGCGGGGCTGGAGCTGGGAAGCGATAGGTCTCTTGACTTTGATGCAGTGTAAGTTGTTCCCATGTTACATGAGCTCTGTTGTTGTTGTTGTAACACCCCGTCTGTCGCAGCATCCCTCTGTTTTGAGTGGGGAATAGTTCTCTGCTTCCCAGCCATGAGCTACTGGAAGCTGGTGAAGCCACGTACCCAGTGCTTCACACATGGAACGGGTGATGTCCCTGTTTCTGCTTGAATTCCCCTCAACAGTGACACCCCACAATGGCACTATGGGCTTTCAGAGTCCCTCTGTGGTTCCTGACCAAGTTTGCTAATTTACCGCTTTAAAAGCATTCTGTTCTAATTACTGCTCGGCTGCGTTCTGACTCATCTGTCACTGTTTGCAATGAAGACTTTGCTATTGACATGGATAAACAATGCTGTTTGAGAGCTGAGCCAGGATGGGACTGGGCTCCTTCTCCCGGAACTGAGCTGCCTTTGTAGAGCCAGTGGGAATGAAAAGTTATAAAAATAAATCGATAGGGTTTGCAGTGACGCAGAGGCAAAATGGATCAAGCAAGGAAGCTTTTTTTTTTCTTTTTTTTTTTTTTTAAAAGAGCTCTGTGAACAAAATTTGATCTGAAAAGCGTAGTGGGCTTTTCCAGGCAAAACCACATGGGCCACAATGTCTGAAAGACATTAGGAAGCTGGTCTGGTTCCAGCTGCCTTGTGCCGCTGGGACTCCCAGGTAGCCTCATGGTGAGGGTTCCCTGGCTGTGGGAGAAGCTCCCCCACCGTGCCGTGGGGTGCAGCCCCTGTGAGCCCTTCACCGACTGTTTGCTCTGCTTTGCATCGTTCTCCCACCTCGTTACTGCCCACCGGTCCCACACCACTGCTCCAGCGGTGACGCACGCCTGCCCCTAAGCCCTGGCAGCAGCTGCCGACCTCAGCAGTGGCTTATTGCATCAGAGCTTAAGGTGGCAAATTTGTGTCTTGGGGAGATAAACCCTTAATCCTGCTTGTGTGCCCAGGAACGGGGCTGAACAGCTGCATTTGCACTTGGATGGTGGCACTGCTCTGGCCTTGGCAACACGTGTGAAAAGTTAATGGAGAGGGACTTAGGAGGAGTGGGGTGTGTGTGAGGATGTGGTGTTTTCATGGTAACCTGAAGGAAGACCTTTGGGACTGGCCACAGTGATCGTGGGCTGCCTTTGGCTGCAGCCACCCACCTCGTCCTTTGCCAGTCGTGCCAGCACTTGAGGTCCTTTAGACCTTCCCTGCTTCCAGCAAAGGTTTCCCAGCTTGGTCTCCTCTTTAGAGGGAACAGAGCTTTGTGCTTTCTTCCTTTAAACTTTTTCCATGGGCTAAACTAACCCGCGGGGAACACTGGCAAAAACCAGGCCAGGACTGAAGGAGGTTTGTTAAGGCCAAGAGGAGGTGAGCTGCTGCCCACCTCACATCTGTGACCTCCAGCGGCTCTGGCACATCCTGCTGTGCTGATGAGGAGCTCCCTGTTCCCCCATCCTCTGCTCCAGACCAGCGCGGGGAGGTGCCCAGGTCCCCTCCAGCCTGTTCCCACTGAGGGACAGAGCAGACAGTCCTTGCTGAGTCTCCCTGGGGAACCAGCTGGAACCCCACTGCTTCCTAATGGGAAAGGTGATAAACAGTGGCGGGAGAAAAACAGAAGAATGGGGGAAAAACAGCTTTGGAGCTTAAAAGATTGATCGTAATGGTGTGAACTGTAAGGAACCACTTTCTCCAGAAGAGAGATCCTCTACGGGGAGCTTCGTCGTGCTCACCCTGCTGTGCGTGTTGTCCCACCGCCTCAGACAGATTAAGGAAAGGTGGTGGTGAGCTGTGCTGCTGGCTGGCACCAAGAACATCTCAAGCACAACTAAGTGCACGGAGTGGGGAGGCAGAGAGACACGGAGAACATGGGAGGCTCCAACAATGGCTTCCCCTGTTTAATTTGATGATTCTGCAAGGTTTCAGGGAAGCTGAGGGTGTCTGTCAGCCAGCATGTGGAGTCAAGTGTTGGCTTCAGCTCGGAACCTCCCTTCGGTGCCCTTGTCCAGTAGCCAACTCAGCACCAGCACAGAACAGTGTCTGTCCAGGACAGATGGACCAGGTTATTTATTAGGTGCTATTGGTGCAATTAGTGTGGCCCAAACCGCATACAAAGCCAGGCACAGAGGGGGTGGTACAACTGGAAACCTGCCAGCGGGGTCAGCGCGCCACTGGGGGGTTCCCACCTCCCCAGCCAAGTCCTGTAGCAGAAAGAGGTGGCTGAGAGCACATGGACAAAGGGCTGGTGATGGCTGTGCTGCCTGGAGCACCCTTCTGCAGGAATGGCCCTTGTGGTGGGGATGGCTCTCCAGTGGGGGTTACCTGGTGTCATGGACCCACTGTCCCCTTGTAAGACTGGTCCTGGGACACCCCTCTGTCACTGATGGACCACACACCGCTCCTGCCCAGCCCACCCCAGCAGCCTCTGCCACCCCCAAACCCACCGCCCTGGGGTTTGGAACCATGAACGTCCCCCCTGTCAGCGGAGGACAGGGAGGAGCCCCTGTGCTCCTGTCTGGGGGAGCCTTGAGAAAGCACAACCAGGGGAAGGGTCCCCGTGGGCTGGCACCCCCCGCCTGGCACCCTGGTGGTAATGCAGCCCGACCCCAGTGCCTCTCCATGGGGAAACGGAGGTGTGTCACACGGGGGGTATGATGGGGGCCTTGGGGGGAGCAGGTGCCTCTCCCAGCTCTGGATTGTGGGGTGGATGCAGGTCCCACCCCAAACCCTTGCTCCTTGGGGGGTGAGGCCGTGGGAGCGGAGCTGCCCTCCGGTTTGTGCTCCCCCAGGTGCGGTGCAGAATTACCTCTTTATATATGACCATGAGCCGTGGTCTCCAACAATGACAGCGCGCGCTAGAAACAGGTGTCACCTTAATACTTTCCCAGGAAAGCCAATTACCCCTGGATGATTATGATTAATAATTCTCTAAGCCCTAATCGTGCTGACACCGGTGCCCGGAGCTTACCCCAGGGGGCACTTTATAAGGGCAGCCCCGCGAAGGTGAGCGTGGCCACTTCTCCTCGGGGTGACAGCAACGGCTGAGAGGTGGCGGGAACCCCACTTCAGAGGCGATCCCCCCGCGCTCCGAAAACACCCCTGAGTAAGAGCCAAAGGCTCCTCACGAACCGCAACCATGAACGGGACAGAAGGCCAAGACTTCTACGTGCCCATGTCCAACAAGACTGGGGTGGTGCGGAGCCCCTTCGAGTACCCCCAGTACTACCTGGCTGAGCCCTGGAAGTTCTCGGCGCTGGCTGCCTACATGTTCATGCTGATCCTGCTGGGCTTCCCCGTCAACTTCCTCACGCTGTACGTCACCATCCAGCACAAGAAGCTCCGGACGCCTCTAAACTACATCCTCCTGAACCTGGCAGTCGCCGACCTCTTCATGGTCTTTGGAGGCTTCACAACCACCATGTACACTTCGATGAATGGGTACTTTGTCTTTGGAGTAACAGGGTGCTACATCGAAGGCTTCTTTGCTACTCTGGGTGGTGAGTCTTCGAAATATTCAAAAGACTTCTGCCAGGAATTGTCCCAGATTTTAGGAGGGGGAGGGAAGATGCCCAGGTGATTTTGGAAAACCATGGTACCTGGAAGGTCCTTGGTGTGCTGCGGCTGTGGGCCGAGGCAGTATCAGTGTTTCAGGGTGGGAGGTGAAGAAAGTGACAAACGACACTTTCTTTTTTCTTTTCTGACCTTATTTTGGTAGCCACCTGCTCAGTACCCTGAGAGCAGCAGCGCAGTGATGAAAAGCAACCAGCAGCAGATTTTGCGGTTGTTGGGTTTGCACATCTTTCTGGCTGGCTTTCTGACTGGAGAGATGACAAATTTGTTCCTCCTGTTCCACGGTGGGGCTGTCATTGGCTCTGATGTGGTGTGTGGTGGCACAGGCTCTGCTCCCTGTGCCTGCCAGGCTTTGACCGAAACAGATGTTAAATAAAAGTTGTGTGTCTAAAATTGCCCTCCTCTGCTCAGCTCAGCTCAGCCCTCAGCCACAGGCAGCTGTTTCACTGGCCGGGTCCTGGTGGCACAAGTTCCCAGGGAAGCTGTGGGTGGCAAGGAGAAATCCTGGGATGAGGGGCACTTGCTGTATCCCGGAGCGGGACTGTGGGCTTGCAGGTGCCAGTGCCGCTCGGGATGAGCAATAGGATCCCGGTGTGGATCTCAGAACACAGCAGCAAAGTGGTTCCTGTGGGTCAGCAGTACAGAGAGAAGGTGTCTTCTCATGCCTTCCTATTGCATCTGCACTTGGCCTGTGTTCAGTTCTCTTCCCAAACCCTGGCCAGAGTCTTACCTGCGGCCGGGGGTCCTCCCTGGGAACAGCAGTCTGAGGAGGACTCGTGTTGGCATCAGCGTGTTTTTCTCCTCCTGTTGCTCAAGGTCCCTGTGTCCCCATCCCTCTCTCTCCCTGGTGCAGGTGAAATTGCTCTCTGGTCACTGGTTGTCTTGGCCATCGAGCGATACGTAGTGGTCTGCAAGCCCATGAGCAACTTCCGCTTCGGGGAGAACCACGCCATCATGGGTGTTGCCTTCTCCTGGATCATGGCCTTGGCGTGCGCGGCTCCCCCGCTCTTTGGCTGGTCCAGGTAGGGGAGGGCTGTGCCCGGGGCCTGGGACCACGGGAGCCCGGCTGGCGGTGACTAAGCCGTGGCTTCCATCTGGTGTCCTCTGCTGGCCGCTGACCACCCTGGCTCTCCTTGCAGGTACATCCCCGAGGGCATGCAGTGCTCGTGTGGGATCGACTATTACACTCTGAAGCCAGAGATCAACAACGAATCTTTCGTCATCTACATGTTTGTGGTTCACTTCATGATCCCACTGATGGTCATTTTCTTCTGCTACGGGAACCTGGTTTGCACAGTCAAGGAGGTGGGTACCTGCCGGTGGCAATGGGCTGGGGTCCACCCCGTGCTGAGAAGGGGCCCACACCAGTCTCCAGGTGACAGGCTGACCCTTCAGGAAGGGGAATCAGCAAACTCCAGCTCCCCCAAGCCCTGGCCCTGTGTCCTGTGCCGGCGCAGCCCTCTCAACCTCCCTCACTTCTGTCCCTCTCTGCCCGCAGGCTGCTGCCCAGCAGCAAGAGTCTGCCACCACCCAGAAGGCAGAGAAAGAAGTGACCCGCATGGTCATCATCATGGTCATTGCCTTCCTGATTTGCTGGGTCCCCTACGCCAGCGTCGCTTTCTACATCTTCACCAACCAGGGGTCTGACTTTGGGCCCATCTTCATGACCATCCCGGCTTTCTTTGCCAAGAGCTCTGCCATCTACAACCCCGTGATTTATATCGTAATGAACAAACAGGTAACTGGCCGGAGGCTGGGCAAGCCCCGTGTTTGTGTTTCACTTTATAACAGAGTTACAGCACCTCAAGGTACCGGTGGCCGGGAGGGGGGTCTGTCCAGGTGATATTGATCCAGCAATGCAGGAGGGTGGCTGCAGCTCATCCTTGGCATTGCATAAATCCCATAGATGTGAGCCCATCCAGTCCAAGATGATCCAGGTGCTGGGTTGGTGCAGGAGCTGGGACTGTGTCTGGTCCAGCAGCGGGCAGGGTGGGCAGCGGGCAGGGTGTTTCCAGGCTGCTCTGCCAGGCTGGGAGGCATCCCCGCTGCCGGAGCCGCCCCAGCCTCCCCGGCCTCACCACCTCCATCCCTCTCCTCCAGTTCCGTAACTGCATGATCACAACCCTCTGCTGCGGCAAGAACCCGCTGGGTGACGAGGACACATCTGCTGGCAAGACAGAGACCTCCTCCGTCTCCACCAGCCAGGTCTCTCCTGCGTAGGCCCCGCTGCAGTGGCCGGTCCTCGGGGCACCCTTGGCCGCCCCCCGGAGCCGGGACCTGGCCCCGCTGCCGCCCGCCCCCCCGCCGCACCATGGCCCCGGCCCCGCGGGGGGGGCTCCTCTCCTGGCACTAGGAACCCTGGGAACAAGGCTGTAAATGTGTACACACGTTTTGTAATTAAAATGCAAAGGCTTAGCTCCTCCACTGGCGTAAATCCGTGCTTTTCTGTCGAGTTGCTGAGAGCTGGTGCCCCCTCCCCGCCCCGAGGGCAGACCCCTGGGCCTGACCCCCCGCCATGGCGGAGCTGCCATGGAGAGCCACCCTCGCCTCCCTGCCGGCCCTGCCGCTCGCCGGCCACCCGGGCCTTTGGCTGCTGCGCGGTGTCCCCAGCCCTGCCCCGGGAGCCACCGCCACCCCTCCAGGAGGGACAGGACGAGGCACCACTGCCCATGCCGCAGAGGCGATGGCTGCCCCCACGGCAAGCGAGCGGCCCGGAGGGGCCCCGGTGGCACGCCATGGCACGGCATGGCACGGCATGGCACAGCATGGCCGTGTGCGGCACGTGCTCGGGGAGCGGCGTGCACCCAGCGCTCGCCGCCTCGGCAGACCCCTCGCCACCCACCCCCAGAAGCACCCCCTCCCCACAGAACCCCCCGCTCCTCCTCGGGCACCGCTGGGCCACCGGCGGCCCCCGGGGCCGTGCCCCCCGTCACGCTCCTCCCAGTCCCCCCACACCTCCCCGTTTGAGCTGCAACCAGTCTGGCATCAGCCCGAGTAGGAGGTTTTGGCCGGCGCTTGTGCTTTTGAGGACGGCCGGGCGCGTCGCTCCGCTTCCCCCCGCGCTGCAGCAGGCACGACACCGGAGCATATGGCCCAGAGACGTCGACATATGTTTCCAGCACTACAAGATGGCATATTGCGATTGTAGCACTGTTCTTCATTTTTATTTTTAGCTCAGTTATACAAATAAGATGTTTTTCTCGCTGTTCAGTGTTATCAACATTTGAAACTATTTTTGTACATTATTATCCTCTCTGATTTCTAATCCTATGCAGCTTTGCAAGGTCTAATAGGGAACATATAGAACCCATGCAAGTTAAACCTTTAATAAAGAGCAATTTGCAAGTACAATTCTCTCATTATTTTTTTTTTATCGATACTTCTGCATATTCAGTGAAATCTGAAGATTAGAGGTTTATGAATAATTCAGTGTTTAGGCTGATGTCTGATTCATGTACTTCAAATCTGGGAGCTGGTTTTGGAGGGAAGAGGAGGCAGGATTTGGTGTTTATTTGCTGTCCGTGAGGCTGTGCTCCGCGGGAGCCGAGCCATGCTTGGCTGTCCCCCCTGCGCCAGACCGGCCCCGCCACGTGCCGGTGATGTCCTGGCCCCGAGCCCGCAGGCTGTTCCCCCCTGCGATGGCTGCTGCTGGCGTGGTAGGGGCAAGTGAGGTTTGGGGCCCCCCCTTCCAGCCCAGGCAGGTGCCAGAGGCATCACGGAGCTGGCAGAGAGGTGATGGCCGGGTCCAGGAGAAGGAGGTGGCTGGAAGCGGTGCGGCTGTGCCTGCTGCGGTGCCAGTGTCCCCGCCGGAGCCTTCGAAGGGAATGCGTAAATGGACTGGAAATGGAGCAGGGGATGGGCTGGAGGTGCTGGTCTGGGGGGAACCGGGCACTGGGTGCCTCTCCCAGCTCCTCCTCCAGAGCTGGCACCTCTGTGCCCGGCCGGGGTCCGTCCCCAGGCCCAGCAGGAGGACGCAGACCTTGAGGAAGGTCTTTCTGGGCAGCGCGTTGCTCGTGCGTTGGTGCAGTGACGTGTCTGCCGAGTCTGGCCGGCACCAGCCCTGCCCTCACGTAATCCCGGCCCTGCCCCAGCCCTGCAGCTCCCCGCGGCGTCGACAGGCGATGTGCACCAAAGCCCTGTGGCTCTTGTGTAAAGAGGAGGGGGCTGACACGATGCTGGGGAGTGGGGACACTCGTGCTCCCCCAGAGAGCACTGGGGAATTACTGAGGCTCCCCTGGCCAGCACAGGCAGAACAGAAAATGGCACAAATATCCATCTCCAGGGGAAGAGCAGGGAAAGTGTCCACAGGAACACAGGAGGACGTAGCCTCAACATGGCCATGATGCACAAGTGGGGAGCTTTGGGGGCCACCTCGGGGACCCCAGATGGCAGAGCTCAGCTCACAGCTGGCCCATGGGACGATGCTGTCCTCAGTGTGGGGTGGTTGCTGATCCAAGGGTCATCACGGAGAGGACATGGAGTGGCTACTGACGTGTGGGGCTGGCAGTGCTTCCCCCTGAGCACAGTGGGATTTGGCGGCCAGGGGCAAGTGAGTTCTGCTGTCTATCAAATCAATCTAAGCCAATGGCAGGGATATAATCAAAACCTGGATTCTGCAGCACTAGAGTTATAGTTGTATTTATTTTTTATATGCTTATATAAATATGTTATATTTATATATGTTTATATACATATTTTATATTTATATGTATTTCTATATGTTTATACTTTTATATATATATACACACTTATATTTTTCAGTAACGGTTCCCACTGGCGAAACGACTGTTGTTCTGGTGCCTGCGGTGGGGGCTCACACACCGAAGTGAACCGAGAGTGAGCGCAGGTGGGTGATTTAATCTCACAGTGCACCTTCTAACGAAGCAGCACATTGACACAGCCCTCCTGCCAAAAATCGGGTCCCAGGCATGGGGCTGTCTCCCCATCTGCCCCACGGCGGTCCCACAGCCCACCCAGCAGCCGGCGGGCACCTTCGCCTCGCGTGTTGAGGGCCTTTGCCCAGCGCCCCCTCCATCCCTCGCCCCTCTCCAAACCCCCCGCTCTGACGTGCCCCTTCTCCCTCCAGCCCCTCGCAAAGCCTTGGCAAAGGGCGCTCGTTTTCCCAGCCACCTGCTCCCACCAGGGCGGAAACAGAGCAATTAGCAGCTGCTAACCAGCCCCTGCAGTCAGGGTGCTAATGAGATAAATTAGCTGGAAGTGAACTGAGCCTGTAAGCGAGGGCGGTGGTGCTGCCTGGGCCCGTAGGGGATGTGTGCTGCCATGGAGCCTCAGCTGGGTAAGGGCTCGGTGGGCGCTGGGGGTCCTGGCAGAGCTGTGGCTGCTGAGGGGCCAGGGCTCTGCTCAGGCGGGGGTGGCAGTGGTCCCTGGGAGGCTGCAGGGATGGGCAGGGGGTGGTGGCTCAGCTGCGGGGGGGGGGTTTGCACCAGGGCTGTGAGCACCTCGGGGCTGGGCTGGGGTCCCAAGTGGTGCCTCTCGCCTCTCCCAGCAGCCGAAGCTGCTGGCACAGCCCAGCTCCCGCGTCCGCTGGCCAAGGGCTGGTGTCCCTCCCACCCTTCCACCCTCCGCATGGTCATTGAAGCGCTGCAGGCCCAGGATGAGAAGAAGGGTACCTCTGTGGTTGCCATCAAGCGGTTCATCCTGGCCAAGTACCCCACGGTGGACCCCATTCGCCTCAAGTACCTGCTGAAGAAGGCGCTGAGCAAGGGGCTGAGCCGTGGGGACCTGGTGCGGCCCCACAACTCCTCTGCTGTGGGGGCCACCGGCCGCTTCAAGGTGAGCAGGGGCTACTGGCCCCAAGTGGTGGGGCTGGGGGCCACGGTGCCTCCTGGCCCCACTGCCACGCTTCTTCTGCCCCCAGTTAGCCCCCAAGAAGCTGCAGCACAAGCAGCCACCAGGCCAGGAGGATGCCGGTGGAGGGCCAGCTCCAAAACCAAGACAGAAAGGTGCCACCAAGCCCCCCCAGGCCCCTGTGGCAGGTGTGTGGCAGTGAGGGAAAGGGCTGGGGGTGCCATGAGCCACCCTGGGGCTGCCCTGGCCCCATGGAGAGGCCTCTGCTCGGGCTCATCCACCACCCTGTCTCCCACAGGTGCTGCGAAGGAGAAGCCAACAGCGAAGAAGGCGAAGGAGAAGGTGACAGCAGGGAAAGAGAAACCAACAGTAGCCAAAGTGAAACCGACAGCGGCGAAGGAGAAACCGACAGTGGTGAAGGAGAAACCAACAGCGGCAAAGGCGACACTGACAGCGGCAAAGGCGACAGCAGCAAAGGAGAAGGTGAAGATGGAGAAGACGCAGAAGAAGGTGACAGTGGTGAAGGAGAAGGCGACAGCGGTGAGGGAGAAGGTGAGGGTGAAGCCCGCAGATGTGAGCAGGGCCCAGGGGTGATGGTGGGTGTCTCGGGGCATGGCCACAGCCTGAGGTGCTCTCTCCTCTCCAGGCCCGGCCGCCAGCAGCAGCGAAGCCCAGGAGTGACGGAGTGAAGCCCCCGCAGGCTGCCAGCCGCCCCGGCCAGGGGCATTCGCAGCGCCCCATGGCTCTGGCTGCTGAGGATGCAGGGGGAGGTGGCGGTGACAGCCTTAGGGGTGCTGGGGTGAAGGGGTCCCGAAAGGCCCCAGTAGGAAAGAGCAAGGGGGAGCAGCAAGATGTCCCCAAGGCGAAAGGGGGTCAAGGCAAGGCGAGGAAGCCCCGGGCAGCCCCAGGAGCTGGGCAGGGGGAGGCTGGGCAGCAGAAAGCAGCCCCCCTGGCAGCGGGCAGGAAGGCACTTTAGGGGACCCAAGCAGCCCCGCTCCCCATGGGAGCCCAGCCCTGCTTCCAGCCCTCAGGCCCAGGTTGGTTTTAGTCCCCAAGACAGGTTTTAGCAAGAGGCGATCACAGAGTTAGTAATAAAGGTTTTTCACTCCCCACATGAAATAGTGTCGTCTGCCCTGTTTGTGGGTCTCTGCCCCTGCATTCCCATCCCCCAGCCCTGGCTTCGTCCCCCATGGCATGGGGGTGAGCTGGTGCTGCAGGCAGCTGCCTGCTCTCATGGAGAGGAGCCCTGTCTGTCCCGACGTGTCCCCAGCTCCTGGCTGTGGTGGCATGCCTGCCTGGCCAGCAGTGCTGGGCTTTGGGGGCTCTGTGTGTGTGGGCTGTGATGAGCCCCAGTGATGGCTCTGGGACCCATGGGACACAGCACAGTGGCACCCCTGGGTGCTGTGGAGCTCAGTCGTGGCCAGTCCTGCTGGTGTGGGGCCATGGCACTCGCAACATCGATGTGGGGTAGGTGTCCGGCCCTCTGCCCGCCCGGCTGCCCTTGTGCTAATGCCAGGCTGAGCTGGGATTACAGCGGGGCCGGGGCAGCGAGTCCGGGGACGTGCTCTGGGCAAGGGTCCCCAGTGCTGGGGGCAGCTGCCTGTGTTCTGGCCACGGAAAGAGGGAGACAGAAGTGTTTTAGGGCTCAAAAAATGAGTTTGGGGTGTTTGCTGTAGGCTGTGGTGTTGCTTGTGCTCCTGTTACCTGTCTGTGGCACAGTGCCCACCTCAAAACCTGTCATGTGAGCTCCTGTGGGCCAGCACGTGAACACTTTCATTTAACAGCTTAAAATGCCTGAATTTTTCTTGCTCTGCACAGAACAGAGCCCTTCTGAAGGTCAGACTGATAATGCAAAGGGTTACAGTCCTCCTGGGCAGGAGAAAATAAGTGGAAGTAAAACTCTCTTCCTAAAGAGGATTTTGCTAATCTTCAGCTGGCCTTGCCAGTGCCCTCCAAGGCTCCTGGCCTTGCTTTGGGGCTTAAGCAAGAGCTGAGCAAACTAACTTTGCTTTAAACTTCAGCCTTGGCCATGTTGATCCATCTTTAATGGAGCTGAGACTCGTGTCCCCCAGGGGCAGGGGGGGATGCCACAGTAATAACTGAGAGGAGCTCCCCTGGCCTGGGGTGGTGCCCAGCCTCGGCCCACCGCTCTCTGCCGGGGCTGTGTCCCGTAACGGCACCGGGCAGGGGCTGCGTCCTCTCCCCGGGCACCCTGTGTGAAACGTGAGGCTCTCACTTTGAGAGAGGCCAAATCATTTAATGGCTGGATTTAGCTGTACTGAGAATCAACCTCCTAGCAGGGAAAGAAAATCCCTCGGGTGTCTGGAAAGAGCAGCTTTAGCTGGGGGAGGTGGAAGCGCGAGGGTTTAGCAATGCTGTGGTTATTAAGAACGATGGGCTGTGTGGGTGTCACGGCGCTGAAGCCAGAAGCCTTGAGGGCTGGTGGCAGCGGTGGTGCAGAGCCAGGGCTGGAAGAAGACACTGTCCTATGGGCTGATGGCACCTGGCAGAGGTGGCTGGCTGTGGACTCTGCTGTCGTATCACTGGTCCTTGCACGGGGGCAAGTACAGGCACATGGTGTGCCCTCAAACAGCTCTTTTCCCTCCTGCATCAGCACCTGCTCTGGCAGGGGCCACGGTCACAGGTAGCAGGAGGGGTGTGTGGCCGCAGCGTGCTCTGCAGCACGGAGGGGTGAAACCCCGTCTCGTGTGGAAACAAGGTGGTTTTGAGCTGAGCTGCTGGCCCTGAGGCGGTGTGTCTCCTACATACAAAGCTCACGGTGCATCCCCGTGAGCCGCTGCCCTCCCGGTGGCTCTGGGCCCGGTGAGTGCGGTGGCCGTGGGAGGGGAGAGAGGCACCCAGTCCTGGGGCAGGGGCAGCAGCCCGGCCGCCTGTGTGGCCATGGGTGTCTTCCACCATGTCGTGTGTCTTCTGGGTGCATGGGGCAGGAACCTCACTAGGCGGGTTTCAGCACCTTGTTTTATTACAAAGATAGGCTTTTCCAAGAGTCTGCCACTTCCACTACACAGCAGGTAAGGGCACTACACCCACAACACGTGCCAAAGTTTAAAAACATGTTACAAAGGGCTCGGGGGTTCAAGGCAACACTACAAACCCTCAAGCTTCTGCTCCATTGAAGTTGTTCCTTTAAAATGGTTGTAGCAACTACTTTTTTGCTTTGGAAAAAATTAAATAATAAAGCAATAGGCCCCAATACATGGCCCAGACACATCACCTGGAGGCAAACTACACCATCAGCTCATCTGTATCCCTTCCTTGTAACGACATGGGGCTCTGGATCCATGGCCCTTTCCCCACCTGCAGCCAACCTCTACATTCTCTGCTACCTTAGTCCTTCTCACACTTGCCTTCCCTGTGCTGGGCCTGCCTATACCTCTGCCAGCTATTCACAGTTTCTAAAAAAAAAAAAAAAAATTCAAGATTTTTTTTTTTTGTGAAATCACTTTCAAAATAAAATGTAGCCCAGCTACATTCTTAGAGTTTCTATTCTTAAGCCACATCCTCAGCAAAGACATTGAAACCTCCACAGTGTATGTACTTTTCTGTAGTTCTGTTTTTTTAAAAAAACAAACACCTCTGTTCTTCCCCTTCCCTCCCCCCCTCCCTCCCCCCCTTTAACATACTGGATAAAGTCTATCATTTGTTTTAAAATAGATATCTATATACACATACACGATTCTGATGTTCCAACTTCTGACAAATGTGGCATTACTGGAAACAACGGGATGGAGGCCACCTCTCCACGGCAGTGAGTCACCCAGGAGGAGTTCTGGTGGACTGAAGTCATCTAAAACCAGGTTGCACCCTTGCCAGCTGGATGAGTAGCGGAGGCTCACCTTACACCCTGCCTGGAGTGAGGTAGTAACTTTTTGTCTTTCTTCTCTTTTTTTTTTTTTTTTTCTTTTCTATTTGGCAGTTTGGAAACACGGTGGCTACGGCTGGGTTTAGCTTCCACGGGCAGGGTGTCTGCCCGTGTGTGAGCGCTGGCTTCGGGCACGTGGCCCTGCGGGGGGGTCCAGCCTCTACAGAGGGGCCCGTGTACAGAGCAGTCACAGCCCCCCGGCTGCAGAGAGGATGAAGGTACCAGCAGGAAGAACAGGCCACCAAGTCGGGACAGGGGGCTCGCCCCAGAGCGGATGCCACAGGTTGGCAGTGAAGTTTCTAGATGTGGGGAGCGAGTCCCTGCTGGCTGACCCCAGCGTAAGGGACACTTTCTGCCTTCGTCTGCAGCCTGGGGTGCTGGGGCTGCTCTGCTGGGCTGCGGGAGCCTTGTGCTGCCAGGGCCGTGGCATCCAGCACTTTGCCTTTATCAGCCAAAAAAGACTGGACACGCAGCAAAATGGTGCTCTCCTGGTTGCTCTCAGGTGACAGCTGTGGCCGGCTGGGTCCAAGCAGAACAGGCTGCTTTAGGAAGACACCTCTGTCACACTGACCCTGTTTTCGTTGGTGGTGGTGCTGGGGAGATGCTGGAGCGTGTGGGGCAGAGGGAGGGAGGATGCTACCTGGTGTTTGGCCCTGCGCGTGTTTCAAGGTGCTCTGTCAGGGGGCTGTCAGCAGGACCCCACCCCTGCTGATGTCACTGGGGCCGTGCCGTGGGTGCGCAGGGAGACCGGGGTGCCAGGCAGGTGTCCTGCTCCTCGTCCACTGCCCCT
The DNA here is from genome assembly GCA_026546715.1 of Gallinago undulata. NCBI lineage: Eukaryota > Metazoa > Chordata > Aves > Charadriiformes > Scolopacidae > Gallinago > Gallinago undulata. Next base: position 15,727,983 of record JAOTQQ010000003.1, read on the forward strand.
GGGCTCCTGCTCCTGGGCAGAAGCCATGCCTGCAGCAGCTGGCTGAAAAGTGGGCTGTGAGGGGGTGTTTGCCCACACACTGCAACTGCAGCTCACCCTGCTCGCAGAGCTGGGAACCTGGGGAGGGGAGCAGGCCCCCCCCCCTTTTTAACACCTTAACGCGCTCCTGCAGGGTATAAAGTGCTCTCACCGTGCCTTAGCCACTCGGGAAGCAACTGCCTCGTCTCAGCCCCCGGTTCCCCATGTTACCCAAGTCTCAGATGGAGGAGTGGTTATGTTTACACATACAGTACAAAAATCAAAAGGCACAAAACCACACAGAATGCAGCAGAGAGTGAACAGTTGATAGAGTCTCTGGTGTTGGAAAAACAAGGATGTCAGAAGATTGGTGTGGAAGGGAGCTCAGGCGTTGCTCCGATGGCCTTTGCCGTCTCCACGAGTTACTCCCTGAGGCTACCCTTCTGCTTTGTGTCTATTCTTACAGCTCCTGCAGCCCCCTCGCTCCTGAGGAACCACAAACAGGGATGCGGGGAGCCACCGGGCACTGAAAGGAGGGAAGTGGTGAACTGAGCCTGCCACAAGCATCATGTCTCCATTCCTGGCTGGCAACAGCAAATAAATTATGGGTGCCACAGCGCAGACCAGAGGGGTTTTGAGCTGCTCAGAAAGGTGTCTCGTGGCTTCTTGTTAGAAGAGGGAGGTCTTCAGCCATGGGCCAGGCCCACCCCCCCCAAGGCTGGCTTGAGAATGACCCTGGCAGAGATGATCCATGACATATCCACGGCTGAAGGTGGGTTCCCAATGGCACTGCGCTGTGGAGAAAGTCACTCCCGGGGCTGCAGTTGGCCTAGGCTTCACTGCAGCACTCGTAGATGTTGTCCTCCATCAGTGCAATCACTTGCTCAAACTTGTGCTGGAGCTGGGTGCGCTTCGTGGTGGGGTTGGCGTCCAGGGCAGCCACGATCTGCAGAAGACATGGGCAGTGGGTGACAGAGGCAGTGCTGAGTTGGGGTGCCCCCCTGCTGAGCCCCGGTCCTGGCTGGACCTGAGCTGGAGGAGCCCACCCTGTACTCGGGTGCCCTGGCACCCGCTGAGTCCCTGGGCAGGGGGTGGGAGGGGAGGGGAATGCAACTAAAAAACAGCTCATGGTGCAGAGGTAGCCCGTGGTGAGAGAGGGCAGGGGACAGGAGCTAGCCAGGGCTGGGGGCAGTGGGTGGCAGGTTATTTTGGCTGTAGACTGGATCAGCTCTGCCCTCCTGAAAGCACCTCTGGGTCTACACACTGGGCAGCCCCGCTTTGGTCCTGCCCAGCCAAACATGCTAAAACCAGCCAGGAATAGCTGGCTCTCTCTTCCAAGCCCTGAGCCAAGGGAGAGGAGAGCAGGTGCATCTCTGTGTGCACATATTACATATGTGCGTGGGATTATGCAAAAAAATGATAATCCCTTTTCTGTGGGACTGGACGTGGGTGTCTGACTGCTTGGCTACAACACACCGCTCGTCGGTCCCTCCGCAGGTACGCTGAGGCCGGAGCACAGCTCAGCCCACTTACCTGGGAGCGGTATCTCTTGGCGTATTTGTAGATCTCAGCCATGGCGACATTGGTGTTGAATTCGTTCCGGTATTTCTTTATAAGTACAGATCAAAGAGGGGAGGAATATTAACATGATGCAGCAAGCGAGTTCAAGCCCAATCAGCAGGCGTTAACTAGATAAAAAGCTGGTTTTTTGCCTGGGTATTGTTGTTACTGTTGCGTTGATGCAGCCAGGCTTTTGAGTCCCTCCTTTCAGGAAGGTGTATTTGCATACATCAGAAATGGTCTCAGCCTTTCTAAAGCCACTCTGAAATGCCCACACAATGCCCCGTTTTCCCCTTGGCACTCAAAGCTATTTCAGAGGCCGGGGCAGCACAAGAGCTGGGCAGAGGAACCCCCTGCTCGGTGGCTGGGGCTGAAGCGCTGCCTGGCTGTGGGGAGATGGTTTGGTTCTGAGGAAGCTGCGGCGCATCACTGGCAGGACTCGGATGCTGCCAGCATCCCGTAGTGATGCTGTGTGGCTGCCAGCTCCCGTAGCTGGTGCCAGGGCCAGCATCCCGCTCCCGGGCCAGCTGCCGGGGACTTGGGGCCGGTGCTGGCAGAGGGAACCCAGGGGCCAGCTGGCCAGGGGGCTGCGGGACTGCAGAGAGCCTTTTCCAAACTTTCTGGCTCTTTGGCACTGAATTCCACTTCCAGCTCCCAGTGGTGCCAGAGCTCGTTAGGTTCAAGCTAACTCGTGGGTGTTTACTGCAGCTCCAGCAGTAATGGAAGATGCTTGGAATTAGGTCAGATCAAGTTTGTGCCTGGAAGTCTGAAGCAAAATATCCTTTCTTGTTTGCTCCTTCCAGCATGGAAGCGGCAGCTGATTGCAGCCTATCTATCTGCATTCCCTGCCACCCCCGAGCCCTGCCATCAGCCAGAGCCGAGAGGCTCGGTGTTCCTCACCCCGGCAGGGCACTGAGCCCATCCCTGGCAGAGGGTGTGCACCGGCAGAGTCCCCTTCCATCCCCAGCAGCCTGTCCCCCCCTTACCCGTGACTCCTCTGCGAGGTGGGCGTTCATTTCCTGCTCGCTGAGCGGGGGCATGTCGTGGATCTGCTTGTAGTATCGCTGCACGATCTTCCGATACTCGGGGATCTCCTTGGCATACAGTAGTTTATTGGTCGGGGAGTCCTAGAGCCAGGGCGAGACACCGACATCAGACACCGTGTTGTTCCTGGCAGAACACTTCTAACGCTGTTTGTCCGACCGAAGCACTAACCATCAGACACCGACTCCAGCTACAGCTGGGTTCGTGAAACAGCTACGTCTTTGGTCCTGGCTTTGCTCAGATGGGAACGTGGCACCAAGGCACAAAACAGCTAATGGCAGAGGCGCCTGCTCAGACACCTCAAGGTGCTGCAGAGCCACTGTCCCTCTGCCCTTCTTCCCAGCCTTTGCAGAAGCCTGTGAGCTACAATGCCAGGGACCAGGGTCTATGTGAATGTGTTTTAATTTGCAGGCTAAAAAGTGTGCAGAGGGTCAGGCAGGGTGGCTTGCTGCCAGGTGATGCTCTGCAGATAGAGTGTGGCACAACGGTGTTAGATAAAACACTTGTGCTCAGGGGCTCTGCCTGTGGAAATTGGTAACGAGGGAAGAGCATCTGCAGGCGTTTGCCCGGGTCTCTTGAGCAGCCAGCGTGATTTAAGCTGAAGAACAAAGCTCTCTTACAAGTTGAACTCTGTCAGTTGAAATGTTGCTCTTGGATTTTTCATGTAGCTTTGATTTATTTTGCATTGGCTAACCCAGCCTGCCTGGCCTATATTGAGTGCATGTAAAGTAATTAACAGAAAATTCTGAGTTCTCTTGATTAATGTCAGCTTAGACAAAGCAGTCTTAACCCCCCAGCCATGCCATCAGGTTGTATCAGCGAAGGCATAACCTTGTCTGCGCTCCTTGCGAGCACCAGCATGAGTGATTTTAACCTGGAGGCACTCCTGCCCCGCTGATATCATTACCCCGGGAGTGAACCTGGCGGACTGGCCCTGGCGCTGCCTCCCAGAGGGACACAGCCCTGGCCCTGGGGACAGGGGGGAGTGAGATCAGCATGTCCCGCCGCCCCAGCACAGGAGTGGGGGGCCAGTCCCCGATGCTGCGGCAGGTGGAGAGGGGAGGGGGATCAGATGAGCGGCGGGGTTGCCGTGAAGGCAGCATCTTCAGCTGGATCGGGCAGTAAATAAGGAAGCCCGGGGTAACTGCAATCTGCTGCCGCAATATGTAGCGTGGCTAATGCTGCGGGGGAAATGGGCACCAGGCTGCGGCACCAGATCCCACAGCAGTTTATTTTCAAACCCAATGACAAGGCATTGCAGGAATATAGCCAAGTTGCAAAGCCTGCTCACAGCATATTTTTTTTTCCCCTTAGAAACACAAAAGAAACCCATGCTGACTCTTTTTTGAGTTATTTTCTAATTTGTGTCTTTGTCCACTCTGTCTTATGAAGAGATGGGCACTGGTTTATTAACTGCTTGTGCACTGCAGCTATACGAAGTCTGAGTCTGCTCTCACAGTTGCAGTATCAGGAGCAACACACGGAAAGCAGGGGAAGAACCCAGCCTGGAAAACATTCACTGATACACTGCCCCTATATGTGAGCTGATTTTTATGCCGAGGATTTATTCTTCTCACATTACTCAACAATTCCTTCACTTACACTATTGTATTCCTGAAAAACGTTTCCATCTGCTGTCTGACTCCAGCTGACCCCTCTTCCCCTCACCCACAGCTTGACAAGGACAAATTGTAGGTGTTTCGTAATGCGTGCAAAAAAAAGGACCCAAAACCCAAACAAACAAAAAATCAAGCACTCATTAGATCTTCCTCCAGCATTAACCTCTCCCAGCGAGGGCTTCCTGTTGCTCTGCGCCCGGCTCCCGCCCCGCGCTCCGTAGGGTCCCCTCCACGTCACACTCTGTGCCGCCGCCAGCCCCCGGGGCGAAGCGGGGGGACGATTTACAGCACTTCTTAATAAAACTTATTTATGTCAGGAAGTTTCAAATGTCATCACTGTGCTCAGCCAAGCCGGTGGGAGAGAGGAGCCATGCTCGTGGGCTGCCTCGCCACTGCCAGCCCCACGGGATGGAGAGGGAGAGGGAACCCAGCCTCACAGCCCTGCGGTGCTGGGAGCAGGCTGAGCCCCCTCGGTGGGTGTGCTGAGCCCACCGGGCTCCCACCACACGCCCAAGGTGGCCAGCGAGTGACAGAGACATGCCACCGGAGGGGAGCACCAGGTGCTCCACAGGCAGGGCTGCAGCACTGCCCACCAAGCATGACCCATGTGCTGAGGGATGGTGCCAAGGGGTGGCCCTGGCGTGTCCCCACACCTCCCCGTGGCCAGGCGGGGTTTCTGCCCGTGTCCCTGACGGCTCACCTCATTGCCTGAGCTTCTCACAGCTCTCCCAGGTGAGAGGCTGTGCAGAAACCACTGGCAGTGGTGAGTAAAGCTTCACCTGAAGCTACAGCCTCTTCCATCCTGCCGCTGGGCGTTCACTTTGTCCCCCAGCTGTTCTCATGGGACTGTTACACCAATGATATCCCCTAAACCAGCCCTGAGTGACTGAGGTGGGCTACCCTGCTGAGTCTGCCTGTGCCCCAAGCAGAGCTGACACCCACTGTGCTCCTTTTGGTACAATAATATCCTGCCTGAGCTGAAAACAGAGAATATTCATCTGCTAACACCCCAGCACAGCCACATCAGGAAGCGTTCCAGACACTGGGTGCTCTCCTGGGAACACGGGACAACTCCTGTGGCCAGTGAGCATCACCAAGCACAAGCTGGCAGCCGGCTCTCCCTCCATCCTCCGAGCCTTTCGGGCCAGGGCTTTGCCCTTTGTCCATCCTGTGACCCCATATTCCCACTCCTTGACCGCTGTTTGTGACACAGGGGGTACAAATTTAAAGCTCAAACCTGAACAAAGTGGTGGGAAAGGGGAGGGGAGACCTCATCCTCAGAGACAGCCAACACTCACTGGCCTGAACCTGAGCTCCCAGCCGGCCCCACTGCCGGGGGTCTGTGCTGGTCTGCACCTCCGACAGTCCCTTCCCCCCGCGCCTGCCCCAGCAGCAGCCATGTCCCCGGGAGGGTACCTTGCCCAGCTGCAGGTCGGACAGGGAGCAGGCGTCAATGAAGGCCTGGGCGATCACAGAGAGACAGGCGTCGATGTGGTCCGTCTTGTCAATGTCGAAGACGAACTGGGGGTTCTTCAGGATGTTGACCCAAAACCTCAGAGGTAGGCTGTGGAGGAAAGGAGCCAGGAACACACACCGGGTGAATTTTTGTATTCCAGAGGGAGAGGGGAGGGAATGCAGGAGAGATAGTGATAGAAAGTGAATAGTAGAGAGGAATAAAATGAGGAGCTGGGTTCTGCTATTTAATCACATCTAAGCAGCATAGGGCCCTCTGCCCAGCTCGAGGGGCAGAGGCACATCTTCACCCTGAAGAGACACTTCTTCAGGCTGAATCCCACACAGGAGATGTCACCTACAGCCTTGTCCAGGCGAATGTATGCCCTGGCTCCTTCAGCAGCCCCTTAAGCCACTGTGGGCCAGCAGAGGCACCAGCGGGTTTGCCAGCACAGGGCTGTGGAATCAAGCTTCCCCACTTGCTGATTTCTGCAGCAATGGTGTCAGCTCCTTTTCCTTCTTCCCCGACAGTAACTGTCATCTGGTTCTGATGGTAAGCCTGGCCTCATAAAATGCATTTCATGTGTCTTTTTTCCTGCTCTCTCATCATTTTCTCCTCCAGTTATTTCTCTGCTCATATGTGGCCACAACACCGTTTCAGTACATCGCTCGCCCTTCCATTGTCAGTAGCCAAGGAGCGAAAGCTGTAAACCTCTGCTCTTCTGGCAATTACAGGTAACGAGGGGTGGGCAAATCTGCAGCTCAGTGGCTGTGTCTGCATGCCTTCTACCCCCGCCAAATTTGGTTTTAATTTTCACATGTTGGGCTGGAAACAGTTACTATTCCTGCAACCTCAGAAGCACTGAGCCTCTCCTCCACGCTCTTGCTCTCCCTGGTTAAATCTTCTGGTTTCTCCCTTGCTCTGTTTGCCCCCTTCCCTTTGGCTCCCGCACCCTGTTCCTGCTGCTCATCCGTCCCTCCGCACTGCCCGGTCCCCGGAGCACTCTCCTGTCACAGCACCAGCTCCTGAGGCCTGAGAACGCCTCGGAGTCCCAGCTCGGTTACAGAGATAAGTTGGGAAAAGTGCCCCTGAGGGCTGAAAAGCCAGAAAGCAATTGAACAGGAGCCAAATGTGCAGGTTTTAAAATCTCTATGATGTTTTAAGACCTGACATGATTTTGGACTCTGTTTCAGATCTCCAGCACTTGGAGCTAACACCATTGCTATCTCCTGGTGTCCCGTCCCTCTTCTCTTTCTGCTGTATTTGTATTTGTGTGCCAGTTCCATCTGCCCTTTATCTGCCTACGCCTCCCCTTCCAGCTCGCCGTTCCCCTGAGCTCTGTGTTTGTTCAAAGCTCTCCAAGCCTGTGTTTGGCCTCGTCTTCCCCACCACCACCACCTCCCCCCGCCACTCCTCCTGTCTTCCAAGTTCCTCTTCTACTTTTAGCAACCTAATGATTAGTTCAGGACACCAAGGCTTTGCAGCTGCTGCTCCTGAGAGATGGAAGGAAGGAAAGAAAGAAGCGATTTCCTCTTCCAAACCTGTTGGTCTTCCAGATGTGCATAGTGTCAGGGTCTGTGATCCCTCTTTTCTCTGCTTGCTCCTCCAGGAAGTCAAAGAAATACTTCACGGCCACAGGTGGTTTGTCATCTCGGATGCTGAGAATGGCTTTGAACAAGTCGTCCAGGAACTTCTGCAGCGTGCCCTGCGGGACAAGGCACACGGTGGGGACTAGGGACAGCAGCAGCCCCTGAGCCCAGGAACACAGAGAGAGGGGCTGCGACTGCCACGCACAAGGGGAACCCTTTGCTGCCAGTTGGATAAGTCAGGAGAGAAAGAGGATGCCGAAGCAGGGAGGGAAAGGTTTGTTTGTGCATAGTGATATAATTAGCTTGCATTTGGGTTTAATTTCTTTTGGCATCAGAATTTTCTTTCTTACTGCTAGGATCTCACATCTGTGATTGTTCTGTACAGCGAATACAAAGAAGACTAGAGACTGCTGGCCATTCTTGTGATCTCTGCTCCAGTGAGGCATCATGCTGGGATTAAAGATGGGCTTGGAGCCCAACTGCTGGAGCTGAGCACTGGCAGAGAGTGGGGAAGTTCAAATCTGAATTAAGATCGCGCAGACATTCCCCCCTGCTCCCAGAGCTGAGCATCTCCATCTCCCTTCCCAGGAGGACCTCTCACCGGGGAGATGGGTTCAGGTCTAACTGTGCACCACAAGCCCCGTGGCAGCCCCGCAGCATCCCTTTGGTGGGCACAGACCCGGGGCAGCCCTGGGAGGTGGTGTGGGGCTTCACACAGCCGCACTGCTGCTCTGAGGGGGAGCTGGAAAGCTGGAGGGATCCCAGGGAGGCGGTGGTGCCTGGCAGCCTCACTCCATGTGCTCCAGCCACCCAGGACGGGAGCCCCACCACCCCTCCAAGGCAGCCAGCCCCATCACGCTCCTCCTCTCGAGCAGGCTTCTCCCTGCAGACCACCAACCACCCCACATCTCCTCCCCTACCTTTGTGGAGAGCAGCCTGGTCAGGTAGATCTCTGGCAGGACCTTCTTCCTATGGCTCTGTCTGTGGGACTTCTTATGTTCCACTGATTCATCAGTCGGGAGAACCTGGGCCGATACGAAACACATGTTCAGAGCGCTCCTCTCTGGGAGTGTCACACTGAATTTCCCTTTAAGTATAGAATTTCAACTGCATATAAAATTCAATTAAAAAGTAGTTACTGTGTTATAAATACACCCTTATATGGCTTTAAAGAAGCGATTCATAATAGTGGGGGTTTCTGACATTTGTTTCTCTGTTGCTCTTTATTGCCTCTCTCAAACTAGACAAAATGAAACAATCCATCTCACTTTGCATGTTACTCTGCTCACCCTCCTGCTCCCGCTGCAGTGCGCCTGTGGCTGCCGTTTAGGTCCCCAGAAGCAACGCACGAGGCTTCTGTGGAAAGCAGCTTTTCATAGATTTGGAAAAAGTGCAAGAATGATCAGCCAATATTCCTGCCCTGGCCTTTTTAAAAGCAAAAATAAATATTCCAGTGGTCAGGTCGGTTAATTCCTGCTCTATAATGACCTAGCAAGCCATTTAAGTCCATCTTGGCATTGTTTCACATGTGCACATTCGCTTTCCTGTCCCTTCTCCCTCCTTGCTCTGCACGTACATGTGCGTGTGTGCGTGCACTGGGTGCTTGTACTCTACTCGAGCACGGAAACTTTAGCAGAGAAAAAAATAATAATAAGAGGCTGTAAAATATTGTTGTTGTCCATAACACTTTTTCTCTTAACAGCTTTTAGCGATGTTTAGCACTTCGTACTCCCGGCGTGGTGCACAAGCAGGAACTAATAAATCTCCGGGCCCTGGGAGCAGGCGAGGTGCCAGGCGCTCCCGGTGGGTGACTTGACCAGCGGTGCTGCTCCCCCCTCCCCGTGCCCGCTGACAGCCAGATCAGGCACAACAATTACTTTCCCATCCGGGTAATTTTTTATGATGTCCCATAGTACTAAAGCTTGTCTACAGATAACCTTTCTGCGCCTCTTTGAGCCTCTCTGAAGAAAACTAACGAGCCCTGATCCAGCTTGTTCATCACATCTGACGTTCCAGCCCAGGGAGATGAATTAAGTTAATATCAGCAAGGCTGAAAAGATTTTCTCCTCTTTCATCACATGCGCTGAAAAAACAGGACCCAGAGACTTCAGCGCAGGATAGAGGAGGGATCACCACGTACTCGGAGTGACCGGTCACCTCTTTGCTCCCAGTGCTTTCTGGGCTGCTGCTTTTTGGGGAATGTCTCCCTGAGAGCCAGAGGACAACCTGGCCCCCTGCCTGGCTGAGGGGTCACCACAGCCCAGGATCTGCCCCAGCGTGGATGCTTCTGGGGGAGCAGAGCTGCTGCTGCGACCCATCCCCTCGCCTGTGCCATGTCCTGGAACGAGGGCCCAGTGCCCGGCAGCACTCCCCTGGGGAGGCAGAGGGGAGAGCTGCCCCCCTTCCCCACCACGCAGCCAGAGTAGGGCACTTACCAAGTGGAAGTACTTCTCAGTGTCCAAATCCTTCACTGTGAAGAAGAGAGAGATACAGCAGCTCAGCAGAGGACCCACACCAAAACCCAGCTGCACAGATGCCCTCCATGGCAGGAGGCGTTGGCCTTCTCCAAGCTGGGGAAAGCCCCGAGCTGGCATTCCCACCCCAAGGGACCTCAGCATTTTAGTTTGTTTTGGGGTTGTTTATTGCTTTCTGGGGCACATGGCAAGTACTTGAGGACGACTTGAGGTCTCCCAAGGGGCACAGCCTGAAATCTAGAAATAAACTGGCAAGAAACTGAACATGTGTAATTGGGAGGGAAAGGGCTTTTCCCAAGTGGTTTCAGATCCTTCCTTTTTTTCACTTTGTTAGCACAGACTGAATGCAAACCCATAACGAGGGTGTGAGATGGAAGGTGCCCTCTATCTTATGGGCTGGGAAAGCACTTGGCAAGTGGAGAGAGAACACTGAATAACACATTTTTAAAGCAAAACCACAAGCACATCAGACGTGCACACTTCCCAGACCTTCTTCACTTCTCCTACAGAGGGAAAAGCCGGCACAAACCCCCACATTTGCAAGTGACACAGACAAGTCTTAAAGTTAGAAGGGGTGTGGAAGCCTCCCACTCTCCAGGATCATTCCCAGACCCTTGGGGACCTGTGACCCCTCCAGAGGCCACTGCAGTGTTGACCTGGGCAAACCTTCATCCTGTTCACTGGCCCTGCTCACCCCCCACGCCTTCAGAGCCTGGCTCCCCACACCCTGCACCTCTTCCCCAGCTCAGGGGCTGGCTGCGGTTCAGGCGATGCCAGCACACACAGCAGCCATCACAGTGCTCCGTGTCTCCACTCCACCTCTCTGTCTCGCCAACAGTCCCACCTGGGAGGGTGGCTCTGCCGCAGACGGCGTGGCAGGACTCACACCTGCAGTCCCCACGGGGAGCACGGGCGCCTGGCTCAGCCGTGGTGAGGGGAACCCCGCGGGAAGAGGGGAGGGATGTCTCCTGCAGCTCCACGGCTGTCTCTGCCCCACACATACACCACAGAGTGGGCAAAGGGGGTTTGCAGGAGCGCAGGGGAGACCCTGCAAGACCCCAAGGGCTTCCTGAGCATGTCCTGGGCTGGCCAGCTCAGCTCTCCTCCCGCTGTGGTGGTAGTCCCAGACCACACTCAGTGTCCTCCCAGGCACAAGGCTGGCCTGACTGATGCCCAGCTCTGGCCAATAGGCCACTACAACAGGGTGCTCTGTGAGTTCTGGCAACACCAGAGCCAGCCCTGCACCAGCTGACACCACACCCCGGCACCCAGGCAGGGGGCTGGCAACCAGCTCCCCGCATCCCTGGCCAGAGACACCCCAATAAAAACACGGGTGTTTTTGCCCGGCCACCAGCAACAGGGAAAAAGAGGTGAGACCTTACCTCTGCTCAGCGTGGTGTCCTTCTTGTCTGACAAACTCATGGCCAGGGATGCACCCTCGGGGATCTGCAGAGGAAGGGAAGAGCAGACTTCGGTGACGGGAGCCCTAACGGTGCCTCCCATGGAGCCAGGAAGGGCCCTGGGGGGATCCCAGGAACTGGGGGACGCTGGTGTAATGGCCACTCTGCCCCGAACATCCTCCATGCTTGCCCTGCTCCAGCTCCCTGGCTTGGAAACCTGCAGTAACTACTGCTCTGCACAGAAAGGGTTTTTTAAATGCAAATGCAAAATAATGAGGTTCTCAAATCCGATGGGAATCAGGCAAATACATGTATCCAAGGAACAGTTTTGGTTGTTAGCACCAGGTGACTGGAAGGGGAAGGAGTGTTCTGCTGTGTGGATGCTGCTCTGCCTTTCCCTGGGAGGGCAGAGGGGACCCGGCCACAGCCTGGAGCCGTGGTGCCGGTGCCACCGCTCCGAGCTGTGGCTCCAGCCCCCGGTGCAGCGGGGCACCGTGCCAGCGTGGGGCTCTGCAGCACGGCTGCTACACAAATAATAATATTAATAGGTACTCAGCTCCGTTTTTCATTTTCCATGCACTGTTACAGACCAGTGAGGATTATGCTCCCAGGCATACCAGGGAGTATGGAAATCATACAAGAATTTCTGGTTTCATTTAATTTTAAAAGGAAAAACAGTCAAGAAAACAATTTGATTTGTGCCATTTCCCCACCCCTTTGGCCGCCACTCCTCGATGGCATCCCGAGCCCCTGCTCTCGGGGCAGGCAGCGACAATTGTGCCAGTGATTTCGGCAGGCGCGTGGATCAAGAGCAGAGTGATACTAATCAGCCAAGCTGGTGGCCGTTGGGAATAGGAGCTTTTTTTCCTCCTCTTTCTGTTGTCAGTAATAACTTGTTTTGCATGAAGAGTGTTTAATTAGTTTCAGTGTGTTGCAATATTAACGAGCTTCTCGCCAGGGCAGATGTCTATTCCCCGGAAGCTCTCACGGAGCTATGGCAACCTCCCTGCTCATTCCTGATAATCCTGTTTTTGGAGGGGGAGCCACAGCTCGCCCCTGAGGCCAGGCAGCCTCCGCAGAGGCAAAGCTCTCCTGCAGCGCGGTGGGTTTACCTTGTAATGTGCTAATGTGTTGAGTTTCTTCCTGCCGTCCTCCACCACCGAGGTGTCATCCAGGTCCCGGAGGATGTAGCTGTCGGTGCTGGTGGCGAACCACTCTGAGCACAGAGAAAGAGAAATGAGACACCGGCTCCAAGGAGGCACGTGCAGTGGGGCCTGAGGCTCCGGGGACTGGCCACGCCGTGCAGGGGGCTGCACAGCCCCACTGTCATGGCCACAGGGGCTCTGCAACACCAGGGCAGAGCAATGGCCTCCAGGGTCAGCCCCTGGAGTGGAGCCTTCCAGATTGGAGCAGAGCTGGATGGAGCTGGGAGCTATGACAAAGGCTGTGCTGGAAGAGACGGGGAAGAGCATCTCCCCCTTCCCCTCTCCCCGTCTTGCCCCTGGGGCCGTGTGGGACCTGCCTCGTGGAACACCAGGCAGGTGAGATGCTGCGTGACCTGCACATGGCCAGAGAGGGCTGGTGGCAATTCCCCACAGGGCAGAGCTGGTTGTGTATCTGTGAACGGGGCACATGCCACCTGCACCAGCTGAGAGGAGCAGGTCCCATCACTGCTCCAGCCCAGGGTCTTCTTCTGGAGACTCCCTCTGGCACTGACCACATTGAACACAGAGCTCAGCGGGGTTTTAGAGGGTACCTGTTCTGGAGTTAAGACTATAGGCTTTAAAGGGTGCAAGTCTAAGCATCCCTTCTATGCCACCTGGGCTCTCCTCAAACCTCTTTCCAGTGTTGTGCCCATTTATTCCTGCCCACCAGTATCTGGTCCCAGCACTCATTCCTGAAGACCATCCTCAGGAAAAGGCTGCCCTGATGCCTGCCCTCTGTCAGTGCTGTGTCACCCACTGCCCTCTGACCAACACCAAGAGCTACCATGCAACAGCAGGTGCTTCATCTGGGTTTAAGGACTGGCTGGTCCCATGACCCTGGTCCTTACCGAGGTCAACGTCTTCCACCCTTGGCCACTGAGAGTAGGGGACGTTCTTGCAGAAGGCCTCCAGAATCTTCTCCTTCACTTGGCTGAGAGTGTCCGTGTCCATGGCCCTGACGCTCAGAGAGTCCATCCCGCAGCCTTGGAAGGAGACGTTGAGGTTCTGCAGACAGAGACTAAGTTAGGGGTGACCTGCCCAGTTCTGCCGGCTCCTGAGGAGACGCGGAGGCGGCTGCAGAGCTCTGGTGTGCTCTGGGCCCCGTGCTGCTGAACAGATGTGGTCATCCAGGCTGCACCACTAGAGAGAGGTACTGATTTATAGCCCCCGGAGGCTGAAGGCCCTGTTTGTTGACGGAGCCAGGGAGCGACACCACAACCTCCTCTCACGCTGCCTTGCTAATGGGCCTTAGCCCTGACACGCAGGGACCACCTCGGGGGCGGGAGGAAAGGTCACCCCCCATAACCAGTCATGTCCTCAGCTTCTCGGCTCCCACCAGTGACTAATGGCACCGCCAAGGCTCATTGCTCAGCCTCTCCCTGACACAATGGCCCAGCTCCTCTGTTTAAACAAGTTTTAAGCACGCCACAGGCTGGGTCTGCAGCAGCCCTGCAGCCCACCTCCAGCACCACCAGTAACCTGCCAGAAAGCATGCCCACCAGCAGGACAAGCAGCCCAGGAGGCTGCCACAAACACCAGTGCAGACCTCAGGGATGCAGAGCTGCTGCTCCCATCACTACAGAAAGCTGGAGGGCAACTCGAGCGACTCTCCTGCCATAAAAAACCCTCTCCATCCAGGGGCTTTGCTCTGGGATGCCCTCAGCTCTGCCTCTGCTGGTGTCCTCTGCTCCTTGGTGTGCCCGAACCAGAGGGCAGTGCTGCACCACCAATTGCAACCCTGATGCCACAAAGTCATAGAATTGCTTGGATTGGAAAGGACCTTTAAGACCATTGAGTCCAAACATCCACCTAACACTGCCGAAATCACCACTGACCCATGTCCCTCAGCACCATGTCTGCCCAGCTTTTAAATACTTCCTGGGATATCTCCACCGCTGCCCTGGGCAGCCTCTTCCAACGCTTGATAACCCTTTTGGTAAAGGAATTTTGCCTAATATCCATCCTAAACCTCCCCTGGCACAATTTGAGGCCATTTCCTCTTGTCCTATCGCCTGTTCCTTGAGAGAAGAGCCCGACGCCCCTCTCGCCATCTCAGGGCCTGGCTGGCCAGCCCCGGGGGGGAGCTGTGGGTGCTGGGGCATTGCTTGTGCACAGGCACAGCTGCCCCTCAGAAGGAGACCTGGTTCACATAAGAGTTATGGCTGGGATTTCCACAGCTGAGAGGTTCCTTTGCAAATAGAATCATAGAATCATCTTCTGTATCAGGATGCAGAGTCCGACTAACGTGAATGCACAGGTGAAGTCCAATTCTCTCCACGGCATTAAGTGAAGATGTTATTTTACCTTGTACACCGTGCCGGTGTTCTTTAAAGCAGAGGTTTAGTTACCAGCAATGCAGGGGACTGCCAGTGAGCTAGCACTAACCCTCCGGTTGCTCTCCTTCCTCCAGCATACCCTGCTCACGCTCTTCTTTCTCTTCTTGCAGAGTAGGAAGCAGCCACACTTCCCCTGCTCAGGCTCATGAAGTTACCATTTCTGCCGAGAAAGCTAACCCTTTGCGCCCCGCTGCTAACCCCGCTCGGTCTGCGCTGTAAATTTACAGGTCAATTGGTGACAGGAATCTGCAGAGGATGCGGAGCTCAAACCTGCTCCGAGTTACGGTGATGCACGTCTGGGGCAACCTACTGTCTTCAGTGAAGCTGCTCCAGATTTATGCCAGGTAACTGAAAGCAGGATCTGACCCGGGCTCTGGAAAGGCGCCCGCTGAATTCTGCGCCAGGCCCTGGAGGGACACAGCCCTCCTCTGCCTCTCCTGCAGCGGGCACTTTGCAGAACAGCTTCTCAGTGCCATCCCCGTCCCAGCCTGGGACCCAGGGCTACAGCCAGCACCTCCCCACCGACACCACAGAGGCTCCCTCGCAGGGAATGATAAACCTGTTACTTTAACTCTCTCCATATGGCAGAACAAACTTTCTTACCTCCCCCCACCCCTAATCTGAGCTGCCTGGGTGACCCACCAAGGGATGGACATGAAAACAAAGGGTCACTATGAGCCTACGAGCCCTGTTCTGCAGCTGTGAGTTTAGGCAGCAGCAAGGTGCCTGCGCAGGTGTGTAATTTACGTGTTCATTTTACCTGCATGGGTACCAAATCAGACTCTTTCAAAACAACCCCAGTGGGGACACACAGCCGTCTGACCCCTGTGCGGTCGGTACTCACCCTCGGCTTTGCCTCGATGTTCTCCCGCAGGAGCCACTCCTCGTTGAGGGTGTACCTGGCCTTCCCCGTGATGGCGTCGATGGAGCCTTTGTTAATCTGCTGTTTGATGGCACAGATCAACAGGAAGAAGGGTTCTCCCACCGTCTCCTGGGCAAAGAAGAGAAGACCAGGTAAGCACCCCAGGCCTGGTGGTGGTAACTCCTTCCAGCGGGGACAGGCTCTGCCTGAAGCTGACGGTGCCTCCGCTCATCGAGGAGCAGGACGGGGACACCCCAGGCACTGCAAATCCCCGGCGGGCGCTCTGAGCCATCGTCCCCCTTCCTGACTCCCACCAGCATCTCCCTGAGGCTGCTCAGAAGCTTTCAGACTCGTGGCACCGTGACAGCGCAGATGGGGAAGAGGACATAACAGCCGACAACAGCCGCGGGCAACTTTTGGGGAGGGCGAGCTGTGATTGTCAGCATCAACATACCCCATCCAAGTTCTCCGGCAAATACCAGGGGGGCCGTGATTGCCACCAGCCGGCGGTGCCAGCGTTTGCTGTCTCACGGGCAGAGCGCTGGGGGGCTGCTCAGGAGGCAGGGGCATATGCATAGCTGTGCTGAGTGGGGACGTGCACACATGAGGCTCAGCAAAACACAAATGTGCATTAATTTACATGTGAAATTACACATGAACTTCAGGGAGAATCTGGCATACTCCAGCGTGCAGACGTTTCTTGCAATCTGACAGTGTGCAGACTGCACCCAGCAGGACAAGGACAGGGCTGACATGCACAAAAATCCAGGTCTACAGAGATATGTGGGTGCCCAGCTTTCTCGTGAAGGTATCGGCCGAACCCCTCTTTGCGCTGCCTGGTTTGCCTTTGAGATCCATGGAACTGAGCCCACGGCATGTGCCTGTGGCTCTGGGAACCGGCGTTCATACTTCTCATGCCCCCATCACAGCAAAACAGAGAGGATCAGGGTCAACAAGCTGTTCCCATGCGACAGCAAGCAAACATGCCATTTAACTCCTTACATTCATCAAACTTCGCCCTACAGGAGAGAGGTGAATTGTGACACTGCTGCAATGAAAACAAAATACATAACAGGGACCAGCTATTTGTGATGTGGTTCAGCTACATGGTTTAATGCCAGATTTCTGATCCACTTCTGCCTGCTACGCTGATGTGCAAGTAAAACATTAGCTATTTTCTTAAGGAACTTTTTAGTACTGGAGTACATCCCATTCTCCCTAATGTTCATGTGCAATTTCCTTCCAATGAGGCAAGTGCAAATTATTGCACATTTATGTATGTTCTGAGCATCTCACACACCCCGCACAAACATTCCTGCCATCTGAAATCCTGCTCAAGACAACAGATATCGAATGATTTTGATATTTCTCAGCTAGGAGCTGCTAAACCCTGTTCAATCTGCTTCTTAATTAAGACTTGGTGATTCTTTTATTCTAATTGCCCTATAATTGCTAAAGCAATTAGTTTGATGTCAGTTTTGATTGGGCCACGTTTGGCGGGATTGAGGAGAAGACACTACAGCAGGGCTGTAGGTGGGCACGCACCATCTGTGCCAACGCTCCATTTTCCGAGGGCAACTGTTTTACGAACACGGGGACGCTCCTTGGGCCTTCTGCTGGGCTGCAGGGACTCCTGCAACGCTCCCTCTGAGCACGCAGCCTCAGACGGGCTCGGCAGCAGGGGAGGAAGGCACGGCTTCCAGAAAGCAGAGAAAGACGTGAAGTCCTGGGGATGCGGAGAAGTTGAGGATCACAAACGGAATGGAGAAAGGGTCAGAAGACACAAAGAAGAGCTAGTTTCTGAGAAAGGCAGGAGTATGAGAGAACAAGCAAGGGGCTGACGCTGGCATGGGGACATCCCCAGGCTGCGGTACCTGCCGTCCACACACTGTGAACAGAGGAGCCAAGCCGATGCTACACAAGTGCCGACAGATCCTGATCCTCAGGGCTATGAAGAGGAACGCTGTTTGTGCCACAGGGACAATCCCAAGGCTAACACCAGCACTGGGGTCTGGAGCCTGCCCCGTGGTCCCTGTGGGAAGCTCTGGCCGCAGCTCTGGCCACAGAGAGACGCAAGGGGCTGCCAACGGCTACGCGGCTGCCTCCAAAAACATTAAAAAAGTGCAAGTCTTGCTGATGCAGGAGCTCTTTACAGCTCGAACCCAGCAGAGGTGGCAGGGGCCGGGGCTGCCCGTGCGGCCCCTTCCCGCAGGGTGAAGCGGCTGGAAGTGGAGGAGCGCTCAGGACCCACCGCAGCGTGCCTGAGCGGGACCGGCCACACGGGAGAGAGCGACAGCCCTCCGACAGCGAGATACTATTTCTGTTTTGGCTTTCAGGCTCAGGAACTGTGGGATGTTATGGAAATCTGCAGAAGTGCTAATCAGACAGCAAATTTCAAAGAGGGGAAAGAAGGGCTGGCAGGCAGGGACTAGAGATAAAATGGCAAACTTGGAAACCTCAAGCGCTGTTCGGAAAACTCATCTGGAAACGAATCAAAACTGTCTTTGGACTTGGCTAGTTGGGAGAAAGGAAGTTTAACTAGAAGAGATCAGTGCTGATTCAGGACAAAAAAGTACTTAAAAAAACACAGTCTGGGGCCTTTTTCCTCCTATTGTGAATGTATTTTAATGAGACTTCATTTTCATTTTTGACTGAACTGTTACAGGCTCTTAAAGCTACCCAGGGCACTGAAATAACTTTGTAGTAATGGAACGCATAGTTCAGGCTGGCATTACTCGAACTGTTTCACGCACGATGAGCGTGGGAGGGCTTGGGTTTTATATGCTTAGGGAAAAAAAAAAAACGTTTAGAGCACAGACTGGATTCACATGTTGCTGCCCTATTAACAAGGCTGACAAGTCATTAGAGATGTCCTCCCAGGAACACATTACAGCCATTTCCAAAACGTCTTGGTGAGGCTGGGGTGGGAAAAGCACAGAAAACAGCTGCTTATCCCAAGTGCCTGCTAATTTTGGGACGATTATCTACTTGCATTCTGTGAAGAACCAAACCTCAATGCCATCCCACATGCAAAACTTTGGGGAGCTTGGACCCAGACCTAAAACTTGAATTCCAGGACCTTAATGTTGCTGTAACTCCTGGTCCCTGATCCTGTTAGGAGCCAGGCCCAATGGTACCACAGTGTCTCATGGGGAAAGCTTTTTTTGCAGCATTTTCCACCAAAGCGGTAGCAGAAAATAGAGACATGGACCATTTTATCTACAGTTCTCACTCAGTTCTGCAGAAACAGAAGTCTGCATCGATTGTGCAAATGCTGCAAAGTTTCCTCTGAATCCAGTCCCGAGCTGCAAGCCTCCTGCTAGTTCTCCATCTCATGTCCCGCACGCACCCAGCCAAGCTCCCCGGCGGAGGGGGGGCTCCTCTGCCTTCAGGTGCCCTCCACATGTTCAGACCACGGGTGACTGTGGCCTGCAGCCCCTTCCCAGCTGAAGACAGCTCCCTCAAATCATTTTCCCCCAAAACACAAATGGACGGACTGTTAGGCAGAACATTAATACGAAACAAATGTTTCGAGCATGTAGCGTTGACTTACAAGGGAAAATACAAGCACTTGGAATTTTTCCACTGCACAACGGCAGGGACCTTTGCAGCAGCTGTTTCGAATAGACGTTGTGATTAATGGGGATAATTCAGGAATGAAAACCAGACCCATCGTCACACTTCTGACAGACCAGTGCTACAGGCAGCCGGGCAGCCTCTTTTTTTAACCAAGAAATGCCTCTCTGAAGGCAACAGAGTTTGATCCAGAGGAACGCAAGGCACATGGGAGGCGTTTGACTACCGCTAGTATTTAAATCACAGCCCTGAGCTGAAACCAGCCCCAGTGTGAGGAGGTGCCGTCCATCAGACAGCAGTGGCTCCCTGCTCATTGGGGTGGTGGGGACCGGACTGAGACACCCCCCCGTCCCTTTGCACAGGTCAGCCTGTCTCTGCCTGCCACAGCCAAAGGCCTCTCTGGACATTTCTGTCTCATCAATTCTCCTCCGTACTTCGGCAGGCAGCACAGTTTCTCCTCTGACCAGGTCCCCCACCTTCCCTGTGGAGCACGTGTGATGGGAAAGTCTCTCGGAAATCAACTCTTCAATGCGCTCTAGTATGGAAACCAATTGGTTTTAAGAAGTGGGAAATAGGCTGCGGTACAGAGTGCCATGATGGTCTGCGCTGCCATGGCACACAAAGCGAGGAGGGGGCTGCAAAGCCATCGTGCACCGTCAGCCCCTGCTGAGGACCCAGCCCCAGGAGGATGGAAATGCAGGTTCAGCCAGTGGCCCATCACCTCTGCAAAGGGCCACCGCTGCCCTGCAGACCCGCTCCTGTCTGTACCAGGTCCTTTATCCTCCCTCTGCGGGACGGGCCAGGGCCCCACGGCGCAGGAGAGCCAGCTCACAGCCCACAGCAGCATCCCCCGCACTGCCCCAGCCGCGGGATGGCCACCGGCCCCACACAGACCCCGGCCGAGCCTGCGGTGACCTCCACGCCAGGTGCCAGGAGAGGGCAGTGGGCCAGCACCCCGAGCTCCTCACTATTAATCAGCTCTGTAACGTGCCCAACTCTTCAGGCCCATGTGATAAGACTCTACTTTCTTCCCTCTTTTTTTTTTTTTCCCTCTGAGAAAGCCTTCTTGCACAATGTCCATTTTTAGCACAAACTGGAGTTGGATCAGATGCTTCACATGTGGTCTCCACTCTCCAAAAGAAGCCATCAGCACTTTTTTTTTTCTCCAACGGTTTAACTACAGGCACAAAAAACTGAAGCTTAAAAAAAAAATAAATCACAAATTCACTCTTTTCTGCACTTACAGGCTGGTAGTCATGCTGCATCAGCACAGACATCCGAATTCCCTCCTGTAACTTTTCTTTCAACGTACTGGCTAACTAGTTGAGCTAAAATTAAAGATTTTGAACTACAAAACCATAGGCTTTAGGACAAAAAGTGGTCATCAGCTGGGATCAGAAGACATTACGATATGTATGAGGACAATACGGTATTGCTTTGTGGCTATAGCAATAGCAAACACTTTGGGAAAAGAGATTTTTCAAAGGCTTATTCAAGACTCTCCCCTTTGGGTATAATGGGGTGTCCTCCAATTAACTGCCATGGAATCAATTAAGTTATTGCTCAATTCTTCTGGGAAATTCCTACCAGAACTGGCAAACGTTGGAGATAAAGCACTGAGCAGATGGACTGCTGATGTACTTTGGGGTGCCAAATATATTCCTTTTTGTTACAATCGAAAGACAGTCAGGCTTCTGGGACAGGCATCCCCCCTCTCCTGAGATCTGCCTGGCCAGTGTGGAGCCACGAGGACGGTCCCCAGGCGAGAAGCCCTACATGCCACCGGGCACCGTCCAGGAGCAGCCCCTGGCCCCGGCGCCACCATCGCTCCCGGCAGCCAGGGTCTCCCGCTCCAGCCAGACAATGCTGAGCTGGCTGCGTGAGCTGGTCAGAGAAAACAACAAATAACTGGAGTGGTTTCCAAAACCTCAAGCCATTCTGGTTATTTTTCAACTCCCCTGCAGCTCTCTTCTCAAGTATGGTGAAAACGTTAGCTCGTGCCCTGGCCTTAGGAAAGGCCCACCACAGAGTCTGATCCCACCAAATCCCCAGGCAGATGTGGAGAAACAACTGAATTTAAGGTTGCTTTTCCACACTAGAGCCTTTCAATACTTTGGAGTTTGTCAACCACGATTGACATTTCCAGTGGCAATGCTGGCAGGTCCTCAGCTGTCCCACACACCCCTCGTGTGTTCAGCAGCGCTGAGCTCGCACCCACAGCAGCGGTGACCTGGTTCTCTTACTCTGAGATAGCTGTACATGCAGATGGACATCCAGTTGGTGAGCATCTTCTCCACCACGGATTCTGTTCTCCTCAGCATCAGCTTGGGGTTTTTGGAAGCTGAAGCATCTATTAGATCCACCAAGAGGTCCTTCATGATGCTGGTGTAATACTCCAGTTTCCCATGCAAGGCAATAGTAAGCAGGGAGGCCAGGTTACATCTGAAACACAGAATTGTGTCTGACTCAAGCACCAGCACAACAAGACTAAACTGCCGACTGGCATAAAAACCCACCCAAAACACAAAGACAGTATTTCAGACAATTTTCACGAGCCCTCTCAACAGTGTTAAAACTTCAATCCCTCTTTCAGTGCTGCAGGACCTCGGGTCAGCTCACACCCTCTTACTGGTAAAGCAAGTGTTCAGGGACATGAACACTCGTGAGCAAGTCACTTGTATCTTTGGTGCTGTTCAGGATAACACAGGTTTATGGCCATCTGTTTCTAATAGAAAAGTGGGAGGTGAGTGTAATTCAACTGCCCGGCTCCAGTGATGGGCTGGATTGCTTACGGGTTAGGGATAAATCGGTCTCCTCCAGCTGCCAGGTCTTTGGTTCTGAAGCTCATACCTGTCTCTAACAGCAAAGTCCTTCTGTTGCTCGAGAGCATGGACAAACACGATGAGAAAGTGCTTGTTGTTGAGTAAGGTGGAGAACAGAGAGATTCCTTCTTCCATATTGGGCCTGCAGTTTTCAGGGATCTAAAGAGAAATGTAGGAAACAGAGTGAGAAAAGCTCTGCTTGTGGTTTTCCTCCAGCTTTTATCACTCCTGACTACAAGGATGTCCCTGCTGAATGCAGACATACCCTCAGTGCTCGTGAGGCTACTGGAGGAAAACTGTGGCCAGTTTTGGGCTCCCTGCTAAGAGATAGACATTGGCAAACCAGAGCAAGTGCAGCTTAGGGCTGCCAAAACAATTAGTGGGGGTATGGGGAGAAGTGGAGAGGGCTGGGTTTGGTTAGCCTTACAAAGAAGTAGTAAGGGGAGATCTTACTGCAGTCTTCAGCTGCCCCACAGGAGGGCAGAGAAGACAGAGCCGGGCTCTTCTCAGCCAGCACAGTGCTAAGACAAGAGGCAAGGGACACCAGGCAGAGCATGGGACACTGACTGACTATAAGGAAGGAAGTTTTCACCCTTCAGGTGGTTGGGCACTGGAACGGGGCCCCAAGAGGCTGTGGGGTTTCCATTCCTGAAGACATTTGAGACAACTGGACAAGGCCCTCAGCAACCTCATCTACCTGGAGCTGCTTTAAGCAGATCTCCCTTCCAACCTAAGCTACTCCCTCATTATTCAATTCCTACTTCTAGTCCACATGAAATGCAGCTCTGGGACAACAACAGCTTTCAGCAAGTCCCTGCTTGGGAGAAATTTCATTTATGATGAGCTGTGGGCTGAGGGGACATACGATACAATACACCTGGAAGAAAAGCCCACACCAAAGCTGGGGAGTATCTCAGGACAGAACTCCTTCATGTGAGAGCAGATCCACAGATCTGCCTTCTCCAATCAGCCAAAGCTGATCCAGGGCTGGTAAGTGTGAATTGTTTTGAGTGATCAGCCATCCCCCACGCACCACAAGAAAGCAGACAGCAGTGTCAACACATGCGAGTACAGTTAGCAGCCACCCAAAAGCATTGGTTTTGTTAGTGGGTTACTCACTTTCCATTCCCCCACCAGGAGCGGGTGAGTTTCCTGGGCCTGGGAGCCCACCTGGGAGCTGAGCTGCTGGGACGGCAGGACGTAGCACTCCTCGTAGAGAGAGGAACACTGCAAACAGGCACCACGTTAGGGGAGGGCGGCTGCAGCCGGCCGGGGACACCCCCGGTCCCCGTGCACCGCAAGGGAACGAGATGGAGAGACATGTCATCGGGACTGAAGACCACCCATAGGAAGAAACGCATTGGTATGGGTTACGGAGCATTTAAACACTTTGCAAGAGCCTCTTGAATGAGCAAACACCACAAGAATGGGGGGAGGCAGATGTCTGCGCAGACACAAGGCTGTTAGGGCAGGGAGACTGCAAATAGACTAATTTGACAGCTAGAAAAATCCCAGAAGAGAAAGCATTATAGAAGACTAAGTCAAAATAGAAGAGTACTGGGTGTTTTTAACATATGTAACTTTTGAAACAGATGGGAAAAATGTTTAAATCCCTAACATTCATATAGCAGCCGGATTCTTAAAGACTCCAGTGTGCAGATATATAGAGATTGGATAACTTAAAAACCTGAGTAGTAACTACTAATGAAACACTCTGCAGTCATAAATCATCATCTCGCTCCTCACCACTGAAATGTGGCTGCCTCGGGGGTGAAATACAGCCGCTGCTGAGGGCGCCCCGCGACGCGCAGAGCAGCCGGTGACGGGAATTACGGCACCGGCGTGTCTGGCACAGCCCTGGGGGGGACGCTGGGGAGACAGGCTGGGACAGGGCGCCCACGGGGGGGTCCTACTGGGGGCATCGTGCATCCAGCCTTCAGCAGAGAGGAGAGAAAGGGGGAGACAGAGACATCCAACAAGCTCCCAAGGACAGGCAGAGCAGCCGGGGACGCTGCGTGGACAAGAAGCCTCCTCTCCCTGAGTGCCACCACAGAAATGCCCTTCAGCCTCCGCAGAACAGAGTGGGTGACGTTGGAGCCCCTGGGGAGAAGGGGGAGTCCCCAGCACCTTCTGCTCATGGGAGAGAGCACTTTTGGAGGAGGGTGTCCAATGGCATCAACCGGGGGAGCCAGAGCAACTGCAGGGATGGTGCTGCCGACCGGCTCCGGTGGTGTGGGAGTGAGCCTGACCTTACTTCACACCCCAGGAGCTGCAGCTCCACTTCTGATGATAATTGAGCCTGAAATACACGACAACTAAATATAAAACAGTGGAATGGTTTTGTACACTGTAATAACCCTTTGGAAGAGAGAAAGCAGAGCCCTGATGAGGTCAGGAAGGACCTGGGAGCAATGAGGTGCCCGTGACACACCTATCACCTTACTTTGGGGAAGAAGGTCCGGGTGACAAAGTGCTTGTACTCCAGGAAGGGGATCCCCTGGCTGCGGTTTAACTCCTTGGTCAGGTCTGTCATGTCCGTCTGCAGTTCTGCAAAACCTGACACAGAGAGACCCGCAGACAATCAGAGCTCTGAGGCTGTCCCAGCTGAGACAGCAGCAGGCTGGCACAGCGATGCGCAGCATGGCTCCTCTCGGCCGAAGCAGGGTTTCTGGAGGAGGAGCCCATTGCCAGCAGGGTTTAACCTCAGCATCCCACAGCGCTGACGGAGGGAACAGGTCCCTCCCTGCCAGAAGAGCAGCCCCCAGACGGGTTCTGCAGGAGGAGGACCTCAGCAGAGGTGTACACTTGCATTGCTTCTCCCAGGGCTCTAGCAGGAGTGCGCTGCAATCTACCCAATGGTAAAGCCCACTAAATGTTAGTGTGGCTTTCAAGCAACCCTGTAACGTGGCCAAAGGATGTTACCCAAGGACAGATAAAGCAGTGGCACTGAAGATCAGTGGCTTGCCCGAGTCAGGCAGCCAGACAGTGGCTGAGCCACGCTTCCAGCCACCAAGCCTCATTCACAAACCCTGGCAAAGCTCAAAGGTGATGACAGAAATTCTCCTGTAAATAATTCTATGAACCTCTACAGAGTACAAGCTGAAGGGCTTCAATCCTGCTATTCCAGCACCTCCCTCCCAATCCTGGCTCCATCTCGGGGCCCAGCACAGTCACTTACCTTTGCGGATTTCCTCCCGTATCTGCGACTCCATCTCCTCCATCTGGAGCAGGGTTTTCTGCCAGTAGCGCTCCGCTCTGCGGCTCTTTGTGCAAAACACAAAGAGAGCTGGAAAAGAGGAAGGGAACAAGCCTTTTGGACTAGGACTTGGGAGCAGCTGCAGCTAGAACCAGAGTGCTCCTCTGTGGCCACGGGTGCAGAAAGCTAAACTCAGTGTTGGTTTAACACCTACAACAAGACTGATATCTGATCAGGCAATTGTCAATATCTGTAAATAAGTAACACCAGCTGGAATTTAATGATCATGCTGTAACTGTCATATTCAGTTTAGGTCTGGGCTGCTTATATTCAGCTTAACTGTATATTAATGCATTCCAGCTGATTAATTAATTAATACAGATTTTAAGACATTTACCACCTGTATTACAGTGTTCATGTCTGACAGTCTTCCTATGCCTCCAGAAATAAGTTTCTAATGACAGGTGGTGCATTTAATAAATAGCATGTGTTACAGCCTTTATTAAAAATAAATTAAGTCCCTATTAGGAACACCTGATTTGCTGTCACTGACAGGTTTCCTGGCACACAGTCATTCTGGGCTCGCGATGAGGAGATGCCCCAGCCAAAGGACACAGGTGTGCTGCACAGCTTCCAGTGAGGTTAGCTAACCCTGTGTCTGCTCCAGAGCTGCAGCCACTGACACTTGTGCTGCTCTTCACATTCTTTGCCAGGCGCCTGCCACTGGCTGCTACTGATGACAGGACCTGGGGCTTGGTGGACCTCAGGTATGGTCTGGGACAGTCAGGCCCATGAGTGAGCCCTGTTCAAGTCAGCCCCAGTCCAAGAGCGGTTTCTCACACTCTTTGTTTTGTATTATAGTAGCTGCTAAGTGTTTGAAAGAAAAGGGTAAATTTATAGATATCTCACGCTCAAGTAACAGAGCTGAACTATGAATTCAGCCAGCAAACGCTCCATGCTGCAGGAAGCTTTGATCCTGGGTATGGCCTGGTCTTGTACAAAGAAGAGTGGCCACTTGCTGCACCCAGACCAGTTTCAGATACTGCACAACTGCAGCACTCACGGTTTCCTTACGTGTCAGTAAGTCATCTTCATCCCTCCACATGCAATGAGAAAAAAAAATCATCACGGCCTAGAAACTCATCATTCCATTCCCTTACCTACAACAGAGAGGACCAGCAAGATGCTGCAGATGACAATGGAGACGATGATTGCAGTCTCTCCTCCCCCAAGGTGCAGCATTGCAATTGTGTAGTTGAACTTTCCAACTTGGATCTAGAGTGGGAGAAAGAGGGTGGAAAAGCAGGAGCTCAGCATCTCAGAGGTGGAGCAAGGAGGGACTATGGGGCAGCGCCCAGCAGACCTTCGCCCAAGGACATACTGACCCCACTGGCTGAGCCCACCAGGCTTCGTGGGGACACCGGGCTGTGCCTTTCACCGTTGGACCTCAGGGACTTCGTGTGTCTCAAAAGAGCCCAATTCCGCTCCTGCATGCCCTGGTGGAAATCTGAGGCTGGATCACAGCAGGCTGTGGTACCACAGTGGTGTCCATCCCAGGGCCACCACAGGACTTTAGTGGCAGAGCCACAGGCTCCAGGCCACATCATGGTCCCACCATGCCTACCCCAGAGCATGAGACACCCCCCCCTTAGAGAGCTCACCACACCACATAGTACTGCCTGGGCTATTTTTCTAGAAAACCACTTCCACTAACATGACTTTGTTACACCTCTGAATGGGCTCTGAATCACAGCTGAACTCTCCTTTCTCCTCCAAAAGCAGAACCACTGCCACTCAGGAGAAGGAGGGTAAAGGAACTTTAAAGTCTTTGAAATACAAATAAAGTAAGGGAATAAAAATAAATAAGAATGCGACCAGAGGCGAGTAATTATCTTGTGGCTAAAGCAGTGGACTGGGTGTCAGGAGGTGCTGGCTCTGCTCCCAACCCATACTTCTTGTGACACCAAGCACAAACCACTTGAGCTCAGTCCTTCGGTCTCCTGACCACCAGAAGGGAAGAGGCCGACACACATCACAGGCAGGCAGGCAAGTTTGCTGGGCACTGTTTATAAATGGCTTTCAGGCCCCCAGGATGAAAGGGCTCAACAGCATCATCTGATAAGGAAAACTCATGACCACACAAGTCTTTCGCTTCTGGAAATGTGAGTTTCACTTCTCCCAAGGAATGAGAAGCGAGAGAAACTTGGGCAAAAAAACCTGAAATGAGGTAGGGAAGAGATGGAATAATATTGATTACATCTGTGGATGTAATCATGGAGCATCTCTGGGAAAGGTTCACATTGTGGTTAAATTACAGTCGGCTCTCAGCCACTGGGACAAAGCAGTGCCACAAGCAGGGACTTCCCACCACGATACATCAAACATCTCATAGCACACAGCTCCATGCCCACTGGGAAATCCAAGCCCTTGCTCTCAGGAGCACCATTGAGGGCACTGGTGCTGCAGCTGGAGGCACCCAGACAAGCCTGGGGGAAGGACCATCCTGCCACAGGCAATGCTGGCTGCCATCACCAGGGGTCAGAAAAACCTTCAGCACCTCTAACCATCAGCGCCAAACCATGCAGCCAGGCTCCTGCGGCTCCAAGCCCAACGTGCCCTTGTACCAGCCCTCGGATGGACCCTGGCGCTGGCGGGTCCTGGGGTGGTGCCTCCAGGCAGTGTCCAACACTAAGAGCTTCCATCTCCTCCCTGGCACACGCTGGCAGGGAGCAGAGAGGCTGGATGGGGATGGGGAGCCACAAGTGTCACACAATCATCTGCAGAGGTTCATTTACAGTCTGCACAGCTCTCCGCCCAGCCTCAAGATTTCCACCTCTTTCTTCTGAAATGCTGCAATGAGGCAAGCCCTTGATGCATTCCGAGTCTTTTTTTCCCCCACAAGCTCAACCTTTTGCGTTTGCCAGAGGAGAAATCCCACGCTTGCTGTTTAACTCAGTGTTTAAGCAGTTTGGTCATGAACAAAAATGGGTTTGAAGGCCTCCACAAGCTTCTCTTGTTTATTTTGCTTGGTCTAACTCAATACAATTTTTTTATAAAGGGAATTAGAATCACGGAATCTTCTAGGTTGGAAGGGACCTTCAAGATCATCTTGTCCAACCATCAACCTAACTCTGACAAAAATAAACACCC
>JAOTQQ010000003.1:15756386-15778452 GCA_026546715.1 Gallinago undulata
TGACAAAAATAAACACCCACACAACAAACAAAATGCAACACCATCACTAAACCATGTCTCCCAGCACCATGTCAGCCCATCTTTTGAACACCTCCAGGGATAGTGCCTCAACCACCACCCTGGGCAGCCCATTCCAATGTCTGATAACCCTTTTCAGTGAAAAATTTTTTCCTAATATCCAGCCTGAACCTCCCCTGAAGCAACTTGAGGCCGTTTCCTCTAGTCCTGTTGCCTGTGACTTGGCTGCAGGTTAAATGGCAACATTTCCTGTCACCAGCACCTTGTGGGGTGCAGAGGGGGCCAGGACTGGTGGACACCCTGCTCCTGGGAAGAGCTGTCAGGGCTGTCAGGACTCCTGGGGCACAGGGCCACCTCAGGGGTCACCAGGAATGCTCCAGCTCAGGGAATGGAGCTGTCTTGGAGCCTCCCAGGGCACCAACAGGATCTGCTTGGGACTAAACTAGACCAAAATCAAGCTCCAGCTCACCCAAGATACTCCCAAAGGAGCTGCTCCAAAGTGACCCCCAGAACACAGAGAGGCTCAGGACACCCATCTTCAAGTTAGCCACTGGCTAACATGGACCTGGCCCGAGGGAACAGGCGTACCCAAAATCACGGTGCTCTGGTCACTGCAGGTGTGAGCTCTGCACGGACAAACCGGGCACTCACAGCAACCGGTACCTCACTCGCCAGAGGAGAGAACCTGCCTCGGCCGGCGAAGCTTCTGCAGCCCCCCGCAGCCCCCCACAGCCCCCCACAGCCCCCGCAGCTGCCCAAAGCCCCCCACAGCCCCACAGTCCCCCACAGCCCCCCACAGCCCCCTCGATGTGGGGCAGGCAGGGCCCACGGGCAGGCCCCACACGATCAAAGCCATTACAGGAATTCTACCAAGGCGGCCGCTGCCTGTGGAACGGCCGGTGGGCGATAACTCAGACCACGTCTGGAGGGTTAGTAATTGTGCACATACGTGGATGCAGGTTGATTATTTGGCTGCACTCTCACTCTGGTACACCCTTCACAGCTATGTGATACTTTATCATTCTCCTGCTTCCTAGGAACTGACTAAGGCACTGCCCTGAATGTTTTATATAAAACCAAGACAAGCAAACTCATAAATTCCTTTTCTTCCCCAAAGGGATTTCCCTGTTTCTCAGTTCTCACTGAAACCAAAATTACCCTATTTAAAATTTCCATTAAAATGACTTGGGAAATTCTGTTACTTCTGTATTTCCATATTTCCAGTTTGCAACACACCACAGGCTGTAACCAGTAAATGGGACAACCCTGTCAGTGAACTGGTGGTGCACCTTTGTGCCTTATGGGCAGTGAAAGCCCACAGCCTCCTCAGCTCCCTTGGCAGCCTTCCTCCTCCTCCTCCTCCTCCTCCTCCCTGCCTGCACCACAGGCTCCCACCACTCACTGTTAACTGGGAGGGGGCTGCAGGGCCTCAGACCATGGTGATGGAGGCTTCTTCTCTGCAGATACAAAGAGCCATGGCCACATCCCTGCATGGCAATGGTCTGCGTGTGACATGAGGGACACTGAGGGCCAGGAGTTAAGCCAAGCCCTCTGCGGAAAAAAGGACAGTAACCAAGTATTGTGAATTTTTCAGACACAAAGATGAGCAACAGCCCCAGAGACCAAACTCCTTGCACTGACAAAATGGCAACACAGAAGCTTCCAGCCCTGTACACTTCTCCTGCCCTCCCTGGTCACTCGTGGGGACCCACCTCCAGCGGCTCATTGAGGGTGAGGGTCACATTCTCATGTCCGCTCAGAGCTCTGCTGGCAGGAGGAGGCCCAGCTGACTGAAAACTGTACGGAAATCCCCAGACACGTCTCATAAGGGGCGGAAAGAAAATTACTGCAAGTGACAAAACCTCACATGCCTGGGGTTTCACAGCGCCTTGCAAGAACCGACAAAATCTCCCTGCCCCCAGCGTACAGCACGGATAACTTGGCGGCAGCCCCCCTCCCTGACCCTTCAGCGCTGACTGTGCCCGTGTCCCACCGCCCAGTCCCCCCTGGGATGGCATGGGGGGCTTTGTCCACCCCTCTGTCTGTGAGCTCCTCCACAGGTGGGGTGGCAGCAGGGACCCCTTCTGCCCCGTGTGCCCGGGGCGCGGAGGCTCCTGGCACTCACCGTCACCGGCAACTGTCTTTCGGAGGTGCTCAGCGACTCGTTGACAGAGCAGTGGATGACTTTGTCCGAAACAATCTGGATCTCACACGAGATAAGGCCAATTTTCACCTGGTACTCATTGCTTTCCAGGCCCAGGCTGTCAGGCTCTTTCTAAGGACAAAAATAGAATCAGGATGTCAGTCTTTAGAGCAGCAGTTGGAATTGCAATGGATTTTTCCTACTTTACTTGCCATATTCCCTGCTGTGTTTCAGGCCTGGAAGGACTCCCCCTCACCAAGGATATTTTTCCAGCACTCCACAGGAAACCCGGAACCGGGCCATTCCCCATTTTCCTGTTTCCCATTCCTCACTCCGCATGGGGCACGGGACGAGCCAGCCCCTTGTGGAACCTGGGAAAATCTGCTTTTGATCTGTCCTGGCTGTGCAGCACAGATAAGGGCCTGGGCGCCCACCTGGGAGCGGGGAAGGATGTACAGCGGAGGGGAGAGCCAGGGGACGCGTCTGCAGGGCCTGAGAAAGGGGGGTGTTTCTCAAGCACGTTGCACGCCGTGAGGATATCCTGCAGCGAACAATGGCCTTTGAATTACTGTTATGCATTGTCCCAGCCACCCAATTGCTGTAGCCCGACTTCCTTGTTAACTGAGCTGAATTCAGTAGCCAAAAGAGAAGAATGCATGACCTGCATTCCTGCATTTATTCTGCAGGAATAAATATCTATTATCAGGACCTTCTGGAGTACCTGCTTGATTTCAGGCCAGTGCTTTATCGTTCTTTTTCGTACGTCCAGTATTTTATTTAGCTTCTTGCTCTTACATCCCTCAAACACAGCTCTGTCATCATGCCTCAAAGGGCATTCTCAGGTCAGGCTGCATCTCCCAGGGAAGACTGATGCAGGAACTGCCTGCTCCTGCCTCCCCCATCCTCATCACCCCCTTCTCCCTCCTGCCTTTGTGGACAGCCACTGTGGACTGAAGAGCTTCCCAGTGGGGAGCAGCAACATCCCAGAAGAAGCAGAGCTGTAAATGCCACTCTCTTACGTGTATGACCAGAGTCAAGGGCTCGCCAGGGTGGTGCTTGATCCACTTCTCCTTCTTGGCTGTGAAGAACTGGGGGTCAGCATAGTACTCCAGGCTGAACTTGCTGATGTGCAAGGCCTCCTCGGGGTACATCTCCTCATCCAGAGCCGGACGGTCATCCGCATAGAGGCGGCCGTTGAGATAGAAATCCACGGGAGCGGGCTTGCTCCCCGCAGTGACGTTGGAGGCAGCCGGAGAGGGGCAGGTGATCACAGTGTCGGTGTGAACCTTACAGCTCTGGAAGCAGGAGAGAGCAGGCACATCAAAAACCCGACCTCCTGAGTGCTCATGCCCAGCCACGGGCTAAATCCTCAGCCTCACGCCCCGAATGCCTTCAGGCCCCGAGCACGCCGCCCCACTCCCAGTCACCAGGCAATACCCACCAGGGACACCCACCGTTTGCTCTCTGCCGATGCCACGGACCACCATGGACACGTTCTGGACCAGCTCAAAGCCTCTTCCTTCCAGGGTGATGATCCTGCCCCCGCTGTGAGGAGAAGGGAAGAAAGAGAGGGTGATTGCAGGGGACAACACAGAGCAGCGAGGACCAATGGCTGGGTGCTGCCTGCTGCCACTTCCCTGGGGATGTTTCCTGGTTGCTTGAGCAGAAAATGTGACCCAACAGCCAAAGTCTTCCTCCTACCTGCAGCAAGCACCCATGCTGCTACCAGGACATCAGGGAAGGGAGGAGGAGCAGCAGCTGCAGTGGTGGATCAGGGGGACCTCTTCCCACAGCAGAAGACTGTCTCCCTGCCCCTCTTGCTCCCACTCCCCAGAGGAGCAGCCTGTCTCTGCATGCCAGGGCCATGCGGCAGGTGGCCCAGGCCACCGGCAGCGTAGGAGGTTAACCTCCAACCCCCAAAGCATGGGCCGAGAGATATTCCCTGTCCCTGCCCCACAGAGAACTCTAAGTCTTGGAGAGGGAAGAGACCCCTTTATGGCTGACAGGGATCCCGTATCTCCCAGACACTTCTGATTTAGATCAAAATGTGAAAGTTTTTGTGTTTTGGATCTGCTGCCTGCGGAATGTGAAACATGGGCCTCTCAATGTGCAGTCAATTAACGACAGTAACGAGGGCCCTGATGCAGGCAGGCAGAGCAAGGGAAGGAGAAGCAGCGCCGCTTGCCTGCTCTGGGCAGCAGATCTGTACCCCGGGTCTACCTGCCCCTTCCTCCATATCACGGTTGGTCTGTTGGGAGGAACAGTCGGGACTCACAAATCCCATTATCTCAAGGCCACTCCAGACACAGGGGCTTTAAGTCCAAGGCCCTAAAAGTCAGGTTGTCTGAAGCCTTTTACAACACTGTAGATATTACCACATAGTTATGATCCAAGTTTCTAAGAGCCTGCAGACTAGTTTACAACTTCTGTTTAGTTTTAAACTTTGCTTACACAGATTTTTATTTTTTAGCTGTATGGTAAGACAAATCAGATCCAGCTAAATTTTTAGACAAGTTATTGACACCTGATGGTCAACAGCCCAGCAAGGCACCAGATCAGTTGGGCTCCACAAGCCAACAAGCAGCCTGTGTCATGGTCTCAGCCGCCTGAAATTCAGAAACTGCTCTAAGTTCTAAGAAAGCAGACGAAGGTGATGGAGAAATACCCTGGTGGTTTCCCTGGTGAATATGGGCAGTGACATTCTCCCCCTGTCTCTGTGCTGAGCCATGGCTCTCGCTGCTCGGCAGAGCCCACGGGCTGGCGAGGAGCTGGGCTTGGCTGAGTCACCGCTGCGCCTTGTCATTAACTTTCCCCCAGCCGCATCCCTGGCGCTGCGCTTGGGAATGCCGCGACATGGCCTTGCTCCAAGGGGCTCAGCCCGTCGGAGCCTGCGGCGGAGCTGCTGCTTTCAGCCTGGGCCTGCAGGCACAGGCGCCGCACTCTCAGATTTCGTGGTCAGCCCTGGGCTTTCCCGGCTCCACAGCTGAGAAAGGTGGGGTCTCACCATGGTATCCAAAGGAACAGGAGCCTGAGAGCTCCTCGGAGACACATGAAATTAAAAGCAACACACTTTAAAAATGAAATACTGTGACCTCAGGGAAGTTTGAAATCCAAAATTACAAATCTCAACTTATCTTCCAGCAGTTTTACTGCCAAGAAAAATCCTCATGGTCTCATAGAACCCCCCCAGCTGAACCTAAAGCACCCACCAGGTGTACACAGTTACGAAGGCCGACTTTTTTCCAAGGCTTATATGCACTGAAATGAGCTACAGACAGTCCTGGTGCGTGAGACCTCTTCCACTCCAGTGCTGGGGTACCCAAAGTGCCCCAAGAGCTTTCTCCAGTGCCCCTTTTGTATCTGTCTGCAAGGCAAGAGGTCAGACCCCACGGTCCCTCTTCCCCCCACTGGACCCTCTCCCACCCGCCTGGAGCCGTCCCTCTCTTTTGCAGGCAGATGCAGACACATGCCAGCTCTGAGATGGAAGTCATGATGCTACAAGAGTGTGGCACAGGCCCCCACACCGTGTGCTGCCTCCTGGCTGGGCTTCAGTGACTCCTGGGCTCCTGACATGGAGCTTTCTCAGGATCTGCTTGGCTGCTGTATGGCCTGGAGCACAGACAGGGTGAGCTGGCATTGCCAGCAGTGGGCTACACCAGGGAACTCCGATTAGCCCCTGCTTTGATGGGAGAGCACTCTTCACTTTTGCATTCGGCAAAAATTATGAGGCTGAACTAAACAAAGGCCACAAATCCTGGCAGACGTGGCTGTCCCCGCTGGGGGAGGGATCTCACCTAATCTGGCTCTTTTTGGGGTTGATGTCTGATATAACCGGGTTCTTCTCATACTTGAAGGTGATGTTGTGGCTGGCACAAGACCTGTTCTCGAACTGGACACAGACTCGCACGGCAGTGGTGAGTTCTGCGGCGGGCATGGTGCAGGTGATGGTGCTGTCGTTGCGGCTGCGTGGGGAAAGGCAGGGTTAGTGCCGAAACCACGGCAGAGAGAGCGGCCAGAGCTGGGCACCGCGGCGCTGAGCCCCCACGGAAGCGAGGTGTCAGCAGAGCAGGCAAGAGGGAGCTTCCAATCACCTATTAATTACATTGCCCACTAACAAGCAATTCCAGACATATACCATCCCAGGCTGCCAGATGGATTTCCCACGCAGCCAAAGGAAAAGGACAGGCTCCTCCTTCTTCCTGCTGATGAGATGGGAACACAGGGGACGAGGGGTTTGCAAGGTGCCGCAGGGGCAGGACCCTGGGCAGGCAGGTGCCTTCTGCCTCTGGCAGATCTGGAAACAAAGCCCATCTCTGCTTCACTCCTGGGACCAGGGTTTTGATCCTGCAAATGGTGTGTGAGAAGCACTTTGCTGCTGGTCACCACTACCACATCATGGCAACACCGATGCCATAGCCTTGGCAAAGAAACCTGTTCCATCCTGGTGTCAGGGACTCACACCATTGCTCTGCATCACCACTCAGGGACACAGATACGGGGCAGGAGGCAGCCAGGAGGGCCAGTGGGGAAGCTACAGGGGCTCCAAGGCTAGCAGCAGCAGGCAGTGGTGGCGCCCACTCAAACCCCAGCTTTTCCTGATCTCCTGGGGGACAATATCATCCTTCCTAATGCTGTGGCTCTTGTCACTAGCTCAGTGCCAGCCCCCAGACCAGTCCCACCTGAGGTCAGTGCACTGCTTGGAGGTATTGATGAGGACATGGAGCTCGGAGCCGACGTCCAGCCTGCTGCCTCTGATGGTCACTCTGGTTCCTCCAGCCTTCGGGCCATTCAGGGGAGATATGGACTGCACCACAGGAAGCTAAAAACAAAGGGGAAATCTGTTTTCTAGCCGGGTAAATTCACATTTGGCTACCCCACACTGCACGTGGGATTTGCTTCAGTAAATTTAAGTATCTGGCATTGTGAGGCTCTGAAACAGCAGCACAGCAAAAGCTTCCCCTGGCAGCGTTTCAGAACAAGGAGAAAGGTACAAGGGCTGAGGAGTGAGATCATGTAAAACCTCTGTGACTGTCTGCAGTCCCCAAATTCTGGCAGTAAATGAGACATGAGTCCAAACTGGAGCCCAGGATCCCACCAATCCCTTGAGATTTCCCATGGAGGTTCCAGAGCTGGCAACAGCTCAAGGTCCATCAACAAAAGGAAATTTCTCATTCATTCCAACTCCCACTGTCTCTGCCCTTCCAGATCCATTTCCTCCTGAATGCAAAGCTAATGCTAAAGCCCCACTGGATGATGGCCTCGAGATCTGTGGAAAAAGCCACCTGGGTGGAGATAATTGAATATCAAACTCCTTCTTAAGGAAGCTTCAAATCCGAATCTCTTGAGGCAACAGGAACTAAGGGGGAAGTTACTTTGCCTCTCACCATTTTCAGCAGAAATTAGCATGTACGTTATCTGCATTTGCAGCCCCTGGAAATCTTCCTGAGATTCATGAGCTTGAGGCTTTGATAACTAATGCAGCGCTGAACCCTCCTGCCTGCGGCTCGGAGCGCCCCAGGAGAGTCTGCTGGGCAACCTCCCTGCTCCGCTTTGAATGGGACACCGAGGGCAGAGCAAATAATGATTTCAAGACCCTTCCACTTGGTAATTCCCTGTCAAACACCGCAGACCCTGGAGGCAGGAGGCCCTGCGGAGGTTGGCTGCCGCCTCTCCCCGCCGCAGAGCGAAGCTGTGCCGAGGCAGAGCGAGGAACGCAGGCTGAGCCGCACCGCGCCGCCAGTGCCCTTTCCTGTCAGTCCCAGCCTCACAAACAGGATTATTAATAGCTATCCTTGCCCTCGTCCTACACTCAGACTGCTTTATTTCTCTGCAGCCATTTCCTCGGCTGTTTCTGATCATTACCCATTTCCACAGGATTCATTTTCTTAATTTGTATTTCTCTGAGTGTCTGCAGGCAGCTGTCTCCTGCCCTTCGCCCCTAACCTATGCATGCAAATCTGCAGCTACAACAGCAGAGAGGATTATTCATGTTCCCCAAAGCCCTCCAGCTCTTCCCCTCAGCAAGAGCCGGTGGCAGCAGACACTTCTGGTGTGGAACACACGGTGCAGCTCCTCCCCTGACACAGGCAGGCACACAGCAGGGCACTGCCTCATCTCCTGCCAGCTTTGCTGGGACAGACACGGCTTTCTGCTTGTGCCACCCGGGCAGACAAGGGAGGACAGCCTCTGCCATAGCCCTGCTCGGGAGCTGCCAGCATGGAGCTGCCACGGGCCCCTCTCAGTCCAGCCTCTGGCTTTTGCTCCTCCTGCTCTGTTCAGCGCTGCTGCTTTTACAGGTGCTTCCTGAGAGGCTTTTCCTCACGCGCCGAGAGCCGGCGAAGGAGCCGCCCAGCCCTTTCCCACACCTCGGGCCCTTCTCCTCTTTGTCCAGAAGACAATCGTCCCGGCAGCAGGCGATGTGGCCAGCACACACACCTCGATGGCAACGCACCACACGTCCCAAACCCAGGGTCTGATACAGTCACACCTCAGAATCACAGAATCACAGAATCACCTCGCTCCACTCCAAACTGCTGGGTCTCCAGGGTGTTCTGGATGTGAACACGGATGCCTGGAAACGATGGGAATGGGTCCCGGAGCAAACGTGCCCCCGGGAAAGTAGTGCTGAGCCCAGCCTGGCAGTGCCCTGGCCTTGCCAGTCCCCTCCTGGTGCCCTGCCAGGGCTGGCTCTGCTCTGGGGCACCAGGACGTGCCCTGCCTCTGCCGGCTGGGAAACCTCCAGGAAATATATGTCAAGCACGCCATGGGTTACAGGGTGGGGGCTGCATGCCATGATCCTGCCCTAAACTCCTCACAATGGCTACCAGGAGTCCTTCCCCGGGGCTCAGGTCCTCTCTCAAGCCACTTGCCTGCAGCCCCTGGCCACGACCCGCTGGGTTTGCCCCAGGCTGCCCGTGAACAGCCTCCAGCTGGGGACCAGGGTGCTTGTAGGAAAGAGAAGAAATGCACGGATTTCTTTCAGAGATGAAAGTTACCTGTGTGAGATGGTACAGCGCAAAGCTATAAAGGGCTTTTCTTTGTATGAAAACATGGGATTAGCTCAATTCTAATCCCTGCACATTATTCCCATGCAAAAACTAAGACAATCTCTGCAGGAAAAAATACCAGTTCTAAATAATGAGAGTCCCTGGTACGTAACTTCCACAGCACAAAGAGACTTTGCAAGTCTCAAAAAATCTCACAAGCAGTAACGGAGCTGTAGCAAAAGAGGAGGAAGAAAACTGAGCCCCCTTTTCTGGCAGGAGCAACGGTGACAGAGCCAGGATAAGTGACAAACCCCTGCAGGAGCTGAGACCGGGAGGAGGACGTGTGTGACACCCCGGTGGCAGTCCTGCCCCCCATGCAAACCCGGCCTCTCCAGACCTCGCTCAGGGGAGGAGACATGCCAGCTGCTCCTCGGGACCCGGGGTGCGGGGCTGCAGCTTTGTCCTCAGGGGTGCAGGGAACGTCAGCATGAGACTCACCAAAGAAACACCCCGGGGACAGCCACTCACCACGTAGGAGTACCGCTCCCTGGACCTCCCTTCCCGGCTCACGTTGACCGTCACCACGTCAGAAAATGCCTCCAGAGCCTCTCCGGTCTGGCAGACGATCCTGCGGAGCGGAAAGGGAAGGATGGTGGCCGTGTCACCTCGGCACAGCCCGGGCAGAGCCCATGGCCGCCTCCTCCTCCGCGCGCTGCCTGGCGCCGGCTGCAGCACCGTCCCGGCACCGGGCACCCACCTCCCTCCCAGCCAGGTCTGTGCCCTGCTCCTGCCCGCAGTCAGGGAGGGACAGGCACAGGCAGGGGACGCCAGGGGGACAGGCCCTCCTCCCCGGCCCCCCAGGACTCACGCCTCGGAGACGAGGTATCTGTGGGGCAGCGGGGTGCACTGCACGCTGCCTATCCTGACGGCGCCCAGGACGTCGCTGAAGCGTCGGCCCAGGTTCCTCCCGCGGATGGTCAGCAGCGTGCCCCCCTCCAGCGGCCCGCGCAGCGGCTCGATCTGCGGGAAAGGTCGTTGGGGAACCATCAGGAAGCTTCTAGCCTTCATCCCTGAGCCCGTGCCTGTGTCCACGTCCCACTTGGCCCCCCATGAAGAAGACGAAATGGCCCCTCACACTCCTGCTCCCCACACAGTGTGCCTGACGCCCCTCGCTGCAGCTTTGCAAACAAGAAGCCAGAGGGTACATTTAGATGGGATCTCTGGAAGAAGATTGTCACTATGAGGACGGTCAGTCCCTGGCCCAGGTTGCCCAGAGAAGCTGTGGCTGCCCCATCCCTGGAGGGGTTCAAGGCCAGGTTGGAGGGGGCTTGGAGCAACCTGGTGTGGTGGGAGGTGTCCCTGCCCAGGGCAGGGAGTGGCACTGGGTGGGCTTTAAGGTCCTTTCCAACCCAAACCAGTCTGTGATTCTATGATTTTGTGCTGGGTTTGGTCAGGGACTACTCCAGCTGCAAACACATCTGGGTGAAACATCACTCCTTCCATGCCACAGCTCTGAGTGGAGCTGGGGTAGAAACAAACCCAGAGGAGGGATGATACTGTGCTGGGAAGACAAAGTCCTGCCATCATGTTTTTAAGGGCTGTCCAGAACACAGCAGGGCCCTTCATGACAAAAACAAGTCCAAAAGTGTCCTGATGTGTGGAGAGTGGCCAGAACGCCAGGACGGCAGCACCCTGGGGTGCAGGATGAGTCCAGAACTGTGGGAGGAGAAGGCTGTTCCCCATCCATCTCCTGCACCACAGGGGTTTCAGCTGGCAGCTGCTGACCCCACCGCACAAGGGGACATAGTGACGCTGTTCCACCACACGAGGGGCATCCCTGGGCAGTGTGACCACATCACTGAGCATGTGAGACAAATCCCTCCAATTCATAGATTGCTCTTTTCCGTTTGCAAAGGTGATGGCACACAAAGCCAGGACAAGATGCCTGGTGGCATCAGCTGGCCAAGCCAGCCAGGGCTGGGCAAGACCCACCACCAGGCTGGGTGTCCTTCGCCTGCTGCATTGCCCTCCCCTCCAGGAGGGGTCTGCGAGGGCTTGTTTGCTCCTGTGACTCTGGAGGATTTGGGTTTACCAGCTGCTATTTGCTAAGGAAATAGTGGCAGTCCTGCAACCTGAGCTGTGGTTTCCTTCCATTATTTTCTGGCCAGGTGCTGATAATGCTTGACGTGTGCTGGGGAAGGACAGGCTCAGGGGGAGCACCCCTCTCCCGCGGTGACAAGAGGGAAGAGGCAGGTAGTGGGGATCCTGCAGCCCCTCCATGCAGTGTTACAGCACCCCGACTTTGAGCAGCTATCATTACACAACCCACTAAGAAGAAAAA
Source organism: Gallinago undulata (assembly GCA_026546715.1). Classification (NCBI taxonomy): domain Eukaryota; kingdom Metazoa; phylum Chordata; class Aves; order Charadriiformes; family Scolopacidae; genus Gallinago; species Gallinago undulata. The sequence goes on from JAOTQQ010000003.1 coordinate 15,767,875, forward strand.
TGCCATATCCCCGCCAATTTCGATGTTCACATTAGCTGTTTTGCCTCTCCAGCCTCTCCTTTCCCAGGGAGCTTAATTTAAGATTTGCTACTTGTCAGGGACAAATCTGTTGGCTCATGCCATACCTCTAAGCAGAATCCCAGATCCAAATGCCCCCAACAAACATTCACTCAACTACAATTTAAATAAAACTCATTTCAAACTGCATAATTCCAAAAGGTCCCTCTGCCACTCCTAATCTCAGCAGAACTGCAGAGCACATGTGCCTGGAGATAGGGCTCACGTTCACACTTCAGCCATGCTCCATTAAACGCTAGTCCTGATAAGAATCCTTCAGCCAACCCTACAAATCTTTCTCGCTTTTACCAACCCTGGGAACTCTAGGACATGTTGATTGTGCTGCTGTTTTTCCCACTAATATGATGAAGATTGGATCTTGTCACTAGAGAAGATGTCCTTGGCATCAGGTGACTCAACAGCATACAAAGTCAGTGAATAATTCAGTGCCAGGCTGGACCCTGACCAGTGCCAGGGGCAAAGAGTGGTTCCCCTGTTGTCCCTAGCCAGTTTAAGGCCCCGCACCCCCTGCCATGCCACGCACACCCCCCACACCATGTTGGGGTCTTACCTTGCGGATCTCGGGCGGCGGGCAGAGGTCGGAGAGCTGGGGGGGCTCGCTGTGCAGCCTGCAGCTGGAGCTGCCCTCGCTCCAGAGGCAGCGGTGACCCAGGTCCTCCCTGCCCAGGCACTGAGAGCAGTCGGCGCTGCCGGTCGCACAGTTGTACACCTCCACTAAACCACCAGAGACAACGCAACCATGAGCTCCCCGGCCTCAGGCTGCCATAGCTCTGCTCGGCTTGAGGCAGTCACCCCCCCTCCCAACTCTCCCACCCCCCAGCCCACCCCCACCCCCGTTGCATTAATCCAAGGAACACCCGAAATCCAGGGGATGAGCAGAGCAGCTTGCACATACAGCAAGAGGAGGCAGCGCTTGGCTGCCATCCTGAAGATTTCCCAGAAGGACTGGGTGCTTGTTCTCACTGCGATATAATTTAGCACTTTCTTTTCCTTTTTCTTCCCCTTGAAAAACAAACAACACCCAAACTCGGAACCTTTTGTCAATTTATACTACATGTTTCCAACTCTTAGCATCCACATGGGAAGCTGCTTGGCAAAGCTGGCTCCATCCTGTTAGCAAAGCAATCACATTGCTTCCACACTCTGGCAAAAATCGGATGGTTACAGTGCTTTGTACAGTGTTTACAGTTCCCTTCCTTCCCCCTGGTGACCACGGGCCCCTTTCATTGACTTCTCCCTTCAGATCTGCTCAGCTCAGCTTCCACATCACTTTCCTACATTGCCTTCACCTCCTTCATTAGCTGGTGCCCCAGGTTACATTTCCTCTCCAGCCTAAGGACTTCTGCTGCTGGAGTGTGGGCATCCGCTGAGATAAACAGCCAGAAACACTCAGGAAACGGTGCTTTCACACCCTGTTCCCCAGAGGAGACTTTGCAGGAGAACATAAAACAAAGCAACAGTCACATTTTGCACTTCTGTTCACAGGAGGATCTCAAGGCGCTTCATAAGCAGCTAACAAAACCCTGAACCGTCAGCCTTCTGCCTGTGTTACGGAAACGTCACTGGCACCCAGGGAGTCTCCCATTCTCCCCCCAAAAATGAGCTTATTTCACCTCCTCCAGAGTCCACCCAGTGAGGTGCACTGGTTGGTTTTCCACCCAGCAGCAAAGGGATGGGACTCCTTCAGAGGACTACCAAAACGCAGTTTACAATAGAAGGAAATCCATATTGAAATAATAAACACTAGTAACAGTAATGCCATTAAAGACAGTATGAAAGATGCCAGTGTTTATACCTGGCCCGGCAGATCTCTGCTCACAAGTCAGCCTCTCTAATTCTCCTTGCACCAATCTGATCAAGGTGAGGAGGAGCCAGAGCAGTCTAACAGTCCCGTGGGACCTCCAAATATTCTGGCAAGTTCAGAGGGATGCAAACACAGTCTGTGTGAGCGGCACAGGAGGAGGGGGAACGCTCTCCCCACAGCCACCCCTGCTCCCAGCACCTCCCACTGAGAACGAGGGGTCCCTTCTGGCCGGTCAGAACAGCCCCAGCTCAGACCTGCCCCCCCCCTCCTCGGGGCTACCCCTGCGGCAAAAACCCACGGACACCCTCCTCTTTCTGCAGGGAAGCCGTGTCTCATGCCTGCCCATGCCTGCTATTTCAAAGGTTATTTCACCAAAGTGGAATGTTTTGCAAGATAAGCCTCCTTTATGCTGGGATTTACTGCAGGGGAACCTTTTTATCCTGGGTCAGCGGCTGATGGCGTTAACGCCTCTATTACAGCCATCCTCCAAAGAAAATCTCACTTCAGGCATCTGGTTCCCGTTTGCTCTGAGGGTAAGCCAGCTCCTCCCGTGGCTGCTGGCCAGAGCAAGAGGGAGAAGAGCCCGGTGCTGCTGCCCCGGCGAGAGCCCACGCTGGGTGCACCGTGTCCAGCCAGGGTGGGGAGAGGTGGCCACGGGGCAAACGTGGGCTCCGTTGGGCCACTGGCCAGGGCTGTCCCACCAACGTGCCTCCTCTGAGCAGACTCTGTCTGACTCTGCCCTCCTCTCTCTGCCAATGCAGAGTGGGCGTTTTGGGAATCCGAGTGCTCTTCCCAGAGACAGAGGGGGCCAGTGGTGAAATGTGTTTACACACTTTATTCTTTCTCAGCACAGGAGGGAAAACCAAAAAAGACTCCGTTTTTACAGTGTGCTGAACTTTGGTGCCACACTCCTGAGAGAGCTCAGGGCAGAGCCCTCCCCTGTCCCCGATCTCCTCCGGGAGGAATCTGTCCCCGACCCTGGGACACCCCACATCTCTGCCGTGACTGAGACACCAGCACACCCTGACCCCAGCTGCGCCCGCGCTCAAGGACGGGGCCTGACACTCCCCAGGGGCAAAGGGGACATCCATAGGTGTCCGTCGGGGTCCTGGGCACACGCTCACACGGGCACAGCTCCGGGCAAACACTTCTTCACCGTGTGCCTGAGAGAAAAAGCTGAGCTGTGCCTGGCTGAGCCACGGTCTCTCTCCTGAACCCATAAACTTTGCCAGGATTTGAGAGTCATTCAAGCTGACCAGATGAGAGCAGAATAGAAATATTTCCAACTCAGACCTGTCATCGTCTCTGGACTGTCGATAAATCTGTCTGGTCTGTCCTTCAGCTGAAGGTTCACTGGGAAGAGATGGCTTTTTTCTGACGTGTGGAGCTGCACACAAAAAAACAAATAAACAAAAGATTAGGAAATTTAGTAAAATACGAGGTTCCATACACACACTACATGGATTAATATTCCTCTGAGGCTTCTCTGACCACTGCTTCTCAGCACAGGAGAGTTTCCTCTAGCAGACAGAAGGCTGTTCCCTGCGTTAATCGTTTTGCTGAGGTCCCACCGCAGGAGAGCTCGGCCCTCGCCTGACGGTGGTTTTAGCAGGAACGGGCAGGAAAACTGACAGACTGGCCTCTCTGCGTGTTCTCAGCGCCGGGCTCCAGCACGGAATTCTGCAGGTGAGTTGATGGGAAGAGCTCCTCTCCAGCTTCTGCTCACAGCATTCCCAGCGGGGGAAGCCCAAACGCTTGCTGCGTTTCAGAGTTTGCCCTCCAACAACCATACTGCTCTTCGGTGAGCCTCCGAGCATTTTCTCAGGCCAATTCCTAGCTCAGAATAAAAGCTACAGAAATAGCAACACTGAAAGGTGGCCAATTCTTTTGCCTGAATTGAACTCTTGCCGTTTAGAAAGGTAAACAAGCAGCTCCTTCCCAAGCCCCGGCAGAGCAGCGTCTGCAGCCGCGGGACCCCCGGAGCAGACAGCGCAGCTCATGAACGCCCATCCAGCATCAGCTCAGGCAAAGAGCCTCTTGCCAGAGGGGTGAGCCCAGTCCACTTTTTTTCAGCTGGAAGCGGAGGGAGGGAAGAGGGGAGGCGGTGACCCAGCCACTGGGTGGGAGGTTTGGGGGGCAAGACCCTCCCTGCCCTGGGACCTGCCCCACACTGTGGAGAGAGCAGGGACTGGTGGCCTCACCCCCCCAACTCACCAGCACATGTAGACACTCCACGGCCGAGGAGTTCACCCACCGGGCTTCAAACGTCCTCTCTGTCCCAAAGTGGCACTCCAGAGCTGTCTCCTGGGAGAGGGAAGACAAGGGCAGAATGGCTGCTTTGTGCAGCTCTCCTCTCGGACATCCATCAGCCATGCCGAGTCTCACCCTGTTTCTGCCGTCAGTACCCGAACTGCCTTCAACTCACAGAGGAGACCAGAACCCGTCTGTGGCATCAGTGCCTAATTAATCCTGCCCTGTTACACACCTCTACACAGAACTGCTGCAGGCTGAGCACTGCATGGGGACCCGAGCTCTGTCCCCTGCTCTTGCCCAACGGGCTGCACTAAAATGTCACCACCAGGCGTGGGGCTCCTGGAGCCAGGGACATGCAGCACATGCAGAGCAGGAGATGTGCCTGACCCACAGCACACCTGGACCAGGAGATGTCCCTGGCCCACGGCACACATGGAGACCAGAAGATGTACCTTCACTCTCGTGACACCCACAGTGGGGTACCCAGGTTCCGCAGGACTAGGGGTGTTTGGAGCCCATACTGCAATGCAGACCAAGAGCCAACGTGGTCCCAAGCCACCTCGCCCAAACCAGCCCATGATTTGGGCTCAAAGCCACCTTCCTTCTCCACCCAACAACTGCACAGAACAAATCTCTAATTCAAATGAGGACCCAGCCGGAAGCATGTTCAAAAGCAGATTTTCTGTGCTGTTCTCCTGATAACATAAGGATGATATCCTGCCCCAAGTTACTGCTGTGCCCCATCCTGCAGGAAAAAAATTCCATCTCCAAGCAGGTTGATGCTCCACCACTACTGAGGTCTAACCACGCTTTGAAAACCGACAGATCTGATAAAAGACATAAAAGCAAGCACCAGACTCCTGGCAGTCAGCTGCTGGCTCAGGGAACACACAGGCAGCCGCAAGGGGGAAACTGGGCTCTCCCCCAGCCCATGGCTCGCACCCCAGCAGCTCTGGCTCGGTGGGGTGGCCCGTGCTCCTCGCCCCTCAACCCCTACCAGGCAGTGCCCCTGCGGTAGCCAAGGTGTCGGGGAACGTGGCCCCATGCTGCGAGCTCCGGCAGCGCTCACGTGCTGCCGTGGAGAGGAAAGGAGAAGGAAACCCCCCCCCGGGACAGTTTGCGGATGGCGGCGGGAGGAAGCTGGACTGCCAGAGCCCCTCTGGCCCCCCGGGGGTGGCCGTGCCTCGGCCCCTTTCCTGCTGACTGCATTTCCTATCGGGTTCCGTGCCGTATTGCTTCCTCTCCAGCCACCTCCAGCATCCACAGAGGAAGAGGAGTTTCTGGCCCTCTTTTGCTGATTACGGCAGGCACATCCCTGTTTGCAGGAGCCAGACCTGCACAGGAAGAGCAGCCCCAGCCAGGGGGGGAGAGCTGGTTTCTGCCCCCACACCAGAGGGGATGTGTGTGGGGGACGCAGTGCCCCACAGCGCTGGCAGCCCCCTGGCACAGGGAGTGGGGCAGTGACACCAGCGTCTCCAACCCTCTCCTCTCCCTGCGGACAGAGGAGCTGCCTCCAGTGGCAGGTACCCTCCGCAGGGGCACGACCATCCAGGCCCCGCTGAAGACTTGACCCAAACAACACAGAGTGCCTTTCTACAGGTACCAGTGCCCAGCTTCCCTGCCCCAACTTCCCCTGGCTCCCCCTGACGTGGGACACATCTCCAAAGGCCATTTGACACCCACTCACACTTTTTGCCCTATTACAATTCACATGCCAGAAAATTTCACTGAAAGGATTTTTTTGCCAAAAGAAAAAAAAATAAAGAGCTCTGCAGTGACCACCAGCAGTTAATCTACAACACATTCCCGTGCCGTGCTCCAAGCAGTGGCTGAGCCAGCGCAGGGCTCTGTCCTTCCCTCGAGGCCAGGGCGGTGGGACTGGGCTGGCACACGGGGCACCAACACCAGCAGGCTCTGCGGCATGGCACGCACCCACCAGGGAAACGGGAGTCCTACGTCCCCCAAACACTGTGTTCTAGTGGCTGTTTTACAAGGTGTATAAACCTCCTTTTTCCACCAAACGCAAAAGCTTGTCACTAATTACCGGAGATCCCTGGAGAATGCCTGTGCATAAACAGCATCTCCCCTCGGCTTTGCTGCGCAACCTCCCTCGCCGTCGGGTGATGCTTTCCACCAGCATCTTTTGTTAATACAGTGATTTTAGCTGCGAACGCCATCACCCGCTCCCAAGGCAGCTCGTACTTAAACTCCCTTTGCCCACCTCGCTGCACGCCAGCCCAGGCTCATCCAAACCCTCCCCATCTCTCCAGGAACTCACCTTAGAGAAGGTGGCGTTAGCCAACGAGATGGTGATGTCCCGAGATACTCCCGTGGGCATCGGGTCCACGAAGGCAGGTACAATTCGTGGACAGTCCATTTTCTTCTGTTAGGTAGGAAACAAGACCAAAAAAAGGAGAGGTTAGCTGAGTGCATGCTGAGCATCCTCAGTGACGGGGCCCCTGATAAGGTTAATTCACTACATCTTTAAAGTCAGACCACACCATAACCCCAGAAAGTAAAAGACTGAAATGGCACTACGGTGCACAGAGCAGTAATGCCACATGGAGCCTTCCTCCCCTGGGTCACCAGCTTTGGCATTGCCTTAAAACCCACCTCCCCGCTAGCGGTTGGACAACCTCATGGGTGGCCGGGCTTCCAGGAGGGCTCATCCATGGCCATGGCCTGGCAAAGGGAGGGGGACACCAGGAATCCCACCTCACTCCTGCCGGGCTCCTCCGCCAGCTCAGGGACATCGGCAGCTCTCGTCCCCGGGCGGTGGGGCTGACAAGCCTGCACCTTCATCCTCCCACGCTGCAAAAAACCTCCTCCCAGGTAAAAAAGCAAATGGGTACGCACTCCTCAGCTGCCACTCTGGGAACTCATTACGTGCACTTAAACGCTAGAAGACAGGGCTGGAATGACACTAAAAGGAGGCACCGCAGCCAACATGGGCAAATCTGCCGGCGTGACCCCTCCTGCCCGCGGGCAGCCCGTGTCTGGCCCATCGCAATGCACAGCTCTGCACAGCCCCTGCAGAGATTTCTGCTCTCCCTCCTGTGCGTGTCATTTCGGAGGTGTGCGGGGGTCTGTGTGCGCAGGGGAAAGGGTACAACGAGCTGTAGGGGCTGCAGCAAGGGGACTGCAGCAGGACGGCTGAAATGAAAGCCCTAAATGAAGCTGAAAAATGATTTTAAAAGGTCATCTGTCCCCTACTTTTGTTCTCACTTTAAACTGATGGCTCAGATACTGGAGCTGACTCAGAATTCAAGTCTGTATGACAAGCCCATCCTGTTCTCTCATGAGATGTAAATCACACTGCAAAACTACAGCAAAAATGAAGCCAGATTCTCTGGTGCCCGAGGGTATACCCAGATTAATGCCTTTGACAGTGGAGCCATTGGGGTAAAAGACAACAAAATATTTGGTCCGTTATGCAGAATAATTTGCAGCAGGCCAGATTTCCTTCTCGCTTGCACTAAGGACTCCACCAGTGGCAGAGCTGCTGCGGCTCTGACCAGAGGCAGAGCCTCCCCCCCAGCACCACGATGCCCAGCAGGACCCGTCCCTGGTGTCAGACACACAGTCAGCAAAAGGTTTCCTCTTGCCCTCCCCAGACCCAGCTGGGGGTCAGGGAACTGTCTGGAAGTGCTTGTTTGACTGCGGAAAACACGCTTCATTTCTATCAGGACACTCATCTTAAGCAAGCACAGTTGGTGCCGCCTAAACAAGGAGATTAAATAACAGAGATGCACATAAGAGAAGGAAAACAACAAAGCAAAGCACTGGAGAGAGATTTCAGTCCCAAGCCTCTTCTAGGAGAATCAAAAGAGTTAAAATAAAACCAGCAGGGCTACAATGGAAAATTCATGCAAAAGCTCCTGTGGCCTGGTGTGTCCTTGCATGTTGCAGCAGCTGGCATGGCTCGCGAGATAAATACACTTTAGAGGACTGATTAACTTGTCGTCTTGCAGCCCCTTCTCCTGCTGTTCATCAGCGGCTAGAAATAGTGCTTTCCAGCTGATTATATCATTCACGTCTGGATCAGGGCAAAGGGTCTCAATGTTTAAAATGCTGAGGATGGAGCCGGTACGATGCCGCCTTCCCAGCGGAGCCGTTTTCAGGTGCAGCCACGCCGGGAAGGGTTTGTTTACTGAAAGCTCAGGCTGTAGGACGAGGCACCATGTTTCCAGGGCTACAGAGCACCTCATCCTGCAGGCTGCTCACGGAAAACAGCAGGGAGAGCTCAGAACAGCACAGAAATAAAACACAAATGTGCCCAAACCAGGTGCAGCATCCAAACAGACTGTACTGCTGGAGCAGGAGATCAGAGGCAGGAACGCAAGGACAGGCAGGGTCATCGTTAAGACAGGACAGACAATCATCCCTGGCAGAGGGTAACCCTGGCTCTCCCCACCACACAGCCTCGTGCGTGGCTCCCACACGGGGGGCAGCCACCAGTGATGGTTTTCCAGTGCTCAGTGCCCATCCAGGCAGCAAGAGACACCACCAGATACTTTCTGAAGCCTGGGGCGTTGAGGAAGTGGAGGGTGCTCCCCTCATCCCCCGGTACGAGCGGCACAGACGTTCACCAGGAAGCACAGCCCTCACAGAAACCCTTCACAAGCCGGAGGACACACCAGCGCTGTCACCCAGCAGGGATGGGAGATGCTTCCCAGGGTTTTACACCAGACAGGACCACACAGAGCTGTGACTTAGTGGCCTCATCTCCTTCCTGGTCCCCTGCGCTTGCAGCCACCCACCTCCTCCCTGCCGGAGGGGACACCATCCCCAGGGTCAGCCCGGCCAGTGAGGGTGGGACGTTGGACACAGAGCCAAACTCCTGCCAGCAACAAGCCCTGGGAACCGCTGGGAGAGCGGAGATGAGAGCAGAGTACTGGTGCCAAAGGGATATTCAATTTACAGTGTAAATTTTGGCTCAGTTCTATGGCAGATTGATTGCTAAAAAGCCAATTTTATTTAAATTAACTTCAATTTAAATTTCAGAAGCAGGAACACACTGGGTCTCTGGGTTATTAGATGCTGTAATTTGGAAAGGGGCAATTTTCTCCTTTAGACAAGCACCACCAGTGGTGCTCCAGCAAATTATTAACATACCCAACAGCCCAGTCAGAGCTAAACGAACTGTAAAGTGCTGCGGCATTTACTGTATTGCCCAAACCCCGGCGTCCCAGGACGCAGGGACACAGCAGCCTTGCTCCAGATGGAGACCCAAGGGATGGAGGCTGCTGGAAGAGACAAATGCTCCTGCTGAGCTACCAGCTCCTCACATACACATGCTTCTGGGCACAACATGGCACAACCTTACTTGCCCCACGCACGCCCCCCCTCCTGGACACCCGCAGGAGAGGGTGCCCCAAGTCCAACCCGGGACGAGCTGTGGCCACGCTACTCTGGCCAGCAAGTGCCAGCCACTGCTGGAGGAGTCTCAGGGTGGCTGAGACCACATTGAGGACCAGTCCCTGAAGACCCCACTGGGTCACAGGACAAAGCGAAGTGCAGCCTGGGGACCTCGAGGTGAGATGGTCCGAGACAGCCTCAGCCCCAGGCTCACCGGTGCTGCCAGGAACACTGGGCAGTGCCATCCTTGGAGCTGCCCCCTGCCAAACCCAGGCCATTTGCATCCATCCCTGGGAGAAGGAAAACATCATGGAGATGCAGAAGGTGTCCTGAGGTGGCACGGTCTGAGTGGCCTTACCTTCATCTGCAGCACGTCATCACACTGGGAGTGGTTGGAGACACAGGTGTAGGTGGAGGGGCACCAGTGACACTTCCACCTGGTGGAGAGGCAGCTGGTGCATCTGAAATGGCAACGGTGCAGTGAGAGAAGCTGCATGGCAGCTGCCATGGCAGACCAGGAGACACCGACTCCAGCTCCTCCTCTGCTCAGTGAAAAACATTTTTTTCCCCAAAAAATGCTTTCCACCCATCCATCTCCCCAAGAAGATGTCACCTCATCCCTGACAAAGCACAAATACAGAGTGGGGGATGAAGGGATGGAGAGCAGCCCTGCTGAGAAGGACTTCAGGGTGTTGGTGGATGAGAAGCTCAACATGAGCTGGCAATATGCGCTGGCAGCCCTGAAAGCCAACTGTATCCTGGGCTGCATCCCCAGTAGCGTGGCCAGCAGGGCCAGGGGGGGAGGATTCTGGGGCTCTGGGGAGACACCCCTCCAGTGCTGCCTCCAGCTCTGGGGCCACCAACAACAGAAGGACATGGAGCTGTTGGAGCAGGGCCAGAGGAAGCCCCGGAGATGCTGGGAGGGCTGGAGCCCCTCTGCTGGGAGGGGGGGCTGAGGGAGTTGGGGGGGTTCAGCCTGGAGAAGAGAAGGCTCCGGGGAGACCTTGTAGCCCCTTCCAGTCCCTCAAGGGGCTCCAGGAGAGATGGGGAGGGACTCTGGATGAGGGAGGGGAGCCCTAGGAGGA
>JAOTQQ010000003.1:15778752-15859093 GCA_026546715.1 Gallinago undulata
TGAGAGCCTGGCCCAGGTTGCCCAGAGCAGCTGTGGCTGCCCCATCCCTGGAGGGGTTCAAGGGCAGGTTGGAGGGGCCTTGGAGTAACCTGTGCTGGTGGGAGGCATCCCTGCCTATGATCTTCAAGGTCACTTCTAGCCCAACTGTTCTATGGTTCCATGAGGGCTCTCCCTCACTGTTCGTGCAGGGTGTGGGACCACCAGTGGGCAGGATGTGGGGATCCCCTGGTCAGGCTCCATTGTTACATCCCTGAAAGGTGGATGGCTTTCTGTGCGTGGCACCAGCCCATGGGGTACGTGGCTGTCCCCCCTAAGGCTGGCAGGGCAGAGAGAGCAGAGGGAATCTGATGCCCACACCTTCCCTCACCGTCCTACAGACCCCCCTGAGATCCTGGGGGGAGGGCAGCTCTGCTTCCTAAGGGTTAACAGAACAAGCTTTATATAAAAATATGATTCACAATTAAAAAAACCCAACATGTCCAGATGGCTCGAGCTGCCGCGAGGACCCTCCCTCGTAAATCCCTGGCAGCGCATCCCCTACCAAATCCCTGCCAAATCCCACCAGGCCCCAGCCGCCCCCTGGGAGGAAGGGATGGAGGAAGGGATGGAGGCTGTGCTCTCCCACCAGCCCCGCGCAGGGGGACCCTGGTCCAGCTGCTCGCCATCACCCTCCTGGCCTCCAACCCCTCCATCGCCGGCCGCCTGCCCGCGGTGGCCCGCACACCGGTGTCACTTACGCTCTCTTCGGGTAAATGTTTCCAGTTCTTTTGCAATCATAGATGGTGAAATTGGCCTGGATGATGTTTTTGCCGTTGACCCGGAGTGCAGTTTCAACAACCACGTGGTCTGAGAGAACCAAGCCAAAGAATATTGGGTTGCAAGAGCCTCTCACTTGCGCTCATGCTTAGAAGACAAGACAGACCCTTGGGAAAACAAGGGCTAAATCTGATTTGTTTCCTCTGGGGCTTCCTCCGAGCTGCATTTCAGAGCTTGGACCATTCATCTTTTGCCCTCTGACTTTCAGCTCTTCCCTCTTAAATCAACGCTTTACATCACCCTCACCAGAAAAGAACATTGCGACTTTCAGCAGAAAATTCCAGCATGTTGTGCAAGTGTTAATTAGCAGAGTTAATTATTGTCTTCGCTTACAGTTGGTGCTAAATGATACTTTAAAAAAAATGTGGTAATTAAAACATGTTAGTTATCATGTTTTAAAACCCCGCTCACTTTCCCCATGACAACAAACCCACAGAGAAGAGTGGAAATCCCTTTTTTGGCTACTTAACAGGCTATTCTAACTGCCCCTCCCCCCTGAATTGCTTAATTTTTTTTTTCTTTGCAATTTTGCCATATAAGCATGAGGGACGAGAGACAATGCCTCTTTCAGAATATGTACAATAAATCAGTGCATTGGATTCCAGAAATTCATTTGGACATTGCCGTAACCAACAATACAGAACAGTTAATGATCTCCCATTCTTTGGATAGCTAGGGAGAAAAACAATGCAGCTTTATAAACTTGCATATGAAAAGTGGGATTTTCAAAAGGACTGGTTAATTCTTCTCCTACTGAAGTCAGCCATCTTCAATAGGGCATTCACCCCAGGCTTGAAAGACGAAGATTTAAGAAGCACTCAAGGCTGGAATGAAGCACCAAACTTCTAGAAGGAGCTGTAAAACAGGGCTGTCTCCATCGCTGAGTGGGCAGCATCAGACCTGGCCAGCTTGGCCACCAAGGCTCGGCCACCTCCAACCTGCTCTGCAGGTGCCCATCACCTCCAGAACGCAGCCCTGCGGAGCCTCAGGGTGGGCATTCCATTTGGTGCCACCTGAAACCAGGGGGGACCGGAAGACCTCAGTCTGGCTTTTAATTGCATAAACAGGATTACAAGTTTCTGAGCTGCCTTTAGGTACACACTTGCTCTTCTTCCAGAACCTCCCCTGAAAGGTAGCGCATGTTCGGGAGGAAAATTGAACAAAAGCAATTGGAAAGATCAATTTAAGTAGCAGGATTGTTTCCCCAGGGCTAAAACGTATTTTTTGAGTACTTATTAAATCTAAACCAGACGCTCAAACCAGATAAATCTTAACAAAATAAGTACACGAACTGGCTTTTAAAATCTGATGTTTAAAACAAAAATTGATAGATTTGAAATACTGTCAATTCATGTTAAGATGGTGGAAACTCCTACACTTTAAAGTCATAGGCCCTATAAAACAGAAGCAACTTGGGTCTTTTTTCCCTGTATGCATTATCTGCACATACAATTGGAAAAAGAAAAAAAGCCTATGAAAAGTTATGTCCACACAAGTGGTTAGAATGAACCAACCTTGTTCTCTACATACCTTGGTCATCTGGAAACACTGGGTACTTCTCGCGTGGAAGTAAATTGCAATAAATAAATTGGGTTACATAATCTCCAGCAACTCTGGCTACCGTGTGGATATTATTTCCATAGTCACATGAAATATTTGTTCCATTCAGGTTTGGGATAGTTCCATTTATTTGTATTATCAGGGCCTATATTTGGACAAAAAAAAATAATCAGTTATTATGACAGAAAATTATAATTAGAATTTGTCAGTGTTTTTCAAGCTTTTCATAGGCTAAGGATTCCAAAGTGAGTCCACATATAGCTGTTTCTTTCATTTTATGTACTTTGAACCCCAAAAGCCATCCGCACATGAAACCCAGCTTGAGCAGAGCTCTGTGACACGGTCTCCAGCGGCTGTAGCTGGTGTCACCGTCTGGCAGGACACCCGGCCCCTGGAGCCGGCCGGGAGGACGTGGGACACTGGGAAGAGGCAGGACGCAGAGGCTGAGCCCCCCCTGGCCCCGCGTTGCCTCCACCATTCCCTGTCTGTCCCCATCCCGCAGCCTCCCGGGCTGGAGCAGGAGCGAGAGCAGCACAGAATTAACCCCTTTCGCTTGCACCCCTCTGTGCCAGGGAGGAGGGCGGGAGGTGTCGAGCTGGCAGGAGCCGGCTGGGAGGGCTGGGGGCGGCCACACGCCAGCATCCCCCCCCGCCACACAGGGGCTGAGCGGGGGCTCCGCTTGCACCAGCCTCCCCGGGGAAGGGAGGGAGGTTTGGCAGGAAGGGAACGCTTTTGAGGAGGGTGACAGGAAAATGCAGGTTCCATGTGCTGCGCTGGCTTCCCTGCCCTCAGCGGGGGGACTCCCTGGGGACCCCCACCCCACTGCTCCTGCGCGGGGGCCACAGAGTCGGAGCAGAGCTCAGGGGTGGGATCCCTCTCTCCGGCCCCAGCCTGGGCTCTGCCCCAATCACTGACCATCACCAGCGACCTCCCTACGTCAGGGCTGGTCGAGAACTTTGGCACAGAGAGATTTCTGCCGCTGGGAAAGGGTTTGTCTTTAAATGAAAAATATTTTGCTGAAAACACTTAAAATATCGTTAAAATACAGTTAAAAATAGCAGCAATATGAGACCAGAAAATGATTTAGCTATCTGCAGCTGTATTTTGGGACTTTGCAGATCTCTGCCGCGTGCTCCGCCTGGCAGCATCATGGGACCTGTTCACCTACAGCCCCAGCCTCAGCTTCCAGGGCCCCGAGGCACAGGAGGTCACCTCCAGGAGCTTTAGAGGACCTTGGCCTGGCTGGGTGCCAACAAGAGAGCTGAGCATCCCCACGGCCCACGCTGCGTGGAGCCGTGCTGCAGCGCTAGAGGAGAGTGGGCATTTCCCAGCCCCGAGAGCAGGGAACAGCCCCACAGGACACCGCACACGGTTAGTTTGGTGTTGATGTCAAACGCACCGGGTTCTCTTTGTCGATATTGATCTCGGGCTCCAGGATGGTCATGGAAGGGCACTGCTGCACGCCTTCACTTGCGCTCGCCCAGAAGCTGGCCCCTGTGAAGTTGGTGCACTCGCGCTGCAGAGAGCACCTGCAACAAACAGGGGGACACGCGGCTGATCATCTTTAAAAGAGGTGATAACAATGTTGGCTTCCTTGTGAGGGAAGATCCTGAGAAAACCCTGTGCCCACATCTTTCCCTCCATCCAAGCAGCTAAGCCTAAGGTTTTGCTGCTATATTTAAAGTGTCTGGTAGCCGTGATAAGAGCGCGTACTCCCACCAGCATCATCGGAGCACCAGGATTTGGTGTAAGCGAGAGTGGGACAGGCTGAGCCCAGAACCGAGGAGGAGAAGGTGACATTTTGTCCGACATCTTCAATTTGTGAACGCAGAATCTAATTTTGTAAATCCCTTTTTGAGTGCTGATTTTCTCCCACTCATAAGTAATAAATGCAAGGGCAAAAGATGGTCTTTAACAGGGTGTTGGCTCCCTCGGTCCCGTGGTTGGACGCCTGCAAGATATTCTTTGCGCTGGCAGCCGCCTGCAGCATAACAATGCAGCTACAGAGAAATCCTGGCTCTGAAGAGCATCCCAACCGTTTGAGACTAGAGGCAATTGTTTCTAAAAGCATGTATTTCACAAGGAATGGACAAAGACTAATTGGACTGTGACTATGTTGAAATATGAAAGGCACCAGAAGTTTTTGCCCAGGCTTGAGGGCCAAAGGACACGCTGAAGCGCACCAGGACGCAGCCTGTCCTACCTGGTCTCCATCGTGCACCACCCGCAGTAGGCGTCAGCGGCGGCCAGGCACTCCCTGCACGTTGAGTACTGGTTGCAGGCAGCCACCTTCACCCGTGTCATCTGCACGACAACAGCACAAGTTTCCAAATGTCCCACACCACCACAGCCCACAGAAACGCTCAGCCCGGCCGGGATGCACCGGCAACGAGACACCAGCATCCCGGGCTGCTTCACCCGCTCGCCTGGACCAGCCCCTACAGACAGGACGATGGGGAGCAGCCCCTGGTGCCACCACCCTCTGCCCCACACCAGCCCACATGGGGACCAGCACGGGCAGCTGCCCCGTGCCCCCAGCAGAGCCTGTCCCAGCCCGGGGGCAGGGAAGGGTGCCCAAGGGACAGGGCTTGCTGCAGCCACTGGCACAGTCGCCCCATAGGGCACGTGGCAGCGCCGGGCTGAGCTGAGCTGCTCCCTTTGAGCTGGCACCTTGGCAATGGATGTGTGATGTCCAGGCTAGCAACAGCCCCACCACACCTTCACGATGCCTCAGATGGAGATGGTTTCACTGCTCGTCCCTCCCTGTGAAAAGCTCTCACTCAGACCTGCAGAAAGCGCCTTTCTAGACAGAGCTGAACGCTCTCTGGCTATTTATGAAATAAGCAGAAAACAAAGCCACTCTGGAAACCTTAAAGAAATCAAAGTACCTCTGGGGACTCACTCGGCAGGAGCAGTTGGAGGGAAAGCATGTGTTGGTTTCTGCTTTTTCCTCCCTCAATTTCTAAACATTTGGGAAAGAAAACTGAGTTTTTTGGTTCAGTGGGGACTGAGAACATGAGGCGGTGAGAGCCCCAGGCGAGCTCCTTGCCCTGACCCAGGCTCTATCCGCAGCACTTCACTGCTCCCCAGCCCTGCAGTGCTCAGCCCCCCCTCCCCAGCCCCATCAAGCTCCCAGGGAGCTTTCAGGGATGCTAATTCCACCAAAGAAAAATCAACTTGTCTCGTTTATTGGAAAAGAAACAGAGGAGAGCACCAGGAGCGCTGCGGTGGGTGTGTGATGGAGCCCAGTGAGGTGCACAGCACGGGAGCAGGGCTGAGAGAGGCTGAAACACCAGCTAAAGAGGCATCCCGGGAGGGTTCTGGGAAATGATAATGACCGACCTGCAGGGAATTTGGGCTTGGAAAACATAAATGCAACATATAACATTTGTGGTTGTGCATCTGTTTTGACAGATTAAAATGTAATTCAGGACAAACCACCAGCGCCTGGAGCGCTCAGCTCTCATCTTCCTCCTCTGCTCACTTGATGGAGATGAGACCGTCTGTTTCTACCTGCTGCGGCATTCGGTCTCCACAGAGAGCCCTCCTCCCAGCCAGCCCTCCTGCTGGCCGGGCTGAGCAGAGACCTCCCCTGAGCATCCCTCCTGACAGGCAGAGTTTTTGTCTGCAGGATCTCCTAAAAGCCTCCTTGCAGACTGTGCACCGTAATTTCCAGGTTTCTGTACAGGAACAACCTCTGCTCATTTCCGCACTCCCGTAAGCGGGAGCAGTTTTGAAATCCTTCACTCTTTACCTTGCCACCACAAATTGGAGAAAGCCTGACAAGCTGGTCCGCTCGGTGCAACCCCCACCCCGCACAGGAGAATGGCCAGGCAGAGGTGTCCCCCCAGAAAGCCCTCTGACACCCCAGCCAAGGCTCTGAACGTCTTGGCTCTGCCCACTGATGTTAAAGCAAATTTCATTGTCCCTTCCTGTTCCTGGCTTAGTGCTGAACACTGATGCAGGATGATCAAAGGGCCATTTGGCTGAAGACTAAAGATCTCACCTGATGGGAGGTCATCAGATAGAGGTAGGTGGAGTCAGAAGGGTCAAACTGCATGATGGGGTGGACAGGCTCTCCATAAGCCACCGAAATGGATCTCCGGCTAATAACCTTCATGGTACTGTCCAGATTAATCTGTAGTGTGAGAAGAAGCCACTCATTGAGACCATCTATCAAACACTATGGGGAGAAGGTTGTTTTTCCTCGGTTCTAAACATGAGTCAAAGCAGTATCTAACAGTGTCACACATTTTCAAGCGCTGTACATCTCTACGTGCTTCACAAGCTGCACACACAGAGCTTTATTGAGAAACTGTGGTTTGGGACGGCTCCGGGCCACAGGGCAGGCACTAAGTGGTCCAGGCCATGGCCAGGAGCCCCGCTCAACAACAACCAGCCCTCGGTCCTTCTGTCTGAGATGCTGCCCACAACATTCTAGGGCAGGGCTCCACCGGCCGCAGGGCGGTTTCCAGCAGCCGGAGCAGCGCGGCTCTCGCTTTGCCCTAATGGAAGTGGCACCAGCCCTCAGCCCTCACCACGTACACATGTGCCTCTCTGTTACAATGAACATTGCCTTTCCAAAGCTTAATGAAAACCAGCGAAAATCAGCAGCGGGGCTGTACGACACGGCATCCCCCGCTCCCTGCATATTTGAAAAATAAGTGTTGTCATTCCTGGCCATAAGAAGCCTTCATCCCCGCTAACTCCAGAAGCCCGTGGCAGCTGCCGCAAGAGAGCCGAGTCCTACCTTGCCTCATGAATCACCAGCTGAAGCGCTGGCAGTGATGGAGGAGGCTGCAGAGCCTTAGCCTGCCTTTCGGATCCCAGAATGTCTTGGCATTTGACTTGAAAACTCAGCAAATTAAATGTGGCATTGCTGAGAGGAAATAACAATAGGGCTACACAATTTTGCGTGACAGTCACTTTTCAGCTTAAAACAGAAAGGGAGCGAGGAAAATTCCTACCTCCTTACTAGCAAGGGAAGGCAATAATTGTAAGGACCAAGCGTGCCTCTGCTCTCTAAAGTCTGGATTAATTAATTAACATAGGATTAATTAATTCTTACACTAGAGCAGCACCAACATGTCCTAGTAAGATAGCACAAGCTCAAAGCAGAGGGCTTCCCTCTGCTAAGAACCATATGCAGGCACTGCGAGCTGCCATGCAGAGCAAGAAGGGAACTGCCATTATCCCCATTAAAAGCTGGCTATCCGGCGAAATAATTTGCCTGGGATCACCCAAGACGCTCATGAACTGCGTCCTGACACCCTCCACTTCAGCTTTGTGACTGTTCCTTCTCCCTTCTTGCTGAGATTTGCTCTAGGTTGGGTGCCTGTCCCCAGGTCCCTCTGCCTCCTGGGCTCCTTCACCCCACGCTTCTCCTGCGCAGACACTTTCCCTGGATGCCCATGAGCTGCAGCCCCGGGGCAGGGACCCCCCCGCAGCGGGACAGGGACCACCGTCCTCTCACTGGAGCAGGGCTGGGGGAAGCTGCAGGACACGGTGAGAGCAGAGCATGCCGAGCTCTGGGTAACGCCACCAGGTCCCCTCCCAGACCCAGACACGTAGGGACAGACCCTTCCTGCTCCCGCACCCTTCCAGGGCATCACACCCTGGCACTCCTTGCCCTGCCCACCGCTTCCTTGAACGCCTGCTGGACACGGCACCGATACTGGCCCTCTCGAAGTGCCCATCTGCAGCCTCTCTGACTAATTCCCCATATGCACCCCCGAGCCATAATTGCTGCTGGCGGGAGCTGGCCGAGCACTATTTCTGCCCCTTCACTGTCTTTTCTCAGGCAGCAAATCTGAATGATAACTCACGCAAAGTATCTTGTATCCCGTGCCAAACAACAAGGAGCCCCGAAGGTAAAAAGGCTTCTGGTTATGCAGCTGTGTTGTAGAATTAGATTAGAGCTATCTGAGCAAATTATCCCAGCAAAGGGTAGCCAGGAGCCTCTCCCTAATGGAGGCTCAGCCGATAAGGCTGCTTTCTCAGAGATGATAATGGAAGCAGAGCTGTTAATGCTGTGTGAACACGGGCTGCGCTGCGTGTGGCATGTGCCTCTCCAGCCCGGAGCACCCGGACGGGGGGCCAGCTTCCTCCCACCCCCAGGAGCTACCTGCCCCTGCGGGCAAAAATCAAAGCAGTGAGTTTCTTTGTGATCGTTCCCACATTTTTGCCAGGAGCACTTGGACGCAAGGGAAGAGATTGGATCAGTTTTCTTCTCTCCAAGCATTTTGATCCAATATTCCACATTATGCACTGCTAACCCCAGGCTGAGACAAAGCAGGTATCAGCCGTGTCTGCTCCAGGGCTCCCTCCCCCCCCCCCCCCCATGGACTTTCGGCACTGACAATACAGCCAACTGTTGTGGCTGGCTGCAATCAAAACTTTCTTTGGCAAACTTCAAGCGCTATAGTTAGTGAAACCTTGGCCTCACGTCCTGGCTCTGGAGCCGGTGCTGCATTGCCCTGCCCTGCCTTCGGCACTCCGCGTGGAGCAGATCCCCCGGCAGATGCGCGGCTTCACACCTGCTTTGGACTCGGCCACGAGGAAGCATCTCTCGGTGGTTCCCCTGCCTACACGGGGCTGTCAGAAGCCATCAGCTCAGAGGGAGAATTTATTAGAAGAGCTGTTAATAATGAAATGCTGCACAATAACATTTCCAGCATAGGGTTCATCAAGAACACCCTGCTCACATGGCAGCCTTGAGCAGTAATTAACAGCCACCAGTCACCGGGCGGCATATATCACCGTACGGATTACGGCAGCATCCAATTACTCCTTCGCTGCCAGAAGAATGCAGGTGCTCACACAAACCCCACAACATTGTCCTCTGTGCCAACCAGAGGTGCTGGGAGGGGAAGCCCTGCCACCCCCTGTCTCCCCAGCCCTGCCACCCTCCGTCCCCGCGCCGGGGTGACCGGGCCCCACTTGCCTTCAGGAGTCCTCCGCTGGCCGTGCCCAGGAAGACGACGGTGTAGTTATTGACACTGGCCACTGCCACAGCGGTGAGGCCACTGTAGGTGAAGACGGGGGTGGCTGTGACGGGGTTGACGATGGCCAGCGGGTGCTGGAGGTGTGCGGCTCCGCAGTCCAGCTGCTCCGGCTGCAGCTGTGGGGAGACAGGCAGGTCAGCGTGGGGAGACAGGCAGGTCAGCATGGGGAGGTGACAGGCAGGTCAGCGTGGGGAGATGACAGGCAGGTCAGTGTGCTGCGGCTACCCCTGTGGGTCCCCCTGTCCCACCCCTCGGGTCACCCCCTCGGGCCTAGCACGGACAAACTGCGGCGGGGAAAGCTCCTCACGAGCAAGACATGGAAGAGGAAAATGTAAGGGGTTAATACGGGAGCGAAGAGCTGTAATAGAGCCCCCTTTGTGCCTGGCAGATCTCCCCTCCAGCCAAGCACAGCCCAGGCTACGATGGAGGAGCCGTGCCTTTGCCCACGCCATGGGCAGGATCGGGGCAGCACCAGGCAGGCGTCCTCCAGCCAAAGGCCCACTGACTGTAGCAGCACCCTCACCTCAACACAAAACCCTTGTGTGACAGTAAAAGGGGACAAGGGGACTCCTTGTGCCCCTCTCCCACAGAAGCCACCCAAGGTCTTTTCTCCTTCCCCGCACTGGAAGCCCCCCACCAGTGGGGGCTGCCATGCAGGGAGGTTTCTCAGCCCACTGAGGACAAGCCCTGCCCAGCGGCCGCCTGTCCTGGCAGAGGGGGCTGCTGTCTTCCCCCTCTGCCCCCGGCATTGCGACGGGTCCCCCAGCCCATGGGCCACCACTCGGGACCAGTTCTGGGCAGCACACAGAGCCAGGGGCAGCACAGCCCCCCAGCCATCTCCAGCCCCTTCCCTCTCAAACAAAAGGTGAGGCAAAAAGTTTCTCCAATAAAAGAGTTCAAAGTATTATTTCCCTGCAAGTAAGTGAGGAATTGACTGAGAGCAGAGCCAAGGGATGGGGGGGGGGGGAATTTTTCTGGCAACTCTCAGGACTGTAAATCCTGGCTCTGATCTTGCTGCTACTGCAGTCAACAGCAAAATTTCCACTGGTCTTCCACTGGGACGGGCTGGGACGGAGGAGCGGCTGCCTGGGAGGGAGCACCGTGCTGCGGGACACGGAAGGGAGAGCAACGGCTGCAAAACTGCCCAGAAACGCTGGAGCCACCGACCCCATCCAGCCACAGCCCACCGCCACAGCCCACCCCTGCAGCCCACCGCCACAGCCCACCCCTGCAGCCCACCGCCACAGCCCACCACCGCAGCCCACCACTGCTGGCTGTGCCTCGCAGGAACCGCAGTGCCACCAACACTGGCCCACGGCAGAGGGGCCACCCCACACCAGGGCTGGCAACAGAGGACATGAGGCCGGCATCAAGGCTCCCGTGACGATTTGCCATCGGGTGCCGAGGGGCTAAGGCAGAGGACAACTGTTAAGGACTCCTCACGTGAGCCTGGTCTGCGAGCAGGCATTTGGCTCATTTAGCCCAAAGCAAGACAACAGACTTCACTATCCCATGCTAAATTAATTAGCACAGTTGCTGCATGACAGCAGCATTTGAAAACAGGAGTGATGCCTCATCTTCCTCCTACCCTGCCGAGATGCACCCAGGATTTACGACCACTCTCACCCTGAATCCTCCGAGACTCTCCTTATAATTTCTGCTCAGACAATGTGGATGGATTCAACCACGTCTGAACATCACAACAGCCTCGCTGACGACAATTCACCTGCCGTCACCCCTGCTGCAGCTCCCGTGGAGTGCTGCGGGCACAGCCGAGGCCGCTCAAACGAAGGGCACGTTTCAAGGGCCATTACCACATCTTAAGAGAAGCAGAAATTGTGCTGTCACCCTCCCCGGGCGCGGGCCGACAGCCTGAAAACACACCAAATTACAGCCCTGATTGCGGGAAACACACAAAACCCCTGACCAGAGCCCGCTGGCAGACGGCAGCCCACACCCCTGAAACTAAGCACATTTTACGCCTTACTGAACTCAGCCATAACGCGGATATTCCTTCCAAAACCATCGTCAGGAGCGGTAATTTAAGCAGAACAAATGCAGGGATTTGAGGCTGTCTCTGTTGAGAAACGGGACCACGTGCTACCACCAGGCAGGAGATGTTGACAACCAGCCTGTTTAGTACAGTCGTCCCCCCAGGCTGAACGCACCAGGGCCTGTATTTTAATTACCTTATTACCATTATTATTTCATTAATGGAACCAGACTAAATCTTCAGCTCTCCCCTATCTGCAGCCCATTTTGGAGATTAGGCAAATCTTCAGGCCTTGCAGCGAGTGCTGGGACAAGGGCAGGACCCCCACCCCGACCCCAGGCTCTGACCCCGGGTACGAGTCCTGGCTCCCCCAGCCACAACCACGTGTCTTGGGTTGGTGCTGCATCACAGCAACACGTCCCTGGACAAAAATGGGGAAGAAACTTGTTAAAATCCAAAATGTATGTGAAGTAACTGGGCTGTGTCTGCAGGGGCGAAGGATGGTGTCCTCCCACCACACCACCCCAGGGCTGGTGACACCCCGCAGCATGTCCGTGGAGGGGCAATGGCGTGGAGACCCTGGCACTGCCCCCTCCTCCTGCTCGCAGGGGAGCAGGCAGCAGCAAACCCCACAGGGCTGGCTGGGAGCTGTAGCTGCCAGACAGCTCTCCAGCTTCTGGAGCCAGCAAACAGCAGCTCGAGTACCTGGTGCCACCACAGACCCACAGCATCCCCCGGCCTCGGGGCGCACCACAGACAGCACCCTGCTCTGGGAACACAGGGAGCGCATCGCTGCAGGGGGCACACGGGGTCCTCTCCTGAACCCCCCTGACCACGGTCCCCTGCGCCCCAGCAGACACCAGACCCTGTGTCCGCTGCTGTCACCTCAGAAGTGAAGTGACAAAGACTGATTTGAAAAACTTCCTCTTCTGAAGCAAGAGCCGAGCAGGAGGCAACAGGCTGGGAACAGCAGCTCGGCTCACGTGGGACCGAGTCGAAGGATCGGGTGTTGTGGATGCAAGTGACTTCACTAAATGCATTTTGCAGTTTTACAGCATTTCATTCCGTTAAAAAATAAAATCGCAGCCCAAATTCTTAAGTGTGTGTGTTTCCCCCTGAAACTGAGCAGCAGAGTATTGTTATACCAGGGACACACTAGCCATCCACATTTCTGATGCAATGGTCCCTTCATTCACAGCCAGGCCTTTAGAAATGCCCTTGGGTTTGTTTATTTGTCATGGGGATGGTTACCTCTAGCATCTCCTCATTACCCTTTACCAATATTAACCACCTGAAGCTCACAGGGCTCCGTCCTGCTGGGAATCCGAGCACGGAGGCAGCTGGGGCCACCCGGGGGACGCTCAGCACCTTGTCCCCGCAGCAGCTGCCCCCATACTGGTCCTTGCCCCAGCCCCAGCAACCAGCCCTCTCTTCTCACAGGTGGCCAAAATCACGGGAAGTTCCTTATCTGCCGCGCCTGCCTGCTTATAGATCACCCCCTTCAGAGCTCGCATCAGCGCAAAGTGTTTTCCACAGTAAACAGGATGTCACTATTCCAACACGGGCCAAGCTTTATTTTGGCCGCAGACATCCTTCCTCTGAAACACCTTTCTTCACATGACATCATCTCTTCCGACGGACAGGCAGGAGGACACATATGGTGTTTCCCTCTCCTGGGGTGGGGGGACAGCCTGGGCTGCTGCCGCCTGTACACCCCAGCACTGAGGGGACATTTTAACCCTGTCACGTTTTGGTAAACAGGATACGGCCGAGGCACATCCTTCTGCAGCACCAGGCAGTCACTGCAGCCTGGGAAATCCCGCTTAGAGGCTGTGCTAAAAGGCTTTCTCCATGTGGAACGGGTTAAATCTCACTCCATCTTAAATCAAACTGCCCTACCTTGAAGTGGGGAAAGCATAAACATTACATTTTCTTCCAAAACCAATCTCTTTCCATCATCTGCATTTTAAAACAAGCCCATGGGCATTTACTGTATTGCCACTATTTTTCAGCCACACACTCTGGGTACTCAGCAACTCACGGAGATACTGGGTGAGCCTCGATTCCAGTCCTTCTGCACCCAAAACATCTGACTCCCTGATGCCAAGGCAGAGCCACCTCGGGAGCCTGGGGACACTGCCCACAGCAGCACCGGCCGAGCAGCGCTGCTGTCACCGCGTGCTTGAGAGAAGGGCGTACTTGGTGCTTTTGCAAAATTTCACAAGCGATGCAAATTAACTCAAACCAGGGAGCCACATCTAAGAGGAGCATTAGTCAGATTAACCCCTGAGCTTGATTGCAAACATGAAGCGGGGCAGAGATAAAAGATTTCAAGCCACGTCAGAGCTCAAGAGTTCAGCTGTTTTCACAGTGCGAGTTCAGTTCTTTATCCCAGGCCTGAAAAGAGCAGAAAAAGCGATTTCCCAGAATTTCCATTACGGCTCCCCGGCCCCAGGCGCTGCGCCCCAGAGGCAGCCGCGCAGGATGTCCCTTCGGGAAGGAAGTCTGCTGGAAACAGAAGGAGGAAGAGGAGTGGTGAGGCAGCACTCAGGAAAACCATGAAACCCCCTGATTTCTGCATCCTGTGTTTGTGACCTTAAAAATAGTTCTTAAGCAAAGATGGAGTTTATTTCTGAATCAAAAGCAGGCTGCAGTTCAGAAAAAAGCCCTGCAGCTTTTGCTCCCAGCCAGGCTTTCCTGGCTCCGCTGCACCGGTTCCGAAAGCGCCGGAGGGAAAGGGAGCCCGGCCCCTTTCGTGCATCGTATCAGAGCGGATTAAAGCGCTGGCTTCCAGCATGCCTGGAGTCCTGGGAAAATGACACAGCCGGCATCCGATAATCCGCTCCAAACTTGTTGATTTGTGGGACTTAGCCATCATCTTCATAGGCTCAAAATTTGGCAGCTGCTCCCACACAACTGACATTTTCAGGCCATTAAAGTCTGTGATAAAAGGGCTCTAGTTTTATCTCTTGCCTTCCTTAACATAAACCATTAGGCTTTTATTAACATTTAGGTATGACTCAGGGAAATCTCTGGTCACAGAGAGAATATTCAAAATAATTTGGATGCTGTCTGAAGAGAACAGCCGGACACGGACCCGAAGCCCGACAGCAGAGAGAGGCTGAAATCCAACGCTGGAATATTGCATGGACAGGGCAGGAAAGCGGGCAGAGGAGAGCTGGTGGCAGGGCAGACAGACAGCACAAGCCCCCCTCTGTGCCCGCAGAGCCCAGACTGGCCAGGGAACCCCTCAGGCAGAGCCCATTCATCCCACGCCCCCCCACGCCCCAGCAGTTTGTACACACAATCACGCGTTTATCTGCTGCAGTGTCGCAACCAGAGCTGTCAAAAACGGGCTTTTTGGGATGCCTGGAGGAAAATGTCATCCTCAGAAGAGGGCTCTACTGTTCAGGCACTTGAGAAGTAAGCGGTCCCTAATTGCAACGCAGCCAGAGGGGCAGGCACTGTCACAGAGCCCCTCTCACTGCCCATCATGGTTTTTAGGCAATGGGAGGCAAATCAACGTGCACTCTTGGCCAGTTGAGGCACTGGGGCTGAGAACCTCTTGTAAAATGAATCTTGCTGAATTCTTCTCAAGAATCATCCACACTAAGCAATCAGCACCCCCACAGCCCAGCAGACGTCCTTTAAAAAAAAAAAAGGCTTAAAATGAGATTTGCATCCTGGTTTCACTATTTGCTCAGACCACAAGTTTCTCAAGCGAGGAGGCGGTGGTTTTGCCATGTTTTGAGCTCTGCAAGCCACCCCTGTGACACCAGTAACGGGCTGTCCAAACACCCATCTGTCTGCCCTCAGTGCCCACCCGCACCACGTCCCACCGCGGGGAGCCACAGCCCCCGCAGCTTCCCCAGCCCAGCGGGGTCTCGACAACGTTCTCTCCCAGCAGCTTCAGAGGGGACATCCACCTGATGGAAACGGCCGAGGAGCTGAGGCTGTGTCCCTCACACCAAGTGGGCAGAGCCCCACGCACACCGACCGACGGCCGCTGGGGCAGGCAGGGCACAGACACCAACCCGCAGACAAGTGGTTCCTGGGACTTTTCCTCTCCTGTCCTGTCTGCACAGGAATCACTCAGGGACCCGCACAGTCGGAGGCAGAGGATGCCAGCAGCCCTGGGTGCTCATGCCACCATGTCCTGCCTTCCACTGACTTCTGGGTTTTCAGTAACGGTTGAGGAGCTCGCCCGTTCCAAGGTGATGGGATTGGCAGACTGTGTGCCTGAAACCGGGCTCGAGGCCAGAGCTGACCCAACGGGCTGAGCCCACCAGCTCCCTGAAAGCGAAGGGGAAACTGTTTTCAGTGAGTCTGCAGAGACACAGACCTCCAGCCTTGAATTCTTAAACGCTGCTGCATCAAAGGGGCAGCAACCTTCCCCTCTGCCACGGCCACAGACCCCAAACCCCACAGGTGAAGTGGTCTGAAAGGCTGGAAGATGCTCTCAGCGCCACATCTCGGAGCCAGGCTCTGGCTGCTGCCCCGGGCAGAACTCACCCACCGACTCCTCACCCACCGCCCCGCAGCCCCGCCGCGCTGGCCCTGGGGCTCAACTACTGCTGAAGGTGGCGGGGGGCGACGCTGGCAGGAGCAGCTGGGCACAGCCCTCTCCAGACACCTTCCCGCAGCGTCCTCTCCCTCGCCCCACACGCCCTGGGGGTCCGGCACCCACCGGCGGCCCCCCCACAGGTCGCTGCTGCAGCACGTGCGACTGCACGGGGAGCTGCCCCAGAGGGGGAAATACAAAAAAGCAGCAGTCTTTTAACTGAAATTGCACATCCTTCATGCCGCCAGGAGGACTGGTCAAGCTTATTATGTTACCCTTCATCCTGCATTAAATACAATACTTCAGATTATACAATCCAGTCCCCCAGGAGCGGGCAGGCAGAGGGATTAGCCAACAACAGGCTCCAAAGGGGTTGTCACAGTCAAACCACCAGGCGTTTAGGCAGTGGGAGCTGGGGTGTCCTTCACATTCGCTCCCGCTGGAAAGGCGGCCCCCCTGCCCCGCTCCCCAGGGACGGGCACACAGCGGGTCAGCCCAGCCCCTCGTCCCAAGGACGCCCGCCCCGCTCTGAGAGCCCAACTAACACATCCCCCTCGAAAATGTTTGGAGTAAGACACTTGATTTATTCAGGCTGTATTTTCTTAGCTGCTCCTTCCTTGGGAGAGCCCCCCCTTCCACCACTCAAGCTGTGTTTCTCATTTATGTTGAGCTTTGGCTCCAGAAACCAAGCCCAAACTATTCAAACTCCTTCCCAGGGGGAGGAGTCCTGGGTGAACCATGAGTTTTGCTCCTTGATCTTCAGGGTGTATTTTTTTATTATTGCTACAACAAACACTTAGCACTTTACGTGCTCAAAGTGCTCTGACGGCATATCTGTGCGATGCTGGGCTGAAAAAAGCATCCATTAAAGTAACAACTCCTTACCTAACACAACTGGTCTTTTGCATGTGTCAGTTCAAATCTGCTTCATTTAGCAATAGTTTATAGTAAATGTTTTCCTGTATTTTCCTCATTAGTTCTGCCGAATCAATTAAGCTCTGAGATAATGAGTAGAACTCTTCTTTTACACATCCTCAGTAAAACCTGCCTCTGAAGAGCAGTGCTGCCCCACACCATCGAGACGTGCTCCACGGGTACCAGCACACACATCCCTGCTCCTCCATGGTACCACCACATGCATTGCCTGCTCAGCAGCCTTGGCACCACTTTCCAGAAACAAAACAATGCCGCTTGCTCCCAGCACCCAGCCCACTGTGGTAGCCTGGCATGGAAAAGTTAAAAAAGCCTTTTAACTCATTAACCAAGCACTCCAAATGCACCTCTACAGTGTCATCTTTGGAGGTCCTCCCTCCCCACACTGTCCCTCCCAAATTAGGAATTTAGAATCAGCAGAATAATTTCAAAATTTGTTAAAAATCAATGGTCCTACTGGATTCAGCAACTGAGCACTTATTTGGCTGAAGTATGGAAGGCTTTCCTTTTCTCTACCATTTTATACTCTGTCTTCAAGATTTGTAGGAACTCATGTTTCCAAAGCTGTTTGTTCCTGCCCAGGGCAGGGGGTTGGAATTAGATGACCTCTAAGGTCCCTTCCAACCCAAACCGTTCCATAATTCTATGACCCACTGAGGTCTGCAGCTTGCTGTGATACCAAACCTCAGCAAGAAATGACACTCCAGCTGCAGACCCCCAGGAGATAACACTGCAACCCCAGCTCCTCCCCAAAGATTGAAACTTTTCTTCAGCAGCTCCTTTGACAGTGTCCAAGCAGCCGTTCCGCAGTCAGGGAGCCCCAGCCAGCCGGGCAGGGGGAATCCCAGGAGGGATGTGCGGGAACTTCCACCCATCCCAGCTCCCGCCATGTGTCAGCCCAGGGACACCAAACCAAAGGGAACAGCGCGGGGAAGAACTCATCTGTCGCTCTCCAGATGGGGAAGTCTGTCCCTCAAGCCGAGATTTAGCCACAATTTCCTTCCCGTTTAATGACCTGACACACTGACTGACCAAAGCCTGACTTGAGCCTGCTCCCTGCGTGAGCCAGCTCCCAGAGTTGGGTCCACCGCTCTCCGAGGAGCCACAGGCAACAACACTTAGCCCTGGTCCCTTTGTACCACCTGGAGTTCACATCTGCAGACGTACTGAACAACGGGGACCCACAAGTCAAACAACTCTGGAAACTGTATTTCGTATTACATTTATTTTTTTTTTACATTTTTACATTATATTACATTAGAAGATGTTTCATATCTCCCCTTCTCCGTTGAGGGCTATCACTATACTGTAAACTTTTCCCGACTCTTCTTAAAAGATCGCTCTACACACAGCCATTTTCTAGAAGATGCCAGGTTTTCAATGGCCCCTTTTAATTAGTCGATCCACCAGAGATGGCTTCTGGCCACCAGCAGCTCACAACCCACTGAGTGCTGGCAGCGGTCAGCAGACGGTGGGATGAAAGTCTAATAGCCAAAGGGCTTCTGCTCCAGAAGGGAGCAGTGAGAAGCAGCGTAATACTTTAAACAGAGACGAGACAGAAACGGGAAGACAAGTTCCAAATTTCCTTCAAACATTAGAGTTACGTTTGCAAAATCCAGGCTTTCAGGAAATTTTGTTTCTGGGTTAGTATCCGAAGATTCATATTCCAGTGCTGCTTGCAACGCATAACCTGCATAAACCTTGTCAGAGCAACTGCCCTCCAATGGTTTGAGCCAAAACTGGGCAGCCTTGTTCCAGCAGCTGATCCCGCCTGGCCGGACCACTGCCACCCAGCACTAGCCACCTCCAGCCACCTCCCACCGGTGGCACCGCTGGCACAGTGGCTGGAACGGGTTTGGTGGCCACGGAGCCAAACATGAGCCTGAAGCTCCTCTGGGGTTTGTGTCCTGGTCTCAAGCAGTCCCACCATGAGCCCCCAGCTCCCACTTTGTCCCATAGCCCCCGTGGCCACTGCTAGCCCTCATAGTGGCACCTCTGTGAGCACAGGAGCAGAGCAGGGGACTGGGACTCTGGCCTTCAGAGGACGGCACAGCAGAATGAGACCCCCAGTATGGAAAAAAGCCTGAATATCCAAATTAACCTTTATACTGTTGCCCACCTGAGAAACACCCCAAGCCAGTGTCCCTCTTGTCCCCCCTGGCCTGCAAGACTGTGCTCGTCCGTAGGTCCCTCCCTCCACGCCCTGGACTGGTGAGGAAGGCACAAGGGCTGGCACCAGCAGGTCGGCTCTGCTCTGCTCCGAGCAGCCGTCACTGCTGCACCCCTGCTGCTGCGGGACCCCACAGTCCCGTGTCCCCATCCCTGGGGAGGTCCCGGTCCCAACCCCAGCACGCATCTGTGTCGGGAGCCAGCGCAGGCCCCCAGGCTGGACAAGCCCCACTGACACTCAGGGGGCAACGAGGGGGAACCATCACGGGCTTTGACATCGGCCCCGCTCGCCCGCACACCACATCTAAGGGGGCTCCTCCAGGCTCTGTGTGACATGGCCCTTCTGGGGAGCGCGCCGTCCCACGCCCCCGCCGGAGCGGCCACTGGCAGCGGAGCTGCTCTCCAGATGTCAGGAATTAGGGCTGCTCCCTCCGCTCAAAAACGTCAATAAATTGTACTGGTCTCTCCAAGCGGGAGATTGCCGTAGACAGTCTGCCACCTCCTCCACTTGCTGCGAGGTGTTAGATCCCAACTCGAAAAGAAAACAACTTGCAATAATTTCTTCACTAACCCAATAAAAAAACAAAAACCAAAACAAAAAAGGCAAGGCAAACCAAAGCCGATCACTCCCGCAGATGCAGTGGTGGGCTCAGCCCCTGGGCGCGTGTGCTGGGGACAGGGGCACGGCAGCACTCAGGACCTCAATTCAAACCCTGACGCTGACCCCCCTCTGGTCAATGACAAGGCATCGAGCGGGTGGTCTTTTACCACCACCTTCCCCCTGAGAAGAGGGCGATAAGGCTCCCCCGGCACAGAGGAACCAGGGGTTCAGGGCAATGAACGTCTGTGAGCGCTCGGGGCTGCTCCCGCATGGGACGTGGGACAGGCAGGGACCCCTCCGGGCACCAACTCCCACACCCCACCCTGGAGCTGCTTCTTCCTCCTGGTCAGGGACGCTGACCCCTGTCCATCCCCTCCTCAGTGTGAACGAGGGGTCACACACCATCCCTGCAGCCGGGCAGCCCCCGGCCACCACGGGCCACCCTGTGCGTGCGGGGCACGAGCCCGAGCGGGAGGAGCAGCCGCGCGGCTGCAGGTAGCGCCTGGTGGCATTCAGGGGGTTATAATTGATTGCTTCCAACCGCTGCTGGCATGGGCTTGCCCCACGTTTGCATTAAATTACCACAGCCAGGGGCTCAGAACTATTATGTTTCCAACAACTTGCTGGAAGAGGTCACCCGAGCAGCGTGTCACAGCGGTGCAGGTCCCTGCGAGTTTAAATAGACACCTTCTGGGACTTTCAGAGCACAGCGAGGCGTTTTTACAGCATCCCCAGGCACCCGTCCACATCTCTATGTGCCTTGTTCACCTCTCCAGGTGCCCTCAGCCTCATCAATCTTCTCTCTCAATCACTATAAAATAGGCTTTGAAATATCAGAAACAAGACGGCAAATCCCTTGATTTCCACCCAGCAGGACCCTGCAGCTGAGCTGGCACCCGTCGGGGCTGCGGGGAGCAGGTTCACGTTCACGCATGGGAACCAAACGCCTGCCCTGGAAAACATCTGGGGCTGCACGAATGGAAGTGCCTGAAGCCCCCCGGCTGAAGGGAGAGACCAACACCACCTGCGTATGACCCTGTGAGCAGCTCACAGAGCGCCCCGGGGCCCTCCCGGCCATGACGTACCTCCGTGCACAACACTGGGCTTGGCCAAAGTGATCCTTTTCCTGTTTTCCACCTAAACCAGTGTTTAATTACAGGAGATTCAATGAGCTCAATGGATCAAAATTAACCTGAATTCCTAGCTACCAAGAATAACAAGGTCTGCGCAGCCGGCGGTGGGGGCAGCTCCCATCCCCCTCGGCACAGGGACCTGGCCCCCGCTCTCGCCCAGGCCAGCCAGCCCTGGCCAGCACTGGCCCAATGCCCCAGGAGCAGGCGGGCGCTTCGCCTCGGCCAGGAGCCGTCTGCTGTTCTCTTGCCTAAAGCAGCACAACTTCTGCCTTCCCAGCACAGAAACTTCTGCCGCTTCGACTGAATTTCCCTCTGCAGTCTGGGACCTGTTTGAGCTTGAGATGCAAAGCAGGGGTGAGCCCTGGGGCCCCGGCCCGCGCGTTCCCACCACCCACCTTCAGCTCGGGGGCACCAGCCGCTCCCTGGGAGACCCCCCTGCTCCCCCAGCAGCGGGAGAGCCCCCGGGCACGGGCAACCCACGGAGCCCAGCCTGCCTTCCCGGGAAGGGCGAGATTCACACGGCGCCCGTTCCCTGCTCCCAGCCCCTGCCTGCGCCTTGACTGGGGCAGAAGGTCCTGTTTCCACGTAAATTCCCAAGGAATCATACTCAAGGGTTGGCCACGAGTCCCTAATGCCAATGAGAGACAGAGCAGGTACACAGGGCTCAGAGAGTGGCGTGGAGGGACACCCCCTGCCCACCGCTCCCAAAACGGCATCCAGAAGGAAAACATGCCCCGGTGACACAGCATCGCGGCACAGCCTCCCGGTGACAGGCACCCACACCTCCGGGAGGGAGCCAGCAGCTCCAAACACAGTGTGTTCTACAAAAAGCAGAAATTAAGTCTGCTACGAGAACTCAAGCCTCTTTTTTAATGTACAAATTAAGTGTAAATTCCCAGTTTCCTTTCTGTGGCTAATCCTCTGGATTTATTTGAGTATATGTAAGGTTAGAGCACATTTATTTTCATGTTTGGAATTTCTAAATTAGTATAAACCAGCACTTCAAAGTAACTCAGCTCCTATAAAAACCAATCCCATGGAGATGCCACAGTGTGTTTGGACAGTAAGTAGATGCTTTGTCATATTCCCACGTGTATACAAGTGGTTTTTTTGCTTTGGGAACATTTTCTGACTGGTTTCAACCCACACGTCTATGCCCAGGCACACATATATACTGTTTGCACAGTCTACCCAAGGAGTTCATTTTATTTAACAACCCGTTATAGTAAAGCTCACTGGTGGGTATCTCATCATTACACCACAAAACACTGTGCTCAATGAGCATGCAGGATCTGACACAAAGCCACAAGAGCCAGAAACTTGAGAATTAATGCTGAAACGCATCATTATCCCAGGCCGCCGTGCCTGTGTTTTTCAGCAAAGGAAACAAACTGGATTTTCAGCCTTTTTTGAGTTGCAGACCCCAAAACATTTCCCAGGAGAGCTGCAGATCCCTGGCTAGCAAGTCTAAGGCTGATGAATACAAGTCTGCTTTCCCTGGTTACCTCTCTGGGAGTTTTCAGAGGGAGAACGTGTTGCTGGGAGCAGAAACCACAGACGACGAGGAGCCCGGCGCAGCTGGGAGCGTGGGATGGGGTTCCCAGCTCAGCTTCTTCTCAGGCATCCCTCTTTGTCATGGTCTGTGCTATTCTGTGTTAACTCAGACCCACCGCTTGGACACCCGGAGCAGGGAGCTCTGTGGAAATGCCTGGAAATCCGCATTTGCTTCTCTCTGCTGCGGATGCCGCCGGGGGAGCGGGGCTAGGACCGGCCGGTGGCCAAAAGGCAGCCGCGGTTGGAGCAGCACAAAGGTGCCTGATCCAAGGCAAGGAGACCAAGGGGGCTTCTCCCCACAGGGACGTGGCAGTGATGCAGCACGGCCGCCTGCACTGCAGAACGGCCCTACCTTTATGTTCAGTGGCGCCGAGGGGGAAGGTGCTGGGACATCCCAAACGGCTGCTGCTCTAGGGCCACCGGGGACCCAGGGACGGGGCCCTGCTGCTCCACTTCACAAGGGCTCGGGCAAACCACAGCCGTGCTGCCTTCGGCCACACAGCCAGCCTGACCTTCAAACCTACTGGGACATAGTCCTGCTGGGGCAGAACAGCCCAAATATGAAGTAAACCCGCCCAGTGTCCTCGGGATTTGATAAGCTCTGTCAGCACATTGCTGCAAAGGACGTTAACGACAGTCTGCTGCAGAGAGCTTGCACTCCTCGTCTCTCCTGGGGGGGTCAGGTCCCAGTTCCACCCGGGCTCCGAGTGGGCAGCACACAGCAGTGACTCTGTGCGAGTATTTCATTGTAACTGCATGCGTCACGAAGACAGCCCAGTGTTTGACACAAAATTCATTATAAAAAGCTATTTCTGTCAAGGGAAAGGAATCCTAGCGCTCACCCACTCACTCTCGGTACAAGAACCCAATCAGACTAAATCCTTCCCTAATATATCTTCCTTCCCCTAAGCTGCTGCTGCTAATTCACCTCCTCGGTAAGTGACTTCTCCGCAGCATTCATTGAGAACAACCAACCAGCCTCCACTCCTGACCCAGACCATCCTCCTCGGCACGTTTCCTCCACTTCTCACAAAGCCATA
This sequence comes from Gallinago undulata, assembly GCA_026546715.1. Lineage (NCBI taxonomy): Eukaryota > Metazoa > Chordata > Aves > Charadriiformes > Scolopacidae > Gallinago > Gallinago undulata. The sequence goes on from JAOTQQ010000003.1 coordinate 15,802,117, forward strand.
AGCATGTACTTAATTGCAAGTCAGCACTTCCATCAAAGCGAGGGGCCTGTTCCCAGGTCGGGCTGGCAGCTCCCCTTGCCCAGCGGTGGGGACACACGGCTAACCGGCCACCTGGGCTACCTCATGCTGTCCCCAGTGCCCCCTGCAGCCCCCTGCCTGGCTGGTGCTATGTGCTGACAGCAGGAGCCGACAAGTGGCTGCCACCACATTGACCACGACCCTGCGCAGGGATGAAGCCTCTCTGTTCGGTGCCAGCCTCCTGTCAGACCCCCCGTCAGATGCTGCGGGGCAACCAGCCTGGCCCCTCACCGGCCAGCGCTGCTGTGGGGACAGCGAGGGCCACTGCCGAAAGCCATCGGTGGCGGGCAAGGGCTGCAGCTCCTGGCTGAGTCACAGCCCAGTGCTGCAGGAGAGGAGCATTCAATTAGACAGAAGAGCACACAAGGGGGCAATGATTTTCCTTTCACACCGCATTACGCCTAACAGCCCGTGCTCCGTATTTATAACAACCAACTACTTCAGCCCAACGCTCACTCGGAATGAATCAGGCCATCATTAGGTTTTTATTTTTCCTTCCAGAAGGAGCTTAAAACCCAACCACCTAGTCCACGGGAAGAACTAATGAACCACAATTTTGATAATGCCAGAGCACATAACACTGATAAGAGGCAAAAGGAAACCTGGAAACCCACCAATGGGTGGAGAAGTGGAGCTCACAATGGGAAGGCAGCTAGATGCTGCTCTGCTCCGTCGAACCGGCTGCTGCTTTAATACATTTTCCTGCTGCGTTCCCAGGGCTGGGACACAAAATGTATTAGAGTATTTCATTGTCTTGAAGGTGGAAATTGATGATGGGTTTTTGCAGCACAAAGAAACACAATATTACAACTCTTCTCTTGACACTGCCACTCTGGGACTTGAAAATGAAAACAGCTTGTTAACTTGTTGGCAATTCTAATGATTAAGTAAAAGGCAAAAAAATAAAAGGCTCTCCGTCTGACTGGTAGGAAGACTTCCCAGCAGGCTTGGTCAGCAGTTTGAGAGGAATACGCTTCAAATATATGGGAAGCGTAGAAACATTAGGCATGAACGAATATTAATGGTGTGATTCATTTGTATCCTGCTGTACTTGACATCAAAGGATCTCAAAGGAGCTTTACAAATGTAATCTTACACTACGTGTGAGTTAGGTTTCTGAATACTAGTAACAAATACAGGAGTATGTGGCAAATCAGGAAACTGAGGCACCTCAGGTTAAAGGACTGGTTCAAGGACAGTGACGCTGCAGCAGTTTCAGTCGGGTCCAGAGCTTGGTTTTCCCCAACCACCCTCTATAACCACCAGCCGGTCTGCCTCCCTGTAAGCAAATTTTCTCACAGCCTGATCCCACCACAACAGTAAACATGTCGTCTCTAGGACTGGAGAGGCTCGGCGATTCCTAGCTTGCTCCTCTGAACCTTGTCCCTTCTTGCTTACCCCTTCAAGAACAGAACCATCCTTCACAGACTGCCTTTGTGGCACCGACTGACAACACACTCCTCATTGCCTTCCTCGCCCGCCCAGGGATCCTCAGAGAGGGGCTGCTACCAGCAGCACACTTTATAATGCAACAGCACCCGGGCCAGACCCAAAGATGGAGTGAAATCTCATTTCTGGACCGAGTCTCCTTGGACTCACCAAAGAATTAGCTGCCTAAATACCTTACTGCGTACAGCACTTTGAAAACACAAATAGACCAATATTAGTCATGATCATTTTCCCTACTGAACACGAGTTAGAAAAACCGGTGTCTTCCCAACAGTCCTGGAGCACTGACAGAGCTGAAGGGAAGCTCATTTCTGCCATTGACTTTCGGTTACAATTAGGCTGTTAACCCTCTAAGCACCTCCAGAAGTCTCAGCTGCTCTCGACCTGCCTGGTAGAGACAGTTCAATCCTGCGAGGGGCTGAGGGCTGATTCACAGGGATGCTGAGCTTCAACCACAGCCAGCAAGAACTGTGGGTGCTTTTTCATCCCGCAAATAGGATTCCTGACTCCCAGTGACTCCTCTGAGAGCTGTGACCACGCCAGGGCTTCAGGACCGGGCTCCCTGTGTTTAATGCACTGAGTCTTTGTGGAATTAACTCAAAAGCCAGGACAACTACCAGATTTCCTGGCTGTCAGGCAGCTTGTACTTTGCCACCAGGGAAAAACTATTCAACTTTGCTGGAGTAGGTCTACGAACCAGTGCATTAAGAGTACATATTTTAATATAGCGTGGAGATGCCACACTAAACACTTCGGTTACCATGGGAAACCTTTCTCTCTTTGCCACTGGCACTGCACAGGGAAGCCCAAGCCCAAACGCTCTATCTTGCTTTTGAAATCAAACAGATGTTTTTACGATCTTTGATGGAGCTGAGTTATGCACCCTTCCCAGAGGAAGGGAAAAATGTAGTGCTAAAGCTGCCCTTTTTTTCTTTCTTTCTTTCTTTCTTCCTCTTTTTCCCAAGCATTGCATATCTTCAGTGAAAGGGAAAACAGGCGTCTTTATCTGGCGTTAACATTTACGGCCACTTGGTAACAAATTGTGACAATGGGAAACTTTTACCCCCGACGCCACGAAACAAGGCAGCCTGTGTGCGCCGGGCTGTCCGGCCGAGGGAAGGGGTCGGCGGTGCGGGGCTGGCGGTGCTCGCCGCACCCGGGAACAGCGCGCCCGTGAGTCACCCGGCTCACCGGGGACCGGGGCGTGGGAACAACGGCGTTCCCTGACAGACGGGGGGGTGCGGGAGGAGAGAGTGCCGCCCCCCCCCGGCCCATGCTCTGACACACACGCGTTCCCTGACCGCTACGAGTCCCGCCGCACGCCTGGCTGCGGGACGGGGTGGGGGCGGCCGGGACCCGACCGGCTTTAACGGGGTGACTCGGAGCGACACGGGGCGGCGCAGAGAGAGCGGGAAGCGCGGAGCGGCGGCAGCGGAGCAGAGCGAGGAGCGGCGGGCGCGGAGCTCAAGGAACGGGGTACCGGAGCGGGGTACAGGAGCGCACCCGCCCGCCCGCAGCGCCTCCGGCCGCGGGACACGCTCCCGCCCAGCACAGCGGCGCGGCGGCAGCAGCGGGACGGGACGGGACGGGCCCTCCGCCTCCCGCCGGCCCCGGTCCCCCGCACCCGTCCCGCCCCGGGCCGCCCCGTCCCCGCCCCGCCGGCAGGTGCCCCCGCCCGGCCCTACCTGTATGTTGCGCTTCTCGCAGGCCGGCCCGGTGCCCTGCACCACGCTGTCCAGCACCGTGACCATCCCGGCGGCGGGGCTGACGAAGCAGGAGTTGCGGGCGGCCCGGATCGTCTCCTCGATCTCGGCGAAGCGGAAGACGCAGAGCGCGGACTGCGGCCGCCCCCCGCCGCCGCCGGCCCGCTCGAAGACGCCGAAGAGCAGCTCCTCGGCGGGCGGCGGGGCCGGGCCCGGGGCGGCGGGGCTGCTCCAGGCCGCCCGCGCCGGGAAGACGGAGACGAGGCGGGTGAAGGCGTCGGCGGCGCCGCCGCAGCGCAGCCCCAGCTGGATGTAGGACTCGGTCAGCTTCTTGGTCTCGCCGCTGCCGTTGAGGGTGGCCTCGGCCGGCTCGCCCAGGCAGATGCGGGCCAGCAGGCTGTGCGAGGGGCTCTCCTTGTCGCCCGCGTTGGCCTCGCTGTTGAGCGCCAGGTAGGCGTAGGGGCGGCGGGCGGGCGGCGCGGCGCCGCGCTGCAGGAAGGCGCGGACGAAGCTGAGCTTGTGCCGCGCCTTGGCGGCCTGCTTGATCTTGAAGATGTTGTCGTCGGAGGGGTTGATGTCGAAGGTGAAGAGCTTGGCCAGGTCGCCGCGGGCGTTGAGGGCGCGGATGGCGATCTCGGGGGTGTTCTCGAAGCGGTGGTCCTCCAGGCTGGTGTTGCGGGGGAAGAAGGGGCTGCCGAAGCCGGTGTAGGTGGCGGCCACCAGCAGCCGCGCCCCGCCGCCGCCGCGGCGCAGCACCAGCCCCACGGTGGAGGCGTTGGGGTGATTGGCCGCCACGTTCAGCATGCTGGGGAAGACGGTGACCGGGTCGCTGCCGCCCGGCGGGAAGCGCACGGCCACCGCCGAGATGTTGGCCATGCTGCGCAGCTGGCAGAGGCCCTGGTAGATGGAGCCGCAGACGACGAGGACGCCCTGCTCGGGGTCGGGCTGCAGGATCTTGTTGTAGTTGTTGGTGAGCACCTTCGGGTGCTCGCAGGAGGCCTGCGGCAGCTGCGGTGCGTGGCAGAGCGGGCTGTCCAGCACCGGCCCCACCGCCGCCTCCGCCTCCAGCGCCAGCTCGCCCCCCGACAGCTGGAAGAGCCGGTTGACGGCCGCCAGGTAGACGCGGGAGCCGGGGCCGTCCAGGGCGAAGTTGTTGGTGGGGGTGGGCGAGAGGAACTTGCGCTGCACCTCCAGGCCGGCGGCGCGGCCGGGCAGCAGCGGCAGCAGCAGCAGCAGGAGCGGCAGCAGCGCGGGGGGCCGCGGCTCAGCGCCCGCCGGAGCCATCCCGCCGCCCGCGCCGCCGCGCCGCAGAGTGCACGGTCCGGCCGCCGAGCGGCGGGAGGGGCCGGGCCGCGGGGCCGCTTCCTGCGGAGGCAGCGCCCGCCGCCGAGCCGGGCCCGCGGGAAGTGGCGGCCGCGGCGGGTGCGCGGGTGCGCGGCGGGGGGTGGGGGGCGGCGGGGCGCGCTGCCGGCCGCGCCTCCCGCCCGCCCTCCGCCCGCCCCCGCCCCCGCCCTCTCGCCGCTGCTCGCGGGTCCCGGTGCCGGCCCGTCGTGTGCGGGGGATGAAGTTACCGGCGCTCTCCCGGCCGGCCGCGCACCGGGCAGCAGCGGGCGGGGCGGCGGCCCCACCCCCGGGAGCGGCTCCGCCGGGGGCTTCCCGCCTTTCTCTGCGCGTTTTCGAGCGGAACGGGCCGGGAGGGGGGGGGAGGGTGGGGGCGGAGAGGGAGAAGCACTTTTCCCCGGCGGAGCAGCACGGCCAGCCGGGGGAGAGATGGGGGGGGGGGGTGTCTCTACCGCACCTCCCCGCACGGGGAAGCGGCGGTCGGGCTGGCCGGCCCCGGGGCAGACAGCGGCTGGGGAGCACGCGTCACGGGAGGGGGTCCCCCGCGGTGTTTCCCCCCCCCTCCGCAGCACGGACGCCGCCCGGGGGCTGCCGCCCCGCCCCGGCGCCTCCGGGCTGCAGCGCTACCGGCCCCGCGTTCGGGGGAAGCGGGGGGGCCGGGGTCTCAGCGCGGGCCTGGGACGCCCCCGCCCCGGCCCCGCTGCCGCTCGCCCGGGGGGTGTCAGCTCCCCTGGGAACGGGGCGGGGGGCGAAGCGCGGGCCGTCCCGGGCCCCGCCCCCGGAGGAGCTTTGCCCGCACTCGCCAAAAAACCGAGTTGAAAATAGGAGTGTGCATCTCCTCTGCCCTCCAACGGGCTCTTTCTTAACTGTGGAGAGAAAAAAAAAAAAAAAAAAAAACAAAAAGACGCAGCGAAAGAAGTGACGATGTTCCCAAATTGCACCCCCTGGAAGGCACCGCGGGGGGAGCAGCCCCGGGGCAGCGCAGCCCCCGACCCGCCCGCCCCCATCGCCTGGGAACGCGCCTCCTGCGGAGGTGGAGGGGGCGATGCGGGGCCCCGCTGCGGGCCTGGGAACTTCCCCCGCCCTGCGGAGGAGGATGCGTTCCGAGATGCGGGGTGAGGCTCCGGAGAGAGGGCCAGGCTCCCTCCGGGGACGGAGAGCGTCCGGGGCCAGGCCCTCTGCAGCAGGTGCCGTGTTTGCCCGGGGGGGCTCCGTCCCTGCTGGCTGCGGGAAACAGCCCCGAGCGGTTGGCCAGACCGGCGCTCGGCTCCTGCCGCACCGTTGCCACACCGGGCACCGCCGTGGGCTCCGAGTCACCCAGGAGGGACCCGGCTGCTTGGGCAGCACATCAAGGTCCCCAGCAAGAGAGGGCACGGGTGGGCTCCGGCACACGGCAGACACCCCGCTCGAGGTGCTCGCAGCACTTGAAGCCGAAGCGGGGGCAGAACTGGCAGCCAAGTGGAGCAGTCATGGGGTGAGGACACAGCATCCTCCTCACGACCCGAGCTCCCGAGAGGAGCAGACCTGGCTGGAGCACCCGCACCGTGGAGGGAAGCAAAGGGAAGCTCGTAGGGTTGGCACAGCGGTACCTCAATAGGATGGCACCGGTCCCCTCGCAAGGGCTGAGCGTGGAGGGCCCTGCCATCCACAAATAGCCAGCAGCGCTGAAAGCAAGGCTGGGAAAGCAAGGCTGTCACTGGGTCACAACCGCCTGGAAATGCTCGGCAGGCGAGCCCTGGAAAGCTGGGCTCCCTCTCCCCGTCCCCGAGCACTGCCTGCTTTCATGGCACATATCTCTGTTTATACAAAACATGTTAGCGAGGCTGATGAGGATTCTGCACGACTTCTGTTCTGGAGAGAAAAATCCTCTGTTGTTGTCTAATCTAATTTCTACACCTGCCAATTTCCCTCACCCTCTTCCTGTCCTCCTCACCCTCTTCAGAGCGCTAATTAATACATAACTGCCTTGGCCACGCCATGTCCACCGAAAATGTGCATTGAATTAAATGCTGTGCTTTCGTGCTATCTAACTCATTGTCTCTGCTAATCATATCCTTAATTAATAGAGTTCTTAGCTGTTTTTAAATGTGGGACTCCCAGTTGTTGGTTTGATATTTTTTTTAAACTACAAGTTAGCAATTTTAAAATGTGATCATGTCTTTAATTGCATAGAAATAAACCCCCATGATCCCAAATCCTTAATCTATCTATTTTAGGATTTCTTATGGCTGCTTATCCTGATAGTAGAGCATCTTCCATGTGAAATCAGCCTTTTAAGGCATATCAAATTAGGTTCCACATTACAGTCAGTTAAAAGAAAATTAGGCCAAAGAACATAGAAAATTATGGACTTACCCAAAGGTATCCAGCACTGGCTTTGTCAGAAAAAATCCCCCAGGAGCTCCGACTCCTATTTCCTATGCTGAGCAGTTATCTACGCTGATACAATTAAAGCCAAAATATTTGTGGTATTGAAGGATTATTTGACAAAGATTTTATTGTTGTTGTTGTTGTTAGGAAACAATCCTCTAGTAAGATGTTTTGAGGGGAATATTTTCCACAAATGATTTCCCACCCCTATTATCTGGGCTCTTAGAAGCTCCAGTGAGTATTTCAGGGTAATGCTCCTAATGGAGTAGTAGAGGTTTTTAAATCTCTCATACACAGATTTCACCATCATTTTTTGTTCAGGAAGAAAAAAAGGTCAAAATTAAACCACATGCCTCTTCCCACAGACCGTCACCCCCTGCCAAAGTCCCTTCCTGTGTGAGTCCTGTGCAGGTTTAAAGATAACAGCCTTTCAGACATCTCGGTGGGGGAGAGGGGCTGTGTGCACAAGAACTCAAAAACACTTTAATTATTAATAAATATATTTACAGGAGAACAGTTTCCCTTCAGGGGAAACATGAGTTACTCACGCAGTTACTCAGGTTATATTGACTCAACACTGTCAAAACCCAGGATCTAATCACTTTAATACAGGGAGTATAAACACCTATTTATTTAGCAGGGTTTATCTGCAAGGTAACCATAAAGTGCCCTGTGGATTTGGAAAGAAAGTTCACCCTCACACGCCGGAGATGGCCAGGTTTGACTCAACATTTCTCGGCAAACACCGACAGCAGGATGGGCTTGTGGGACCACCCGTATCTCAGCAGTGGCGACCCCCTGGGGATCACCTGCACACAGAGGCTCAGGACCTGGCATCTGGGAGAAGAGCAATGTGCCTCCTGTCCTTGCTTGTGACACCAGGTGCCCTGCACGGCCTCCCTGCAGAGACGAGCCCCCCAGCCCAGCCACCACGGAGGGGCGACTTGGCAGCCCAGCACAGGAGAAGACAAGACTCGGCCTCAGTTGTCCTGGAGCTGCTGCTGCTGTCGCTGTGCAGTGGGTCACAAGGTCCCTACCCAGGCAGCCCAGCCAGTCCTCGTTTTTTTCTTTCATCTCCTTCACTCTGCTTCTAAGTGTGTTATTTGGGTCATTTTCTATGTGATTGCAGGGCAGGTTGGCAGGAGGCCGTAAGGTACATTCACAAATGCTTAGCAGACACGTGTTTTGAATCCTTTTGGCCACTCACTTTCCCTCACGGAAACCCATACGGATGGAAAAATGGCTGTACTGGATCAGAGCAGGGTCCAACTCATGCCTTTTCCCCATCCTGAGAGAGACGGCCAGCAGTTACCCGAGAGAAGAGGGTACAGGTAGGAGACAGCAGAGCCATCCCATTTGGTCCCCACCAGCCCAGCCATGAGCCACCAGGACAGGGCTGTCCCTGGAGCAGCATTTCCAAAGGGAGAGAAGCCATGCGCCAGGGAAACACAAGAGGAGCCGAGGAGGAGCCGAGGAGCACTTAGACACAGAGAAATCATTGCTTGAACAAGAGCTGCTCCCTGATCACCACACTCGCCTGCTGCTCTCCAGTCCCGCCTGCCACCCTGCCTTTGTCCAGTCGGTTGTTAGTGGCTTGTGTCATCAGGCTGGATGCATCAGCAAAGTGCTCACTGAAGCACTTCAGGGCACTCAGAAATAACAGAGGGCTTGGAAATAGACTGATTAGCAATCCTCGGTGTATTTTTGGATGATCGTTGACCGAGTCCCTATTTTATTGTTATTAATCTGTGTTGCAGGCACTGCTCATGGAGGAGGAGGCCAGATTGTCGTTACTGTTAGTAATAACAATTTAGTACTCTGGGAGTCTGCTAGGTGCTTAGCAGAAAGATTAAGGCAAGGTCCTTTCCCAAACGTCCTTTAATTTAAACGCACACTCCAGCACAGTCTGAGGCTTCACCACAAATGGCTGTGGCAGGAATCGCACCGGTTTCTGCTGCCGGCCTCCAGCCCCACTCTGAGCGAGGACGAGAGGGATTTATGGGCACCAGAGGCACTTTCTGAGTAAAATGATGCTTTTTTTCCCCAAGCCTCTTTGTTTTCTAAGATGAACCTTTCCTAGTATAATATAGAGCACTGCTCCCTTCAGAGTGTGTAATGCAGTCATAACCCTGTCTGCAGTCAGCTGACGTGTTCACCATGAGGGATTCGCCTCCAGAGAGGAGCCATGCAGACAGAGGTTGTGAGCATGAAAAGGTCTCCTTCTGGGTTAATGACAGATTCTGTGCTGGTGAAAGTTCACACACACAATAATGGCAGGATTTTCCAGACCAGGAGGTCTATCACAAGGCAATAAAAAAAAAAAACGTGTCTTTTGTAGCCTATGCTGGGGTCTGACCCGAGCACTGTGGGTGGAAAGATGGGATGCAAAGGCAGCAGGTTCCCCAGTTTCCCGCAGGTCTCTTCAGTGACCTGTTGCTTTTATTTTCTTTAAAGGTTCAGAAAGGACTCAGCACTCACTCCCCCTAGCTTCACACCAGCCAGGGCTGGAACATGGCTGGTGAGCTCAAATGCATCTCCAGCTCTGCTCTGTGGGAAATTTAGCACATGCTGGTGTTGGGATGAAGACACAATCCCTTTAAGCCCCAGCCTTAGTACACTCATGGTCTCTTATCCATACCTGTCCCCTGCAGGCACCACAGTAGGGTGGGTGCAGGGTACATCCCTTCTTCGGCTGGGTCCTCATCAGCACCAGCTTGAGATGATCAGATGATGTGACTACAGGAGGGTTTCATTCCATGCTCTGACTGCCGGGAAATGGAGCAAGGCAGCTCTCTGAGCTTCAGTGGGGTGTCAGATAAAGGGCATTTCAGCACTGAGCACCCTGAATGACATCCTGCGGGGACAGCACATGCGCGTTTCTCAAAGCATGGAGAAGGAGGATGAGCCCCTGGCACCCCAGTGCACAGGCACCAGCCTCAACACCCCATTGGGGCCAGGCAGCTGCTCCACAGCGGGCCCCAAGAGCCGCAAACACCGTTGCCCAACTCCCGAGGCCTCGTGGCTGGGTGGCCAGCAGCAGAGCGGGATGCCATGGTGCCAGACCATGGGCACGGGACAGAGGGTGCTGGACCACAGGGAAGCGGCAGTGCTGTCAAAGTCACTGTGGGCAGCGGTGGGTTTAGCACTTGGCTGGAAGGTCCAGTGTGGACAGTGCAGGGGTGAAGGTACTAGAGGATGGGACTGATGGGCCAGGGCTGGGTAAACACCAGGAGGGTCCCTGGCAGGATGAGGGTTAAGAGGTGCTGGTCCCCAGCTCGGTTTGCTAATGCCTGCTCAGGCATTACCCGAGCATTTTGCCTGGGCTGATGGAGCAGGGGGCTTGTTCAGCCCCCCAGGACTACAGGGCCCTGCCTGCCCTCAGCTTTAAGGTTCCTGCTGGGATCAGTGGCAGTGGGGCTGGCCATGTCCTTCCTGTGTCACACCACGTGGGCAGGTCCTGCGCCTCAGCAGCCTTCCAGCAGTGTGGGACGCAGTACTTGGCTCCGAGCAGAGGAAGCAAAGGCAACATAAAGCAGAGCATCCCCTCGCGGGATTCACAGTGGGGGCCATGCTGATTGTTCAAAACAAAGCATGGCTGCATTGGAAGCGAGCCTGGTTTTTACCCTGGGATTCACACATGAAGGCCCTAGCTGACCCAAATGGCAAAGCCCTGCAATAACAACCAGTGAGGCTGATCCTACCAGCTTTGTTCAAACATCCTGTGCCAAAGCCCGGAGGAAGTTTTTCCTTATGAAGTCAGGCAGGATCGTGCCGCACTCCTTGCAATATGCAAACTTTCCAGTGAGCAGTTGCTCAATACGTGCTTAAGCAGACAGGCCACCACTACCCGTTAACCAAAACAAATGGGAAAGGGGGAGAGCTTACAACACAACAATTGCTTTCAATTAGAGGAAATATCTATTGCCAAAATATGTCAGCGGGATTTGACAGACTACATTTTTAACTGTGTACTACTGAAGAACTGGCTGCACTGAAATGCAGCTTAAACTAAACAGGGATTTAATCCCCTTCCCTTCCTTCCCACAGTATAATCACCAGGCTGTAAATATATTATTACAACCCACAGCACCCTCGTTAATTCCAACCAATTTGACTTACCTCAGTGGCTTCAGTGTTATTCCCTCCTGGGTTCACTGGGCTTGTTGAGGCTTCAGTGTCAGGGCTCATTATGTGTTCTGAAATGAAAGGGTTAAACGTGGTTAATCATAAGATTATTGTTTGCTTTGCACATCTTAATACAAATGTAAATATCACATTGCTTTAGGAGATGTACCCTGGCCATCCTGGAGCTTCTGCATCCCGCCGTGGTGCTGACTCCCAGCCTCCGCTTGCCTGAGCCTCTGCTGGTGTTAGCCCCAGCACCAAGCCTTCTCCAGACAGCCCCTGACAGCACCATCTCCAAAACCTGCCCAAGCAGGCATCACCAGCAGCAAACCAGCAGCAAACTGAGGTGGGGACCAGCACCTCTAACCCTCACCCCACAAGGGACCCTCCTGGTGTTTACCCAGCCCTGGCCCGTCAGTCCCATCCTCTAGCACCTTCACCCCTGCACTGTCCTCACCGGACCTTCCAGCCCAGAGGTCCCTGCCAGAGACCCACCTGCAGCCAGCCCCAAGCCCTGCCCCTGACCCCAGCTCTGCCTGCAGCGTGCCCCTGCCACTTCCAGTAAAGGCAAGGGAAGACCCTCCCCGACCCCACTGCACCCCACCAGGGGTGACCAGGTCCTGCAGTCCTTGCACCATGTCCCAGTGTTTGAGGCACAGGGTCAGCCTCTCCCCATAATGTGCCAGCAGGCATTAGTTACAAACGTACGTGCCCACTGCTTTTTACTGGGAAACTTGAAATGTTTTCATCCCTGTGCCTGGCAATAGCCTGCTATCTACAATTTGAGATAAATCTTTGACCTGCAGGGTCCAGCAGCATGTGTTTTACATTGCCTCTAATAGCTGTCTCTCATTATAATGTCACTTATGGGGTGTCATCTGTTGTTGTATATTTTTGGGCATATTGTAAACAGCGTGATCTCGTTCTTGACATTTGCCTGGTGACCCCAACAGTCCTAAAGGTTTACACATCTCTCATGTGCAGTCAACACATTCATCTTAGAGATAAGTCAAAAGTTAAGTCACACACACACATATATGTATAACAAAAAAATACCACACACATGTGCACACATACACATTTAAAATGCCAGCAAGTCCTACACTGGGCTAGTTGTAACATTTTGAATTTTGTACCAAAAAAGCAGAAAAGGAGAGTTATCGGGTGGCTTCAGTTTAGTCTGCAAAGATACCCTCTATGTACAGTCTGCAGGCTTCTGTGCATATATATGTATTTGTGTCTGAACTCAAAATCAATTATATAAAACATGCAATGTTACAAAACTGTGTACTAATGGAAACATTCACGTGAATCTTTATACACGAGACCAGCTTTTTCTTTGGACTATCTGGATAACCCCCTAGAATAAACACCTCAATTGTTTTACCTGCCAGTGAATGTAACCTTGAAACTGAGCATAAGTAGAGGTAAAACAGAGAGATGGAGCAACCTGTTGATATGGCTGAGGAAAGTGGAAAAGAAAAGGTGATCAAACAGCTTAAAGTGAACTTTCAACACTCTTTTTTAAGACGTAAGCACAATACAGTTGCAGATTGGGGTACTTTTATCCCTTGAATGTCAGCTCTTCCATCTTTATATCTAAGCAACAGTCTTTTTGCTATTTTCACGTTCACGTATTACATTGTACCCAGGTGTGCTGTGTATTTCAGGGGCTGTGGATGTCACAGGGACTCCCTTTTCTCAGCCTCTTCTACCTCAGAAGGGTGGAAGGAATAACACAAACACACTGCTGCCTTACCCAAGCTCGATGTAAGTGCTATAGCTGCTCACACAGGATGCAGAGGAACATCTTCATTGAATTCAGTGGCTGCATAGCTTTGGAAAGGCTCGTGAAACAGCAGCAAACCTCCACTTAATGGTGTTCAGCTGAAGAGAGAGCAATAATGAGCTTTAATAATAATGAGGACTAACGAGCTGCAGGCACTGGCTCTGCACTGAAGGTGACAGCCTCCGCCTCTCAAGATGAGGTGTGCATGAGGAGGATTTGATCACTGGAGGCTGCACGGAGACAAACCCAGGTCACTCACACCGACAGGTCAGATCTGGGCTCTGTCAGCTTTTGTGTCCTCCCAGACCTGAACCTGGAGTTTCCCTCCCATTGCCTTTCAGCTCCTGTGACCAGCAGCAAAACACCTACCTGGGGCAGGACCTGGTTTGTCCCCTCTCACACTGCAGGGCCACCCAGCCCTGAGCCTGGTGTTATTCCACTCCTCTCCGGCCAGTGCCCTGGCTGTCCCCGCTGGCCAGGGGAGGCGACTAAGGGTCTGTCAGGGGTCACGGTGGGAAAACATACATTTCACTAGGTGACTTTAGGACATGTCATGAAATATGGGGCCTTTGTCCTCCCTGCTGGCAAGTTCTTTCAATCCAGGCAGCTAAATACCCACCCGAGAGCTGCTGGCATGTGGGAATTAGTTGACAGGTTTGGGTCAGTTCCCAGAGGAGGGGTGAGTAGCACCAAAACCATCACAGCTGGCACTCATTAGGCTCTTGCCTGCAAACCACACAGAGGTGCCCAAGACGGAGCAAGCCACCAAGGTTTCTGTAACCTGGAATCTGACCTCATAATCTTCTTATCTCCCTCTCAGTGCTCTATGTCCTTTCGCACAGAGAACAGCTTGTCATACGAGGGCAGGCTCTTTTAACCTACTTAATGGTACTTTTCACCTTCAGGGTCCTCTCCTGCACTGGGTTTATCTTTCAATCAATGTTCCTCTTCTAAGTGATGTCTATTTAAGCCTGGGTTTAAAAAAAACAACACAGCAAAACTTACTTCTGGTTTTAATCAAAACTGTCAATCAATTGCCTTGCTCACTCTAGGCTAGCTTAGCAGTGTTTAGACTTCTCTGTGCAATGCTCACAAAAGTCCCAGAGCTCCCTGAACGCATGGAGAGGTTTGGAGAGGTTTCCTATCTCACAAACAGCCCCATTGATTTTATCAAGCTATTTGCTAAGCAGTTCAACAATCAGAGAGAGCATGGCCCATAGCAAACAGCATCTTTGTTTAAGCTCATTCATGGGACTGCAAAAAGGAAAGACACGTTGTCCCCAAAAGATCTAACATTTCTAGGGCTTTCAGTCATTCACCCATCTCCGGTGCCAATTCTCCTTAGAAAACCAGAACCACCGTCACAGGGCCCTGCCCTGCACTCCTCTTGCCTGCGTGGAACCCACAGGGCAAGCACAGTAGGAGAGTGGATCTGATCCAGTGGCCATTCACATCCAGAAGGTTGAATAAATATTAGCGGGTAAACTCATAATTAACCCGTCAGTTGAAATATCCAACAGATCCCATGTTTTCCTCCTGGTTGATGCAAATGAGAGTTGATTGTAAACATCTCATGCCTAAATTATACCTTAGAGAATCCAAGCAACTCAGTTGGCCTTGTTTGAATTATTTCAATGAAAGCAAGGCAGACAAATGAGTGTAATTGTCCAACTTCTTTCACTCACTAGCTTTTGCCTTGCTTGGAAACTCTTGCAGCTGGACATTCATGCAAGGTTTTGAATGTAAATGTATCTCTTGCCTCCAGATCTGGCACTATAAGAAAACCTGGCTTTCTTTCATTCTTTGTAAGATAGAAAGTAGTGAGGAGTAACAAATGGGAGAGCTTGTTTGTGGCCTGTATTTCAAATAAACATTGCACTCCAGCTCCCAGACGATCATTAAGAAACTGGTGGCCCATACTTTTGTTATTGTGCTGGGGTCTCACACTTAATCACCTTCAGATCCAATAGCTCTGATCCCATGCAAGAGATACAGAAAGACAGCATGTAAAAATATATCTGTTTCCCTTTGCCACTTCACTTGTTGCATGAAACTTTGCATCTGTTTTACACTAAGACCTAATCAGAACAGCTCCTGGCTGGAGCTTTTTGTTCCAGAATCAGCCAAAAAAAAAGCCAAAGTCTGCTTCCTCACTAAGGGGCCAGTTCTTCCCTTCTTTCATGTGCATATCCTCCATGGACACAGACCGCAGAGGCAGGGAGAAGGGAAGCATCAGAAGAAGGAACCAAAGAATGAATGGATTTAGGAAATACCAAGTAACTGAGGAAGTTGGTCTCTGCTAGCTAGAAAACAGGCAGCCTGAGGCATGCAGCCAAATGCCCACCTGATCATCCTCATCCTGAGGGTCTCAGCCATGCTCTGCAGTCACCACACACAATGAATTTTAGCCTCCATGTCGGTGCTGCCGGCAGGTGGGCTCTGCTCGCTGTAACAGCAGGTCCCTGTGCAATGCAGGAGCTGGGATATGAGAGCAGCAAATGCCTTTACAGCAGCTTCCCCAGCTCATCCTCACATATGTTGTTTACCAGGATTGCGGCAAGGCTGCTGTGGAGCTGCTTGTTGCAAGGCCAGATCAGTAATTCGTTGGGAAGAGCTGAAGGGCTGGGCTCGCTGCACAGGACTGGGAGGGTATGGCTTTCTGCAGCATGTTCATCAGCCCTGATGTGGGCAAATGCCAGCAGAGCCACAAGCCAGACAGACTGCAAGGTGTCCCTACAGCTCCCCGGCTTCATACACATCAGGAGAGAAATGGCAGCATTGAAGGAGACTGTTAAAGAGACACTTGTGTTATACCTTCGCACTCATTGCCTTTGCAAGCTGCAACTTGCAGAACTTGCAACTGCAGAAAACAAATAATTCTTTTAATTTCAAGACAGCTAATTGTAAGCTCAAAGTTGAGCACACAATCAAATACCTTCCCAATTTCAGAAAGGAAGAGAAAAGGGCATTTAATTTTTGAGCAGCACAGTACAAGACCCTTTCCACTTCAGAAAAACAAATCTGTGTCTCCTCCTTATCATTTCCTTTGCTGCAGATTCATTGACTAATGAATTCTTACCAGCTGTAACATTCATCTGCACACTTAAAAATCAACCTTGTAAAAGTGTACTTGTCCACAGTGAGTAATTCTTTTGATGGGTGAATAATTTGTCTCTGTGGAGGGGCTTATGTTTGGTTTATGCTTTAGCTGCTTGGGATAACGTGCAGTGGGAGTCTGCCTATTTTGCATAATTGTGTACTTTAACTAAGCATCAAGGGAACTCAGAGTGAGGGGTGGGTAATTTCATTTTTATTGTTATTAATGGCAACGGAATAAATAAATACAAAATAAAGAAAAAAATCAGATCATGACCTCATGCTTTGATTTTTCTCAATATTATCCCAGGAAAGGATGCAGGAGACAATATGATGGCTGGGCTGGGAAATTTCCATGGCAGTTTTTCAGGTGCTTCCTAAAATGTTTTCCATTAAGTGTCCCTAGAGGTCCAGTATTTGTGTGATTATGGGAAGGAAGAGGTCTTGGTTTTTCTTTACTTCTTTGGTTTCCTTCATCTAATGGCTCCTTAAGACTCTGCAACCCACATTTTTCTTTACGGAACACAAGAAATAGCATCCTTTTTTTTTTTTTTCCACACTCAGAAGAGACAAAAGAGACCTTTTGGCAAAACGTCAGATTGTGTGACTGATAACACCCCCAATCATTTCAGACTATGACTTGTGGCCATGTTAGACTCAGATGTGAAAACAAAACACATACATTTTATGTTGGCCACTTCGCTCCATGCTATTAAATTAGGACTAGTCATTAACTGGTGGAGAAGAAACATTTCCATCAAGAACCAGGGCAGGGAGGTTGCGTCTGACATCCCCATTCCTCCCTCCCCCAACTTTCCAGCATTTTCCCTCCAGAGATATTGGTGTGAAACCAGCTCACATGACAAATTAAAGTGATTCATAACCCAGCTGCAGTCTCTGTTGACAAGCCCCATCACAAAGCAATCATGCAGATTTTATGCACCCCGAGCGCCAGGGAAGGAGCCTGGTTAGTGGCACACACCGTGCTTTCCAGAGAGGTCTGATACAACTTGGCTGAATTCATCTACAGCACGTGAAGGCCAAATGGCTGTCACTTGACAGCAGTTAATAATGCCATTTTAAAAGGGATATTTTCCCTGCTAAATTAAGTTTCCAAGACATCACCATACATCTTCAGCCTTATCTTTTTGTCTGGATTTTTTTTTTTTTGGCTTTCCTATTGGTCTTTAAGCACACAACAAGGGACTACACAGATAAACCCACAGTACGGGTTCATTCTGGCAGTGGCTTATCAATCACTGTTAATTATCTTGGTGGATCCATAAACTAGACAATTGAGCGGTGATTCTCTTTTCACCACTGTGAAGTCAGAAAAGGCCTGGTGACCATTTCTGATGTGCCTGTCCCCAGGGGGCTGCATGGGAGCCAGAGCACAGAGACCCCAGCACCCGAGGGGAACGTCATGATCTACACACCCTGTGAGATGGCTCTGAAGGTGGTGCCCAAAGCAGGGCCCAGCCTGGCCTCCCCCTCATCCCTCCTGTGCCCAGATGAGGGGTCTGGAAGCCTCCTTCCCCACATGACCCACAGATGAGAGTAGTTCAGGGACACAGCTCTGACAGCAGGGAGCTGCAGAAGGGCCACCCAAAGCACCGTCACCAGGGCCTCCTTCATGATGGCCAGCAATGCTCTGGAAACCCTGAGTCACTTCCTCAGAGACTTCACCAGTTTCAGTTCCCCAGAGTGGCAGAGAAACAAGTGGCCAGCGCAACTGTGGCGGTAGTGCTGGAAGACCCCCTCCACAAGAGAAGGGTGCCCTGGCAGTGTCTCCTGTGTCCACACAGCACTCACCTACAGCTCCCAGCAGCTCTGCAGGACCCATCCAACTCCTCCACAGCCTGCCCACAGGCTCCACGCTGCCATGCCCCCCTGCTGAGCTCTGGGGAGCAGCGAGGGCAGCCCCAGCACAGCAGAGCCCACACAGACGGGGCACAGCCCCGGTGACAGGCTCCATCAACAGCCCCAGGCAAGGCAATCCAGTGCCCATCCAGGGCAGAAGACAACGAGATAAGGCTACAGCATAGGTCCAAAGCCCATCCAGGAGACATGCCATCATTGGGTCTGTGCAGGAGATGACGTGCCTACAGCCCACCCAGAAAGTCAGGCCAGAGACAGAAGAGCAGCACCCAAAGCATAGCCCTAGCCTGGCCAGCCCTAAGGGCCCAGCCCTGGGCTTAAATGAGCTCCTGGGTCCTGGCCAGGGTGTGGGTGGAGGCTCCAGGTGGGGCTGATCTGGGCCGTTAGGGCCTGTTGGTGATGGCACCCAGCACGACAGTGAGATTGGACAGGCCCTTCCTTGTCCCATCCAGCAAGCACCAACAGAGAGGTTGGGGGCTGACCTGCTGGAGGGCAGCTCTGCAGAGAAGGACCTGTGAGTCCTGCTGGACAACAAGTTGCCCATGAACCAGCAATGTGCCCCTGTGGCAAAGAAGGCCAATCATCTCCTTGGGTCTATTAAAAAAAACATGACCACAGGTTGACAGATGTCATCCTCCCCTTCTTCTCTGCCCTGGTGAGGCCACTTCTGGAGCACTTGGGTCCAGTTCTAGGTTCCCTGGTTCAAGAAGGACAGACAACTACTGGAGAGAGTCCAACAGAGGCTACAAAGATGATGAGGGACTGGAGCATCTCTCTGATGAGGAAAGGCTGGGACAAGGAAAGGCTGGGACCCCTGGGTCTGTACAACAACAGGTACAAACTGGACCACAGGAAATTCCATCTCAACATGAGGAAAAACTTCATTACTTTGAAGGTACTGCACACCAGGCTTGAGGGGCTCCAAGCATCTCAGGTGTCCCCAGCCCTCCAAGGATGCCTACAGCAGGATTTAGGCCTGGCTCAGACCCACTAGTTTGAGTTGTATCTATCACAGGACACTGGTGCTCCTCCACAGACCACGGGAGGGTCTAAAAATTGGGGAATATCTTGCCCAGACCTCAAACATCCGTGTTGTGCCAAGTGGGTGGTGGTTGCTCTCTGAAAACCCTGAAGGAAGAGGTATTTAGAGGTATTTTCACCAGTGCGTCTGCTGAGGGAGAAAAGCAGCAGCAAAAATGCAGAGGGGGAAAATGAAGGATTTCAAAATAATGACCTAGGCTGATTTTGACTCCAGAGTAGATGAAGGGAATGGAGCTGGGATCTGCTCCCATCAGATGGAAGCAAATTGGACTATTTCCCGGACAGATTGGCCCCAGCTGGGAAAGATACAGAGAAGGCAAGGAAAGAAGATGGTTCAAGTAGGAGAACAGCAGCTCTTAGATACCGGGCATTTTCAAGAAAGCCAGATTAGATATATTATCAAATCAACAGCATTAGACACAGCTGGCAGTATCGGAGGAGTCAAGAGACAGGGCTTGTCAAAGCTGATAGTAAATCAAGGTGGAAAAGCAACCAGGCTTCACGTGATTTTTTTCTGAGCAAAAACTGGGCTCTGCTCCTGCCTGCAGCTTGTGGGGCAGAGGGAACACACCGGGGGCTGCCGGTTGCTTCAAAACCTCTCCCACCTCCCTGTGAGACTTTAGACAGTGGCTGGAGACTGGTGTGGTCCCTTGGGGGAGTGGGGACCCTGCCTGTCATCACACCAGAGGGATGTAGCAGGAGGCATTTGGGCAGCCCGTGCTCACTGAGGAGGAGGAGGAGCGCCCAGCAGCAGGCACGTGGGAGCTGTGCAGCTTCCCACCAGTGTCCCCAGACTTGCCATCCATGCCATTGGTGACCTTGGGGATGTAATTCCACCTCCCTGTGGCTGGCTAGAGGAGGGCTGCTCTGCCAGGAGTCCCTGAAGGTTAATTAATGCATCCTTAGGCAGACCTTCAAGTGTCTGTTAGGAGCTTCCTTGGTGAAAAACTTCAGCCCTCTCCAGATCCTCCCTCTCCAAAAGGGCAGGGGTGGATTTCCTGTGTTCTGTGACAACTACCTGCACTGTCCAAAATTCTCAGGGTTTCCAGATGCTCCAGACAAGAACCCAAACATCCTGGGTGAGAGCCCAGAAGCTGAAAGCCAGCCACAAAAGGAAACAAAGGAGCACTGATGAGTGTTGGTTTGCTCCTCCTCAGAAGCCAGTGGGTGGGGAGCAAGGTTTAGGGGAGCCCAGGTACACCCCAAACATCAGCCTGTGTGTCTGTGACCCAGCGGGTCGCTGAAGGGAACAGACCAAAGCGTGCTGTGCCGGCCTCCTGGTCGGGAGCTCGCAGAGGGACCTCCTTCGGCATTTGCCAAGGACGAGTGGTGGTGGGAAAGGAAGTGAGTCAGAGCTGAGGCGTGCTAACAGAGAAGCAAAAACAGCACCTTTAAAAGCTGTGATCTGGCTTTGGACTGCAGGGATGGCCACAAGCGGCGGAAACGGGAAGTGTGGCAAGAAAAAACACTTAGTTCCTGCTGTCCTCTGCCCCCGCTCCCTGCCCAAAGCCTGCACCCATGGGGTGAGACCCCTGGCAGCAGCACCAGACCTCCAGCCTCCAGGAGCAAAACCGGGGCTCATCCAGTGGGGCCTCAAGTGCTGCCACTGGTGGGGTGGGCAGCGAGCCTGGGGCCACCCAGATAGTCTTCAGTCTGCACCTTGAGCCTGGATGTGGCCCCAGCTGGTGTCACTGGGGGGAGGCACTCGGGGGGACCAACACTGTGTCCCCTCTCCCCTACTGGGTCCATGAGCCAGTAGATTGGCCACAGTGGGTGGCCAACACTGTGCCAGGGGCCTCAGCGGGGCTGCTGGGTCCCTGGCTACGTGTGAGCACCCTGGACGGACCTCCTCCCACCCTGTCCCTGGCCTTGTCAGAGGGAAAAGCCTCAGAAAAGGGAAACCCCAGTGTGAAGCCTTGTGGTGTGGGTGGTGCAGCCAGGAGGACATTCATGGCCCCGGCTGGCCTTGGCTGTCCCGGCACTCTTCTCGATGCTTCTGTCCCAGAGGGTGGGCAGCATCCTCCCACCAGCTGAGCCTCACCGTCACCCTGACGAGATCCGTGGGGACAGCAGCTGCCCCTCAAAGGGAAGTCTTAAAAATAGCAGGCGGTGGAGCGCGTGCCAGCTCTGCCAGGTGCCGCAGCCGCAACAGAATCCGCACGGGGCTCGAGCCAAGCCAGCCGGCAGGGAGTGGGCTTCACCCGCATGCAGCCCCCTGGGAAGTTACGGCACTGCCGCACCACGCCTGGGCTCAACACCCGCCCGAGGCTGCTCCCACCACCCCAAGCAGCGTCAGGGCAGGTCCCGGGGGTGTGGGCACCCGATGCCTCGCTGCCTGCTGCTGCCTCCGGGCACAGGCACCAGCGAGCCCCACACCGGCAGTGGAGGAATCCAGAGGGAGAGGAAGCGAATTGAGCATAATTAAATAAAAGCTCTTTTGTAACCCAGATAGTAGCAATCTATCTACTTCACTGCCATTATCACTGCTGCTCGCTGCTACAGCTGTGTGTACAACATTTTCAGGTTACCCTAGCAAGAGCTATTATCTTGACCTACAAACCATGCCTTGCCTGTGTTTCTGTATCAGAGACTGGGAGAGTCCATCATTCCTCCTCCTCCTCATACGCTTTCTGCTTATCAGCCAGCGCAGAGGAAAAGCAGAGTCCCCCTGTATCAGCACAGCCCAGCTGGCTCCCGGCCTCCCCGCGAGCGCCCAGGGCAGGGACGGCTTCACACCCGCAGCATTGGAGAGAGCCACCCATGCCAGCACCCAGACCTGCCCAAGCCACCGTCCCCAGAGCCACCGAGTCTCGGACCCAGGCTCGAGCCTGTGCTCACAGGCTTTATGCTGCGTGGCTGGGCTGTCCCCACACAGCCCCACAGAAGGACCTGAGCTGGTTGGGGGTCAGATGGGACATCCCAGCTGACTCACTTTTTGGGTTGGTGAATGCTTGTGTGGGGCTCCACAGGCACCTCCTGTGACTGTCCATGTGCCAGAGCAAAAGGAAAGAGCGCCCGGGGCAGCGGGGCCTCAGGTTTCCTTTTGCTGGAGGGGTGAGGGTGAAGAATTTTTGAGCAGTACAGTTAAAGGACATTTCCCAGTCAGCGCCCTGTTCTTAGCAGCCCTGTTCCCACACCATGGGCAACCCCCACTCTCCACAGCATGCCCTCCCAGTGCTGTGTCCACACCCTGCCCTCAGTAATTAACTGCACAATTAGTGCTTGGCAGAGGTGCCAGCTGTAAGCAGCGCTTGGGAGGGGGGCATGGCAGGAAGACGAAGGGCATTTTGCTAACAATAGAGATTCTCCAGGCTGAACCTCTGCAGGTTGATCTGGCCCTGGGGGAGCAGGCAGCTTGTCCCTGCCAGCTCTGCCGTGTGCCTGCACACCCGTGGGCCACCTCCCCACTGAGCTGGCCCGGCTGCCACCTCCAGCCCCTGCCACCCGACAGCGCTGCCACTGCGGCTGTCCCTCCTTCCCCAGCCAGCGTCAGGGGAGTTGATCAATGTGGCCGTTGTTCCTGTGCTCTCTCTGTCCTGTCCCCAGAGAACTTGCAAATCTCGTATGATTTTTTTTTCCCCTTCGTTCTTTAAGAGGAGCCTACCCTGCGGCAGAGAAAAGGCGCCTTTGTGTGTGATCTCTGCTGCTGGACACAGCCCCACCGGAGCAGGGCTGAAGCAGCCCTTGGGGAGCCTTGGTCAGCAGGGCTCCCCTCCACTGCTGGGCAGGTCAGCAAACAGGACAACGTGTTGGCCAAGAGCCAGCAGAGACATTGAGGCTGGAGGGCCAGCAATCGCACCCCACACCACAGACAGTACAAGGGGGGTGCCGGGGGTCAGAGCTGCGTGCCCAATAGAACCATTGCAGCAGGCCATCGAGAGTGGAGAAACCAGGGAGGAGCACGCCAGCAAAGCTTCATAGAGGGGAGAAAAGCTCCAGATCAGACAAATGATTACAAATTCTCACTGTAATCACAGACCCAGCCACGCTGAGCACGACAGCAGCAGAGCACTCAGCCTCATGTGAAAGCTGGTTTGAGAGCCATCAATGTGTGCCATAAACAATTATGCCTGGGAATAGCTCCCTCCAGGGCCGGGGCAATGACGTGTTGAGGCGCCACGGCCCGTGGCCACACAGTCCCTTCCTGCACAGCCATTGGAGCCGAGCACAGGCCGGGATGCTGCGGGGGCCAGTGCAGGATGGGGAGGCACAGCCCAGCCTGAGCAGCGACAGGCTGATCCTCACCTGGGCCAACGTGGAGGCAGGAGCGGATTCCAGCCATTACAGCCCCTGTGTCACCTCTGTAGTGACACCGAGCCATGGGACAGAGGGGGCAGCTCGGGGTCTCAACGTGCTGCTGCCGTTGTTGGCTGTGGCCTGGCAGCAAAGCTGGGGGCTGGGGTGTTTGTAGGGCAGGGATCCTCCGAAGCCCACGGCAACAACGGGAAGGTGTTCGTGTCACTGAACGGGTGACGGTCTCCACATCACCTCGCACTCCCCAGTGCTGCTCTGGGGGGAAACAGCAGCGATAAACCAGCCGAGACGGGTGTGCCGGGGACCACACCGGTCCTGCCCGCAGTGCGCGGGGCTGGGCGAGTGCCCCGGGCTGCTCCTGGTGGCCATCTCCAAGCCATCTCCGCCGGGCATCCTCCATCTGCTGTCAGACAGAGCCAGCCCGGCGGGGGTGCCAGGAGGGTGGCCACTCTTGGCCTGCTCCCCTCGGCAATGGCCAGCGCCTGCCCAGGTTCGGGGGGCACCGGCCTGTGCCAGGCCCCAGCCCGGACCCACCGCACCCCCGCCTCGCTCCCACGGCCCGGGGCAGAAGCTGGCCGGATGGAGGAGATGGCTCCCGACCCTCCCGTTTGAGGTCGCCGCTGGCCCGGCAGAGCGGGACACCCCTTGGGGGGGGGGGGTCCCTTTCCGTCCGCACGGCCTCGCACAGGCGGCACCGCCGCGGGCACGGCCCCTCCCGCGCTAAGCGGGGCAGCGGCGGGGGACACGGCCGCGTCGCTGGGAGCAGACCCAGCGGGGCCGGGCCCCGGGGCCGGGCCGGAGGTTGGTGCGGGGCCAGGCCGGGATCGGGCCCGCGGCTGCGGCGCCGCGCAGCCGCCAGGGGGCGGCAGAGACCGCGAGTGACGCGCGGGCGGTCCCAGATCCGGCCGCCAGGGGGCGGCAGAGACAGGACGGGGCGCGCCGGAGGCGGGGCCTGGAGGAGCCGCGGGGCGCGGGGCCGGAGCGGGGCCGGGGTCCCTGCGGGAGCGGGGGGCGGGGGTTCCCGGCGCTGACGGCCCCGCTTCGGTGAGGATTCTTGCTGGAGATGAGTCTTGCGTTCTTTAGATTATCGTAAATTAGATTAGAACCATTAACATCTTTTAGTTAATCCCCGGTAATTAAAACGATTCGGGCGGGAGCGGCTCAGACCGCGTCCCCGGGCCCGACCCGCCACGGGCCTTCGGCAGCTCCGTGCCCCGGGAGGGCCCCGCTCCGCCCCGGTTCCCCGTCCCCGACTTCCCGGGACAGCCTGGGGCTCCCGCAGGTCGTTTCCCCGCGGGGCTCCGCAGGCTCGGTCCCAGCCGCCCCCGGACCGGCTGCGGGGGCTCGGGCTCCCGGCGATCCACGGCATCTCCCGGCTGGGAGCGGGACGGAGGGACCGCGGGGAGGGCAGCGCAGACCCGAGCGGAGCCGATCTGAGACGAGCGGGAGGAGACCGGGTCCCTGGGGATGTTTTCCGCCGGGGGGACGTGAGTCGCTCCCCGTGTGATGCCCGGTCCCTTCTCGGGATCCCTCCCCCCGTGAGCAGGACGTCCCTTCCCCAAACACCCCTCTGGCCCCCCGGGGAGTGCCCAGCCGAGGATGGGCCGTGCTCCCGGGGCGCAGCCCCTTTCCCGGGAAAACCATGGTGCTCCCCCCGATCGGCCCCCACCCCCCGATCAGCGGCCTCCCCCCCGGGTGACATTTTCAGCAAGGCCCGGGGTGAGTGGGGGTCGTCTTCACCCAGCGCTTGTGTCGCACCAAGGGGCTGCAGACACGTGGGCGATGCGACCCTGGGCAGCGATGCCCAAGCCGGCTGGAAATGGAAAACATTTCTGTAAAAGTTTTCTTCGAACAGTGAAACTGAGGGGACCTAAATCCTGAGGGGACCCGGCTGGGAACGGAGCCGCTGGGCAGGGCTGGTTTGCCCAGGGATGTTCCGTTTCAAGCCGACTCAGGCAGCTGAGAACCCACGTTCCATCTCCGCTGAGCTGGGAAGGCCCCACTGGGGCCAACGAACCACCGACCACCAGTGTCTTTGGAAGCAGAAAGTGGATTGAGTGCTTGAAGGCAGCTGTCCTGTGGCAGGGAACTGTCTGTTTACCCCACTTCCACAGTCAACACAGCAATGTGTCACGATTCGACCTGGAAGAATGACAGCTCCAGTGAGGAAGATCAGCCAATTCTTCACCTCCGCTGTGGCAACCCAGCGTAACCATGCGCTTGCCACATCCCTGTTTGTCCCCAGGACGTGGGTGGAGTTATCGAACCACTTCCCACAGACCAGCCAAAAAGCTGAGTAACGACTCCTAATCCTGTAAGTGATGGGATTAAAATCGTTGACGTGGGAGTAGGAGGCCGCTGCTTGCATGCTCGGTCATCATGGCTCCTGTTGATCCTGAGCCATATTCAAGAACCACAGCGAGTCCAACCAGCACCGTGGGGCAACTGCCCCAAAAGAATTCAGAAATGTTAAACTTCACAGCCAGCACCCACCTCCTGTTGAGAGCCAGACAGCTCTAGCAGAAGCAGCCCATGCACTTGCTTCATCCATAATCCACTGGAATTTCCATTCTGGTTGTGGGGAGACTAGGGAGAAAAATTGCTGAAAACAGCTGCTTTTGCTTTTTGATCTTGTGCTGGTTTTACAGCACTTGCATCTTTTCCTAAAAACAGAGAAAATGACTCAGTCTCCTCTCCTTAAAAAGTTGTTGCCGTTCCCTTCTGGGTTCTGTGCTCCTGAGGTCACATGACCAAAACCCAGGAGGATCATCAGTGAGGTATCTGCTCACTTCCAGCTTGTACAAATACTAGAGAATTCAGAAATTCATCTATGAAACCTGGTACATAAAATACTTATGTTTAGAGTGGTGGCCCAACCTACATCATACAGTTTCCCCACGGGACTGGGCTTTTGGTCGGTGGATGCTGTCCCACCAGCCAAATTCCTCCTCGTCAGAGCCGAGCAAGGGCCTGGAGCTGCTCCATCACGAGATCCACCTGAGAAACCCAGGTGAGGCTGGAATGGCACCGTGCTTTGCTCAGCACAGAGACAACCCCACAATCCCAGGGAGGGTGAAGTCCAAAGGAGCGAGATCCAGCGCCTGCCCCGTCCCCACCAGGGCAGCCCAGTCACTGACCCACTCAGGAGGAGAACACAGACCGACTCCTGGTTCTTCAAAAACAGACACCTCTTCGGGCATCTCATCTACCTGTACCCCCCCTCCCATGGTGGGGGGTGTCCCGGGCTGCGGGAAGAAGCCGGGTGAGGAAGAAGGTGCTGCTGTTCCCCCCCTGCCCGCAGAGCAGCCGATTCCTCCTGGCTGTGCCCAGGTGCTGGTGGCTGGTTGCAGGATGGAGTCTGATGGTTGGATCCGTGGGGAACTTGCTCCAATTTTAGGCTCTTAGGGGCTCAGCACAGTTATAACCCACCCTCTTTTTCTCCCTGACCCCCCGCCCCGTCCCTTTGGAATCATCCAAATTAGGCCAGTGTTAATAGCTGAGGTCTTTATTTAAAGTTTTTTATATACAGTAAAAGTGTCACAGATAAATCTGCAACAATCAGACAAGACAAATGTAAATCTCTCTCAACAATTAGCAGCTTAAGATCTATAAACTACAGTGTTACGTTCACAAGTGTCATTTCTGTACTTTTCAACCCGTGCAAGTGAGTTTTTCTGTTTATTTTTTTACACTTTTAAAACACACTTACAGCTAAGTCAATTGCCTACGACTAGACCACCTGGCATACACAACACAGACACACAGGGTTTTTAACTCTTTAGCCACATTCAGAATTCACTTAAAAACTGGCAAAACTACCCAATCTTGAACCCCTTTGTAGCTTGGCTTCTTTTGTTATAATGCTGCTTTTTTAATAATAATTAAAAAAAAAAGCATATTTTCAAAGCTGAAAGACAGTGCTTTTCTGTCCCAGTGCAATACATACAGAACTCAACATTTCATCTGATCAGACCCTAGGAATTCATGGGACTGAACTAAACCAATGAAATAATTGCTGTGAGCATGCTCAGTATCATTAAACTAATGAGGTTGACAGAAAAGAGAACTTTTTAAAATTTAAAATGGTATTTTGTTTTGCATCAAGATTTTCTTTCTTTACATTGTGAAAGCAAATGGGGAAAATGTGAACTTCATTTGAACTACAGAATTTCAATGAGGAGCTGCTGCTTTTTGACCTAACGCAGTCTGTTACATTCTTCCCTTTTTATATGCCAACTTGATATGTGCTAAACATATCTAAGCAATTTCAGAATCGTTTCAACTCTGAATATGAAATGTTTTGGGAAACATTCTGCCACTCAGAGATGAAGAAGTGTACATCCATGGGAAGGCTAATAAAGGTACTCACACGCACACTCACATCCATGGCAGAAACTGTCTTCTATCCATCATCCAGAAACGCCTCATCAAGAAAGCAAACACAACCACTTACAAGGGAAGGGAGCTTTAAAGCTAGAATCACATTTCCAACAATATAATCATCGTTACGCCATCAGAAATCATCACAGACCTTCCAACTGAAGAGGGAGGAGAACCCCAAAACGCTCTGCTAATGCAAAAGGCAAAACACGCGGCAGTTGTTAGGATATGAGAAGTGGATGCAGCATCATATATGGCATTACTGCACACAACTCTCTGGAATGGAAGGAACTGTCGAGAGAGAGAGAGACAGACAGACAGACATTGTCCAGAACCATATGTACATGGCCTTCACCAAACAGTTTTGAGGTGATAAGTTTCTATTAAGCCTGCGCCTTCTGGCAAAGTAACTATTATTGACTGAAGACAACTCAGAGCGGAGACACTAGATGGAATTAGGATGCAAAGAAGAGGAGGGACAAACACTTCCTTCAGATACTACGGGCAAGGGGCACCCGGACCCATGGGCCTCCAACTCCTTCCTGCCCTGACCACACAAACACCTACCACGAGCAACTCTAGTGGGATCAAAACTGAGAAAAACAGAGGTGCAAAGGCCAGGTTTCAGAAATAAAGGCAACAAAGCCCTTCAATTACATGCCAAATCAGTTCTTACTGTTATCCACACCTTTATTTCTGACAAAAGCTTTGCAGTGGGAAGACAGTGGTTCCTCATGTGATGTGAATCAGCCAGAGAAGGGGGATGAACAGAATGGGGTTTGGCTGGCACTAGAAGCTCGGGCAGGGAGGGAATGTTTACACAACCTCTGCTGTCTGCAGCTCCGAGGAAAGCATGGTTATTTTTGGCTTGAGTCAGTTGCAATTGGCAATTTGTGTTTTAAGTAGGACAGGAGCAGATTAGTGCACGTGATGGCAGAGAGGGGTGTGTGGGGATCCCCGGGGAGGGGGTACCTGAGATTCCTGGGGCCATGGGAAACATAAACTGAATCTTCCAAGGAAACGGGATGGCTGGATGGTGGGAGGGGGGCTTGTCTCCACTGGAAATCAGAGGACCCTCAGGGCTGTTAATCTGGTCTGAGGGAATTTCTCAGAACCCAGAATTTGCATCATAGCAAAAAGTCCCAGGGCTCTGTGTGTGTGTGCATATCTACGTATCTATGATGTTCCATATATGTCTATGTACAATTTTAACTGGTTCAGGTCACTTGGGCAACATTTGGTTCCTAGAGGGAACTTAAGCCTGTAAGGAAGGAAAACAGTAAGATCTAACTAAACACCATAAATGACTTTGAAAGAGAATCCTGGAGTTGTTCTGGATTTCACGGAGAGGGAATTTGAGTCTTGGCTTTGTTCCAGCGAAAGGGACACCAGTTAAAGACCAGCACAGAGTGAAGGCAGATGCCAGCACCAACAGGTCCCAGCAACAGCCCGTTGCCAGGACTCGAGAGTTATGTTTGAAGCTGTCACCTCCTTTGGAGCTCCAAGAAGGTACCGACACCAAGTGCTCGCCCTGGGCTGAAAAGGAGAATGCTCTCTATGGCACAGCTCGTAAAGATCTCTACAGACACGCAATGATCCTACCAGAGTCTGACAGAAGGAAAGCTTTGGTTTCACTTTTTAGGGATTTGTTTAAAAATTAAATCAGAGATATTTCTGAGACAACCTTTCTTTTAAGTGGGCTGTTGATTTCCTTAAAGGAACCTGTCTTTTCCCTAGGAAGGGATGAAGAGAAATGCCTTTTTCTTATCCTGAGGCCAGGAATGAGAGATGATGTGGAAGTGAGGAGTATAAAACTATTCTCCTTTATATCTCGAGAAATTAAAAAAAAAAAAAAGCCTTGCAGGACAAAAACATGTGGAGAAGAGAGAGGTTTTCATGATGCTGCATCTGAACACACAGGAGGACAGATGAGCGGCGTGTGAGTAGCGCTGCGCTCCGGCCAGGCTGGCTCTAGAAACTGCTCTCTGCCCTCCTCAAAACTGTTTCAGGACAAGACGGCTCACAATTATTCACGCATTTCTTCATTTAAAAACATCACTTCTTTATTTAAAAGGAAAAAAACCAAAACGTAATGACCCTCCCGACCCCTTCCAAAAAAACCCCCAATAATAATAATAATAATAATTATAATAAAAAATCCTATTAGAAACAATAAGGAAGCACTGAGAGTTTGAGTATTACACTCTTCAAGTATGCTGTTTGGATTTTTTTTAAATCTGTGAATATACATATATAAAAAAAACCTTAAAAGTGCGACCAAGGGCTTCTGCTTTAAGATAAGTATTTCAAGGACTACTTCAAAATACTGTAGCACGACTGTGCAGTTTCTGTGTATGGCATGAGGCTTCCACTTCATACGCTCTGCAAAGTCAGCCAGCCTTCCAGAAAGTTCCTGTAAGTCAGGTGAGCACAAACGGTGACCCCAGACACTGAGCTGGGAGAGAGATCCACGCTGCTGCTTTTCTCATGTTAAGGAAAGAACCAACTCTGAGCGCATACGTTTGGACATGGAATGTGAGCAGACTTCACAGTAAAAGTTTAGTGTTACGGGTTTGCTGCGGTACCATCACTCAGGGCTGTGCACCAGACCGAGCTGTGCTTGTCTGAAGCTAACCACATCTCTTCTTCCTGACAGGTTTAGTACAGTAGTTCAAGCCACAATTTAAACTGCCCATTGGTATGCTCCAAATTTCTGTATTTTATTTATTTATTTTGTACACTTTAAAGAATCTTAAGATTTGCATCCAAAGAGAACCATGCTACATAAAAATTATCCAGGATTCTCGCCAAAAAGAGTTCTTGAATAAAATCTAAAAAATACTATTGCAATGCATCTCGCAGAGAAAAAACGTTATTCTAAATGTAAACAAATTCACTCGGACACTTTAAAACTTCAGCGGAGTAGTTGCTGACTAATCTTTGCCACGCTTGCTCACCGAGAGCGCCGGGAGGAGAGCGACGCAGCCGGGTCCTGCCGCCATCATCTGGGGGGGGACAAGAACCGTTCCAAGTAGCCGGTGATGGCGTCCCAGTGCTTCCACAAAAAGGCAATGAAAACCACTATAAATAAAGTGCTGAACGTCCTATTGCGAGTCTTCATGAGGGGCACGACGCAGTTGGCCACGGTGGAGACGAAGACAAGGAGGACAGCCATGACGGCCAGGAGGATGTTGATGAACTTCCCCAGCAGGTTCCTGGCCGTGGCGTTCTCCAGCCCCTCCAGCTGCACCACCTGCTGCTGCTGCTGCTGCAGCTCCATCTTGGAGATGCGGGTCTGGCAAGCCTCCAGAGCCTCCTGCAGGCGAGAACACACCGCTGGGTCGCCAGCGCCCCACAGGCCCCACGGCTCCTACCCGAGCAGGGCCACCCTCCTGGTGCCTCACGCGGCTCCTGCGGGACGTGAGTCACGGCCCCCATCGCCCCCGCAGCAGAGGAAGCTGTGCCATTCCACGCAGCTTAACGAGGCATTGCCATTAGTGACACACCGCCTCGTCTCGGCTGCACTGGAGAGGTTGGACAGAGAGGTGACGGGCTGGCACGAGCCAGGCTTTGTAACACAAGGGCTGCCACCTTGCATGGCCAGCTGCTGTCCCCGCACAGGGTCACCCGTGACCTGGCCACCCACCCTGCAGCCAGACCCGCAGGGAGCAGGACACTGGCAGCAGGAACCAGACAGGCACAGGCACCGATTTATTTTAACCTCAGCTTGAATGCCATTGTCACCTGTCACCTTTCTCTGCCATTGCACGGTGCCCGTGGAGGTCGGTGACACATGTGGGCTCCTCTCAGCTGGGGGAGCACAGGGCAAACCGCTTGTCCCCCTGAGCCACGGCCAGAACTGCGGCCGATCCACAGCCACGGGGAGATCACCCACCCGAGTCTCCTCGGGGGCAGAAACGGGCAGAACTTTGACCTACGGTTCTCTGCTCACACTATCAATGTCCCACATCAGATCAAACACGAGATGCCTGCTAAAACCAGTGCAAGGACCTAGAACCACAGATGTCTTTCAGAACAGGCCTTTCTTTACAAGGTTTGGTGACTGCTCAGATCATTCCCCAGGTCTTTGACTCTGGGGAAGGGCCTCCAACTCCATAGTCTGTTTCCATAGCTTTGGTTTTTCACATACTGAAAGAAACTTCTCATTTAAAAACACCTCCTTATTTGGGCAAAACCAAGAAAAAGACTTGTTTCCTCAGAGTGGATACACAAAGCCATTTTTCCTTAGACATATGTGATCATTGCTCTAAAATTAGTGACAGAGAAACACACCCTTGGGTCAGTTTACTGGGAACAACGCTGCAAAAAAAGTGTTCAGGTCTGGGCCCATCAGTTTCGAATTCCCTACAAAACCCCCCACAAAAGGTGGGTGCACGTTCCCACTTGCCTACAACCAACTCAACACTCTGCTCCGGAGTGAGCAGGGGCTCCCCCTGGAGAGGAACCTGCCTGGTGGTGACCCGTAGGGACCCCGAGGGACACAGATGGAACAACTGCCCCCCCAGCACTCCTCAGCACACAGCTACTGGAACAAAACCAGATGTGGAACCACGGGAGCATTTCCAAAGCTCTTCCCTGTGGGTAGAGCAGGGGGGCTCCAGTCCCTGGCTGTGTCACCCACCTGGATGTCCCGTGCTCGCTCATAAGACTGGTAGGCGATTTTCTCCTCCATGCTGGCCAACTCCTGCTTTAAATTGAGGATCTCGTTCTGGTGGAGCTCAGTCAGGTCATTCAGCTGCTCTTCCAGTCTCTCGCATCTAGAAATGACACACAGAGTACAGCAGCTTTAAGAGGACGGTAACATCACCCCGGTGACAATCGAGCAGTGAACATCACAGACATTTCACCCAACACCAGTGTGTCAGCCTCTGTCACTATAAAGTGGGCACTACAGTGGGCCCTCTCTGGGAACCAAGGAAATCCTTCCACCAGGTTTCTGTTCTGGGGAAAAACACACAGAGCGGTTAAATGACAACTGTCCAGTGATGCAAGAAATCAAGGACAGAATTAGGATAAAGTTACTCCCCAAACTTTTGTTTAAACCAAACAGTTCCCTTCTAATACCGTAAGCTCTTAAGCATTTTCACCTACGCTGGGAACAGTAACTGGCATAAAAATGACACAGCACTTAAACACGACTGATGCCTCAGAGAACATGATGGTCCTGTCTGATCTTCACATGTGAGCTCACATGGGTATCCTTGACTGATTTTTTCTTTCTTTCTCATGAATGATTCAACCTAACTAGCAAAGGTCATCATATTTATACAGAAGGCAGATGAATCATTAACCTGCAGGCTTATTTTTCAGTTTGCTACTGGGAATGGTCTGGGTGTAGTCCTGAGAAAGAGGTGGCCCCAAAAACTAAGTTACAACAATTCTGAGAGACAGGGTTTTGTTTCTTATTGAGGGGGTTTTAAGTTTACTTCAGTGTTCCATACGTTACTTTGCTCCATAATGTCATTTTAGCACTTTCAAAAATATATTAGGGATACCTTGCATTTGTATGTAGGCACTTGAGTTTTGGAATTTCAAGCCCAAATTTCCAAGCAACTCACGTTTTAATACCCTTTTAAAACCAGGCGAGTTATTTGTTTTTCTTCCAGAGGGTAAATACACAGAGGGAGCTGGGTCCCGGCTCAAGGGTGGGGAGTGGGAGCCAGCCACTGTCCACACCATCCTCTTCCTCCCCCCGGCTTCATATTCCTGGTCACTGAGTGAGGGCTGATGGCAACCAAGGTGTGCCATCAGCCTTTGGTGTGTTTCTGCTCTGATTTCCACCGCCTGCCTTCCCATCCTAACAGCACAGAGAAAGCTCAGCACATAGTTCTTATCATCTGACCCTTGGTACTAACAACTGAGAAATTTCTGAGCAATTAAGCACAAAGATAATTCCTCGTTTTAATTGCAGCTCCCCTCTGAATCAATCTGAATGTAATTTATACACACACATATGCACAAAATGAATAAATAATATTTAACCAGAACAAATAATTTAATCACAAGTTCTGAAAAACTAAGACAAAAATCCCACTCCTATTTTTTTTTTTCAAGATTTTTGGTGCTTCATGAGCTAAATATTCAGAATCTGTAGGCACAAGTGAGCCTTTACAAACACTCTTGGGGTTTTGTTTTAACTGAGAAGTCTGAAGAGAATTTTCATTTATATTCCCAATGCAGTATTGCTTTAAACTGAGAGGGAGCCAGACACAGCACAACAGTTCCCAACCATGAAACGTGTGGTCGACCAGCAGCGAGACTGGGGCCACCAGAGCTGCCACAAGAGCTGTGACACAGGGGCAGGACCCAGGAGGGAACTGGTTTTCCAGGAACAACCAGCTGTAGACAAGGGAACAGCCGTGTGAAGTTGGGCTAATGAAGAAGGAGCCCAGATAATTAATATTGCCATTTATTCCCACCCAACTTCAAAAAAACAAACTCCAACTTGCCGACAATCAAGAAATCACAACCAAACCCGCTCTAAGTCCCAAAGGCAGCATAAATTACTTGAAATATATTCAGTTTGTTAATATATTACAAAATTCTCCAGTGGGTTTGTTACACAAAAAGGGACGTAAGCATTTCTGAAAATATCATGTCTTTTAACCTCCTCCCACATAAACACCCTTCATAAACCAGCTGTTGCCAGGCAGCTTAAATCCTGTTCTCCAACAAGAAACAATTGTATTTTAACAACTTCAAACCTACCTCAACCTGCAGGAAACATAAGGAAACCCTGGAAATCCATATAGTTAAGACTTTAAGCGTAACACAATTAGCAAAAGGGGGCTCCGACCCTCCCTGCCCCGACGGCCAGTTGCCCAAACAGCATCCTCTCCTCTCCCCCGGGGGTCCTGCAGGATGCACCCAAGAATCATCCGCACTTTCACAGACTGGTGCATCAGACAATGGCTGGAATTGGGTCTTTAAAAAAAACAAAACACACCACCAAACACAAACCCCCCAACCTACCCAGACTTATTTTTGAAATTACATTTCCTCCATTCATCTCCTTTTTACCCCTTGAACCACCATCTACAATTTAGAAAACGGGCTTTTTTCCTGCTGTTTCCTACTGGCATTCGAATTTGAAGAGCTAAGAGGGGTTCATGTGACGAGGAGGGCCCAAAGCCAGGGTTTTCCTGCCAAGGGATGGTGCACATTTAACCCAGAGGTGCTACAAAAATAAAGGGGCTAAGATTAAACTCACACCTCCCTCTCTAACGTGTGAGTGCGCAACAGACCCTCAACTCGCCTGTGAACACAGCACTGCCTGCCGTGATCAAATCCCTCTTTATTTCAGGTACACAAAACACCTCAGTAGACTCCAAGAATTATTTTTTTCATGAGCTAAAATGTGAAATTTGCCTTTAAAATGACTAGTCTCTAGATTAACAAGCTCCAGCACGGCAAGTTTTCTGTATGACAGACCAGTGCTGGCTGCCAGGAGCATCTCCGGTCCAGAGCCGCTCGACGGCCGGGACGCTGCTGGGGAGCGCGGCAGGAGCAGGGGCACAGGGACACCTCACCGAGAGCAGCTGGTTGAGATTCCATGCTTTTTCTGGGGCTCGCTCTATGGGAATCAGGGAACCGGCTTTAAAAAGGCTAAAAAACACAAGGACAAGCATCTCATGTTTTTAAGAGCTTTAAGGCATTTTAAAGTAACAGCTGCAAAATTCCTGGCTCATACAGCCTGTGTAAGGGAGAGACATGATGATAAAGACATTTTATCTGCATTCAGTAAGTGCTCTGCCAAGTAAAGAACCTCTGACCAAACTGATGCTGAAATACCCTTACAGTACAGGGCGAAGGGAGTTTAATACCTCTCTTCAAGCATCTCTGAAGATGGACCTTTTTATAGCTATGTCATCCAAAATCCATCCGATCTTCATTTTTATGCTGCTGGACACAGTGCTTTCAGTGGCAGAGCAACAGCTAAAAGCAGTTCTCCATTTGCTCCTGTCCAGACAACAGGGGAGGGATAAACTCACTCTCCGTGTTGTGCCGAGCCCCCAGCTCCGGAGCAGCCCTGCCAGAGACAGAGTTCCTGCTCTCCCACGGCCAGGTGAGGGTCCCACTGACCCCCCTCTGCTCCAGAAGGGCCTCTGCAACCTCTCAGACCTCGCAGATTGAGTGCATTTGGTCTGGTTTAAAATCAACCCTGAGAACAGACTGGAGTCCAAGACTCCAGCAAAAATCAGGTAAGTGAGAGCAGCAGCGTTTTGGCTGACGGATCTCTCCTGACGGGAGCGGGGGAGACCTGAACGCCCTTTCCAAGGATGCCAGGCTTGGGAAGAAACCTAAACCCTCGGACTGGCCACACGCCAAATATGTGAGCTCACAATTTCACCGCGTACAAACAGGTTCCTGAAGGGACACGCAAGATGAAAATACTCAGCAGGAACTTTATTTCGGTCTCAATAGCACAGAAAGTCCCGGCTCCTATCAGTAAACAGCCGCCACCTTCCAGCCGATGAGATAAGCAGAGGCTATTTGGGCGCCCGCTCCCGGTGCAGCAGGAACACAATGAGGCCAAGGCGCCGCCAGGATCTTCCTTCCCGGTGAGTCAGCCCCGGCGGCGCGGAGCGGGGCCCGGCCGGCACGTGCTGCCAGCGGGCAGGGCAGCACCCACACTGGCACCCACACCGGGACGCAGGACCGGAGCGACCGCACCAGCCGGTCCTGGCCCCGCAGCCCCGGGGACGGACGGGCAAGGTCTGGATGCAGGGAGAGGGAGGGAGGGGACGGAGGAGGAGACGGAGAACCTGAGGGACAAGCCATGGCTGATAAACAGAGACTGCGCAAACGCGCAAAGAAAAAAAGATCAGAATCTGCAAAACAGGAGAACATCCAAGAAAGAGGAAAGGGGCAAAGACTGGGTGAAAAAATGTTATGGCACCTGCTTCGTTCCAGCTTCCGGGTACAAGACACACTCGCTGTCGCCCCATGAGCAAAGGCTTCTCCAAAATACCTCATATTTTAAGCTCTAAGTGAACTCAGTCCTTGTTTTTGAAAGCTTCCCAGAAATAGAGCAAAGTTATGCAGTATTTATAGCTTTTAAAGCCAGTTATGATTAATTTGAATCCCCAGACTCCCAGCTTCAAACCACAACCTCCATTCCCATCTTTTTCCTGAAGAGCAGAGGAAGGAGAGGGGGTCCAGCCGGAGGAAGAGGTGACAGCT
Organism: Gallinago undulata; assembly: GCA_026546715.1. Lineage (NCBI taxonomy): Eukaryota > Metazoa > Chordata > Aves > Charadriiformes > Scolopacidae > Gallinago > Gallinago undulata. Next base: position 15,838,825 of record JAOTQQ010000003.1, read on the forward strand.
CCCCTCTGCCCTCGGACACATCACGTAACCTTCCTGATCTCGGGGTGATGCTGGCTTTTATCTTCCTGGCATTTTAAAATGCAGAAGCTATCCCACAAGAGTCCAGATTTGTACAGTAAGGCATTAACCTGCGATTAACCCCTGAGCTCCCTGCAGACGGAGCAGTCACCCGCTCACCCCGGACGCTACAGAGGCAAGCACTGTAACTGCTCCTCTGCAAAGGGCACACCTTTAATTAGTTTGCATCAACATTCCAAATAGCAGGTCTAAGTTACTGTCTTTTTAAGCACTTATCAGCTGAATACAGGCTCCCCTGGCAGCTCTTTGCTGCTGTGGTGATGGCCAAGCCCCAGGCCCTGCTCAGGGGAGCACTCGGGAGGGTTTAACGGCCCCCGACAGACCGGACCCGCACGGCGCCCACTGGGGCAGCTGCCTGAACCTTGCTGAACGGCTCCAGGGGACAACTAGCCAGTTCAGCCAACAGCACCCATCAGTCCCCATGGTCTTCTATTGTACTTTGAGGGCGCTCCGTCAGCTGTGCTGTGCTTGCAGACGGCGTTCCACCGTGAATGGCCGCTGCTGTGCCTGTGGAACAACAACCCACACAGCCGTGGACAACGGGAGCCCTCTCTGCTGGGGAGCGGAAGGCCAGATTCCGCATCGCTTGGTTTTGAGAATTCATGACAATGAGGCACCAGGAACCAAAGTTGCTGTGCTGGGTGCTGGTTTCAGCCGAACCGCTGATTGCTGCAAAGCTGAGCGGCGCTGGCTTTGTCTGCCCAAGCTCTGCAAAGCTCACAGAAAGCTCCCTGTCTCTACAAGATCCTAGTGGGCTAAGCCTTTCCAAATGTTTTCCCAACGATATGGCACCAGCATGTCTGAAGAGCTGTCAGGCACCTGCACGCCATCCTCAGCCAGCCCGTCCCACGCCAGCAGCTCCCCCGAGCCCCAGTTGCGCTTCACAGCGTGACCGATGTGACCGAGGCCAGAAGCAGCCTCACTACAAAAGCCTGCCGTCCTCCATCAGAATGAAGAGTTGGGCCCCTTGCATTTGCTATTTGAAGTTAAAAAAGCAGAGTTTAAGACTTTCATTTAGACTGTTGTGCCCCGAGTGGCTGCAGGAGAGCTCTGGTAGCTCTTCCCTCCGGAGCCGGGGGACAAGCCCTTGCTCCCAGTGTGTGACGGGACACAAGACTGGACAGGACAGGACAGACTGCAGAGAGCTCTCTCGCAGGGAAGGTTCCCTCAGCACCTCTCCATGGTTGCTTTCCCCAGGGCGGTGTGAGGAGGTGGCTGCCATACCCTGCTGTCACCTCTCCCCATGGCCTGAGCAGGGGCTGGCAGCACTGCAGCAACTCTTCTGCCCTTCTGCTCCTTCCAGGAAGGCTGATGGAAACGGGGGCTCACCAATTCCAGAGCCACAGGACCTCCATGAAGAGGGCACTGCCAATATCTGACATTTAATTTAACTTCATTTCATTGAACCCTGTCACTGTGGGGCTGAGCAGGAAAGGGAATAGCTAGTTTTGGCACAGGGGCGAGACCATGTCTTTTTGGAGAGCCCTGAGAAAGCTGCATATCTCTTATTCTGGCAGACATGGGTTGGAGTGCTGGAGAAGGCAGGGTCAGGATACTGTCCACATCCGGTGCCCTGTCTTTCACCTTGACACAAAGTTCTGCAGGACTTTTGAGGGCAAAGCACTGTCTGGATAATATTAACTGCATCAGTGCACTCCTGGTCCTTTGGGACACCTTTCTAAACCTCTGTGGCATGACTTTTTATCTTGGAAACACCATGAAATAAACCTTTTTCTTGCTATTTCTTTACTGTACAAAAAGGGAGATGAGCAGCAAGATACCAGTATTTACAAAATCCTAAGCCTGCAAGACTCCCCATCTGAATCAGGCTGTGGGAACAGCCCGATGAGTCGTGGTCCCCAGGACTCTGCTCTGCAGCTCACAGTACCTAATTCTGAAACGAAGTACAGAAGTACATACCTGTACCGCTCCTCCTGCAGCGTCTGCATTATTAAAGAGTAATCCCTCTGATAGCGAACCTTAAGGTCCTCAAATGATTCTTCCAGTCTTGACTGTGTCTCTCGAATTTCTTGAATCTCATGCAGTATTGCATCAAACCCTGAGCTCTGCATATCCAGAGTGTTTGTTTTGGAGCTGGAAGCTCCCACAGGGCCCCCTGTTGTGCTGTTGGCTCCCACTGAGCCTGACGTGGCACTGGAGCAATCCTCTTCACTGCCATATTTTGGGCTCGACTGAAAGTTCTGAATAACACCTAGAGCCTTGCCTCCTGTCCCATCTTCCTGGCCTTCTTCTAAGGAGTCTTTCAGATTAGCAATGTTGTCTGCGCTCCCAAACTTGTTCCTTATGAGGGAGGCAATCTCCCGTGGCTTGGAAACCACAACTCCTGCTGCCGAGTGCGTGGCTTGGGAGAAACTGGAAAGCCCACCTTTGACACTGTCAACTACTCCCTCACTGAAGCCCGTGACTTTTGCTCCAACATCTTTCAGACCCTGGTGCATATCCCTGAAGACATCCTTCGGCTGCCGAGGGATCCCATTCTGCTCAATCTCTCGCAGCTTTCGATGGTAATGTTCTAGTTTCTTCTGCAGCTGCAAGATGGTCTGGGCCGACTTTTGATTTTTCTTCTCAAACACTTGTTTAATGCGGGCACTCTGCTGCTTGTCTGCGTTGTTGGCCAGTTTCAGGTACTCTGCCACGTTGTCATCGCGGGCCGTTTGTTCGATTTTGATCTGCTCGGTCAACTTCAGTATCTTCTGTTGCAGGTGTGTGATAGCCACTTTTGTCCGCTGAGGGTCTGGGGTCCCGTCAACAGAGTCAGCATTGATGCTGCCATCGGTGCTGGAGGCCACTGCACTGGAGGTCTGTGCGAGGCTGCTGACTTCCAACCGCTCGATCTGGGCAGGGAGAGAGAGAAACGTTAAGTGCCGATCACCAGCTTCACTAATGCAAACCCTTTCCTTCCTTGTGCCAGCCAACTCAGCAAGGGGATGTAATTCTGCAAAAACGCACCTTTTTTCAGTTGGGCAGGGTAGGGTACCAACCTACTGAGCTCCACGTGCTCTACAGACATCAAGTAAAAGCTGAGAAAAAAGCTAAACCCCTCATACTTAAGCCAACTTAATAGCCACCAACAGCCAAAAACTCAAGCACAAAGCAGGAGAGGGCACCCAGGATGGGCAGGCTGAGCTCTCGGAAGTGTTGGTGTAAGGGCAACAGCTCCATCAGCCGGCAAGTGGGAAGGGCAGAAGGTAACTGGGAAGGAGCAGAAGGTAAACTGGGAAGGAGCAGAAGGTAACTGGGAAGGAGCAGAAGGTAACTGGGAAGGAGCAGAAGGTAAACTGGGAAGGAGCAGAAGGTAAACTGGGAAGGAGCAGAAGGTAACTGGGAAGGAGCAGAAGGTAAACTGGGAAGGAGCAGAAGCCACACAGACCAAGTGCACAGGAACCAAGTTACTCCCAGCGCTCCATCTGCTCGTCCCAAAGCGAGCGGTAACAAAACTCTCGGCCGCCCCGCGGCTGCAGGAGCCCTGCCCCGGGCCGGGGGGGGCCACCGACTGCCGAAGCACAAACCCCGGTTTTAGCCCATGAACAGTAAAATGCCGCTTCAGCAGGAACGGGCCCACTGCGGCACGGCCACCGTCCCGTCCCGTCCCGTCCCGCACCGTCCCGCTCCCGTCCCCGCGGTACCTTGGCCCGGCGGAGCAGCAGCGCCCGCTCCCAGTGCATGGCTCCGGCCCCGCATGGCCCCGCCGCCGCCGTCGCGCCACACCTGGGCCCAGCCACGCCCCGCGCCGGCCTCGCGGGGGGCGGGTGTGCGTCCGGCCACGCCCAGCGCCGGCCACGCCCCGCCCGGCCGTGGGAGGGGTCGGGCGGCCGCGGGCTCCGCAGCGGCGGCGGGACGGGACGGGACAGGGACAGGGACAGGGGCGGCGGGATGCGGGCAGAGACCGGCCGCCCCGCCCGGTCCGGCAGCGTCCTGAGGTAACGTCTGCAAACGACGCTCGGTGCCGCTCCCACGGACATTTCAGAAAACAACCCCAAAACTGCTGTAATTGTTCTTAAACCGCGCAATCCCAGCTCCGCCGCCCGCAGAGCCCTTGCGTGAGCTGTCTGCTCCCCCGCACCTCCGGCAAACGAGCCCCACGGCGCCCGCCCGGCCGCCCCCGGGCTGCACCCCCCTCCTGCAGAACACGGTCCGTGTTCGTCTCCCGAATATACACTTTACAACCCAAAAACCGCTACTGGAGTTAACGCCTCCCTCTGTTTCCAGCGTGCTGCGGCTGTGATCTCACGCCACCCCGCAGCCGCGGCTCCTGCCCACGCACAGCCCCGCACCCGGGCTGTCTCCCTGCGTCTGTGACGGACAAAACCCAGAACAGCTCCAGGAGAGAACATCATGCTGGGATTATTGCTGTATAATTACCAGCTGTGTGGATATTATTCTGGAATAACAAGAAGGGGTTTTTCCAATTAAAAGGCAAACAGCTGTACAAAGTGCTATTCTGGAACAGAACTGAGATAATTTAAGCACTTTCTCGCTATCGACAAGGCTTTGGAAAGGGAAGACTCAGCACAAACCAGGTCCCTCAGAACTCTGGGAATTGCTGGTGCCATATTATTGATTTAAGATGACTGGCAATCTGTCCTGAAAAGATGCTGGTAATTGAAATATTGTAATGGTCAATGTTTGTATGAAAACAGGGATCACAATCCAATTAGTCAATCTCCCCTGCAATACAATTTTCCAGTCTATTGACCCAGTCCAGAAGGGCTGAACCTGCACTGAAAACTGCCTCGGTGTTGTGCCACGGGTGGAATGGAATCAGGTGAGACCTCCTGCTTTCTCCCCCTCAAGATCTGACCAAATTCCCAGCACTTCGAACACCATCAGCCTTCATCTCCTGTACAAGTTTTTCTATGTATCTTTTTGGCAACACGCAGCCCAAAAAGCAGGTAGGTAAATTCTCATGTTTCCAATGGACTCATTCCTGTATATTTGTCAATGTGGAATACCGTGTATTATTTTTCCTTCTAAAAGCAAAAATGGCAAACTGCACTAAGGAGAAGATTTAGAGAAAGTATTATCCTGACAGTGTCCAGGATTGAGCCCCTTTAGATTGAAGACCTGGGGAAGGCATCTGTAGAGAAGTACACAAACATCTCTCCAACAAACCATGTGTCACATGAAGCAGAATCAATGTTTTGGATGCTGCTGCAGCTTCCACTGGATTAGTGACATCCCCAAATTTGCACTGGTTCCACAAGTCCTGCACTTCAAAAGAGCTGTCTTTTTAAGAGGTATGAAACCAAGAGCCTGACAGCCTACGGCTGTGGAAAAGCACAGGGACAGGGCTGTCATCCTCAGTGGCTTGTCATTACACTGTAATTTCTCATTTGACCCTGCCTTTTTTCCTAATTTCTCTCTAGTTCAGTATTTGTACAGTGCAAGAAATGTACTGAGGCCATAGGCCATAGGTCCCAGTATCACTATAGATCCACATTAAACCCTTTAGACACACCTTTGTACAAAGCCATGCACGGAATCCCCGTGAGGTGCAACGGGGAGATCTTTCAACACCACGAATTTCTGTGAGGTACCTTCAATGTATTCAATTAAACGTGATCGACAGCCAGAAGTCACCTCCCTGTGTGACACCTGCAGCACGAGATCCTTTAAACATCTGAGTCAAGGTGATGTCAACCCAACAGTCCCGTGCGCAGACAGCGTGCAGTGTCCCTGCTGGACCTGATAAAAACATACCATATTGCAAAATAAAGTAAACAAAAAAAGGAATACAAATTACTCTGCCTGACCCACGCGGGTGATGCAATAAGCTATTTATGATCTACAGTTGGGAGCACTTTTTCTAAGGCTTTGCTTTTTAAAGGATGTACAGAATCACAGACCAGTTGAGGTTGGCATGGACCTCTGGAGGTCACTGGTCCAGCCCCCTGCTCAGGCAGGGCCACCAAGGGTCACCCGTCCAGGACCGTGTCCAGGTGGCTTTTGAGTGTCTCCAAAAATGGCAATTCCACATCCACACATGACATCTGTGGCTATCTCTGGGATACACCTTTGGAGCTGTAACCCTTCCGTCCACCTGCTGCAAGATGCCACGCGTTTGACACCACCAACTCTTTGGCTCACGATTCATTTCAAACTGCACGTTTGGAGCACTGCAAATCCCGTGTAACAGCGCACCTGAGGGGGGAGATCTCTGTCTGTCCACCTCAACTGAATGCAGACAGAAGATCCAGACGCTGCTGGCCTGGACCACCCCTAGACACCCAGCTGACATCTCCGGAGCCACCCCAGCAGCACCCAGGGCACACACGAGCTCAGGCCTGGGCTGCTCTGCCGAGGAGGAATGGCAGAAAAACAGGGAACAGGCCCAGAGTGACTTCTGGTGACACACGGTCCTGCAAACATTACCGCCTGCGTTAATCTTCAGAAACTACAGCAGCTTTGCACTTTTACAGGTTCTGCCCACCTACCCACGGACGATGGGGTCATCACAGCCAGCAACTGCTCCGAGCTGTCCCCATCAGGCTCCTCAACCCAAACCAGAGGCAGAACTGGCTCGGGGAAGCACACGAACAGAGGGGCAGCTCAAGGAAGTCCTGGTGCCTGTTTTTCATAGTAGAGCTCATGGGTTAGGTTATAATTTGGGTTTCTAAAAGAGATAAACAGTCTTTGCCTGCAGGCAATTAACCCTCAAAATGGCAGGAATATCATCCCACCAAGAGAAAACAAAAATTAAAAACGACCCTGAAAAAAGCACAAGAAAAAATTCCAATACAGTCCCTTTGCCTGCTTGAGATCACAGCCGGGGCAAGGAATCACCACTGGTGACACCGAGAGGAGACGGGGCGATACCTTACAGCAGTTAAACCACCGCGAGTGACAGTGACTGTGGCACGTGGCACATGGCACCTCTACTGAGACACAGCGTGGTCCCAGCACCCCCGCTGGGAGCGTCCCCATGCTGCGGGATGGGGAGACACAGACCCCGGACGGGGGACAGATCCCCGCAGAGCGCTCCAGGGTCCCAGGCGCGGAGTGTCCCCTTTCTCTGGAGGCAGCTCCTGCCCGGTGGGGGGCTGGCACAGCAGGGACCTCCCCGCGGGCCGAGGTGGGAAAGAACCCAGGGACCGGCCACAGCCCAGCCCCACGGGACTCGGGCATGTGTTTGTTGTGAATAAGCCCCAGAGCTGGCTCACCAGGAGGCCCCACGGGCTGGGTGCCAGCAGGGCTTGCAGGGACACCACGGGGCGCTCCAGCTGGTGCCGAAGGGAAAATGCACCCCGCTGTGGCTGAGGGGCACATCCCAGCTCTCTCCTGCAGCCTGGCATTGGGTAAAGCCATCTGCATGGGACTCTCCCACCACCCTGTTCACCTCCCTCAGTGTGAAACAGAGACGTGACTTCGCGTGCTGCTTCAACGGTCACAAACACAGAGTTTAGCTACAAAGCAACCAGCTGCATTTTCCCCGTACCTCTCCGCGGCAGAAATCCCTGAAGGAGACCAGCATCTCAGCTTCAGCCGTGGCAGGGGGGCAGTGGAAGGTGTTGCTGCCACATGGGGACCAACTTGCTGTATCAGCAAGAACCACACATGGCATCTGTCACCCCCACTGTCACCCGCCACACCAGGAGCCCCAGGACAGCCTCCATCACCACAGCATGATGGCCAAGAGCTTGGTGGTCTAATTCACTGTTCTCCAAAGCCACAGAGCAGTCAAGAAGAAAATTGGCGGTGGTGGTTGAATAACCAGGGCACTAAGATCCACATCATGGGTAAGGAATGTCCAAGGGAATGAATAAAACAATCTGAATGGAAAAATAGGAAAGAACTGAACTATACCCAAGGGTTTGCAGGAACTTGATTTTTGAAGTGAAAAAGGATGACACAGCAAAAGATATGGCCAAAGTAACATTCATGGATGTTTATTTTAGCAGCTGTAGATTTTTAATCAAGGAAAGACTGCCAATCAGGCCAGAAGTTACAATAATAAGGATAGGAAATGAGGTAAAGCTGAACAAAAATTAAGTATAGGAACTGGGAGGGGAGGGTGGATCTGGAATAAGTTTATCAAGCTTTTATCAGAATGTGACAATATAAAATGACAGGGTCTTTTTGTGTTCATGATTTTTTGGGGTTGTTTTTGTTTAAAAAAACCCCTCATTTTGATTTCTGCAGTATGTCTGAATCACATTTCATTACCTTAGAGACAAAATGATTGTTAACACTTCCCAGAGATCAGCTTGGGGGTGTTTTTGTGCTTCAAGCTGCTATCTGATAAATATAGATTATTATTGCATCTTACATACTAATTTGTAAAGAACACAGTTTAATTTTCAGATTGCAAGTTAAATTTGACTTGCAGAACAATGGAGCAAACTGGGTCGGGGAGCATAAAACGGCCACATGCAAGAGCAAGGACTTCCCCTTTTTTTGGGAGATTTTCCTCTCTTGAAGCTTAACATGCAAGTCATCTCCAAGTATTTAGTCTAAGAGGTTCCTGTACACAATCACAACTACTGCACTTCAACGCTTACTTCATTTATTTTTATTTATTTTTAGTTGTAGTATTTCCTGCAGGTGCAACATGGAATGTGACTGACTATAACCAAAATTCATCCCAGAAGCAGAGCTTCAGAGTTGATCCAATCAACAGTTAATACAAAATAATAAATATTTCAAACCAGCAGAATTCATGTTTCCTGTGGACGTATTTCTTTGTCATTCCTGTGCAGCATTTCTTAACTTATTGTCCCCTGATTTAAAGCCTTCCTAATAAAACTGACACACACACATCAGCCAATACTTGCCAGAGAGCCAGGCAATAGAGCTGGCTTCAGAGATGCCTTTCCTCTTCAAACGTGGCTTCTTGTTTAGCTCCACGTGCTGCCACTCTGGCATCAATTAAATCCAGGAGACAGCCCGAGGTGGCAAACCGAGCCTGTGAGAGAGCAGGGGGAGCAGGGGGGGCAGCGTCCTGGGCCGCACACCCACGGCACGTGCCTTGAGAGCACTCAGCCATGAGACATCAGAGGATGGTGCGCTCAGGGGTGACCAGCACCCAGCAGAGGAAGGCAACGGGCACTCCTCTAGAAATCCACAGCAAACACAGGATTAACGGGACACTGAAATCACTATGCTCTGTCAGTATTCTTGTCAAAAGCGAGAATCTCCTCTAGAACTCCATCTAGAGACAGATCTTACTGCAGCAGCATCTCCACAGCTCAGCGTGAAGAGCACAGCCACCCTGCCAGCAGAACAGGGACCTGCTCTGGAGAGCAGAGAACAGGACATCCCATTCCCGCTGGTTCTCCTCCAGCTCGCCAGCGGTGATGGCCTGATGTTACACCTGCCAAGATGCAAAGCATGCAGATCTATCAACCTCAGATGTGGGATATAAATAACCCCCTCCCTCCTCACTGCCCTCTACCATGGCACTTGGTGCCACTTCAACCCCGCATCTCTGAGAGAGCTGTTCCCAACAGCCACCTGTGTGTCACCGCTGTTACGGAGACTGATGGATGCAGAGAGAAAGGGCACACGTCCCAGTACAGGACACCCAGATCTTCCTGAAGGAAAATAATGAGTCTATTAAATAAATGTGATTAGACATACATGCTCCAAACGTGGCAGTAACACCAAGCAATTTCTCAGCCTTGTCTTCTGCAGATGATAACAAATCCCAGGCAAACGTTCATTTATGGCAAAGGCAAACAGCAAAAAAAGTTCTGGATCCCATATTTCTCTTTTCTCCAAACAGTGGAGCTACAATGCACCGGAGAGCTCACTGCAACAGCTCAACGAGAAATATCTTCTCTTTGGCACTGGAGATCAGAGTGCCAAAGCCCTTACTGTCTCCCTTCGACATTAAGGGGGGGGGGGAACATGGCTTACTGTTAACTCCGACCCGAGAAAGGGCGATGCCCAACTACACAGCCAAAGGAAACCAAGGAAAAGCACTGATTCATTTCTGAAGGTCATGGGCTCCAGGGGAAGCGGTATGCTCTCACTCTTCTTTCACCTGGAGGTAAAATGATTCTGCAGTTTGTTTACTACTTCCCGAAAATCCATTTTGCACAGCTAAAACAGCAAAACAAGAGGTGACATTTAGACAGCTACAAATCCAAACGTCTCTGACGTAGAGCTGCATCTACCACCCCTTCGTTCCTCGCTCCCTGTATCACCCCGGCCCCCCCCAGCCAGCCCAAACAGAGCCCCCCGACAGCAGCACCTCGTCTCTCTCGGCTGCAGATGCAACACTCGCTCAGACAGGAGCCCTCCTCACGCTCCCCAGCCTCCGGAGCCAGGAAAAGCTACAGAACGGACAAACCCGGGGCCTCGGCAGCGGGGCCCGGGGGAAGATGCAGCGTCTCGGGGGCCGGGGGCAGGGCCGGGGGCAGCCCCTCACCTTGGCGGGCTCGCACAGGTCCCTCTCGCAGCAGACGCAGGTACAGCAGCACCACATCAACATCCCCGCCCGCCCGCGGCCAGCCGCGGGGACCGGCACAGGCGGGGCTGCCGCCGCCGGTCCCTCCCACCCGGCCCCGGGGGCCGCCCGCCCCCGCCCCCGCCGGCATGGCCCTGCCCGGCGGCACCGGCAGCACGGGGGGGGGCCGCTCCGGCGGGGGCGGGACCGGGCTGCCCGGCGGGAGATGCCGGCCGCCCGTCTGCGGCTGCGTGTGACAGACCCTGCGTGTGACACCCTGCGTGAGTGTGACAGACCCTGCGTGTGACAGACCCTGCGTGAGTGTGACAGACCCTGCATCTGACACCCCTGCGTGAGTGTGACAGACCCTGTGTGTGACAGACCCTGCGTGTGACAGACCCTGCGTGTGACACCCTTGTGTGTGACAGACCCTGTGTGTGACAGACCCTATGTGTGACACCCCTGCGTCAGTGTGACAGACCCTGTGTGTGACAGACCCCGCATGTGACACCATGTGTGACAGACCCTGCATGTGACAGACCCTATGTGTGACACCCCTGCGTGAGTGTGACAGACCCTGCGTGTGACGGGCCCCGTGTGTGACACCACGTGTGACAGACCCTGCGTGTGACACCGCCCGGACGGAGCTGCCCCCTGCCCCGGCCAGGCCTGACCCTGCCTGTAAAGCCGCAGGTGCCGGCTGGGGGGTGAGGGGCAGCAGGCTGGGGGTGTCAGCGGGGCTGGGGTGACAGGGGCCAAACACCACCCTGGGCAGCGAGGGTCACCCAGAGCTGAAAATGGGGATTCAGGGATACACAGCGGGGTGTCAATCCACCGGTAAACTGTCTGCTCTCTGCACAGCACCACCGAAACGCTGCTATTTAATCATCACTAAATACAACTTTCAGAAGATTAATGTGATCTCCTAGAAGGCTGAAACACTAATTAGAATGTAATTGTCACAGGAGGACTCGAGCACAAAACAGAGCCCACAACAGCACCCTAAGCACAGCGCTCAGATCCCCATCACCCTGTGGGCGCTGCCCTCGGCCTCCCCGAGGAAGAGAAGGTGTTTCCCTGCCGGAGCAAAGCTCCTGACCCGGTGACACACGGCCGGCCACCCTGCGCCCGCAGACACCCCCGCGAAAGCCACCCTCGCCCCCACGCACAGCTCCCTCTGCTCAGACACTGTCTGTTGCTCATCCAGGACACAGACAGAGGGTGACAAAGCCAAGCCAGATATAACCCAAGTCTGACATCTTCAGAACCGTTAATTCCAAGTATGCCAGGTGCTCCCAAGGCTAAAGTGCCAGAAACTGCCAAAAATGACAGATGGAAAGCAGATTTTAGGGGTGACCTGCAGCAGGTCTGCTGCCAGCAGGGACACGGCACATCACTGTCCACATTCTCTCTCTGTCCCTTTGAGCCAGGTGACTCGTGGGGCTCCAACAGACATTAGAGTGGTTGGGTTTGGTAGGTTTGGGATTTTCTTTTAAAAAAATAATTCTCTTAACTTGCAGTAATGGACAGGTAAGGTGAAGAAATTCTGCACTAAAATGTTAGTTCATAAAATATAAATTTCACCAATGTAACAGAGGAGATAAATCTTCACTGACTCAGAACATGTGCAATGTGGAAGAAAAATATTACTAAGAACAAAGAGCTCTCTGAAAATTTATAACTTTACAGGAATATTAGATACTGAGATTCTCTGATCACAAGAGCACTGCTCTAACAAACGGCACACAGGATTCAACCCAGCAAAGCTGCTGTAAAGAAGGCTTTTAAAAAAAGGAATGCTGGTGTTACTCACTGACCTTTACCAAAGGAGGATCCCACCGGCGATCTGCAGAATCCCTGAAACCAGCCCTTCGCCCGGGGCAGGGGAGTTCCGAGGGTTGCCCAATGCTGTGTGTCTGTCAGGCATCTCCTGCCCCCTCGGCTGCACCCAACCAGCAGGGACAGGCCAAACAGCATCCATCCATCCATCCATCCATCCATCCATCCATCCATCCATCCATCCATCCATCCTGTCGCAAGAGCATGGGGAGAAGTCTCTGCTAAAAACAACCATCCAGGCTAAATACAGAAACTGAAACCATTTCTGCACTTGATCAAGTTCAGGGCACACACCAGATCTGGCATTGCAATCTAACACTAACACAACGACAAGAAATTAAAAAAAAAAAAAAAAAGAGTTAAGATTCGCTTTTTCAAGGAAGCGCCTTACATTCTTAGGGCATATTTCAATGGTGAGAGAGAGTATCTACACTGCAAACCTCCGGATTTCTAAGACTTTTTATCTGTTAATGGTAGCAGACCCCATCTAACAGAGGTGAAAGGAAGGCAGGGGAAATTTCTTGCACAGAATGTCATTAGCCTCATTTAGGAAGCAGTTTGTGTTGGGTACAACCTACCCAAATCCACAGGAATTCTACTACTATTCCGCTAGACCATTTCACCGTGTAATACAACAAACAAATCCATGAAAATCCATGAAAATATGTTCATTATTCTACTTAATATAATCATTCAGCTTTCAGGAGCTTTACACAGCAATAAACCCAAACCCAACCTACCAGGCTGAGTATCACCTCCATTAAGAGGCATCTCTTCCGCTCCCCTTGGAGGAGGAAGGCTTCTTCTCCTCAGCAGCCTTTGTTACACCCCCACGGGCAGCGCCGATGTCCCGCGCTGTTAACGGGAGACTTCTCCACCGCCAGCAGCAAGGGCCACGCAGTGACCGGCCGCATCCGCGCTCTGCAGCCCGTCCTTCCTGGAGTTACTCGGTAAAACCAGGAGGGGCATGGGGCCAAATGAGCTTTGATACAGCTTAAAAACTTACGGAGATTAGATGCTCATATGACCCCTACAACAAGACGAAAACTTTTTCCAATACCCCTTAAACCAAGAGGTTTAGGGAAAAAATAATGCAGAGGCTAGATCCATATATCTGGGGAAATCTGAATGCTGCCAAATATAAAGTAATGCAAAATATGAAGTGATAGAGTGAGTGGAAAATTCAAGAACTGAGTTGTGATCATTCCTTCACCGAACCATTCCCTAATGTGGTGCTTAGACGGTGAAGAGAAGGCAACCTCCGTGCCCTCTCCCCCATCCTGGGTATTTCCCGCAGGGAGATGCAGTTGTTGCACGCCCGAGGTGCACATCCATCCGATGGGAGAGAAGCTGGCACTGGCAAGGTCTTCACAGCAACTGAGCAGTGTCTGGCACCAGTGAAACTGGGAAAGGAGGACACGAAAACCTAACAGTTACAGAGGAGAAAGCCCTGAACCTGGAGCGGCAGCAGAGTCTAGAAGGCAGACTATAATTACCTGCGGGAAACTGGGCCAGCACCACAGCAGGACACCCTTGATTTGTCTCCAAGTCCCCAACAGGCACAAGGAGCAGAGGGCCAAGGACTGCGGGGGCACCCAGGACCCTGCCATCCCCAGGACCCGCCCCCAGGAAACCCCCGGTGCCGGAGTGTGGCTGAGTGCTGGTCCCCCCCAAGTGCCAGTGGTGCCCGCGGCTGCCGTCCATCCAGCGGGGGCCCACAGTGTGCGGGCACACGGCAGGGAAAAATCAGATTCACAGTTTGCTGGTTCCTGTGATAAATACAACACAACTTTGTCCTGTCACGCCGGGACGTTGCTGTGGTCTGTATCCCTGAACCCCACGGCTGGCTCTCGAGCCCGCTGCAGGCGAAGGCAGGGGAACAGCGGGGACAGCGGCACCAGCAAAAGCACCATCCCAGACCCTGCCTGCTGGTGCCAAACCCACCTCCTCGTCAGAGCCCACCCTGGCACAGCCCTCGGCAGCAGGAATGGGATCGCTCCGTTTAACACATAAGATCAGACAGGAATATTTGGAGACAGGGAGAATGGCTCTGAACTCACCAAGTGCAAACCAGAACCTTCAGTAATCTGTCACAAAGCAAACGTAGGGTTGTTTTTTTAACCCAGTATTGAAACTAGTTATTAATTGAGGTCCTGGGTTTGGTTACCTGTTCAGACACAGGCTTTGTACTTGTACAGGACTTACTTCTCAGTGGTTGGGGAAGGGTTACCAAGAGGCCAACCTGGCACTTGCACACAGCATTTCAATAGAAGGAGAATTAAGTTGGAGTATCATCCCTCTCCACTCTCTCTGGGCACAGGAAAACCACGAGGCTCATGAAATCAAAATCTGCTTTGAACCTTCTGAATCAGGTTCTCCAAGGGAGGGGTGGCAGGTAAGAGGGAGGAGGGCCAGAGAGCCAAGCAAGTGCTGTCAGCCAAATTACACGGTGGTAAATGCAAGCACTCGGTATCGGCACATCAAATTACAAGTATCAGATGAGGCATCTAGAGACATCCCATGACAAACATAATAGATAGGAAAAAAGAAATCAAAAAAATCAGACTCGGCCTTCTCTCATGCCCAAATGATTTAATCTCTTCTTCTGCATCACATGCAGACAGACGCAACCACAAAGGTCAGACCAGGCTGGGAGACTCCCCCCGGGGAGGGACACAGACACAAGCACAGGGCAAACACACTCGAGCAAAACTGCACCTCTTACCAAAGTCTTACCAAGACCAACTGCACGTCTTACCAAAAACGAGGTTAGACCAAGACAAACTCATCAGCTTCCAGCTGTGCAAGGACTTCTGCAATGCAACTTCCGTGTCTTTACACATCTGGAAATTCTTCACGCTTCCAAGTGTAGTTATAAAGAGGGAAAACTTAGCTAGTTACATCAGGGAAAAATTTCCACCTTTAAACGTGGAAGTGGAATCCTGAATGTTCTTTATAAAAAGCCAGCTGAGGAACCTGCTTCCATCAATATGTCACTCCCAGTAATTTTAAGACTAAAACTTCAAATAGAGAATCCCTTCTAAACGTAAGTGTTGAACGGCCATTTACATATGGCTGATGCCCTCCCCTCCAAGGACCGTGGAATTACAAAATAACTGCGGGACAGAAGGGACAGTGTGGCTGAGGGGGGGAGCAGGCCCCAGAGGAGGCGACACACCGTGAACGTGACACATGGGGAGCCAACACACGGGGAAGGAGGCACAGACTGCGAGGGGGTGTGCGTACATCCATATGCACCGTGATGATACAAGGGGGGTGTGTGCACACACGTGCGGAGAGGGGAGGAAGGGGAAAAGCAAAGGGACAGTTGATTATTACAACTTATGACAGAAGGAATTCCTTAGCAGGAACACATGTGAAACATGTATTGCATCCAGCAGCTGATGCATGGATGTCTATGTCAGGTTTTCATTTCCTGAACTGTCACTCACGGAGTGATAGCTTTTTGAGTTAAATCAATTTCTTCATCATGTCCTTTTTGTGCCTGACTAAATTTGTGGTTGTACATTGTAAATACTTTTTCATGTCCAAGCTAAACATAATATGTACTTATCAGAATACACGTGGATTGTATAGCGCATACATTAGTTTTATCCACTTGCAATTGTAAAATAGTAGAATTATTGCAAATTTCACAGTTTTCAAATTAATAATCTATATTGTCTAGTGTGGGTTTTCTGCCAGTTCAACTAACTATCAGCCACTGAGCATGGAGCACACAGACTGAAACCAAAGCTCATCTAAATCAGCCAACATTGCCAGAGTTCAAATGGGACTGCACACCCAACATCAGTCAGCTCATTTTCAGGACTTCAGAAAGAAAACATTCTTTCTAAAGTCCAAAGAATTCATAATGCTCCTGATCTGCTTGAAACACAACAGGCTCAGCTTTCTTCCAACTAAACTAGGAAATCTCCCCTAGATAAATGACCGTATTTTTACATAAGGTGTACAAAACACCTGCTTCACAGTGTATTTAAAGATTGCTTCAGCTCCAAAGGACTCTCACAGACAGGAGGAAGGGGGACGCTCAAGCAGATTAACTCCTGTACTGAAACACGGGCTCCCTGGAAATGCAGGTCTTCAGGAGCCATCTCACACCTCGTACTACCACTGCAAACCCTGGCGGGGCACTTGAACCCACCAACAAAAACCATCCTCCTCCTTCCCTCTTCATTAGCTCGTTCCTCAAGAACAGTCAGCTTTGTGGCTTTTTCTATGTCAGGGTAAATGGGACCCTTAACAGCAGCAACAGGCACACAGCTCATCTCTGCGATCTTCCAGCTCCATTTGGGAAGTGCTGCAGACACCACAACGCACAGAGAAGTTTTCCTGTCCTATAGTCCCTGTGATGGCCATCAGTGACCAGGGTCACATCACTGCCTGTCTGACGGTCTTAGTTCTCTGAGAACATTTTTCCATGTACTTGCGGTAGTGGGATTTCAGCCACACTGGAAGTATCAGCTGAATAAAATATAGGAGAGGAAAGAAAAATAGGAAAGAGACAGAGACCTCATTTGTTGTGCTCAGGAAAACTTCTGGACCCACAAAAAGGTATTCTCTCTCAGGAAAGGAAACCTTTCTCCCTAACTTTTTAAAAGGTCGCTACTTACTGCTTTCAGGACAAGGAGGATCCCCCTTAAAAAACACTGACTTCAAAATATTTGTTGGACAAATAAAAGATATCTTCAATGTAAAAAGACACAACACAATAATAGTTTGCGATGAAGGTTTAAAATGGGCCATATTACCTACTATTTCTCTTCACAGCTGGTAAAGCACTGAGCCTTCAGGTAAAAATCTCAGAAAGCCAGTTACTGACAATTAAAGCTGAACATACAATCCAGTAAGCCATTTCAGCCCAGGTTTTGTAACTGTTTTGCAGCTGCTGACAACCTTGTAAGCACTTCAAGCTGAACAAGGATGTCTCTTGGTAGGAGGCCTTGATGTCTTCAGTGCAGATGGAGGACAATGAAATCAGACTTTGGCAAGTAGTGGGAGGAACAAATGGAGTTTCAAAATAATTTTATTTAAAAACCTACTTGAATCTTTGCATCTGTTCCTGCAATATGTGATATTAAATATTTAAAAGCTCTCTAAGAACTGAATGTTCACTTTCAAGTTTTGTGCAGATACAGAAGTTGGTTGTAGTTAACTTTGAATTCACAATTTTGGTAAATTTCCACAGAACTCCTAGAAAGAGCAACACTTAGTAATGAGATTTACATCCTCTAAACTTACCAATGCATACTAACAGGATGTAAGAGTATCTACATATTTAATTAATTTACAGTATTTGGCTCAAGTAAACAGGTGGAAAAGTTAAACAGCTTGCCACTACAAAGCCTGAAAAACAAAAAATGAACACATACTAATGAAAATTCAAAGGCCCAAGATTTGCCTTTATTGCCTAGAATTGTACACAGCCAGTGAAGAAGAGTTAATAACCAAACACTACTCCTGGATCAATAATCTCAGTGATACTAGGCATCTTGCCTGAAGCTTTCTGGTTAGTTATGTGGTGATTAGTAAGTTTCTGCAGAGATCTAATCACAGCACCATTAATCCTCATCACTGACAGGGAGAGCCCGCCCCCATCCCCGCTGCCCAGGGACAAGGGCTCAAGCACCGCAGCCTTCTGGCTGGCACATACAAATTACAAAACGGTGTGTGATTATAAAAGCTGCAATAACCTAATGGTATATGGTACCGTTTGGATCAGAAGCACTTTAAGCTAATGCATTATTTAACGTTTACCTCCTAATTTAAGCTCCTAGACTTCAAAGTCACTGCACAGAACTGGAGTCCCCCTCCTCTGCACGTACCCACTGGGATAAAGTTAGCGTTGACTCTATTTGCCTTTTTTAGATTTTGCTCAAAGGATGCTCCGTATAGGACTTGCTTTCCTTGCTACTGTTTGCAGTTTCGTGCCCCGGTTTTAATCAACATAAGAAAAACAGCCCTTCCTTTCCCCATACACCTTTCCAGAACTATTCTAAGTGTTTCTACTAGCTCTTAATAACGAGAGAGAGGGGGCTCTGTCCACGCACACTGCACCCCACAGCCCTGACGTGAAGTGTGGTTTCAGAGCCGGCGTATGCCCAGTCCCATCACTGGGAGCCTCGGGGCAGGACCACAGCAGGCTGCCAGGATGGAGCTCAAACCCCAGGTACCACCACATGCCGACCCACGGCCGAGCTGTTATCGGCCAGCACGTGGCTCCATGAACTGGGCTGGAGAGCGAGCTTGTAGGCACAGGCCTAGGGGCCTCACAGGCCTGAGAGCATAGGCACAGGCAGAGCATCCTTCAGGAAGCTATGGACACCAAGGACAGTTTCCAAGGACATTCTCCTGATTCCTGCTGCACCGCTTCGGCCTTCCCACAGCAGTGATGAAGCAGTCTGGTTGCCACCTGTTTGCATACATGGTTAAAATTATGTCCGTTTAGAAAAAGTCACCTTCTCCTGATGGCGTCCCTACTGTGTCACTCATTCTGTGACAGCTCTGGGTCCCCTCAAATGGCACCAAATGCAAAATCTGAGCAGTCATAGTCCAGTTCCAACTTTAAACATAGCCCAAGATTTAATACACCTGATTAGGGAATGGGTGACAGTCTTTAAAAGGTTTTAGTCTTTTTTTTTTTTCCCCCAATAAGCAGTGAATTGGTTAACCTGCTAGAAATCTGCATATAAAAAACCATCTTCCTTCTTCCTGACATGGTAGAATACAAAATAAAGACTTTTAGTATACTATGCAACATCACTCTGGTTCAGCAGAAACCACAATCAAGGCAAAATGCCCAGTCTGCGTAAAGGATTAAGTTTACCAATAAAGCTGCAATCTAAAAACTGCATAGCGATGAAATGGAAATTTTCCAAGTAGGCTCCTTGTTTTATTTCTCAATTCTGCTGGCACGAACATCATCACAGCATCTGATATAAGTCTGATACAGAATGCACTCACCCCCCCAAAAAAACACTTATTTTAGCCTTAACTCTATGTTTTCCCCAACAACAACTTGGAAAGGCAAGCAGCTGTGGTTGAAATTGCCTTCATTTCCTTTAAACAAAATTTCACTTGTCAGCTTTCAGTTTTATTGGATATCTGTGTATCAAATTGATTATTTCTGGTTGTCACATTGTTAAAGATTTTTGAACTACCAAACTTTACTCTCTCAAACCTTCTTATTAAAATACTAAGAGGGAAAAAACAACAACAAAAAAAGATCTCAAAAAAAGCATCTTCTCATCTTTCAGCACCTGTCTTGGTGGTTTAGTTTTGACCATTCAGCGACCTGACTTTCCTTGAAGTGTCATCAAGGATCCCTTACTGACACACTGAGCTGCTGTGGGTTAAAATCACAGCATTTTAGAACATGAGTTGTCTCAGCGACTGCAACTGTGAGGCAGGGTGCATTTGCCTGATCCTACAGTCTGTAGATCACGATTTAAGATTCTGTTCCTGCTTTACAATGAGCTTGAAGTGTGCAATAAGCACACGACGTGATAGGTTACTGCTGCTTATCTGACACAGGCTGGTTCATTCCCTCACGAAAATATCCAAGGGCTTACACTCACTGAAATGGCTTGGACACAATGAATTTGATAGCTCTCCTCTCAGCTCCAAAATGAAAGATAATCTCAGAACACGCTCCTTGATTTCTAAAGGAGCTTCATGTCCGTGGTCATTTCCAGCTGTACCTCCCCTGGCCAGCAGTGTGCTTTGCTCTTCTTTCTGTTTGCTTTGGAACACACTTCGGCCATGAAAGTAGATGAAAGTCACAGTGTAATTAAAAATTTGAAGCTGTATTTGGAACTTGCAGAACTTCTGGGGTTGTTCAGTCTGGGGTTGTTCAGTCTGGGGAAGAGGAGACTGAGGGGCGACCTTATCGCTCTGTACAAGTACCTGAAAGGAAGCTGTAGA
>JAOTQQ010000003.1:15859193-15933204 GCA_026546715.1 Gallinago undulata
TGGTTCTTCAGGGCATGCTCTAGTGCCCAAGATTATTGGTTTGTCGTGGGCTGCTGTGTGGGTGGGTGATGTTTTTTGTTTTTTGTTTTTTGGTTTTTTTTGTGGTTGGACTCGATGATCTCTGAGGTCCCTTCCAACCACCACAATTCTGTGATTTCTGTGAAAAATCCTAAACCCAGAAAAGCCAACAAAACTCACTGACAGCAGCACATAAAATTCTGCAAGCCCATCTATCAGATTTGTGTAATATGATTTATGAAGTAAACTCTTAACACACTTTGAACTAACCATGTCACAACAGGCTGGGTGTGGAGGAAAGCAGATTCCCCAGAAGCCATAAATAAGATGTGAATACATTGTAGAGAAGGCTCCTTTATTCTAGAATACAAAACCGAGACAAGAATGCAAACTATGAAGAGGGCCACTGATTACAGGGAGGAATTCAGACAAAAGAAAATGCTGTTGCTCTTGCAGGTTTCAGAGTGAGTATTGACCAAAATAAGGATTCTGTTTCTGTACTCTGCCTTGATGTGCAACAGGCTGCTGAAGTCTGTGGCTGGCACACAACAATCCCTGTTTATTCCTTTCTCTAAAGAACAAAATAGGAATTTGAGCGACAACATTGACTGATCAATCCAAAAGTCACGAGCTCTGATAATCTTTGCCCAGGGTGATGCTCCCCAGGAGCTTAGGAAATGACACACCAGAGGGCTGTAGGTGGGCAGAGCGTCCAGCGACGATCAAACGCTTTCAGGATGTGTTCGAGCTCATCCCACCAACAGAGAGCAGGAAATTCTGTCCCTTCCCCAGACTACAGAGGCAGTTGCCTATCACAGAAACACATTTGTGTTTGAGTATTTTCAGGCTATAATTGTCTTCTCCATCAGTCTTCCCCAAATCAGCACCCCGTTCCTTTCCAAGCAAACAAACACTCCTCCATGGGTTATAGTGTACGTGACCTTCAATCCAAACAGACATGTTACTGATGGTGAAGAAATGGCTAAATTGATGTTGGGTTTGGAATCGAATTCTTGATAAAACAGGAAGCATTTGCTTTTACTTTTCTCTTTATTTGATAAACAATCTTTTAATACTGTTTGGACACCTTACCAATGTGCTGTCCTACACCTGTCCTTTCAGACAAGGCTCTTCTCCCAGCAGCTCTCTTACCTACTGTCAGCCTTGAGAGCTCCTCTACCTGCCCTCTTACAGCCAAATCATGGGAAATACTATGGCCAGGCACTCAAGGCACCCCGCTTTGGGCTAATTTCAGTTCTTTTCTTGCAAACTACAGCCCCCGTTGTGAAGGTGTGTTTATTAGGGCTTTTCTGTCTCTGGAACCTCCCTTTCCCCTGCTGCCCTCTCATTGTTTTTAGACTGTTGTGGTGTGTGTTTGTTTGGGTTGTGGGTTTTTTTCAAGATTTCATTTTCATTTGGCTTACAATCATCTCTGAAGATGTTTCACAGCACAGGGCAACCCAACCAGCAATTGAATTTTTCAGGATATGACCCTAGTCCTGTAAAATAACAAACTGCTGTTTGCCCTGGCTATTTTAACAGCTGTCTTCTCTGGGCTAATGATAACAGTGAAGCTTGCAATTGATAATACCCTATTAATTTAATAGCTTGGTTAATCTGAGGAAGCTGCAGCATCCTGACTAGCAATGACAAATCATCCTGAACAATAAGTCACTGTTTTGGGTCAATACTTCTTGGTGGCCTTGGTGAAAGTAGAATGTCAAAGCAGTATTTAAAAAAAAAAAAAAGAAAGAAAAAGAAAACCACAAAAAAAGCAAACAACCCAGAAAAACCCAAACACCCACTATTCTATTTTACAAAAAAAGAACCCCCCCCAACTCTAAATTGTTTTCAGTAACAACCACATAATTCTTCCTTGCAGATGGCCTACAAAAAAGTTTTTAACATGTAGCCCTGTGCTATTTTTTCCATTTGACAGCTTATAAAAGAACACACATAACACATCCTTTCCACTACAAAACCTCTTCCCTTTAACCCACATTTCCTTAAACTGTAGGAACATGAATAGCAGAAAATCTAATCTTTGCTGGAGAGGTACTGAAGACCCAGATACTTGCAGCTAAACTGACAGCACAAGGAAGCTGAATTTTTAAAACCCAAAGTATTAGTCATTAAAACGGAGCTGAAAACAGATAGACTAAAAATATTTTCTCCTTTTAAATAGATCAGTTGTCACTTATCTTTTGTACGAGCTCTTCAGGCATCCTAGCCTAGCTTTGATAATGTCTCATATCAGAATATAAAACCCTTTCCATTAAGTTGCAAAAAAGCAAAACCCACACAAGCCAAGATTTTCTCCCTACTCTCAGCTCACCTCTCAGTGCCTCTACACGCTGGTCTGGCGCTTAGCACAGCTCCACAAAAGAAAAAGGCTCCCCAAATAAAAAGAAAATAGTTTGAATGCTTTAGTATTTCCACTTTTCTTTGTCCCAACAATGCAGCTCTGTCCTCTGGGGTCGAGCGGCGCGGCCGAGCACAGTGTGTCATTCTCCCGCCGTCCCCACAGAGCACCAGGGACTTGTACCTGCTCCCCTGGATCCCGGGAGCCCCCCAGCCCCGGGGGGACCTACTGGACCTGCCACCAACCAGCAGATCCCGAGGCAGAGCCCTCTGCCAGCAGACCTGCATTCACACCAGCAGGCAGTAGCCAGGCACCGCAGCGTGAGCGGGGAGATAAAATCAGTGTGAACACTGCCAGGATGGACAAAATTCCCTCTCGACTGAGGAAAGGGAACCGCTATGGAGTTCACCCGTTTCCTTAACGAAGCACCCAATCTTAAAGTCAAACAAAATATTTCTATTGGGAAATAGACTAGGATATACAGGCGGACTTTCAAAAAAGTGCATTTCTGTCCTGAAGAACAGGGAATTGCCTTACTGGCCTGATGAAACACAATCACTAAATGCTAAAGAGATTCTAAACATTATTAACAGTTGATCTTAGCCACGTTTCCTCTTCTGACAAATTCTCTACATTCTGTGCTTTTTGGGACAAATTCCAGAATACTTTGTGGAGGATGACCACGAGGAAGCCTGACCTCCAAGCTCCCTGGAAAGAGTCACCGTAACCGGAGAAGCTCTAACCATAAGCCCAAAAGACATGGACTTCTGGTAAGTACTGGAAATCTTTTCTAATCACTAAACCATTCAAACCACAGATTCTTTGCGTTCACAGGGAATGTCCCAACACAAAATCTTCACTCCCAAAGCAAGAACAGATCAAACACTTCAAAGACAAACAGCACCTCAGCAGCACAAGCAGTTTTCCTTGTTTTCCTTCTTCTAATGTTGAGCCCAAGCCGGGCCACAAACACTGCTTGCTACAAAGAAAAAAAATATCTAATCCAGCCTCATGAGAGAATGGGCAGAGGATACTTGATTTCACCCCCTTGCCAGGCAGCAGCTCGCAGACAGACACTTAAAAAGCCAGCAAAAATGCTGATCCTGGGCACTCGGTGTGACCCCGATCTCTGCCCGGCGAAGCAGCCACACGCACCACCCCAGCAGCACCGATTCCCGGAGAGCAGAACGCCAGAGAACATACGGTCTGGGCGGCAGGCGGGGAGCCCTCCATGCTGGCCGGGCAGCCAGGGACGCGTGTGGCTGAGCCCCTGCCGGCCGAACATGCCGTACCCAGAGTCACGTTAGCGGGGACCGTCCCCAGCCCGGCCAGGCTGGGTCTGCCCCGACAAAGCCGGACCTTGTGATAGGGGACAGGAGCACCCTGGGTGTCTTGGCAGGAGCCCCGAGTGCATGTTTGAGAAACAACTGTGGCTCTGAGCGAGCCGGGGGCAAGCGCGGCGCAGCAGAGCTGCCCTCTGCTAAAAATACAGCACCGCTCACCCCGCCAGCAGCCCAGCTGAAGCCAGAGCCTTGTTTGCTGGAGAACAGTAAAACCAAAAAGCAAAATACATCTGCTGGCAACACTCTTGGAAGTTTATTTTAAAAAAAAAAACAAACAAAATAAAACCCCAGCACAGCCTGGAACAGAAAAACAACACTCATTTTCCTCCACCAGGAAGATTGCTGGGTAAACGACACGCGTTATACCTCTCCTAGATCCCTGGGCAAGGTGTAGTCTTAAAGTCTCCTGCCCTGTAACCTGCCCCAGGAGGCTGCTCAGGCCCCAGGACAACTCGACTGCGGCAGCCCTGGGCACTGCAGTGTCCCAGGGGAGCACAGGGGACACCTCTCAACCGCCCCTGTCCCTGCAGTGCCCTGAGAAAAGTAAAGCGCTTCTGGTCTGTCCCTCCCGTCGGGTTGGACAGTGGGGTCCTTCTGGGAAGCAGGAGCCTTCCTCCCACCCTCCTCCTCCCGCGGAAACCCACGGACCCTGAGCAGTCCCGACACGCGAACGAGCCCTCAGGGAAAACACAGCCAGAGGTGGGCTTGTTCCGTGCCTTGGCCAAGCACAGAATGTGTCCTGTACGGTCTGGGGAACTGCTAGGGGGGACAATTTATTCTTCCAAGGAAGAAGTGAGAGAAGTTCCTTCACAGCTGAGTGCTCTGCAGTCAGACAACTGTGTTCGCCTCCTATTCGTAACAGAGCTATCCTTAAAAAGAAAGTTATTTTTAAAAGATATTAATTTGATCAGCAAAAATGTTTTCACATGGTTTGCATTCTGGGAACTGCTAATCAGCCTGGCTGGCTGCACCATTTTCATTCACGGAAAGCAGAGGTGGGTGCTAAGTCTAAGAGACACCAGTACCTCCCTCACAGCTTTTTAGGTCACAAACATGGATCACCTGCATTAGTACATTCTCTGGATTTGTAATCGCATCTGCTCAGTGCTGGTCTGACAAGTTCATGAGGACCCTCGTTCAGGTTCTGCCAGGAGTGGCCCTGAGGGCGGATGGACCACCAGGACCCAGGCCTGGCACGGGTCGGCAGCCATGCCACCCCGTCCTGCTCCACGGCCTGGCCAGCAACGGCCTCGCTCACACACAGTGAAAAAAGTGTAGGGACTGCAGAAATATTTATAAAAATTGATAATGACCAAAGATGGGCTTAAAAATGACCAGTGGTGTGCTGCTCCTGCCATGGCCTTCACTGTTTGGCTCTTGGCTTAACCGTGCCCTCACTTGGGATTGGGGCTTCAGGAGACAAACGCCCTTCAAGTTCATCCAGTGAGAACACCTTTTGTTCCCAGAGCAGCCCCCCAGCTGGGCAGTCCCCAGTTTTTACAGGGAGCTCCATCTCCTTGCCCGGCAGGGGTCCGGCCATCCCAGGCCCAGCCCGCTCCAACCCCCCCAGAGCGAGCCTCTGCAGGATTGTCGATAATCCTGTAATGCTCCAGAATTAGCATATTATTCCTTTCCCTCACAGTGCTTTAAGCTTTTATACTGCTGAATATTCAGAAAGAGAATCCTTTCTTGTGCCCACCTCTTTTTTTTTTTTTTTAAAGAAAAATTAGAAAATTTCAGATGTCTCAGTCTGGGTCAACTTAAAGCATGTTCCAAAAAATTTGCCACAATTAATTAAGGAAGTTTTGGTCTAACTCAGGCTGGCACGTTTCTAGGTCTGACTATAATAACGCATCCATCCCAATACACATCAATTCACTATTACTTCCAATTAACCCTGCAGGCTCTGCCCACTCATGAGCACCGATGGCTGCCCACAGGGGTGACGAGGTCCCACTTGGGTCACAACCAGCCACAAAGGTGCCAAGCCACCAGCCCGGTGGGGACAGCAGCCACTGGCCCGTGCCCTGCCAGGCCCCGCTTAGCACCAGGGCGGCACAGCACCGACCCCCAGCTGCCGCCACAGCAGACCTTGTTGTTTGGGAATTAGCCCATAGAGAAATTCTTTAGCCACCATTACTTTTATATGTTTAATAATTAGCCCAGCAACCCAATGGCAAAGGGTCCTTCCCCAGCAGAGGGTGCATGTCCCCTCGGAGCCTTGGCCCCCAACATTGTCCTGCTCACTGTGGCCCTCACCGTCCCTGTGGCACTGTCACCCCGATAGCCCAGCGCAGCTCCACTCGTTAGCCCAGCTCTGCTCGTTAGCCCAGCTCTGCTCGTTAGCCCAATTTGCCCAGAGGAGCATGTGGCAGGGCAGGAGGACAGCTGAAGGCACGCAGCAAAGCCCACCCAGAGCTCTCTCCAAAACTTCTCTGAAAGCACCTAGTTGTTTTCTGCCTCCTGACTGGAGTTTTTCCACACATTTTTAATGAAAAATGTCATTGATTAGCTGAAGACAGCTCAGCTTTGTTGTGTGACAGCAAAGAACATGCAGAGAAGATCACACACAGACCTCACCCAGGAGACAGTCAAAAGTAGCGCATGAAAATACCCTCTCAGAAGTAACTCTGCTGAATAATTGCAGAAGAGTGTCTCACGTTGTTAAAAATAGAACCAATTTCTGCATTGGCAGATGGGGTTTCAGTCAAAATACCCACTGAGCCACTTGAATAATTAAGTGTTGCTTCTCCATGGCGTAACAAAGTATCTAATGCAATTTACTGCCCCTTCTATAAAATGCGATATAAATACTGTTTGCTAATTTTTCAGCAATGAAATTAATAGAAATAAGGCTTATAGTACTGTGCAGCAAGCCTCTAGCTGAAACACTGCCACGGCTGCCAAGACACCAGCACCACTCTCTACACATAGGCCATTTAATCTTCCAGGTAATTGCCTCCGGTAACAGAGTGGTCATTTAATCCAGAAATCAGGTTTACTGAGAAGGAAGCCGAAGCAATTTGAGACTGGTAATCCTCAGCAACCTGAAACACGGGCTGGACAGAATGACAGAGAGTGACTGAGCCACAATGAGAGTTTTTTAAAAAGTATACGTGCAGTTTGAAAAGAGCTCCACGTGAAATGCGATGCTGACAGAAACACAGACCCTGCACATCGCACAAACTGCTTGCATTTCACAGCATCTAGTTTTTCTTTTCAAATCTGTGTGTTTCATCTCTACTTAGAGAACCTTCAGAAAACTGCCTTCTTTCACGCGCTCCTGGAACACGTTACATGAAGCACGAAGGGCTGTTCGTTCTCACACAGCTCCCCGGAGGCACAGTGATGCACAGCCGTGTCCTGCTTCACATGAAGCACTCCCTCCTGCCCCCCTCCTCAGAACCATCTTCAGTCTGTGAGGGCTCTGCATCTTCCTTACAAGCCCTTACCATCAAAATCCTGCCCTCAAAGCCTCAGTCCAGTGGGACTTCTGGGTCACAGCCTTAACTCAACTGCAATTTTCGAAGAAAGTTTGTGTCCTGAAAGGAGAGCAAATCTTTGGCGATTTGTCTGTGCTGAAGCCGTTCACTGTGAAGTTATGAAGGATGCATGGGAAGCACTTTAAAAATTAACAGAAAAACACCCTAAACAAAAAAAAAAACCCAAACACGTACGTAATTTTTTTACTGATCAAGTCCTGCAGTAGGTTGCCCAGACTCCATCCATCCCCTGGGTCAGCTGAAGCCCAGAACATGGTTTTAGCAGCCCTGGCCTTGGGCACCAGCATTGGACTAAATCTCCAGAAGTCCCTTCCACCTTCAGAAATTATGTGATACCCCAATTTTGGGGATGCATAGATCTGGTACTAACCAGTTCTAATGAGTCTAATTCTGAACTTCACAATTTTAAGATCTCTCTCTTTAAACATTTAAGATAAGCTTTACTACTGACAAATCAGAAAGTGACAGAACTGAAGGTTTGGGTTGGGTCCCCCCCACTTAACCAGCGGTGAAACAGCTGTGTACAGGGCACAAGGCTCTGCTAAATAACACCTGGAATACGTGACCAAACAGCATCAGAAAAGGAACCATAGCTCGAAATACTGCTATGGGAGACAGAAGGCAAGAAGGGTGTTTGGGCTAGAGAAGATGAAGAAAAAGTAAGTAGCTACATGACTCTAAAACACCTGGGGAGGGTCATCCAGGCAGGTAACTGCTCCTCTGGGAGGCAGCTGCGCCCAACAGCTCCGGAGAAGAACCCCAACAGGCAGCCAGGGGAAGGAGGCTGCCTGCCGAAGATACGAGAGCAGACAATTGTGGCTGATAATTAAGAGTCCTTATTTAGTCTCTCAGCCACTCATCCAGCGTTTTGCAGTGACCGAGGTGTGAGGGAGGGAATATTTCCAGCTCAGCTGCTGGGGAAATGACACTGCAGCCCATGGAGGATCCACAGTGCAGGCAGACCGTGGCAGCAGGGACAGGACCCCTTCCAAGAAACGGCTGCAAACAGTTACTTCACCACATGTGAAGTGTATTCTTCTCGTGCAAGCTGACAGACGGAGGGCACTGCTCGACAGCAAATAGAACCAAACACCACAGAAAATGATTTGCAGCATGAACCTGTGAGAGCAGGATTTCTGGACAAAGGCAATGACAGGTCAGTGCCTGCCAATGGAGCAAAATACAGAGAGGATGATCCTTGAAATTTATGATTTGCTCATTCTGGTGTCAAGATTCATCAAAAAATGGGCCCAAGTGTGCATTTGGTTATGTTAAAAATCAATGTGCTTTCAACCCTTAAGCCCATTATTATTTCTCCCCTTCCAACTACATTTCTTGTTTTGTTTTTAAACAGGATATGTCCAACCAAAATTAACTTTCAGCAGAGAGAGAGAGAGGGAGAAACAGGGTGAGACTCACGTCAGAGCAGGAGGAACACCCCTGACCTTACCTCGCAGTCACACACTGACGCTGCAATAGCGCGTGTGCCCGCCAGCACATAGGTGCGTGCCCTGGCCTCCTCCTTCCCTGCTAAAAAAAACACTTTGATGTTATTTATAGCTTAAAAGGCAGAAAAGAAAAAGTCCCATATCTGACCATAGCTGTGCTCCCACAGTGCAGACAGGGATCACGGGCAGCCCATGTAGGACCTTTTCTGTTTGAGAGGTGCGGGGTGCTGCAGGAGGCTGCGTTAGCGCACAGAGCTGCTCTGACGTGGATTTGCCCGTTCATGGGTTACAGCAGACAGCCATTCAGCCATCACTTCGTATCCATATTCCCCTCAAAGAGAAGGCTGCTTTAGAAGTTACTGGCAAAGAGGGTATAGACAAAGAACACTGGAGAATACGTGTTTAAAAGTCATGGTGCTGCTACACAAAAGCCGTTTAACACAAAATGTCAGGTAATTCTTTCTCTCTACCCTTGGAAATGGGAAGGGGGGCAGATACTCGTCTAAATGTTACGAATACGAAGCCTTCTGAGCTGGAGCTACTGGAGCTCGCAGCGTGAGCAAACAAGCCAGTGGATCAGGAGAGCCCGGGCTGGAGGAGAGGGGCAGCACAGGGCAACGCGCCTCTCCCACCGTGCTGCTCAGGGCTGGGAGGGGGCAAACCAGAAGCCCAACAGCTCCAAACCATCTGCTCAAGGTCAGGAAGAGGGAGAGGTACAGAGCCCACGAGCTGCAGTTCCACAGCATGTAGCTTCAATTGAACCTGTGACTGCCCAGAGACTCTGCTCACTGACCTACTGCAACACCCCTGGGGCAGTCCCAGGGAAGTTGGGGTCTCTCAGGAGATTTGAACAGGTTGTTTGCTCCTGTTGGCAGACACCATACCTGACAACGTCATGTCTGTCCATGGCATATTTCTGCTAGATGCCTACTGAGCTCTTTATCAAGCCATTTCTCGGGGAGGCCAGGGTGGTTTCTTCTACAGAGCTTCTGATCATTATGAATACCCACGGAACTCCTTCCTAAAATTAAGATTTCCAAAAGTATCACAAAGAAAAACAAAGGGAAAAGCCTCTGTCAGCTTCCAAGTCAAAACAGTAGAGAAATATACACACAGGACATTACCAGGCACAGACAGTATTAGCCACTCTGCATCTTCATTAGATGCATCCGATTAAACATGCTTAATGTATTTAATTTTCCATTTCCATGTAAACCAAATCAGCTTATGGTGCTGGACAACCTCCTCCTGGTTTCTAATACCTTTTCATACCTTTTTCATACAAGTCTAAGTAGTGCCCAAGTTGCAACAGAGGCCTCCAGTCCCTGGGAACTGGGCCCGTGTTGAGTAAATGACCTGACAGGGAAAATGTTTGTGATTTTTCAGCAACTGCTTGCATGATAAGAGATCCAGTCAGGATGTCTGATACAGCACAGAATAACAGCCTCAATACAATATTACCTCTTAAGGATTATAAACTGTCAAAACAGATCGGAAGTTTTCTTTCTAGCTTTAAAATGAGAGTTTAAAAAGTTTTTAAACAGACAGACCCACGCTCCCCTCTCCAGAAAGTCACTCATTTCTGGATTTAGAAAGTATTGGTGTATTTGGACAGAAATTTTAAGCAATCATGTATTGAGCTGCTTTTGTAAAATCCATCTATCCATCTGATTATTTGGGAGGAAAAGGGAAACACCAAGCAACAGCAGACCGTATTTACTCACGACAACTAGAAGAAACAGATGGTTTTATGCTCCTCCTCTGAACCTGGCTATCGTGGAGCTACTGTCAGTGAGCCTGAAACCCAACCAGTTTTTCATTTGCGGAGCCTGTTATGTGGCAGTTTTAACCTCTATACTCATTCTCTCCTTTGAAGAGAGGTCCATCCTTTGGTCCATCGTGCCCCGGCGGGGGTGACGTCCCACACAGAAGCCCTGGACCCCGGCACTGCCCAGAGGGCACCGAGGGCACCACTGCTCTGCGGAAATGAGTTTCAATCCAACTCATTTCAAATACCGCTCCCTGACTCTGGATATTTGAACTTTTGATTTGGCTTTTAAAGAGGCATTTGCTAACAACACCAACAGCCTCCTTTTGGATTTCAAGGATGTGAAAGATCAGCTACGGAAGGACTGTTTTGTTAACTACAAGCAAGGTTGTAGTTGTAACTGTTCAGAAAAGAAACCAACACCCGGGAGGAACTGTTGGCATTATTGATCCTGTGCCCACTGCCCCCAGACACTGAGCTCCCTGTGGAAGTCCTGGGGATGTGGGGTGGCCACGCTGGCAGCCCGGGCACCGAGCCCTGCCCATGGGGGCCACACTGGATCACACACGGCTCACGGCTCCTGCACTGGAATACCTGGGGTGTCACGTTGTCTGAGGGACCATCATACTTTTCAAAAGTGATGTTTAGTAACAGAAACGTGTAATTGGTCTTTCTGGAGATCCTACCCTTAGGCAGGGTGGCAAGGGCTTCCTACAGGCTCTCACGAAGGCTCTGCAGTGATGCTGGCTGGCCACAGACCACCTCTTCTCAACTGTCTGCCCGGCAAACGAGTACCACCACAGCTCCGACCTGCACCAGGCTGTTGAGCTGTGTTCTGCAAGTGCTCCATCTCTGGACATAACAAACTGCTGGCTTCTATCTTTTATGGAAAAAAATAACCATTTATGAAAAGTTGACCCTCCATTAATATGTGAAAAATCTGTCTTCTTGCAGGGATTCCGTTCTGTATATTATCTGGATTTAAAACAAATGTGTGGAATTCCTGTAGATAACTGTTACATTCAGTATTGCAAGTTATCACAGATTTTTTTCAAACCCTATACTAATCTAATCTTGGTAAATAATGCCTAGGGTTTTCTCTTAATGAATGCCAGAGCTTTAATTAGACTACCTAGAGGCTGTGTTTGGTTGCAACATACTGGAATAGTCTGATTTAAGTGTATGACACAGGTTAAACTGCCAATCTAAGCGATGAGCTGCCTCTGAAATCTGCAAGATACCACCGACCCCAAAATGATTAAGAAATCTTGGAATTCCTTCCATGTCTGGCTTCATTCCGAGCCTTGGCTACACAGAGTGCACCCTGGACTGCAATCATGGCCTGAAAGGAGTCAGCCAGTGCTGTCACTGCATGATCAACTCGGCGGTGAGAAGTTCTCCACCAACAGTGACACCCCCCCAGTTCCCCACCCTCTCCTTTCCCAGGCCCCCATCAGGGCTCTGCAGCCCAAACTTCCCCCCCAGCTACCGAGGAGCTGCAGGTTTGGTACCGACTCCTGGTGCCCACCAAGGGGTTTCTGTTCACAGTCCAGACGCTGAAGCTGGCACAGGGAGCACTGATTCACTGGGCTAATACTTATACAGCCGCTTATGGAAAATATCAAAAAAGCAAGGTTTAAGTTGATGCAAGAAAGCATTCCAAGCTTCGACGCTTCAGGCCCAGCAACAAAATATAGTGGCAGCAGTCTTTCAAACGTGTACTGCTTACTATTAAAATGCTAGAAGAAAACGGCTTGAATGATACTACAGAATCAGAAGGCATTTTTCGTCGAGCTTATTATTATTTTTTAATTCTTTAAATTTGTGTAAAAGGCTCCAATGTCATTGGTAGTGGTTTTGGTAGTCAGACCTGGGACAAGAAACAGCATCCAGCTGAGTAACGTGCCAGTTGCTGAACCTACGATATATAGAGAGAAGACGTTTCTGCTGGCTACAGAAGGTGTCTGAGGTCCGTTAGTGACAGACAGGAGGGTACGTGACGGCAGGAGTGGCTGGACAGCCTCCTCTTGCACTGTGAACACAAGGTCAACAAGAGCTGCATCCCTTGGTACAGCGGGGATCCAGGGGCTTCTGCCACAGCATCAGTGAAGTGTAGGCTGGGACATCTTCCTCACTCGACAAGCAAAGGTGAAAGACCGTGCATAAAGGCCTTCATTTGTACAATAAGAAATTCTTCACTCACTCCTGATTAGCTAAATTGTCTGGATAATCCACAACCTTTTCTACCTGCTCAGTGGACTGTGCAATTTTTGACATGTCTCAGGTTGAGTGCTTAAAATCCCAAATCTTACTCAACCATTTATGTCTGGCAGTCTATGCACAAACTCTGTTTTCTCTTCAGCTCCACTATGGTACAAAAAGGATAATTTTACGTTACCTATGGAAGGTATAGCACACCCCTGAACTTCTGTAGCTGGTATTAAACAGCATTTTAGGAAAAAAAATAATAAAATTCCAAGTCAAATGAGCTCATATGTAACACAGTGACAAGACTGAAGAATGGAACAGATCAGGTTATCAGAGTATTGGCAATACATTAATTAAGCAACTATTTTATTCAGAATATTAATATTGAAAACACCAAACAAATGCAAGAATAGCTCAAAACCTGACAAGTATTTAAATTTAGAGCACTTTATCCTACCTCATAATAACTATGACTAAGACATAATTTCCCTACTCAGTCCCAGGACTGAGTCTCCACGCCTCTGCCATACACTATTACTTGTTGAGAGCAATGGCCC
Source organism: Gallinago undulata (assembly GCA_026546715.1). Classification (NCBI taxonomy): domain Eukaryota; kingdom Metazoa; phylum Chordata; class Aves; order Charadriiformes; family Scolopacidae; genus Gallinago; species Gallinago undulata. The sequence goes on from JAOTQQ010000003.1 coordinate 15,872,401, forward strand.
TGACCCCAAGATATGCCCGACTCCTACCGAAATTAATGCACTGAGCAGAAAAAGCAGAGGATGCCTCTGCTCTCCTCTTTTTTGGGGTGGGTGGTGGGGGTGGTTTTTAGCATAAAGAGAAAGGGAACCTACATTTCACTGAAAGAAAGCACACACACCAACTACAAGCGTATTTCAATGGAGAGGTTGTTGGGAGGTCAGTCCCCAACACTGGGGACCTGGGGGAGGCAGCTCCGCACTCACATCCCAGCTCCCGAGGACACCTCTCCCCTCATCATCTCCTCTGGTCCTGCTGTCCCCTTGCCAGTGTCACCAGGCTGACATGATTTATTTCTGATGACACAAATACTTCTTTCCCCATAAGCTTTTGTTCCCCACCAAGAGGATCCCGGGTCCTTCCACACCAACAGGGTGGGTAGAGGGTCCCGGCATACCCCGCGGCAGGCACCCTGCATAAAGGGTGCTAATATCATAGATCATATCACACCCCATGCCGATTCCAGCACTCCTTCACATTTCATGTTCTTTGGGAGTAGTTAGTGATCCTAGAATTGACACTTTTACTCGTTACACATTTTCCAAACGCGACGTCAGTGCTTGTGGGCTGCTGAGAGTTAATTATAATGACAGTGTATGCAGAGAACAGAGAGAAACTATTTTTCTACAGTTGAGTGTTTACCAACAGCAGTCAAGAAAAAAACAACAAAAAGTCCCCTTGTAGTAGTACTTCATAATTTGCATTCCTGCAATCTTGGGCTCCATTCTTGCCAGTGTGTGCCCTCTCAATGCCCTATCCAAAAAGGCAAATGATAGCACTTATGTGTTGCTGAAACAGTTCAATACTCCGATTTCAAATCTAAATACAATTCTCTCTTTTAATGCACACTACAATGTTCATAGCAATTATTTGAAGGATTAGAACCTTGCTTCATTTCCTTAGCAATTTTTTCCTGTCTATTTCAAATAGGCTCAAAGCTCAGAACTGAAGTACGTGTACCTCACTCTCAGAAGGGAAAGCTTTCTAAGCCGAATTCCCACTTCCAATAAATACCGGTTGATCTTAGTGGTACCCAAATTGCATCTTAAGTTTTAAAAAAACAAACCAAACAACACCTGCTCCTCTAGTTCTCCTATCTATCAAAGTGTCCTTCAACTTAGACCACATTCTCAAATGAATTAATTTCAGGCTTCAGAAGATGGGCTATTCAGACACCCCACCTCTGAAGCGAGTAGGCTGAACTGCACCTACAACCTCATCTACTCTATACTAACAAAAACCTCCACTGACTTAAATTTTACCTAACTTCAGTATGGACTGCATTATTTGATGGGGTTAACCTTGATTTCCTCTTGAGAATTTTGCAGGGAGACCAATTTTAGGCCCTGGAAGCCTTGCGGGAAGCAAAGCCTCGTGGGGGCACCAACCCCACCAGGAAGGAAGAATCCGTCTGTTTTCTCACAGGAAACTGAGGGGAGAGGGGCAAACAGACACAAGCCAAAATCTCTACGAAGGACCCCTCAAGGAAACTAATTCAGAGTAAAGATGCCAACACTTGTAATGCCCCCTTTGATCACTGCTGGTAGGAAATTCCAATTGTTATTGCTATCCAGCCCCATGTAACCACCTATTATAAAGCATGATGATATTCTGAAAACTGCCACGAGCTGTGGAATTTCATTATTAAAAGGAAAGATGCCTTTATGTAAGCTGCATTCTACCTGTAGTCTGTGCTTACATCCTTTGTCTATTTGGCATTGACCCAGCCTGTGCCATTCACCAGACCCCAGTTGACAGATACAGGGGCAATTCTCTGGATTACTGTAACACCTTTTCCTAAAGAGAAGTCCCTGATCCTACCTCTAATATCTCCGCTGGTGTAGGCTCACATACCCTGTCAACTACCACTGTGGGAAGATGCTCCAAGTCCATTTTCTTTCTCACTCTCATGGCATTCATGAAGATGTTACACTGAGACAGGACAAACTCCTCGGGAAGTTACTGAGGAGTTTACTGTTACCTGTTACTGTTACCTGTTACTCCTACTCCTTAAAACAGAGCACCAGCAGCTCATTTTCCTTTTGCAAGACAAAAGTGATATCTCTGCAACGTTTTCCCACACGTTCCTTTGAGCAAGACGATGCAGTGGAAGCACATTCCCTTCTTGAGGGACCCATCTTGCCTAGAGAATTCATGATATTTTAATCATTGCCAGTACTCACTCATTCAACCCCAGCATGGCCAGCAAGGCTTGGGGACCTACTGACATCCCACAGCCTCTCAGCTGTTTACACAAGCCTTTTACCCAATAAACCTTACAAAGAATCTGCAGGAACAGGTTCAGAACTAAATAACACGATGAGAAATACAGTGAGACGCATTAGTGACAACACAGAGACAGTTCAGGGGCTAGTAAGCTCGTGTAATACTTACAGCAAAATACTAGCGTGAACTTTTTAACAATTAACATGCTGGTTAAATGATCTGAGTATCACTGCAGTTCACAAAAAAAAAAAACCAACAACCCTTTTTTTGCCTTTTCTTTCTAAAAATGAACCTGGCCTTTTCTAGTCAAAACTTCAGCCACATATGAAAGCACCACTTGGCTGACCTGGTCTCTTCTGGGAGAGCAGAACCTTTAAAAGAAAAGGTATGCGTTTTAACTTAGACAAACTTCCTCAAATACATTTCAATTTATCTCTATTATTTTACTTTCGTAAACCCAGCTAAAACATCTAGACAAAATCAAGCCAGGTGAAAGTTATACACAATTTTGTACTGTGACTCCAAGAGTGAGGGAACTCCATAGCTAAACATAACCCAGCAGCAACAGCACTTCTGGAGGTCCTGGGTGACAGTCCTCATGGGCCCGCCAAGGATTTCCAAACAGTACAGGACAGAGAGTGGTTTGACCACTCCAGAAATACCTGGAAACACTTTGGATACTTAGGGAAGAGGAGAAAAACAAAGGGGGGGGGAAACAAAGTGAGCGATCTGACTGTGGCCTGGGCAAGACCTTTGCTGAACCAATCCAAAAGCTACCAAGTATTTTTCCTTTTAGTCTTAACAATAAAGGTGCAGTAATTTACGACTCAAACGTTTAACAGTTACAGATGCTTAAGTTGGCAAACTAATGCAGAATCCAAGCAGTATCCCACAAATACCAAATACTGCTTTGGTATATGTGAAATAAGGAGTAACACTTGAAGATAAGTCTGTGTAAATTTCTGAGAAATCCCTGATACCTGGGGGTTATCAGACACAGACATTTCCTATGTTAGTACAGGGTTAAGTGCTTACACAGCTCTCCCCAGAACAGTATCTCAAAATTTGACAGCCATTATGTAAATCAGAGCAAGGCATTAACCCCATTCATAGAAGGAAGACAGAGACTGGGAGAGCTTAAAGGATTTGATCAAAGCCAGGCGGTGCGAACAGCCATGCTGGAAGGGAAACCAGCCATGCAAGGCCAAACGAAGCCATATTTTTCCTTCCTGCATGTAGTCCTACATTTTCTCTGCTCAAGTTTTATACTAGTGGCAGCATTTTTTAGTTTGTAGCTCTCAAATCAGCACAGTCACATTCTATTTGAAGCCTCCACCGCTAAGTATGGTTAGAAGCTGGAATTTTGACCTTGCAGCTGTGTAACACCAGCACACGGTTTAATGACGTCCTATTTCACCCAAGAAGTGCACCCATCCTGGGAACCAGTGCTCCCGGTCCCACACAGACATTTGCCAACTTCAAAGTCTAAGTCTGCAATCATAAAAGAATCAAGATCTTTAGAAATATTAATAGAAAGAAATATTAATAGCAAGAAGTATTCATGAAGTACTGCTTTATTTCATATAGTCTGGCATTCATTACGTTTTGGCTGATAAATATATCAGCAAAAATCCATGATTTTTCTATAGTTTCTCTCCAGCAGATGCTTTGTAACACATGCTGCCCCTCCCCACAAAGACTTCGACACAAAGGGGCTTCCCAATCCCACCCTACAGAGCGGTGAGGAGACAGGAAGGTCTCATCCTACACCCAAACCCAGATAAACACAATCCGCTTTGGCTGTTCCCTCATACTACTACACTTTTTATTTTGGTAAATACAGGCCAAGCTCTCGTTTTTTCCTTCAGTTCCTCATACTGTAAATGTTGTGCATCTTTTACAATTAAAACAAAGAAGTTAAGCAGCTATCAAGGCTAGAAAATTGTTTAAAGTAGGCTTGACACAGCCAGAGCTAATTCACCGCAAGACACAATTGTGTCAGACAGCACAGAAATGGAGAGAGAGCTAGAAAAACAAATTGGAAACAGTTCTCCTATAGTAAAAAATCAGTGTAAACATTTTTCAAAATCACCCTGCCCACCTTAATAAGCAAGAATTAAAATGGAGTTATCCAAAGGAGTCCATTTAAAGCTGTTTTGGCTGCCCCACATAAACAGAATTTAGGTAGGAAGTTCACTACTAACTCGATCAAGCCTCTTCTGAGGGGAAGGCTGAACTCTGTGGTGCCCGTGGAGACTCCTACTGCTTGCAGGAACGGCTCCTGACATGGAACAAGGGAAACTATGAAAAGATGCAAGTTTCACTTTTTCACACTCCCTAAAAATGGCCACATCAGTTTCTTTAAGATTAGGAGATACTAAAAAAAAAATCACAAATGAATAAGAAAACACACCAACTTATTGCAAAGCCATAGCTTTTCCCAAGACAGCCTGCAGGATGCGAATTCTGACCTATTTTAAATGCTGATAACAGCATTTTAACATTTTGATGAATGCATTTAAAAATCTTTACAAACACACACATCGGGAGGAAGAGTTTAATATAAAGTGGATATTCAGCTTGCCATTTAAGTGTCCAATTAATAGTGTAATTCCTATGTGCAGAGCCAAGCCTGCTCGTTGGGAAGGGCTAGATGCGAGAGCAGGGCTGTGCTGGCAGCTCAGTTCCAGGGCTCTTACCTGCAGTGCACTATCAGCCTCGCTTTTATTTGTGGATTTTTATTCATCCAGATGTTTTTCAAACTACACACACTGGATCGATCCAGTGACAAACCTGCAAAACCACACGGATTAACTGTTCTCTCCTCTAAAGCAGCTCCTTGACAGGAATTAGCACACTGGTGATTACGGCGCAGCAGAACCTGTTCGCAGCAACCCCTTTGTTCTCGCCAGCCCTGCTCCTGCCCGAGCAGGTGTCTCCCCGGGACAGTCCCCGTTCCCGGCGGCTGAGGCCCTTCCAGCGATACAAACCACACGCTTCAGTGACCGCCGCAGGCGACTGTCCCCTGCACCCGCGCACCGGCACGGCCGCCCCTACGTGCCCCTTCTCACACGCCCCTTCCCCCGGTCCCCAGGCTGCGCCCCGTCAGGGACCCGCAGCCTCCCCGCGCCCCCACGGCCGTGGCGGTGCCACAGGAGCCGACCGGTCCCTGCGAGCGGGACCCCAGGACCCGCCGCCAGCAGAGAAAGCCTTTTGTGTCTCGGCGCGGCGAGAACAAAAGCGGAGCCGCCCGTGCGGGGCCGTTGCGAGACCCACCTTGGAGAGCTGCCGGCGGAGGCTGAAACGCTGCACCATCGTCCGCCGCGGACCCCGGGCAGGGCGCGGGGCGCTCAGCGGCGGCGGCGGCTCATCCCGGGGGACCGACCCCGCACGCTGCTCCTCCTCCGGGCGCCCCGGGAGGGGAGGGGACGCGGGCACGGCACCGGCACCCGCCCGCCCCCCGAGCGGCAGCCGGCAAGGCCCGTCCCCGCGGGGGGCCGGCGGGAGGCTGCCCCCGCCCCGGCCGCGCCCCGCCGAGCGGCGACGGGCCGAGCGCGGCCCCGGGGCTCGGGGAAGGGGCGGGGTGGACGCGGGGGCGGCCCGGTGCCCGCTTGAAGGGCTCCCCCCGTCCCCTCGACGGGCCGCTCCGGGGAGCCCGCTCCCCCTCGGGCGGTGTCCGGCCCCGGTCCGTGTCTACACGGTGCGGGGGGGGACACACGACGGCGCAGCCACCGCCCGCCCGGCGCGGCAGAACCGAGCCGCAGCCCCGCGGCCAGGAGCCGCCCCGGGGAAGGGGGGCCGGGCTCCTCCGCGGCTGCCGGGTCGCCCCCGCCTGTGACAGCACCCGGGGCTGCAGGAAACGTGCATTTCCAGTTTGTGCCGCTCAGACAGCTCCAGGTCCCCGCGAACGGGCTCAGGCACCTGCCAGGGTGCTCATAAAGGGAGGAGGGAGAGTGAAAACCCCAAAGACAATGGGGAGATCAACATCTCTGGAAGTCGTGTCTCATGTAGTCCTGGGTCAGCATTTTCAGTTTGGACTTCTTAGGATTTTATTTCCAAGCCCTTTTGTAACTGCCTCCCGCCAGCGATTTTGCTCTCATTTCTTTCTATTCCTCCAACTTAGAAACAGCGCCCGCTCCTGCTCCAGACCCCAAAACAGCCCCCATGACTCTCCTACACAGAGCTCTCCCCTCAGCCCGAGCCTCCCTGGAATGCTCTCAGGGCAGGAGCTTTCCCACCAGCATCCACCAAAGCACTTCAATGTTTTCACTTAAAGTGAAAACATCAAGTACAATTTAATGAAAAATAACGGTACTTTGAAGACATACAAAATTAAACCCAAGGGGAATGCTTTTCTACTTAATTTTATATTCAATAAATAAATAAATATATTTAAGAAATTTAGACATATCATGCATTCTCCATTCTTCCTCTTACAAACACACACACAAAATGGCATACAAGCCATTGCACGTGCATTATATCTGAATTCAGGTGCAATCCAGAGTCAGGCACGTGAAGATTGAGGGAAATTTTTCTACAATTCTGTTTGAAAGAAGTGGGGAGGCTGCTTTCAAAGCATCATCCTGAATTCAGCAAGCATGAAACTTTGCAAATGCCAACTGTTTGGGAATTACAGTAAAATGTCAATTTCAGGTGCAGAATTCTCAAATGCCTTTAATAGCCCCATTTTATGGATGGAAAATTGGGCAGATTCAGGGGAAAGCCTGAGTTCAGGTCCGTGGCCTGTGCTGGAAGGATCCATCTTGCAAGGGAAAGGGTTTGGAGTTCAGAGCACCAAATCCCATCCCACAGTATCCCTCCCAGAACACGTTTCCCCCTCACGCCTAGAGAAGGGTGTCTCCTGCTGTAACACCTGCAACCACGCTCTGAGAGCGAGGTTCAGCTGCCCTTCAGTTGCCACACAAAACTTTTGTAGAAATGACCACATGCCACATGAAAGGCTCAAGTTGGCCAAGAGGCTTCATCAATACCAGGTGCAACTCCACAGCATTTCTCTGTGTCTTAGATTTTTGTTCATACTACTGGTGGCTGACTTCCAGGCATCCTTGTTCTGCAGGTGGATGACCTTCATGGCCCTCAGCCCCTGTTTATCTTTACAGGCAGGTTCAACAGCAAGTTCGGGTTTCACGGCTAAGGCAATTCCTGTCCAGTGAATACCCCATGGGAACAACCCGCAGCTGAGTTCTGCCTGGCTTGGAAGACAACGAGGTGTAAAAATTTGTGCTGGAATTGTTAAATGGTGAGCACACATCTAATCCTGGACACTGTAGGAAAAAGAAGACATTTCTAAGGAGCGCACTCACCTATAGGTAAGTCCTATAGGTTAGGTGTGAATCTTCTGGGAAGTACTACTGAGGAAAAGGATCTGGGACTCCTGGTGGATGGCAGGCTCTCCATGAGCCAGCAATGTGCCCTTGTTGCCAAGAGGGCCAATGGAATCCTGGGCTGCATAGGGAGAAGGGTGGCCAGCAGGTCAAGGGAGGTCATTCTCCCCCTCTGCTCTGCCCTGGTGAGGCCACAACCGGAATACTGTGTCCAGTTCTGGGCTCCCCAGTTCAAGAGAGACAGGGAACTGCTGGAGAGAGTCCAATGTAGAGCAACCAAGATGATTAAGGGATTAGAGCACCTCCCTTACGAGGAAAGGCTGAGAGAGCTGGGGCTCTTTAGACTTGAGAAGAGAAGGCTGAGGGGAGACCTTATCTATGTTTACAAGTTCCTAAAGGGTGGGCTGAAGGATGATGGAGCCAGACTCTTTTCAGTGGTTTCCAGCGAAAGGACAACAGGGAACAGGCACAAGCTGGAACACGGGAAGTTCCACTCAAATCTGAAGAAGAACTTCTTCACAGTGAGGGTGGCAGAGCCCTGGCAGAGGCTGCCGAGAGAGGTCATGGAGTCCCCTTCTCTGGAGATCTTCTAGACCCACCTGGATGCAGCCCTGAGTGATGTTCTCTGGGCAACCCTGCTTTGGGAAGGGAGTTGGACTAGATGGTCTCTAGATATCCCTTCCAACTCTGTCTAATCCATGAATTCTTAAAACCTTTCTGACAGCTAGTTCCTTACAGCCTTTTGGTGGTCACTGCTTGACAGTCCTTAACAACAAAGAGCCTAAAAAATACGTTGTCTGAACTAAAACAATACCAGTAGAGGCCAGATTTTTCTTGAGGATGCAAAAAACATTGTGCCTGTCTTTTTGCCCAGTACCCGCAACATCGGCCACAGACAATGTGGAGTTGCCTCAGTACTAGACTGACATTTTAACATAATGGATAAAGACTTCAATTCCATTGCATTATATTGCATTTGAAATGCTATTCAGAAATTTCTTTCACGTTGGAGACAAAGTTATAGGCATGCCTTGCTCATAATATGTAGACAAATATTTTTTACTACAGAAAACAGGAATTTGTTCATATGAGTATTGAAACTTTTCCTCTACTGGATTGCTTCTACCTCCTTTTTTCTGTGTCAGTTTTAAAATCACATAAATTATTCCTCCCCATATATATGTTCGTTGACTTAGGACATGCAAAGAAGACATGTCACCAGTATGGATGGTGGTGTTGGATGGCAGAGATTAAGCTTACAACCCACCATGACAGATTTCATACTCCAAGTCTAATTAAACAAAAGCTTACTGTTCAAACAGCATCCAGCTCATTTGCTCCCATCATCTACAACAGCAGCAGTTACCCAGTGCCAACTACACAACCTGATTTACTAGTAAAACCTAAATCTTAAATAGGTTGTCATTGTGCAACTCAAAGAACATGGAATTAGATCAAAAGGTCTCCTTGGAATGGCAGCAGCACTCACAACTGTCACTCCTTACCCACAAAGTGCATCCTGGACCACCACCAGAGCCACCACCTGAATGCTCTGGGAACGTAGTGCTAACCTGGAACTACAGTATTCCTTTGTGCTGACTACATCTACAATCCATGTTTTGCAGACCAACACAAACCAAGATGGTTTAGCGCTCAGCCACAAGAAAATTACTTTAATGAATGTGTGAGTATTTTTAGCCTTAAAAAGGCAAATAAAATCAATGCATCGGGCAGCAATCTGCTGCGTTTCCTTTCACGTGTTGGGCACATCCTGAAACTTTAAAGCAGCAGGAAATTTAAAAGTATTTAATGTTGCAAGAAAAAAAAAAATTGAAGAAGTGTACAATGGCGTCAGTGTTGCAGAGGCAGTCAGCAGGTCACAGACCTGGGCTGGGCACAGCCCCTGTACCCACGATGTGAATCCACACACATCTGACTGGGGGACCACATGTGCTGTGCACAGCCAGGGCCTGGTGGCATCTCTCTGAGCATCACAGGCTGCAGCCACCAGACCCACCACAGTATTCTCCCACAGGAACATGCTGGAAGTTTCCTGGGCTAAAGTGGAAAGCTACAGAAAGGCACCAGATGACTGACTACCACCGGAGAAGTGACTTGCACTGTGTGCTCACAAGACGGGGAGGTTGCTCACCTGAGTGAAAGCAGAACCCAACATCCCAAGCAGCAGCTCATGCTCTGGGCTGACAGAGAAGGCAAATGAGCAAGATCTGAACTTCACCATATGTTAAACTCAAGACTGACAATATACCCTACACACAAAGGACGCTCAAGCTGCTTCAGAACAGCTGCTAAAGTCAAGAAATGTCTGGTTTGATGCCGAGCATCTCCAAAGCTATGTGGGGTTTTGTGTCCCGTCTGCTAATTTATCCACCTGCTATTAAACAATTGGGGACCCACATACCTGAGTAACGTTTGCATCCTCAGCATTGATTCCAAGATCTCATATATCATGTTCAATTTTTATAATACAACTGCAACATGAATCTAAAATGGAGGGCTCCTTTTTGCGTGACATTTAAATAGCTACAGCACCAATCCCTTCAGTACATGGACTTACTACACAGAAAAATATTTTCTGAATAACTAGAGTCTATGAATGAAACTACTGGCATCAGGAACAGCTCCAAGCTCTTGGGGCCAGAGCACGTCCCAGCAGAGCTTGGATTCTGCATCAGAGCAAGGCTGGGTTATCCAGCACTGCCCACCTGCACCTCTGACCTTGGGGAGGGAAACCCTCCCACAATGGTCAAAAGGATCCCATGGCGTGTTCCAGCTACGATAAACCAAGGGACTTGGATCCCATGGCATGCCATGGCTGTGTCCTGCACCCGGCTGTTGGAAGTCAGTTGTGGCCTGACTCCATATGAAACCACTCCCTACGGCAGGTACTGCCCAAGGACACTCCACTGCCCTGCATAGTTGCATAGCCTTGTAGAAAAATGAAGGTGACTTCGGCCAGAATATTTGCCTTGTTAAGGAAAAATGTTTTTGGTCTCTTTCTAAAGTCATCAAATGACTTGGAGGCTGGAGACAGAAGAGACATTTGCGGTTGGGCCACGAAGGGTTATGAGAAGGGTCAGTGAGATTCTCTAAATAGAACTTGATGGGAAAGTTACGGAAAGATTAAACAGGGGTGTTTATTTTGTAACCGTCATCCAAAAGTAACATCTATTCAGCACTGAGAACCCCAGTGGCAATACAAGAGCATTATTTAGTAGCTTTCTGCTCTGTCAGTGGTAACTCAGAGGTTTCAAAATGCAGAAACGTGATCTGTGCAGAGGAAGTGGTCCCTGCCAGAACTTGATTCCTTTTCAAAATGCTCACTTTTCTTGGAAATACACAGATAGTACATTACTCAGTTACTAGGCCTTAGCTTTGTACTAACCATGGAGAGCCAACAGCAAAGGAAACCGATGGGACAGAGACACTAGAAAAACCTCCTTGTATGCACACCAGATGGTCAGGGGATTCCATGTCGTTCTTCTCTCTGAACGAGATCAGGACTTCTTGTTCTGCAGGTGGACTGTATTCAGGAGGCTTGTGCACACTGTTCAGCTCCTCCTGCAGCAAACCTATACCATCATGAACAGTCTCCATGCCTGGAGAGCTGCCACACACCTGCTGCTGCTGAGACCACCAGGCTTGTCCACATCCCCATGACAACACCCTCCCCATGGCTGAAAAGAGCTTCTCCAGAGAGCTTCCTCTCCATCCTCTCCTGGTCTCCTTTGTGCATTCAAAGACACACCAAGGGTTTGGGTGTTTTGTTTGGGACCCCAATGACATCCGGACAGTTGGCAGAGCAGTGTGGGACACACTGGGGGGCTGGTCCTGCCACCTCACCCGCTCGATGGACACCCCCCCATTTCCAGGCTGTCTGGCAGCAGATACAGGTGGCCACCCAGACTCACCTCCCCGGCTGGCCACGGGGCTGAGACGGGCTACAGACCCGGGAATAGGGCCAGCTGGCTGAAACCTCCCCCACACCACACCGAGATGGGACTGGGAGATAGCAAAAATGATGACAGAAACTTTCCCTCTGCACCCGAGGCCTCACACTCAGCATTTCCACACTGATTCTTATAATCTGCATAGTTAACGAGTGGCTCCTGCTCTTACGTACAGACACGCGCATCTTTCTTCCTGAGTCCCCTCTCGCTGGGCTATCATAACTCTTGTTTTGTGACTATTACCTTCCTACAGCAATTCATGCCTGTGCAATAGACTAATGGGTGAATTCTTCTCTCGCTGCTCAGGAACATAAAACACTTTAACCATTCGGAACAATCCCTCATCACGCTAATACTTCCAAAGCTGCCTATAAAGCACAGTACTTCTACAATCACAGACTAAAGAAGTCACATGAAAGATCTGGGCACACCAGCCCTTCACACTCCCCTTGCTTCCACATGAGCCCATTCACAGCCCCCTGCTGTTCTGCCCCCTGCTCCGCGGGGATGGAATACCCCAGAGGAACTTGGCCAAGAACGTGAAAAAATGCTTCTGATTGCCTGCAACAAACGCATGGCTCCTTGTTACAAGGAGCAGCCTCAGCCAGCAACCATTCAGACATTTGAGATTTTTAAAAATTATAAAAACAACAGAAATATTTCAGTCAGATTGAGAAAACACACTCAAGTGACCAAATGCTGCTTCTGCACGTGGGGCTGTCCCACTCAGAGCCTTCACCGGGCTGTGAGGGGTCTCCACACCAGTCAGCCCTCCCCGGTGCCAGGCTGAGCCTACACAGGCCCTTCCCACAGCATCACAACCCCCGACAGCCTCCTGCACATAGTGGCACCTGAAGGTTTTCTTAGAAAAAGCTTTGGTTACAATTTTTATCAGCTAAACAAACCTGCTCAGGCATCCATAACACTTACCAATCTCTGCAGCGTTTCTTGAAAGGAACAGCAATTTCCCCGCCTCAACAGCGTGACCAAGTACCACGTGGTGCCAAAGCACCCCCCTGGCACCAACAGCCTTGTCACATTTTTCAACATAAAACAAAATATTTTTAAAAGATTCCTATACATTGCAAATTTGTTACTATCAGACTAGAGTTTTCTCCATACAACAGGGTATAAGTTGCTTTAGGAAAACAAAGGATTCAAGAAAGGTGTTTAAATATTTTTCTTTTGAGTTATTTAAACTGCACTCCTTTCACACTCACTTCTGTTCTCCAGAAAACATTTGATGTCGTTGTGTCCGGGGAACTCTCCCCCCCGACCCCTCCGCCTTCAGGACAGAGGAACCACCCGTTTCCGTGCCCGTTCTCGGCGGGGTTACAGCTCCCTCTGCTGGCGGAGAGCGCCCCGCACCCCGCTCCGCACCCACAAACGCCTCCGGCTGGGGGGGCCCAGGTGCCGCTGGTGCCAGCGGTGACCGAGGCGCTGCTAGTGCCTGCCTCGCCACCAAGCTGCCCCAGCGCCTGCTCCCAGCAAAGCCCTTCTCGCCCCAGGGACAGCAGAATATTCTTACAGACAAAAGATGTCACCCCAGCGCAGACGGTCTCACGCAGCACAGAGAAAGGGGTGCTGTATCCGCAGACACGGCCGGTGACCCCCCTTACCCAGCGCCCTGGCTTCCAGGCCACGGGAAGCACAGAATCACCCTGCTTGGCAGGGGCCTTGCACATCATCGAGTCCAACAGCTGACCCCCCACTGACAAACCCACCAGTGACCCACCTCCCTCAGCAGCACGTCTGCCTGTCTTTTAAATACCTCCAGGGACAGCGATTCCACCACTGCCCTGGGCAGCCTGGTCCAAGGCTTGAGAGCCCTTTGGGTGAAGAATTTTTTCCTAATATCCATCCTAACCCCCCCAGTACAACTTAAGCACGTCTTTGCTGCACTCCAAGTACCAAACACTGCTAATTCAGGCTTGCTTGGCTGCTTTATTTTAGGCTGCCTTACACCGGCAGCCTGTCCTGCATACATTCTATGCTGGCACAAAGTGGGACATTTACTAAGCACTGCTTAGATATATTTATTTTTTTTAAACTGGAAATAAAAATAACTTCAAGTTAAAAAAAAAAGTTTTACCAGGGAGCATGTTTCTGTTCCCAGCTAGGACCAGTTTGCTGCTCAAGTACAGCAACTCTCCACTTCTCATCAGTAAAGTGATAAGTGACAGTAAACTACACTGAAATATACATATTTATCAAAACCTATCATTACAGTGCCACTAAATTTCTGGATGTATAAACATCCTTTGCAGATGGGCACGACTTTTCCTTATTTTTGTGCCCTGACCTGTCAAGAGCAAGGAGATTCCCTGATCCTCGTGGATGCAGGCTCCTAGGGCACTGGGGAAACAAAGTCTCCCCAACCGAAGAGTGTCTCGGGCCTTTAGAAACACAACTGTGCAGAGGAATCATGCCTACAATTTTCAGCTGAAAAAACCCCATATCTTTCTGAGATCAGGCACAGGGAAAAGTACTGCAAGTTGAAAATGAGAGACGAGAATATCAGTTGGATTGGAAAACTTCCAAGTTTAAAGCATGCTCAGCAAAAAACTCCCAAAACCCCCAGGTTTGAAAGGAATCTTTAAAACTGTCAGATGATCTACTGTCCTCCTCCATGGAACAGAATTCTGGAAGAGAAAGAAAATAATGAAGATAACTAGAGATAGCTGTCACTTTCCAAAATTAAAGACAACAACCTTAGACAACACACACAGATCTGGCCCTGGAAACCTCACAGCTACAAACAACTCGCCAAAGGTAAGTTACAGAAATGTAGATGTGGAGATGCAGAAAACCGTTTGGGGGGATAACAAAGAAACAGTACGTGATATACAGAAAAAGCATAGTGAATTTGGATGCACATGGAGCTGCAGACCAATGAAGAAAAAGAAAGTCAAACACATAAAAAAATACCCTAAGTACACCCTAGGATGAGAGAGACAAAACCATCAGCCTGAACATCCAATTCCTCCAGATGCTGGCAACCTGCAGCAACACCCCTGCACCCCCACCTCCACCCTGGCTGGAGCCACATCACCAACTGCAGGACCCAGAGGAGCAGCAGGAGGGTGAGCACAACCTAAATAAAGCAGTTATACACTAAGAAGTAAGTGTATAATAATTTTAACAGCATTATTTTAATTTTTTTATTTTATATTTCTGTAACAATTAGATCAGGACTAATAAGTATTAGATCCTTAGGATTTCAATTACACCAACATTAAAGTCTGGGCTTTCCTCATACATAATGTATGTCTTCTTTTGCCCATAACCAAGACTTTGAGCCCAACGCCACTCTGGAGCTTCACAAAGGTCACTGGTGCCAGCCGGGAACGGCAGTGCTTGGCACAGCCTGGTCTTCCAGAGCAATCAAGTAATTTAAGATTAATTTCTGACCTTGCGAAACAAGCCTCAGCCTATTCCTGACCTATCTCAATCTGCAATTAAGCCAGAACAGTGACCTGCCAGTATCTTATCTTGTTGCAAGATGCAAACGACGCAACCTTATCCCAGCAGGAAACACCATCCCGGGCTGCGCTTCCCGGGGGACACAGGGGTGTCCCTGACCCTTGGCCAGAGCCCCGACACTCACCCCTCTGCACAAGCCCAGATCTGCAGCCGCAGGGGTTTGCAGCACTGGTTTAAGAACAAGGATAAATTACTGTTGTGCTGAAAGGCTCCTTGCACACCAGCTCCCGGGGTCCCTGCACACCGCTGCCGGGACAGGGGAACCTCGCTGCGCCCTCCCCAGCAAGTGAAGCTCTCCCGTACAGCAGCTCCCCAAGACAGTGCTGCTCTAACGTGACTTGGCTGCGGGTACTGGAAGTAAAATCACATATATTATTTGCAGAAGGGCTTGTGACCTGACCTATTTATGCGACAAATACTATTTTCAATGTAAAAGCACAGTCCTTTTCAGCCAAAGCTGCAAAATATTTTACTCAGGATCAGTTATGAAAAAAATCTCAAAAACGTTTACCATCTCTGTAAGTTGAATGGGAGAACAAACACTACAGGATGATGTTAAGAAGAATGCTTGCTCTTTTGGGAAATGGATTACAGCCTAAGTAATCTTTTCTAGATCTAAAACATATTGTTCATAGCCACAGTAAACATTAAAACTGTGTGGAAAGTCATAAAAAATCTCCACCTTTTATCTTTTCACAGGTGGTTGTCCCAGATGTATTGCATGGTATTTCAGACAAAAGAATTTGTGAAAAATGTTTCTGGCAAATAAATTACTGCCTTAAAAGACTATTTACAATTGAAGGGAAATCATTCACCCTTCCACAGCTCTGCTACATTTACTGAAAGGGCAGCGCAGTTCCATGTGCTCCCTTGTTCACATCGCTGCGCAGCCCGTGGAGCAGTGAGACTATATGAAGAGTCATTAGAAGCAAGCAAGAAAAGCAAGCTCACTGCTGGGAGGTTTTTGATACCCATGGCTCAGGGGGTCAACATCATCACTGGAAAATAATGAGGAGTCTGCAAACTAAAGACTGGAGACAGTTATTCCAGAAGCCTTTGTAGTCATTTTTTAAAACGTGGACAGTAACAAAATACAGATTTAAGCGGTTAAGCAAAATCCAAAGATATTTGAAATATTTATGAAAACTGATCATCAAAACCAGAAAAAGGATGATTGGAAGAAGTCCTCCCAGGGCACAGCAGAAGTGAAGCGAGCGGTGACAGGGACCTTGCTGCAGGACAGCAAATCCCTGAGGGCAAGCAAATGGCAACCTGGAAATGTTTGGGGCTATGGAGGCAAAAAGCTGCAAATCCAATGAACAAGTTGATCCTACATTAATTCAGGTTGGTTTGCCTTCTTAGTGACACCAGAAGGTGTCAGCCAAGGGCTTCCACCAAATATTCCCGAGCAATTCACTGTACAGGAACCCTGCCACCACCTTGCTCTGACAACAATGCCTGGCATGTAACTCCAGATGACAGAAAATCATGTAAGGATCTCCCTGGTAAAAAAAAATAGACCAATCAGAAATGCACAGCAAGGTGCTGCATATTTGTAATGATTTCTATTTCAGTAAGATTGATATTGTATTTTTTCCACAAAACCATGACAGGCTTCATTATTCCAGCATGGAAGTCTATACAAATGCCAGTCCTAGCAGAAGTGGACAGGTCTTCTACTCTTCTTTCAACTAAAAAGGGGGTGATTTCCTCCATTTTCCCCATTCCGTTATTTTAACACTCTTAATAGCTTTGTTTCTTTGAGGTAATCTGACTTTATTCCTCCCACACCCCACTGTTACCTACTGGCTGTTGACCACACTCCTGCTCTGCACACTGGTCATCTAACCTAAAGAAAAGGGCTGGTTAAAGTATATTTATTATGCAGATACAGCACACCAATAATGTTTCAGATGTCAAAGGGGAGGATAGGGGCAAGAGGCAGGGGACATGGAGCCCTCCTCCCCTGTCCCCAGGGAAAGTCCCGCTCTGGCCGTGGCACCCTCTGCGGGGGGGGGGGGGGGCACAGCTCCTGCTGGGAAGCACCTGAAGCCCTTCTACTCCTACTAGAATTATGGTCAGACTTCAGGGTAACACTTGTCTTCGTTGTTGATTCCTCCACATTCTGCCTGCAGGAGGGAGCGGGACGCCCTTCAGACCCTCCTCATGAAAGCAAAGGTCAGCCTTCAGCAGAAGGACCGGCTGCAGGGCTGTGCTGGGGCACCACCATCACCCTCAGGCGTCAGGAAAAGCCCATGTGGACACAATTTCTCACCCAAGAACCACTGCTTCTGTATCTCTGGATCCTGAACATTGTTCTGTTTGTCCATGTCTTCACACACAACTCACTACCCCACAGCAAGCTCTGAAGGCACAGCAAAACATGATGAGGCCCACGCAGGCTCAGTCGCTTCCAAACCACTGTGATCCTCGTTCCTCAGCCCGGTGGCTGCCTCCACAGAAAAAGATTTATGCAAAAATATTTAAATTTAGACTGCTCAAAATACAAGACCAAGTGAAGTATCTTGGTAAGACTTTAATTATTACATTATTTTCCATGCTATGACAATCTCATTTCTCAGTTTCTATACAAAGCCTGACAACAAGCAGCAGGATTATTACACATGCAAATGTATGTAAATGAGGTGTGAGAACAAATCCAATCTGTGGTTTTGGGATAACATTTTGCCCTTCTATTTCAACAACTTGAAAGACCAGAGAATGAAACAATACTGTGAACTAAAAATATTTGGTGTGCAGAGGATTAAGACCTCACTCTCCCTTGTGCCACACAGTGCTCCGTGTCCTCGGCTCCCGCAGGATCGCAGCGCCTCACAGCATGGGGCTTGGCCAGCACTTGTTATTTCAGAGAACAAGACAAACAGGAGATGAGGTCACCTATTTACAAGCAAAGTTCAAACAGTCCCTTCCAGGTGAAGGTCAGAGCTGGGGTACTATCTCCCCTTTAGTAAACTCTGGCAGCTCCCCCAGGCTTCACCCTGTCCTTTACATGAACTAGTGCCACACAAAGACACAGGAGAGAGTCTATTATGTGTTTGTTGGTGTGGTAAGAGAACCTCTCCTGAATGACACCATCACACCAAGCAGGTAGCTCTGCTGCCTTCACAAGCAGCTCCAGCCTGACCGATTCCCTGGGGAACTTGTCCCAAAAACTTGCCTCCAAAACTTTGCAGCATCCAGACATAAAACATGGCGAGGGGAAAAATACTCCAAAGCAACTAAACAAAGCCCCCTCTTGGGCTGAGGAAACACTTTTTTGAGGAGACTGATCTCCTGAACCTCCTGGAGGGGTGTAAGAGGGTTACAGCACAAAAAGGAAAGTGCAGTTTGTCACAAAAAACCGAGGGGTGCGGAGGAGCTCCCTGAGATCTGGCAGATCTCCTGCACCCAAAACCTGGCCGCCCTGTGCCAGAGGATCAAATGATGACAAAAAATATTAATCAGAAAAATGAGAATTACATTGCTTGCCTGCAGCTCCTATGTTATGCAGTTTTTGTCATTATTAAATCACTTTTCCATCATATATGTTGTTTCTTTGTCCTTCTAGTTTGTATAGCCCGTATGTGCACAACAGATGGATGAATGCTGTAGATCAGTCATATTTTCTAATTATAACTGGATTTATTTAATTCTGAAAGAATTTCAAAGGAAACACTCCCTTCTGAGGCAAGGTGAGTCAGTGTTTCTTCACTGTCATCAGCAAATGCCAAAAACAAGGAAGTGAAATTGGTAGTGTTTTATTGGGGGGGGAATAAAAGTGTCAAACTTATTTAAAATATAAGATTCAGAAGAGCTGAAGGAGACAACAGGCAAAGTCTTGAGAAAGTAGATATGAAAAAAAATTAACAACAATAAAAATATCAAGTGAAGGTTTGCTGTATCACAATCAATAGAAACTCGAGCAGAACCCAGGGCTCTAGAGGACTCTCAACCCTGATCAGTGAATCCTATCTGCTAGACATTTTAAATAAATTATTTCTATTTCTTAAACATCATTAAATAATTTAGTCTTAATGAGATTAAATAAATTAGGAAAATTTAAGGTTAAAGTAACACTACGCGAAACATTCAGATGCCTCATAACTTAAAGTGTTCAAAGTTTGAATTCACGTTTAAGTTCACACTTGTTGCATTTAAGTTTGCTCTAAAAATTTCATATTTTACTTGCCTCTTTACTGACTCCATCATTTGAACTGTGTTGTGACTAATTTTGCAATACAAATTGAAGAAATAGTTTTAGCAATTTAGCAATTCATTGATTTAGTTGAAAACGATGAGCGTGGCAGACAATGCCACTCTGGCTCCTCACAGGCCACATGCACCCATGTCTTTTATGGGGTTGATTTAACAAACAGCTGCATCACGCTCTCCTGATTTCACTGAATCATCATCTGCTACTGATCCTACTGGTGATTTAAAATTCACATGTAGCTGACTTAAATGCATTCCGTGGTTACACTGTGAAGTCAGTACAAGCTGTCGTACGTTACTCGGGGCCGTACAAGCATCTACACTTCACCTGCCCCTTCTCTGCTGTTAATTCGGAACTTGAAGCCCAACACCTACGGACACGGGCTGTGGCTGAAACAGCGTGTCTTGGGCTGAAAGGACTGCACAACAGGATGTTAGCACCACATCACACACGGAACAGACAACATTCCACCCTTCTTTGTGAAAAAACAAACAAAAAAACCCAACCAACAGCCATTTGTATTTTCCATTTTTTCCCATCTTTCCTACGCAAGGTAAATCAAAGGGCACTCACAAGATTATTGCAGTTCCCCAACTTGTGCAGATTTCATAGCAACACTGCACAAGTCAGTTTTTTGAGCTCTTCTCAAGGGGGGAAACAGGGACTCCCATTTTTTGACCCTGAGGTGTTGTTTTTTTTTTTTAACCCTCTTGGTTATTTAGAGCATCTCTTGATATCACGATCCTTGGGCAGAAACCAGATGTTCCTCCAGACACTGATCAACTCTGATGCCAGCTGAAACTGGTTAGAGACCCATTTACAATTTATGCCCATCTTCCCTGAGGATGCGAGAATGTTTCAGGCAGGACTGGGATTGGGGAAAGACTACATTTGAGATTACTTAATCTCATAAAAGAAAAAAAAAAATTATATCACCTGAAAGTACAACTGCAAAATGCTGAAAAAGGCAAGCAACAGGTCATCTAACTGCATCTTGAATTTAGTGCCATATTTATCATGTACTTTGCTGTCTGTAAATAAAGGCAGAGCCAGCCCTGCCTGGCTGGAGCCCAGGCTCGGGCATTCAGATCTCTGACACAAACGGCAGCTCTTCCCACCGAGGGCTTTGCCTTTGGGTCACTTGGAGAAGGCGGGGGGTCTGAGGGCAGCCCGGCCCCCGAGCTCACCCAAGGCCACAGAGTCGGGAAGGGCCCTGTTTTGTCATTTCTCTGAGCTGAATGCTATACTTAACAAATGCCAACAATCAAGCATAAACACTCAAACACTGAAATTACAATAATGCTAATGCAACAGCAGGAACACACTCTCTGCCCTTTTCTCCCCACCAATTCGCTACCACAAAGGAAAATCTTCTTGGGCAAGACCTAACTCTGAGGTGAGCTGGGGCGTACCATAAACGCTGTACAAAGCTCCTCCACCAGACCAAAATGTCCAAATGAGACACCAAAGGTGTATTTCGCCAAAGCATGACCAAAACCAAGGCAGTGTTTCCTTGGTCGTATCACTTCAGACCATAGAATACATCTTTATTGCCTGCCAGGAAAATGCTGCAATATGCAAATATTAAAAAGCAGCTGGTTTTTCATCAAACTCTACAGAGGGAAAACTGGTCATGGAGGTTTCTGGAGGCCTTTCCAGAAAGGCCTTTCCTCACATATATTTAGTTTTCTTCTTTCAGCCCCCTCCCTTCTCTCTCAAACATGGAGGGGACAGTCCCTTTTCCTCCAGTCCCCGGCCCCAGCAGCCTCAGCCATGTCAGACAGCACCAGGAGCCACTCTCCTCCCTCCCGGGCCACGGCTGGGCATCGTGGCAGAAGAGCCACCACTGACAGAAACCACCCCGCAGGATGGGATGCTGTCAGTGGGAGGAACAGCCAGGACTGCTGCGACTCAGTAATCAAAGGCCGCAGCTACCAAAATTCGACTCCTAAATGTGTTCTCACACGCAGCAGAAGTTGTAGCAGAATGCAGTCACTGCCAGATTAGTAGTTCTCATTTTTCCAGTCACTCCTGCCCAGTGATCAGTCCATCCAGGCCAGTGGTTTCAAGCCTCAACTGCACACACCTATTGGTAAAAAAACTTGACCATGGAGTGTCAATACATGTACATGTATTTATAAATTATATACATGTACAACTGAACTAATATATTAGGTACATTATAAAGCATACACAAAAATTGAAATTAAAGAGGAAAAGAAAGATAAAAAGACAATTTCAAAAATTATTTTACTTATTAACGGTACAAAAAATTACTTTATTCCCACACTCCAAGGGACTGTGTTGTGCACACCCCACTTTGGTGACCACTGGTCTAGGCAAAGGTAATATTTTGTCAGACCAGCTGACAGAAGGGAGAAAGAACAGCTCACTCCAGGTCTTTTACCACATTCCCGAATTACTTACCTAATTCCTTAGGCCTTTCAATCTCTCTGTTCATACACAAAGTAAAGGAACTACAGTTTTAAACCAACAAATGAGACTTTACGTCCTAAACTTAAGTTGCTGGATTTGGGCACAAACTCAAAAAACTGTCAACTTTCCCCTGAATTCTCCTGAAACAAAGATCACAAGTTCACTGACAATGCAGAGAGGCAGCAAGCAGATACACCTGAACTGGCACAGCGCAGTTGCAAAGTTAACCCATCCCAGGGGAGCATACGCTTTTTCCCCAACTACTTCACTACCGCTTCTTTTCTCTTAACTGTTGGTAAGAAACAAAAACCTCAGACACAGCTCCAGGAAGACTCCTCCAATGCTTCTCCCAAGAGGAGACTTCACGCATTGCCTTATAAAGATACTGTAATTTATGCTAATACTTTGTAATTACCATCTATAAATGCAAGATATGCTAATTTCCAGATGACTATCAGGGAAATACGCCGAAACCATATTATACAGCCGAACATTTCGAAACACTTTTTACTTGGAGCATTTCAAAGTAGGCTTCAAGGAGAGGAAGACAACGTACAACAAGGGAACAGTCCTGCAGCTGAGGCAAGGTGAAGTCACCTCCAAATTACTGAGGAAATCTTATTCAGCCCCAATCTATCGTCATCTAGCCAACATCAAAGAAACTGCAGTATGCGAGAATAAATTTCCACAGCAAAAGATCCATGTAAGCTTCAGAGCTGTGCTATCTCAGCAGCATCAAACACTAGCAGGATTGTTTCTCTTGCCCAACAAGTCATGGTCATACCCTCTTTAATTAAGAGCATACAAACCAGAAATCAGTTTCACAATTAATCCTATGTTTATCAAAGGGTTTGTCCTCCAACGAAAAAGCCTGCAAAGACTTTTAGGAAAATACAGGTTATGGTTAAAATTAAATCAGAAACCTAGTTTTTAAAAAAAAATGAGTGTTTCAACTGTATTGATCTGGGAAAGAAGAGATGGTAAGAGAAACACTATTTCTTGATATCTATAAGCCAATATGCACAGATTTGAAAGGACATGCCATGGAACAGAGACATTTCGGTGAAGGCTTTCTCCACGCAGGCAGACAAACCAGAGGAGATAGCAGCGACCCCGTATCAGCAGAGGAGCCCAGCTGATCTGAATCAGATTCACTCAGCCTGGCACAGCAGTTCAGTCACAGGCTAGAGCCAGTGTTCCCAGAGCCTTTCAACTGCACCACTCATTCTCACTTTTATAAAATACACAACAAAGCAAGAGGGGAAGGAAAAACCCATCTACGTAAACACAAGGCTTTGTTGCAGGAACCAGATAACAGCTGCTAAGGAGGACTGCTCTGGCCCTGCATTTGACCGTGGTGTACCATCCAATCAACCCAATGGGTTTCAAAAGCAGCTCTCATTTCACTCATCAAATACATATAAAATAAGCCGCCTGCCATGTGAGAAAATGACTAATGCTTGCATCTTTTAAGCTCTTTGCTTTACCACCGAAGCAGCTTTTGAACACGGTAGTATTAGCGTCTGTTGTAAGAACTTGCTTTTAAAAACAAGATTCAAAAGAAAACATACAAGGAGATGATAAAGACCAAAAGTAAATCTGAGTAACTTACTGCTGCTGCCGTGGCCTCCTCTCCACCTACATAGATAGAAGAAGCAATCTCCATCACGGACAAGTTTGTGGGGGCATCTGTCGTCGATGAGGATCTAGGCCGGCCTGACTGAATGTCCTGGGCAGACCTCCTGCTGATCTGTGGGCTCCCCTTCGGGGCGTCTGCCTTGCCCCGCCTGCTGTGCAGGCTGGTCCCTCTCTTCATCTTAGGTGGCACTCTGATCTGCTGGAGCACCCGGTTCAGAGCTGTGGGGTGGGTGGAGACACCATCAATTTCAGCACAGACGCTTTGGCTTTCCAGATCCACGTCAGGCTCCAGATCAGCCTGAGCTTGCTGCACATCGTGCGGAGAGACTGACGACCTCCTGCGCTGATGCTGGAAAAGGTGCTTCAAGCCTTGACCAATCACATTAATGTTCTCCAAAGCATTATGGGTTATTTTGGACAATTTCTGCTCCGATTCATGTTGTTTTTTGGTCTCTTGGTCTTGGGATTTGCCTCCAGGATCAGGGTCATCACACAACTGTTCAGTGCCAGAGGGCTCCATTGATGACACCCAACAGGTTTATTTGACTATTCATACATAAATAAGTCCCCTGTCTTTAAAAGGCTTGTGTTTTAAAAATGCCAAGATTGTCAGCCAATTAGGTGTGCAATTGCTTCAAGAGTGACTACACATGCAGCTGTGCCACGGTGATCTCATGCTTATCTAATGTTAAACAAAAGAGTCATTATTATACATCCATGCAGAAAATAGTGGGTTAAAAAATCCAATGCGCAAAACATGCCATTAACAAAACAAAAGGTATGGGTTGTCCAAGCATCCCTCCGTGAGGCATTAGTTGCACCTAGGCTGTGCGCAGAAGCCAAAGCTCATAGGAGACAAGTCAGTCATCGCCTGGGGGAAGAAGCCCAGCAGAAAGGAAAGCAAGAAAGGTAAAAAAGCTGTTCAAAAGGGGGAGAAGCAAGGAGAAACCAGTAGGGTTTTGTTTATTATGAACAAGCCCATAATAATATCTAACAGCACACGAGGTTAAACTTCTGAGGAGCACGTTAGTCTCTGTGGCAGAATTAATTCTGTCCCTCAACAAGGACCTGATAATTTGTATTTCAAAAGTAATGTCTGCTCTGCCTACCTGATTTTCCTGCAGAAAGCCTAACTTCACAGTATTTAATATATGCAAGAAAACAGAACATTTCCAAATCACTTATGCATTTCCAAATAGTAAGAAATGGCTTATTTCTGCCAACATCCACTGATGGCACTGGAGACTAGATGTGAAAATCTGTCTCCAAGCAAGAACAGTCAAGTGCAATGGTTTCAATTGGCATAGTCTGTCCAAAGCTCTCAGGGAAAACAAAAATGCCTTTTTAAAGGTAGATTAAGCAACCAATCTGAGCGGGAGCAGCAGCGTGTGTGGGTGGCAGAGGGACAGGCAGCGTCTCAGGGAGAGCTGAGGCTCACCAAGCAGCGGGGCAGGACAGCGGCTCTATCTACACACAGGCTCTGTAGAGCTCCTGCAGAACTACAGCAGGGGAAGGATGGACGGACACGCTATGTGACAGCTTCACATCAGCGCCATGAGATCACACGCTCAGAAGCTGAGCATTGTTTTCTTGCAGGAGAAAGCTTTGATTAGGCTTCTATAAATACAGAAAACAGATCAGAGAGGTCTACCTCAATCTTGGCAGAAAAAAGCCTGTGCTTTAAAATAAAACCCCACTTTATTTGAAATGCAGCGTATGTTTGAGAGCATTCATTTTTATCTTAAAACAGCTGCAGAAACATAATGCATGGAGGTTACAATTAGAGCGCTCTCGATTTTGTGCATCTGAAACCTGACACAATGGGTTAAACAGATATTCCAAAATGCTTTCCAAATTGGCATCCAAAAATATCAGAAGAGCTGCCTCACACTTTTTTTTCCCCCAAATGTCATTGCTATCAGCTGGAGGCAAGATGAAATTCAGTACTTATAGAAAGCAAAATGCTGGAATCATACAGAATTTTATCTCAGTACTATGAATATCTTATAAGCTAAACATATTGGCCAGTTTAATCAATAACACATTCAATGCAAAGCAATAAACTACATCCCAAGATAATATATTTATCCATATTCATGTAGAAATTGTGTGGTGGAATCAAAAAAATGTGCAAGCAACCTTTAGTACATAACTAATACTAGGCTTTGACTTTTGAGCTCGCTCTTTCTTAATATTGCTTTTTTTTCCTCATGTAACAGGTTTTCCAGAAAGTTGAATTACAGGTCTCCACTCAATTTAAGTTTTGGGGAAAAAAAGGTAAAACTGGATTTTCCAAATGGTTCAGTGAACAAACACCCCTGGCTAAAAAGCAAGAGTCCCAAAATTATTTGGCGTATAAAATACAAACCTGGCAGTTGACCCATAACTGCCTTTTTCATTTTAGCTAATTCCCTCAGTATAGAGTACTTTATAGCATGTAGTTCAAAACCACACATTTCTTATTCATACGAGAATACAGCACATCAGGGACAAAATTAACAATTCCATATACAGTCACACTGAGCAGATGTTTTAAAATTATTACATCCCAGAGCATGCTAATATAGTCTTTAATTTGTGCAATTATTTCACAGCAGCACTGGGAAACAAAACCGTTTAAAAAGAGAAACTGGCAAAAACAGTATTAGATAACTATGAATATATAAACTAGTACTTGCCTCCATCACTTGCCCCTTAGCATGGCTGACATACAGCAGTCCCTCCACTGAACAAAACTGCAAAAGAAATCAGGTATGAGATGCAATTCTTGGAAATGGGAAGAAAGAAGTACAGAAACAACAGTGAGCATGGTTCCAGCTTGTAATTATTTTTATTTTACTTTATTTTTCATTAAAATGTAAGTGCCTGTGGAAGCTGGGCTATTTTAAACTGTTTCAAATAACTGAAGTGATACAAATATAACTGATGTTAAAGCAGAAGCTGACAAAGTTAATCAAGAAGTTCTTGTGAAGGAACTTTTCTCTTGGGGCTTATGGCAGCCAGTCTGCACTGGAAGGGTGCAGC
This sequence comes from Gallinago undulata, assembly GCA_026546715.1. Lineage (NCBI taxonomy): Eukaryota > Metazoa > Chordata > Aves > Charadriiformes > Scolopacidae > Gallinago > Gallinago undulata. The sequence continues at coordinate 15,898,777 of JAOTQQ010000003.1, forward strand.
CTGCAAGGTCACACTGGTGCACACAGATTTTATTTCCTCCTCTTTAGTCATTCAGACGTCCCGGGCACAGGTCAAACCGCTTGCTCTTGTTTACCTGGAACTCACCCAACAGCAGGTGGGAACTCAAGCACCTTCCAGCTCATTCCCCAGGGACCCCGTCCCCTTGGCCAAACTGCCGCCGTGCAAACGGCCACCCCACCAGGCTGCCAATAGAACCAAACCATCCTCCATAGCCTCTGCCCAGCGCCCTTCCTTCACACCAGACCACCCACCGGCCCACCATGTTCATGTGGGGATGTGGCCATGGGCCCAGCCACAGCCTTCACACACAAAACGCAAGAGGGATTCCAAGCTTTGGGTCCTGCGAAGCGCCTGAGGACGCCATCCTGGCTTCCCTCTCCTTGCCCAAAGCAGGGAACAGAGTAGTTCAAGGGCACTTTGATGATGCCCAGTGCGTCAGCCACAAGGGCAAGGTAAAGCTAGAGGCTGGCTAGTAGAACACCACAGAAGACAAGAGGACAGCTGCAAGCAGACCCAGTGACCACATCTCTCTAGTCACTCACATACCACTCTGAAACACGACTAAATCACCCACATTTTCCAAAGGTGATTAGTTACTCAACTAGTTCTTGCAAAACCTTCAGAAGACATTAGCACCCAGAAAATACTGTAAGACCACACAACGGGGGCATTTTCACTGTTTTATTACACATCAGATTCCCACCTCTGAGCAGACAGCAGAGATAAAGAAAACATTAATCAGAATCACTGAAGTGGGATGCTAGAATACAAAGAAAGAGAAGACAGCAAACATGAAGAACTTAGAAAAAATGAACGAACGTATTTTTGAAAAAGATCTTTACATATGAGTGAAGAACTAGGCACAATCCATGAAGTATTGTGAACATGAGGCACCGCTAATGTAACTTCATAGCCAATCTACCCATCTTTTTGCTCTTTTTATTTATAAGAACTGTAAGAGCTTCTGCCAGTGAAGTCTCCACAGACATGCCCTACAGCACAACAAGACCCTGTAGGTCAAGGGGTGCTTTTGTCTCAAGCTAATTCCCAGCCTCGACACTGCAGAACCCACTTCCAGGCATCCACAGACAGGCTGGGAGATGCGAGGCCATGAAAACTACTTGTATTTTCTCCCTAGTGAATCACAGCCTTCACTGACACACAAATCACATCTCCCGTTTTCTGTCAGAAGCTCCATGTAAATAAAATGAACTCTGAAGTTACCACTGAAACCCAGCTCAGAGCTGACTTATCCGCAACTGGAGTAGTTGTTACAAACAGCACAGAACTGTGGAAATAGGGAAGAAAAAATATTTTTAATGAAAGAAAACAGAAAAGATTGTGAGTTTTTGTAGAATATTTCAAATACCTATTATTTATGCTGTATTTTTATATCTCAAACCCTTAACATTAATGGTGAATTACAATTGCATAAGGAATCCTCACAATTTTTTTATTCCATAAATAGGTCAATTTAATAGCTCATCATAAAGATGCAAACCACCGTTAGCAGGGCTCTCAGGTAGGAGACGCTTCCCATCCCTCCTATTTGCAAAAGATTTTTTTTTTGTTGCTTTTTTTTCAGTTGCTTTAGGGAAAGAATGATTTTTATTAAGAAAAAGTCCAACTTGGTTTGAGAAATCCCAAATAATTTGCAGAAATTTATCCCAAATTGTTTTATTTTTCAAGACAAACAGTTTAGCAAGAAAGACCAGAGAGGCAATAGTGACACACTGGAAAAACCACACACTACGGGAACTGGGAACCCTAGCACATGATTTATATCCACAGGAGGATTAAGATACTTTAAAAGCATCATTGTTCAGCAGCAACAAGCAGCAGGGCAAACAAGGAGAGAAAGCTCGGCGTGTTCACAGCTAATCCCGTCAGAAAGAGGAACTCATGAGAAACCGGAATGGGTGTAAGATTCAAGGGGACTGCGGTTTGGAACAGATTCAAAGAAGAAGACAACAGTAATAAAGTAAATAATTTGATCCAAAAGAACAGCTTTAGCATGACCACCCAACACCTGGAGAAACAGGTGTATTTACTTATTGTAATATAACAGCAATTTTTAAAAAGTCAGTGGAGAACTAGTGCAAGAATGGAAGAAAAAGATGTAGAAGAAATAATTAAATGAAAGACCAGAAAACAATACTATTTTTAATGGAAAGGATACCTATAGTTTTCAAGACAGAATTCTTCCTCTTCCTACTCCAAAATCCACCCAAGAATTCACCTAGAATTCTACTGAAGTCCAAAAGAAAAACTAGGGACAAGATACAGGTATAGATACAAAGCCCACGCCTGGCCACAACGCTGACACTGACAGTACTCCATGCAAAGCAGAAATGGAGTACAGCTGAAAGAGCAAATTAAAAGACAAAACCAGAAAGACTCAGCATATTAAATGGCACAGCTGAGAGATGGGGGGGGAAACCACTTCAAGTACTTGTGAAGTTAGTCAAACTTCTGTTGAGGTTCTGCACCTAAGATTTTAGAGAAGGGGAAGCCCAAAGCTATCTACTTCTGATGGAAGAGCAAGGAGTGGCAGATGGCATGCTCAAGGAATTCATTGAATTCATCCACAGTGCTCCAGAGAAGGAGTCTGCATCATTCAGTTGAACAAGAAAGGCCACACTGGATGGAGAGAAACTGCCACTTTAATAGGAACAAGGGACACTGGGCAAAGTAAGAGACCTACAGCCTATTTTTTAAGCCAAGGACAGTGTTACAGGGCAAAACCAATGTAGTAGGAAAATAGGTTTTACTGATTTCTGCCTAATGATTTCCCTAACCCCTCCAAACCTATTCCCAGCATTACCCAGAAGTCAAGGAGGAGTCAGCTGAATGGTGGTGCCACCTGTGCTCTCCTCGCTCCCCCTCTGGGGGACCTCAGTGTGGTGGCTCAAGTACCAGGTGTGAGATCGGGCATCCTGGGCGAAACCAGCATCCTCAGTCGCATTACCAGGTCTTGAGCAAGTCAGCCCCCATCCTAATGCAAAACATGAACCACCAGCAGGCTGAAGAAGGGGAAAAACATGGAGGGTAATATCAGAGAAGGTACTTTAACAAAAGCTTTATAATGGAGCAAAACACTCAGATTCCTTTGAAGGCAATGTGAGGAGATGACGTTTAAGAATCACTCGCGCTTAGAATGCCAGCTGCTTAGTTTTATAAAGGTAGCCAACGCTATTCTTCTGGTAAAAGGATTACTTAAGCCAACAGACACATGCGTTATAAATCGATTCTTCATTTATTAGTCCCACAATTTAAACAATAAACCACAGGTCACTTGTGTCACCAAAGAACACAAAAACTCGCTCCAGCACACTGTTAATAAAGTAACAGAGAGGCTGGCAATGTGTTTATGTATGAATTACACTTTACCAAGGAGCAACTTAACAAGATTTTTAAAATGACAAAAATGGCACTATGTCTGAGCCCCTACAAAACATGAGATGTATAGCCCCCCTCCTAGAATCCTCAAGAGCCTAAACCAGACCTACACAGTCCATCCACTCACTTGTTCGGGGCGAGGAAAGGGGGTGGGAACAGAACCCTGAGGGCACTCAAAGGCATTAAGAGTTGTCCTCCTCTTCCCCAGAGCACAAGTGGGGAGGGAAGGAAGGCAGGCCACCCTTTCCCGTGCCTTCCCCATGCACAATAACAATGGCCATTTCAGAGGGTTCATCAGCCAAAGATTTTATTCTCTGGCACACCGAAACGCATTCACTATTTCCAACCCTGCATCCATTAATGGTTCACGTGCTCGTACTCTCCCAGGATGGCATGTTCACAAACATACCAGAAGGTGATTTTTCAACATCAGCTCCTTCTCAGATCCACATCCTGTTGAAACAGTTCCTTCCTGCAGATTTATATTTAATACTGCTGACAAGTAAAACTAATGCACACAGTTTTTTGCTCCTGAAAGCTCAAATATTAATCCTGTAGATAAGAGAAAATTGCAGTCAAGTCACAGATAAACAGATACCAAACACACTCTTAACGAGTGGCAGATCTCTTTCTCCTTCCAATTACTTTTTAAGAAACGTCTTCCTGAATATACCCACATGAGAATCAAGCACCTTCATTACCACCCATGAGCAATCTCTAAATTACTGCTGCCCTAGAAGTACTGCTCACTGACTGCTGTAAACATAAAAACTAGCAGTTCTTCTGCAAAGGTAGAAGGTCACAGTGTAAGGACCACAGATGTACATATCAAAGATTAGGCAATTTTCCTTGTTTATTAGGAAAGTGCAGTGGATTAGAGTTGAGTGACTGGTTTTCAGAAATGTTTCTACTGTTTTGCAGTACAACCAATTGCCACTGAAATCTCTGCCATCCCTCTTCAAAGATGCCAGTAACTCAGATTTCACCCTGTTGTCTGAATCAAAGCTACAAAGTAGAGGTCAAGACTTTTCCAAAATTAAGAACCATGCAGAGGTACCAATACATAATCATTCAGGTTTTGGTACAGGCTATAAACATCACAGGAAAATCAAACCAAAATACTTCTGCATGTTCTGCCAACATGTATGCCCAATTTCACCACAGCAGATGCAACTGCCTCATTAACGTGTTGAACACCAGCTCTGGAGGCATCTCCTTCACAGGCAGGAGCCTATGCCAAGCCTGCTCAGAGCAGTGCTACAGCAATGAAACACACCAAATGAATTCTACAGCTGCACAGGTGAAAAGGAGTAATAGTTTCTTTTTGCTTCCCCCTCTTTAAAGAAATCTTTCAGTGGAACAGATTTAATTCCTTGGAGCATCTCAAGGGTTTCTGTGGTCAGCTGTACTCCTACTCTCCACCTTTGCTATTATTAACATTTGCATTATCTGGATCAGACTCTCCAGCCTCCGGAAAAATGCAACATCACTAGTCCGTGCCAAACATTTTGGAAGGACCTTTTCAGGAGAGGAAGGGATCGAAGCTGCTCTCACACTCACCGCTGTCTGCCAGGAGATGCTGCTGCTTCCAGTGTGTCAAAGCTGACTCAGATGTCAGGAGCAAATGAACCACAAAGTGGAAATACAGGTATTTTCATTCCACTTCCAAGGGAAGACAGAAGGTTACACTGCAGCTATTTCAGGCATTTCAGAGAGACTTTTAAGCATGCTAGCCATTAAAAAAAAAAAAAAAAAAGAGAGAGAGAGATGGCCTCTCATTTTAGCTCCTAGCACATTCATCTGTGACAATGCCAGCACAGAAGCTGGCAAGATTTAGCACCTCTAGCTCTAAAAGAAAGGTTTATTCCAGGCTTGGAAATGTAAGAGGGTTAGAGCACATTAAATTAGCAGGCTTGTAAAGAAAGATATCACCTACCACCAACCCACGCTACATGCGATTTTAACATGTGCTTTTAGCCCTGAATTCTGGAAAGTATCATATTTACAATGACTCGTGAAAGAAGAAAGTAGAACTAACCTGGCACACAGTGGTAAAATACTCCCCCTGATGACTCAAAACCAGTATTAATTCTCTGATCTTTCAGAAGCGTTGGCTCAACTTACTGAGACTACAAGACAGATCAAAGGAAGTTTTCATTCAGCTCAGCAAAATCACAATGCTTTTCCCATCAACTCTGGTGCTCTTGGTATTAGGCACATGAAAGCCTTCCACTGACATTTAGCATCAAATGAGTTACAAAGCAGAAGTTAGACTCAAACAGTTGACAATGACTAGCTCAAACGCACAAATGACCACTTAACCACTCTACAGACATAAAACCTACCTCTCATGCAACTGTTCCCTCCATGCTGTTGAGAAGGACACCTGAAAAGCTCTACTGGCTGAAGACAACCATCATTAGAAAAACCTGCTTGCAGGCTGCAAGACCTGGCAGCTCATTGTGTCAGAATTGCTTAAAATGTGACACATAACAGGCAAGACAGACAAATTCTGACCAGAGGTTAAAAGGACTCACTCACGAACTGATGGCTTACATTGCTCTACCACTTCCAAACTGTCTTTCATATTTATGATACGACAGTTTCATCCCTGCTCTTCAGAAGAAAATTATCCTTCCTGATCTTTCTTCAGGGAGCTTTTAATTAGTGTAACTCTTAAAAATTCTATTGGTAATGGTCTTAATCCAGGGCTGGTTGTTTAAATGGCTCTTTCTTTCCTGATTAAGCCCTAGCAAGTCCCTCCCTGCAGTGCTACAAAGACAATGTTCACTCTGCCCACCAAACACTGTTCCGAGTCCCTCAGCTAACACCTAAGAGAGGCTGGGAAGACTCACCAGCGAGGACTACTCTCTCCACACCTCCTTACCCGCACTCACTGGGTCTGGAGCTACCAGCTGCCAAGGGAAACAGGATACAGGTATAACGTGCTTTTAACTTGACTCATTACAGCCACTTCTCCAAGTGTCAGGTAGCTCGAGCACAGCTTGAGCCAAGGAACGCTGTAACTGAGCACCTATGTCCCCAGCAGGCAGGAGCAGTGGCCCCCACAGTCAGTACCTGCCCTGGGGTACACAGACACGCTGCTCCTCCAGCCGAGGACAGAACCAGCCCAGCCCCACAGCAGGCACTGGGAACAGCCCAGCGCTGGCCGTGCACGAGCTGCCTCCCCGTGGGAGCTGTGACAGCCCCTGTGCCCACCCAACACCCACGCATCCATGCAGACCACGCTGGGGTTACTGCCCTGCTTGTGCACCACTGACAGAGCTTTTCAGCACAAATTTTGGTATACCAGAAGTACGATCACTCTTCCCCACTTACTTTTAATCACCTTTCATGGCAAGGACATAATGAATATTTCACTGCAAGGTCAGACACATTCAACTTTGGCTAACTAGTCTTGAGAAGACTTTTCAAAGAAGGAAAGGCCTACACTTTTTAGACTTACACAATAAAAATACTGATGCCCATCTATGGTCGTTTTCTTCTAATAGATCTAATTACGCCTTTTTAGGGAGAACACACGCAAATTGCACAAACAGCACCGCTAAGCAGCCACACGCAGAAATGTGCCAGCTCTTCAATATCCACCTCCACATCCAACTGCACAAAGACAGTAGTTAACTCGGTGATTTTGGTATAAAGAAATTGGGCTTGACGACTGACTTGCCAATGGGAATGAAGTAGTCATACATTTAAAGCCGCAGCCAAAATCAGAATGTTTCCTCCCACATTCGTGGCTGAGTCCACATGAAAAAAAAAAAAAAACCACAACAAAAAAAAACAAACCACAAAATCTTTACCCAAAGCAGCACAAAAAGGCAGCAGATTTGAAACAAGGCTGAAAGTTTCCTGCCCCTGAGGAGATGCAGGCTTGTAACCAGAGCCAAAACTAAGCAAGACCCATGTTAATGGCCCCTTACAGAACCATCGTTGAACTTGGGGGTCCACCAGCACCCCCAGGTCGCTTTCTGCAGAGCTCTTTCCAGCCAGCTGGGCCCCCACCATGTACATGGGGTGGCCACTCCACATACTTGCCAGGGGCCTACACGGGGGGGGGGCTCAGGTGACAGATGTCCTCAATCTAAAACCTGCCACCCTCAAAGCGACCGAGCAAGGTTAGAGACAGTGACAGTTCTTTTCTTTTAGAAACACATGCTTATCTTTCAAAGTCTCATATAATGTGACCGCAGAACAGAAACCCCATGCTGTTCTAGCACTTCCTTAATAACCTTGCACAAAAAAAGGCATCTTTCAGGAAGCAGGGTTAAATCCAAGCTGATGCTAAATATCTATTGGATGTCTTCAAGTAACTCTGGCAATGGCATCTGTGACATACACACAAATTTTGCTTTAAAAAATAAGTAAATGCTGTTTTCTCAAATTGTCTCAACCAGAGCATACTCTTTTGAGAGGTGAAAACTTGAGACACTCACCAAGAAGTTAGACCAACACTACACCAAAAACCACTTTGAATTTTTTTTATTTTCACATAAACTGAAATTGCATCAGAAGCATTTTAAGGCCCTTAGTAAACCAGAACCAAAACTTACACTTTCATCATAATAAACCATCTGAAAACCAACATTCCCAGCAAAAGTGTGACCAGCAGGGATGGCAAGTTCTCTGCAGTGCAGAAGCAGGAGCTGCTCCAGCCTTCCATCCTCACCACCCAGTGACAAGCCCTTGCTCCCCGAGGACACTCCACACTGAGAGCCAAACCTCTTGGGTACTCAATGTGAACCCACCAACCTCCTCCCATTAGGAAAAGGCTCATATATCCAGCTCATGTTCTTCCCCAGCGAAGAACAGGACGTTAATTAACGGCCCCTGAGCCACATCAGCCTGCACTTTCCCCTAGCAGTGACACAGGCAAACCTCACCGTGGAGCCCTGCTTCTGGGGGAGCACCAGAGGAGGGGAGCACAGGGTTTGGCATCAAGCTGCAGCTCCCACACGGTAGCACCATCAGGTTCTGCTGGGACCACAGCTCACATCCTACCTTTCTGAAGCTGAACACCAACAGCACCCCAGCTCCCACGGGAACGCTGAAGGAGCTAGAGGTCATCCCAGCAGAAAGCTGACATGGCGAAGGACTGCAGTGCCACACACCCCAAAGGGACTGTTTTCCATCACCAACCCTCTCCCCTCATTAGTCAGTCAACCTTTGCTGGCCTGAAGCAGGTAAGTTCCATCACAACAGATCCTGACCAAAAGCCACTCTTTTTCCTTTCTCTAATTTTAACCATTATTCAGGCTCACAGTGACACACCGCTCACAGACCAGCAATATCTCATCTTACTGAAGCATAAGATACTCATCCAGAGCTCTGCCACAGGCAGTGATTTACAAGCACTGAGCCTCTATGGGTACAGTACTTCTATCCATCCCAGAAAAGGCTACAGCCTTCTTCCTCTAAACTAGTATACCTGGAGATCATGAAAACCACATTTATGTCCTAACAGGATAATCACCATGGCAACCATCTTCCAGGAAGATAACAGCCAACAACTCCAGGACAAGGACACGCTACTAAGGAATTTGTTAAGGGAGACCAACCAGCTCACACCAAACTGAAAAATACTGAAGTCTGCCCAATTTACCTCTGAAGGAATGGTAAGGAGGGACCTGCAAACTTCTTATCATAACCCATCACACAAGTTGAATCAAGGGCACCACCATCCTTGCCAACATCCAGTGCCTTTTAACATTCTTTCAAACTTGTAGGGCAGTTCTAGGGCAACGCTCTCCAGCGTTGCCTTTCATACCATTTGTTTACATCAAAAGAAAACTTCCTCTTATACTCAAATTTTGTCCCTCTGCACATTAGTATTCACTTTTAGTCACGTGAGTTTGAATAATGAAACTGCAGTTATTGCAGACAACACTGAAATGATGTTTTTCATGAAATAGAATGTTTTACAAAGGTAGGTCAACCTCATCTTACAGATAAAGAAACAAAGCTTAATACCTGGCTTAGGGATATACAGTCAGGGACACAGAACCTGTGAATTCTTACAGGCTTTTGGAACTACTGCAGGAATTGTTCAACTTTCACAAAAGGTAGCTTTTTGGGGAAATGCACACCAATTTTAATTGATGGAATTACAGAGGCTATAACTTATTTATATACAACTGAAAAAAAGGCACCTAGTTGGGCCACAGAGTCCATGTCCCTGGTACGCTCCCTAAAATGCACACCAAGGTCGTGATGGGCAGCTCAGCAAACCATTTCACCCCAGAGGCTCTGGTGCATTTCTCCAATTTTCATGAAAGCAGAGCACAGGAAACAAACATACTGTTCTGCTCAATGCTATTTAAGTATAGTACCACTGCCAAACAGCAATGGTCAGGCTGGACTGAGGAACTTGTCTAACGTTTGCTGCACCAAGTTCTGCCCACTGGTAACAGGGACCCAAGCCCCCTTCCCCGATCCCAGCTCTGCTCGTGGCAGGGTGATGGGAGAAACAACTGGAGCGCCGGCAGGGATCCCCTCCCAGCACAGCACTCCCCTGCCAGTTAGTGTTTGCACCAGCATCACAGACACAGCCCATTTTGCCTCCTGCTCGAGGACCAACACCACCAGGCTATGAATCCAGACAGTAGGTCAGACCTGTGTCGCTCCAGCACCACCTCAACCTGATTCACTGGAGCTCATCAATAAAACCTCTTAAGAAAAGTCTGTCTGCTAAATACATTCAGTCAGGTATCTACTTTCAGTACATTAATTTTCCTTTACAAAAAATAAGATTAATGAATAATTAGTCTCTTCTGGGAGACACAGATGGGTTTGGCTACCTTTTGCTGTACCCCACAATTAATTTATAAGACTGCCACTGCCCTGGTGTGCCAGCATGAACACCTACACCACAGAAAAGATAACCACGTCCAAGTAGTTTACAAAAGGAGAGTCAACAGATGATATCAGTGCACCCTGGCCTCTCCTAAGCCCACACAGAGGAAGTCAGCCGACTTCCTCATTCCAGGTTTAGAATTCAATATGGCAGTACAAGATAAAAAGCCTTAAGGTAAAATACAGCTGTCGGTGAACTTCCGCACTGCTGAAACAGCCGAGGTTCTGTATTTTCTGTTACCTGGGTGGGACAAAGCTGCACAGGCACAAAGCAAAGCCCACCCAACCCTGGTGGGTGGCTGTGACCCGTGCATAGGATGGCAAGCAGACCTGCTTGTTTTCTAGCCTTACTGAAGACGCTTTCCAAGTCAAGGCAGGTATCTGAACACTAACCACCACCACCTCCCAGGTGCACCTCAGTGACTACTTCACGTCTGTCGCATGCTTGGAAGAAAGAAATTTCTACAGACCTTGGGGGGCCTTTAAGAAATGAAAGGGTGAAAGGAGAAGGCTCAGCTCACACAACACAAGCAACTTGCTCTTCTAAAAGGAGTCTTTTGAATTCCTACAGCACGTTCAAACAAGCTCACCCTCCATACAATGCCAGCTGGATACTCTGGTGCTCCTACAGTCTCACTGTGCATATGTACACTCCATTGCTAAAGCCATGAATAATGGTGCAGATCAATCTGAGCCTAGAAAACGTATGCTTGGAGTTCTCTTCGCCCTGTAGTAAGATGCCTTTTTCTTCCCATTTGTTGTAAGTCATAGTGGGAATACATACCTCCAAATTGCTCGGGCTAGCTGGTCTTTTTGCATAGATATGCTCACAGTTGTAATCCAAATGTCTTCAACAGAGGTCTAACATTAAAAATACTTAGAAGTACAAATTCCATGGGAAACAGGAAAGTCAGGGGAGGGAAGGAGATACGATTTATTGACTTCTACATTTGCAGGCATCTGCAGTCAGTAGTGTAGGTCATTTTCAGAGTCAATCTTGGCAACACAGCTTCTTTGTAGAGGAGAAAGACCTGCCAAAATTAACAACCATAGTAAGAAACACCATTAAGATCTGATAAGCAACAAAACAGCACCACAGATTCAGTCTTCATCAGAAAAAAAGTAACTCTTACTTGAAATACTGGGTTTCTGCTAGCTTTGAAGTATTTAAAAGTTAGTAGCAGCCTGTCCGAAGTTACCTTGTATTCCGAGTACTTTACCCCAATACGTTACCTCAAGGAGGAAAATTCTCTAAGCATTCAGATAAATGCTCTGTTATTATCAAACATTAACAAAACACCACACTACAGGGTGCCTTGTTTCAGACAAAACTTCCCAGCTCATGAGATGCCTGCATGTTCACTGTGGATTTTTACACAGGAACACTCATGTGACCAGTGCCAGAATAAAGAACTTAGCCGCTAGCCAAAACGAGGACCAGCACAGAGCGATGGAAGTCCAACACAGTCCAGATGCAAGTATATCCCAGGAGACTTCCTGCATGGCATAAACATTTAGGAGTGTTAGTTTACTTCTGAACCTATCTAATTTGGATTTAAGTTAATAAAATGTAAAGCCCTTGGGGCAGAAACCTTCTATTCTGTATTTGCCTTTCACATAGTAGGTCAGATTTAAGTTCCAAATCAAAGCTGCACAATGTTACTGTTTTTTGTTATTTATTAAATTTTTTGTACTTTTGGTAAAACAATTGGATTCTTCTTAACAAATAAAAAAGGTCATCTATTTTTGCATTATCATAAAATGTTTCTGAAAGTATGAAAAGATTTCATCTTGCGAAAAAGACATTTAACTCCACACAATCACTAGTATCCTCCTTCTTTCCTTTTCCTTGTGACCATTCTAACATGCTTGACCAGAGCAACAATTTTAGGAATTTGGAGCTTACATTCAAGCTTAAAGAATCAGCTCACTGTGCTGTGACAACATCCAGCATCTTGACCGTTTAGCAGTTTAAAGAATTTTAATTTAAGTATTTAAATCCTAGCAGACTACTCAATTTCTAGCAGCACTGACAGATCATGTCTAGCCTGTCACCTTCACATTTCATTCACATATCTTCACTTTTTCCAAAGATGCCAGTGTATCCACTATTAAACATTGTTCCAAGTTCACAGAATCACAGGGTGGTTGAGGCCGGCAGGGACCTCTTGAGGTCATCGGTCCAATCCCCTGTTCAGACCGGGCCACCTACAGCTGGTTGCCCACAAACCACTTTAACAAGTCTCATGTTAATACTGAAATACCACCCTCCCTCCGGCCCTAGAGAGTTAACCCGAGTCCCCTATTACTTCTAAAGGAACTCACATCCTCATCAAGAGGGTACGATCTTCTCCAAGTTTCACCAAGCAGTACCCAAGCATGCTCTAGTAAGCTGGCCTCACGTCTTAGAGGACAGACATAAGGGAAAACCACTATTTTAGGAGAAAGGAGGAGACTTCAGGTCCATCAACAGGAAGCCATTCAGCCAGCTCACCTGAGCAACAGCTTAAACTCTGTGATTCCAGCTCCCAAAGCCTCAGGTATGGCTGAGGCAAGTGGAAAGCGAGTAGAGAAGACTCCTCCCCCAGACCTCTAAGCGACAATTCCTAGAAACCCAGCCCAAGATATTATCACACCAGTTATTTTTGAATGGTTCAAAAACAGTTCTCAGAAGGCCAGATGAGATACTAACACAAGGTCCACCTAACTCCCGCGCGAGCAGCAGCAGCAGCGTGCTCCATGCAGACACCACCAGCTTACAGACGGGCACCAAACCATTCCCCAGCCCAGAACAGGGGCTGACCTGCTAGATAGAAACATTTCCTAAAGAAAGTACCTCTTTAAACACACTGAAAAAAAAAAAAGTTAGTCTCTTTTGTATCTGAATTAGATGCAGTTTTAAATTATTAGATCTTTAGCTACGATTAAATAAGACATGAGAGAGCCCAAACCACACCAGAGATCTGCTTAAAAAACAAAACCCAGCAATTTCTATATGGTACATGGTGGTCCTGGGGGCAGAACTTTTTAATGGCAAAACCCTTTTTTTTTTTTTTTTAAATAGCATGAAAACCTGAAGTCCCAATTTATTTCTAATGCAAAATCTACAAAGTAGATCTTCCCCCATCTTCAGTTTGCTCCCATATTTTGAATAGCTCCCAGATGGGCTGCGTGGGTTTATCAGGCAGCTGAACCAGACACAGCAGATACAAAGCTCCAACGAATTGTCCGTTTGGCAGAGGAACCCTGCGAGGCTCTGGAGGTCACTGAGCCGTGCAAGTCCCGCCCCATTGCCCCCAGCGAGGAACTGTCCTCCTGACTGGTTCCCCACTGCCGGACATTTCCAGATGGACAAAGAATCTACCCCAAGAGGGGAGCATCGTCCTGATGAGATAACACGAAGCCATCACAACACCTTGGTTTAGCTTCAGACAGGACAGGCAGCGTGCAGCCAGGACAGCACCGGGAGCTCCCCAGGCTCAGGAGGACCCTCCTGCTCAGGTTCAGTGCTTTACTACTTCAACAGCCCAGCCTGTAGCCCAGATGCGTGTCACAAAGGGATTCCCCACTGCAGACACATTTAATTTTAAGGTTTGTGGCTGATGGACTTCATTGCTGATGGAGTGGTAGTTACGTTCTCCTCCACAGATCTCCTTCCACTCAGATCTCTACACCCTCAGTTCATGCCTTTACACCTTCTGCCCACCGAGAAGCCTCCTCCAGTTTCCTCACTGATCAAATCTTGCAGTGAGAGTGACGCCTCAACCCACGGCACCTGCGTTGTTGGCCACACACCGCAGGGGTTCCTGGCGTCGCTGATGACAGCGGTGGTTACACAGGGGTTAAGCTGACAAACGGTTTCAGTTCAAAGCCTCATGACTTTTGGGCCCTGTAAAACTCGGAAGCCACTGCTTCACCTCCAAAGCTCTCTAAAGGCCTGTCTCTGAAAAACAGCTTTTAGAACAGCAAAATTTGAGCTCACTTGCACGTCAGCACAACGAAGTAATTAGTATCTTAATTATCTCGTAAAAGACTGCTGCAGTAGGGAGGAAGAGGTGAAGAACACACCCAAACTTTAGCAATCTTCAAAATTGGTGAGGTCGGGCACAGCCGGCTCCTCCACAACAAAGAGCCCACGCACCGGCAGCGCCTTCCCAGACATTTCTGCACGAAAATACCGGGCCCCGCGGCCGCCGGGGGCTGGGGCCCACCAGGGCCCTGCGCCTGCCGCCGGGCCGCAGCCACCCCCGACGAAGCCACCTGCTCCCGGGCCCCGCAGCGCAGCCGCCCCGGCCAGCCCGTTCCGGTCCATCAGGGACCCGGAGGCTCCGAAACGGGCACAGAAAAACGGGGCGGGAGTGGGGCGCGAAAGCGCAGCCAAACAACAGGTCTTGAGGCGGGGGAGGCCGCCCGCGATAGGCGCAGCCGGGACCGCCGCGCCCGCCCCTGGGGGTTCCCCTCGGCCCCGGCTCACGGGGATCCCTCGGCCCCGACCCGGCAGGTCCCCCTGCTCCCAGCCCGGCGGGGTCCCTCGGCGGGGTCCCTCGGCCCGGCCCCCGGCCCCGGCCCCCGGTTACTCACCAGCCGAGCGGGGGCGCCCCGACTGCGCCGCCGGCGGCTGCTCCATCCCTGCGCGCGCCGCCACACCGCTCGCTCCGGCCGCGCGCGACGTCAACGCGCAACCTCGAGGGGCGGGGCGGAGCACGCAGAGGCGACGTCACCGGCAGGGGCGGGACGCGGCGAGACAGCACACCCACTGCGCGCGCCTCCAGGCCCCGCCCGCGCCGGTACCCCCCTCGCGCGCGGTCACGTGCAGGCTGGGACCCGGCCCCGGCGGGAGAGGACGACCCGCGGCAGCAGCCCGCGAACCCGCTCCGCCGCCCCCCCTTCGCTGAGCCCTTCCTCGGGAGAAGGCGGCGGTGGCTGCTGTGTCCTCGGCAGCAGCCGGAGCCCCTGTAACGAGCGGGGCGCGGCGGGAAGGCCCGGGGAGCTCCCGCTGACCGGAGGCCGCAGGGCCGGCCGTGGGGTCCGCCCGCCGGTCGCAGCTCCGTGGCTCGTACCTGCTGAGCGCCTGCCCGGCGGCTGCCCCCGGCGCCGCCCTGCTCGCTCTCCTGTCCCGTCTCCCACAGGCGCAGCTCGTCCTAGCCCCCGGCCCGGCGCTCCCGCCCCTGTCCCGGGGGAGGCCTCAGCCGAACGGCCCCGCCGCGTCCCAGCCCGCACGGCGGCCGCCAGCCCCGCGGGTCCGGGGCTCCATCGGTCCTTTAGCCCTGGCCAAGCAGTGGCAGGGACTGCGTGGAGATGCCCCGAGGAGTGACGCCGGGCTGCAGGATGGCTGGTGAGCTCTTCGGGCAGATGGAACAGTGCGGGCGGTCTTCTAGAACGGTCTACGGAACCTTCTAGAACAGCCATGCTGTATTGCGTGTATTTCAGAAGGGCTCCTCGATCAGCTGCTCTAGGTTTGCACCTTTGCTTTCATCTAATGGTGAGTTGGATGGATGCTCTGGGAGGACACCACGGCCCGGGGTCTCGGGGCTGACCTGGCCGCCCCCCCCCCGCACAGCAGCCCTGCCCGGGGTGACTCTGCTCGGCCGTTTAGAGAAGGCTGCACCCTTTCTGGAAGCTGATTCGATGAAAAATTTGCCTTGATCTGTATTTGTCTGAAGCAATTAATGTATTTAGCCACCAAAAAAGTTGGAATTTATACAACCTGACTTTTATTTCAAACCAGTGCCCTTCTTACAGTTTTTACATGTAAAGCTCAAGAGTTAATGAAAACCAGCCAATATCCTTCCCATTCAAATCCCTCCCCGCCAGCCCCAGCTCTTTTCTGTTTGCCCCCGTCCCTCCCCAGGTCAGGCTCCGGTGTCCCCGCACGCTGGGTGTGCAGGGGTGGCAGCGGGTGCAGCGTGCCACAGCCACGGGACACTGACACGTGGGCCCTGACACGCCGGGAGAACCCGGAGGCAGGAAATAAGAGCTGGTGGATCTTTGCCTACTAAAGTGAACATTCACCGCTGAGACAGAGCCCGGCTGAGGAGCAGGGAGTGTGACCATCTGACATCTCCCCGGGGCCTCTCCCTCCCTTCTCTGACCCTCGGTGCTCACATGAAGCTGCTGCCCCTGCACAAGCAATTGGTCTCCCCAGGTCCGGCCAGGCGCTGTGTGGTCCACAGGACTTGGAGGAAACGAGGACAATTTACTGAAAGCTGACGGGAACTCTGTTCCTTTCCCCATCTCCTAAAAAAGTATTTTGCAGAACTAGTAGGAGATCTTTTAAAATTTCTCTTTAAACCATTTTTCAGCTCTCCCCCTTTTCAAAGCGGAATAACCAAGTGCTGGGATCTTGTGTCAGCACCTGAGAACAGAGGGACTGACCAAAAGCAGCAGGACCGGGTGAATTTCACTGGCTAACAACGGAAACAAATAGCATACATGGTCACATTTATATTCAAAATATTTATTAATTAATTTTTATTTATTAAGAACAAATACTCAGGTAACAAATTGTTAGCGTTAGATCTCTAGTCAACATTAAATTTAGCTTTAAACACAGGAGTCTAGTAACCACAAGAAGATTAAGAATGTCAGATTCAAAGTTACCAGGAAATTTGTGGCTGTAGACAACACACAGAAGTGATGAACCAGGTAGCCAAGGAAGTAATGAAACTGAGTACAGTTACCCCTCTCTGCAGGTACTGGGTATTGATGTTTTGGCATATTAATTATATTCCTTCTCTACATACTTTCTAATAGGACTTTCTGCAATATATTTCTGTATATTTGATCTTGTACTGTGTAATTACTTTTTAAAAAATATTTTGTATTCACTAATTCAAAGAGGGAAACACTGCAAATCTACAAACAGGTATTTAGAGCATGGCTTTTATCTCATAGCTTTGTAGTATCTTCTCTGTTTCTTCAGGACAACTGAAGCCAAAGGGGCTCAGTGTCTTTGACAGCCAGGCAGCACCGTGTTCCTGTGCGCGCACCATCCAGATCTGCAGACCTACCTGTACCGGTGGGCAGGAGCCAACACTTACTGCCGAGGCTTCTGCTCCAGACACTTCCCTGAGCTATCACTGTGACAGAGCTCGAGAGCTTCAGGTGGTCAGTGTGCCAACTTAAAATCAGTTCACTTCTTGCACAGGAGAAAACATTTTGGTCCTGGCTCGTCTCTGTTCAACACAGTGGCTTGTGCCAGGGCAAAGGGAATGCACAAAAAGCACAGCAGTTATTTTCCTGAGCAGGTGTCATAAGCACAGGTCTTAACGCTCATTTGCACAGGAAAGTCCTGGGACAGGCTGTGGGTCTAGGTCCAACTCAGGAGGATGAAAGCTGGGCTGAAACACCAGAGCAAAGAGCTTGCGTGGGACTGAAACTGGGGAGGGTCTCTTTGTGCTTCTATCAATTGATTTTGATTCCTACAAGGGAATAAAAAAACCCACCGTCATGTGGACTGATGAGATTTACCTTTCTATGCCTTCCTCAAAGCACCACTTATGCTGCCCTGGTCGGTTCTTATGGTGCCACCCTTGGTTTGTCAGCCCAGCCGTTCAGTAAGAGGAGAGTCCCCAGCCTTACAGATGTGAACCATTGTACCTCCAGATGTTGGGGGGTTTATTGGTCCTGGTCTTGTATAATTTTTGCTCTTTCAATTGGGAGTTGCTGGGAAGAAACCAAGTAGCTGACTGAGGACAGATATGAAATAACCAGGTGAATTGAATGTAACGGACTGATAAATTACATTCAGATTAAAGCTTAGTTCTTTAATCTGCAGTCACTATAGAAACTAACCCTGCCTGACTGCTGGGATACCGTTTCAGGAGCACCAGCAGGCAGCAGCTATACTGCCAGAAATGGTGAATAAAGGACATGAGCTACCCTGGGAGTTTGTTACGGAGAAAAACACAAGCTCACGAGGGCAGTTCTGGTTAGAATTGTGAAAAATCTTTGCTGATCTGACCTGGAAAAAATGTAGCTTTTAATTCAGCATCAGCTCTCAGGGAGGTCTTACAGAAAAACATGAGTTTGTTTTGTGACTGCTGTCTTCCCAAACTCCGATTCCCTTTACATTCACATGGCAATTTGTTTTGCAAGGGGCTACTTTACAGGGTTTGGATGCCAGGCTGTTCAATGTAGGCTGAGCACAGGCCTGCTTGGGAACCTTCTGTTCGCCTTGCAGTGAACCTTCTGGCTTCAGAGTTAGACGAGTTTTCAAGTTTAACTTCCAGATTCATGGGAGTGGTGGATCCCAGCATCTCAAAGCTGAGACCACATTCCCTGCAGTGTGGGTTAGCTCAGTATGCCCCATTTAGTCTGCTGCCATCTGTCCCTGTAGCTGCAAGAGGGTCCCAGACAAGCTGGACCAGGGATCAGAGAAGATCCTGGCACCTCATGGGCAATGGGACCTGGGGAACAGCTGCCCTCCAGCTGCCAGTGCCTTGCATGGGGACACCCAAGCTCTCGGCATCTGCCCTCTGGCGGGGTGTGCTCCTGGGCCAGGCGCCAGTGGTTCTTTTCCCATACCGTTCCTGTAGTTGCTGGTCAGAAGGACCCCGTGGCTACACTGTGAGTTACTGGCCTCCAACTAGACATCCTGATGCTGATCACCACCCTCTGGGCTCAGCCGTTCACTCAGTTTTCAATCCACATCACTGACTGCTTACCCAGCCCATACATCTACAGCGTGTCTATGAGGATCTTATGGGAGATGGTATCAAAGGCCTTACTGAAGTCCAGGTAGACATTATCCACTGCTCCCCCCTCATCTACCAGGCCAGTCATTTCACTGTATAAGTTTATCAAGGCAGTCAAACATGACTTCTCCTTGATGGAGACATGCTGACTACTCCTGATGATTTTCTTGTCCTTATTGTGTCTGAAAATGGTTTCCAGGATTAGCTGCTCCATCACATTGCCAGGGACCAAGGTAAGTCTGACCAGCCTGTCATTGCCTGGGCCCTCCTCCTTGCCGTTCTTGAAGATAGGAGTGACATTTGCTTTCCTCCAGCTTTCAGGCACTACTCACAGTCACCATGATCAATCAAAGGTTATTGAAAGTGGCCAATGACATCTGCCAGCTCCCTCAGCACTCCTGGGTACATGCTATCAGGGCCCATGGATTTATGGTCCAGTTTACTTAAGTATTCCCTGACCTGATCCTCTTCCACCAAGGGTACATCTCCCTTGGTCCAGGCTTTCCCCTGGTCTCTGGGGTTCCTGAAGGTCAGTCTTGCTAGTAAAGACTACAGCTTGAAATGTCCTTAAAAGGACAGTTTCAGCATATCAGAAACACTCAGTCCAACCTGGGGTGTATCAGAGCAATAGCATATCCCCAGTTGGGTATTAAAGGGGTTGTAATTTCATTTTCTGGCTCCTGTGACTAAATTGCTGCAGCTTTGCTCTTGTGGTCCAGAAATCCTAGGGAGCCTTCAATGAAATTTTAGCTTATTATAACCTGAAGGGTGCACTTTACTCTCTAGATAATGGTGTAATGCAATAATATGATGAAAAATAATGTACTTCCATTTGCAAAGTGCTCTGTCTCTTGTAAGTGCTCCAATCCAGCCAAGGAAGTTAATAAAAGAAAAGTAATTAATGCAAATAGTAATAAAAATTTAGCCTTTTCCATGTGGCATTTCCAAACAAGTCAGCCTCATATCTTGCTCTTGAGCCAGACAGGTATGATCCATCCCTTCTGCAGAGGGAGATGCTGTATTGAAACCTGGGACACTGAGCTGAAGGAAAGTTTGAGCCTTTCACAAACACTGATGCCTGTGGCTCAGGAATGCGCGCAGTATCATCAGTTTGCCTTTCACCAAAGAAGCAGAGAGGACAGCAAACAACCAGCTGAATACTTCAGAATTTTTCAAGAAAGTTATTCTGTGTCCTTCCATGAGCGGATGCCAACAGAGCAATGAGTTACTGGGCTACTTTCTCTGCTGGTGTGTTTCTCTGGCTTCAAAGGAATTACAACAATAAACCAATGGACTATCAGACTCAAATCACTCTTGTCCCCATGGAGGAGGACAGTTTGTTTCTGCATTATCACATTCTTTTCCAGATCACTAGGGATGAGGGATTGGAGGAGTGAAAGGAATCTTTCTCTTAGTGTGTGCATGCTTACCCTCTTTCCTTAACTCTGGTTAAACGCTGCTCAACGTTGTGAGGGCAGGAGCTTTACAAATGGTTTCCCGAATGGCTCACCTCATTCTCTAGATAATGGTGTAACGTAACAATATGATGAAAAGTAATGCACTTTGATTTTCAAAGTGCTCTGCCTCCTGTGAGCCATCAGGACCTACACTAAAGTTCCTACACTGAAATTAAAATTACTAATATCAATGACTAAAAATACAGATCCACTCTCTGCCTGATGCTCATCAAGCAAACTCTGTAGCTGTTCCAAGTTAAACCACAAGTATTACTGAGTTCTGATGCTGGAATGGCAAAACCTCATCAATAACAAGATAGGGATGCTTGGAGGGATTAATAACCCATCATAAAAAGCAATGAAATTGAGTAACATTCCTTGTCCTCTAAAGGACATAAAGGAATGTATTGCTCTTGCATAGTTTCAGGGAATGTTTCCATATAACAGTCCTGGTACCAAAAGACCAGTGCAGGGCTGGACTTCCTGTCTGGGATGAAGGCCCTACTGGTGGCACTAAGAGAAAGACTGCTCTGTGCTTCCAACATTGCGTAGGAAAGGGCAAGAGTGATTTTTTTGCCTGTTAATCTTTGTCTAGTTTTAAGACTCACGACCTTGTTTTTCAGTCTCTGGCGCAAGGGCAGTGTACAGATGGGCACACTCGGGAGGCAGTGCTGGCACCTCAGCAGGTCTGTATTCCTGGACTACTCCTCGGTGAATTCCTTGCACCTGCAAGGCAGTGGCAGAAGATAAAGGAGCCTGCTCAGATGGCAATGCCCAGTTTGGCTGGTATATGCTCTCTTCAGTTTGAAAAAAAAAAGGCAACAGCATAATTAATGTCTGTGCTATACTTTTTCCTGTCAGTATCCAATCACAATCTCTGCACATAGTGTGGAAGCTGCTAAATGTGACAGCACTTTCTCAGCTAATGACCAGGACCATGAAAAATGCGCACAGTGACCACCTTCTGTCCTGCAGCCTCTCCATTGCTATGGATACCCACGTGGGAAGGACAGCTGACCTGCAAATAACACAGCTACTGCGTTGTCATCTTTTCCAGCACAGAGCAATGTAACCAGTCTGAGAGATCCAAATTTACCAGCACCACATTTTCCAGTTCAGGAATTCACACGTCTCACCCTGTTTCAGGATTAACTCAGTTTTTCAAAGCCCTTTCATCCAGTCAGGTCTAAACTCTATAAAGCCAGTGTAGAATACTTAGAATACAGCACTTCCCATGCTGATGCATCCACTATTAACAGAACTGCATTACACCTGCAAAGGTAGGGGAGGAATGTTTCCCAGATTTCCAGATATGGAGAGTTTGGGGCTCAGTCCAGCACAATGCTCAGTGTCACAGCTCCCAGCAGGGACCGTGTGTGGGCTCCACAGCTGGTCGGAACGGCACCTCCCTGGGTACGTCTGTACATTTACTTATTTTGTGAATGGATCACCATCGATTCCAGTGGCCTTCGGGGAACTAGAATGAAACCCTGGTTATTTTTTCCCTTGGTTGCTGAAACAGAGCGAGCGTAACCAACGGACCGTGTGGAATCCACTTTCTTTACCCGGCAGCGCCACCGCCTGTCCCCGCCACGTCACTGCAGCCGGGCGAACGGGAGCCTATGTCCCACCAGCCCAGCCCAGGTCCGGGCCCCCGCTCCTTCCCGGGGTCCCGCGCACACGAGGGCCCGCGGCTCTTCCCCCCCAGCAGCGGGGC
Organism: Gallinago undulata; assembly: GCA_026546715.1. Classification (NCBI taxonomy): domain Eukaryota; kingdom Metazoa; phylum Chordata; class Aves; order Charadriiformes; family Scolopacidae; genus Gallinago; species Gallinago undulata. Next base: position 15,920,937 of record JAOTQQ010000003.1, read on the forward strand.
GAGGGCTGGCGTGGGGCACAGCTCCCCACCGCCCCGCTGGGCCCTGCAGGCCACCAGCTCCCTCGCCCTGCTGGCCCCGCTGGAGAGGCAGCTGGGTGGCAGGTACACAGCAGCTACGCGGGAGAAAGCCTTGGAGCCACACGCAAAGCCTGTGATGTTGGCCTGGCTTGCACACCGCTGGCGTGCAGACGGAACAACTTCTGTGAGTGCTCCTAAAATACATCACAAACCTGAGGGGCCCTTTGATATTTCAGCCCCAGCAGGTCACACCCGTGACGAGCTGGTGACACCTGTACAGCCGGTGGAGCTGCTCCCCGTGCCCAGGGGATGCCTCATTTCCCTGCACAAGTGCAGGCTGTGCCGGGTAACCACGGCGGGGTGCGGGCGGACCCCCCGTGCCGCATCCCGCACAGCCTGGGAACCGGGCAGGCGCCCGGGGGGGTCACGACTCTCACCTGTGCACTAACCCCCAGCCCGCCCGTCCCCAGAGTTCACAATACTCAGCCACGTCATGACCAGTAACAATTAATCAAATGTTAACACACAATTCATTAGCCTGAACTCTTGTGAACAAATCCAGCAGCACTGCATCGTTCAGACTGACTGTCCTGGTCTGGGACCATGGGGACTCCACCTCCTGGTCACACTGTCCTGTTGGCAGCTGCTCTTGCCGTTTAAATGCTTCTCCTGCCTCACACTTCACAGTCCCTGTAAGGAGCCAAGCTTGTAACACTGAACCACAGACATAGACAAGGGTGGGTTAGTAAAAATGGGGGTTTATTCACACCCCATTTTTATATTTAAATATTTTATTTATTTATTTAAATAAAACTTTATATTACTTAGTACTAAGATGGATTCAGGAAACATGGAGAGATTCAGGTCAGCTAGAAATCAATAAACAAACCTCACTATTATTAATTTACAAATACACTTCTGCATATTTTTCCCCCCACAAAGTACTTTGCAAACTTCAGCTGAAATACCTAATAACTGTTTATCCATTAAAATGCAGCTACCCCTGGGATACAGCTGAAATGTGGAAACCGCAGGCCTTTGAGTCATTCAGGCCACAGGGAACAGACTGTGAAGTACAGACTTGTATAGAGCATATTCTTTCCGTTTTCAAGAGACTGCTGGGTGTAGCTCTCAGTACTGTGTGAGCTGAATATTCACAGTCTGCCTAGAAGCACAAATCGGACTGGGAAAAAAGAAATGCAAGAATGCAGGAAGTCTTTGTTTTCTGCCTTTTTTTTTTTTCCTGTCTTCCATTTTAAGCGTGTGTATGAGAGAGAACATAGGAATGATGATTGGCCTGAGAATGGCACCATGCACAGCGTGTGCCCTGAAGTATAGAGCATCAGTCAAATGAAAAATGCTCTGAGGTGAGCAACTGATGCCAGACTTTGTGATGACTTCAGGTTATAGAGTTCCAGTCTGGATGGAAACAGCTGAATTTGGGATATTTTAATCCAGAATTAAAATAACATTCTACAGATAGGAATGAGGTCATGGTACCCTGCTGTAACTCCGTTTTCTGTGTTTCCAAGTAGCAATAACAAAATTTGCTTTTGTAAAAGACAAGATCCTCATATAAAGGCTTCAGAGAAACACCATTGGTTGTTCCAACAGCGTAAAAAGGGCCGTGACAGTTCCATTTCTAGGCTAAATAAAGTGCTCAGAATCCTCTTTTTAAAAGCTGCCCACCCCGCTTTCAACCTCGCTCCGTTTACAGCGTTTAGGGATGCACCAAGTTTTAGAGCACTTAACAGGCTTCTGTTCAGACTGCTGCACAAAGGCTATGCAATATGTAGTTCAATTATGTAGTTCAATAGTTCTATTCTAAAAAATAAAATAATAATAAAATAATTCTAAAAATATGGGATCCAAGTATCCCATCAAGGCAGTTGAAACATGAAGACATCGCCTGAAACACTAGGAGGCATAAGATTTTAACGAGGTAATTAAGTTGCTTTTAATTATCCAGGTAATCCTTACTTATCAGTGGGCTACTCCCAGCCTCTTTAAGTTACTGTTCATTGTCACTGCTTGAAGTCTGACATGATCTTGCACTCCTCCAGTAAACTTCCTGATAACTTAGTATTTCCCCCACTTTTCAAATATTTGCATTATACAAATTAGAAAGGGTACATTATTTGGCATTTCCTCTTTGAATCTCAATCCACTTTCTGCTTAGACCTAAATTCCTTTTCATATGATCCTTTTGGGCATAGCAAGAAAACTGGAAGATGAACATAGTAACTGGAAATGTAACAGCAAGAGTGTAGCCTGTCCGGGTGACTGGAATGCGATTTTGATACCTGCCCAGCTTGGGGAAAATCACGAGTTTTAACAGTTCTCTAAGCTGTCATACCATTATCACGGGCACAGAATGGCCAGGTACACCCTGTGTTACACATTAGATGCAAAAACTGTCATCTTGTAACAGGCAAATAGCTGTAAGAAAGAAGAGCCAGAAGAAAATGAGTGGTCCAGAAGGGAGCTGTGGGGCTGGCAGCACAGGAGAGGGTCGGGAGCAGGGAGGCAGACAGGGAGACTGCTGCTGACAGAGGCACTGCTGGGTCTGCACTGGGGCCCCTGGCCCCCCTGCTCCCCGACAGGTTTACTCTGAGCCTCTGGGTGAAAAGGGGAACTTGGATATTTATCCCTGTCTCTGCTCAAAGGCAGCTTCCCTGACAAGCACTCTGTAGGCAATATGTCTGACTCGACGTGACAGCAAGGGGAAATCTGCCAGCCTCGATGTGCGGGGCAGTGTGAAGTTAATAGTGACATTTATTACAAATGCTGTACATCCAACGCTTCGTGTTGTTTCCCAGCTGAGACCTAAATGAGTGTGAAGTGGCTGACAGCATTCTTACCACCACGGCAAATGATTTCTCTGGGCTCCTGATGAGCAGCAGGTGATGCCGAAGCGCTGAAGCACAACAGAACACACAGCAGGAGGCCTTGGAAGACATTATCGATCCAGTCACTGGAATGAGATGTTCCAGAATAATTATGATCAACCGCATGGTTTACTTACTCAGGAACAAGGGATCAATACTCAGACAGCTTGGGAGGAATGATGTGGTGGCATAACGAGTTTCTCTCTTTGTGACGAGTGCTAAACTCCCAGTTCTCACACACCGTGAGAGAAAAAAACATGTTTCCATTTTTCAATGTAAGTAAAACTTGCCAGGTTTGCCATCTTCCTGAGGATGCGTGCAGAAAATGAAGTCTGTGGTGGAGACAAAATGGATTCGAGTAGGTGAGCGCAGTGTACTCTGCCGAGTTTCTCAGAGACTCGGTGCTTTCAGGATTCACACGGGAAGTAGAAAACCCGTACATACTACCCCAGCTCGATTTACTGCTAACAACCCTTATGAGAACAAAATTGAATATTCTTACAAGAACACTGTTCATGGAGCACTTCAGGAGTAATTCTGGAAGGAAGGACAACAATAATGATGAGGCTGCAAATTTTAAAGACTGAATTGGGTAGTGTACGATTACCTATTTAATGGCCATATCCTGAGAAATTTAGGTTCATCAGACCTTTTGTTCTACATCCATGTATGTAATAACAAAAGAGAAAATGCAAACACAGCTACAAGCCAAAAGCAGCAATAAAATCTACAATTTCACTTTGGGCCGGAGGAGATGAAGTGTCATTAAATAAAATAACTCATCTTCAATTTAATTGTTTCTTTCTGTCAGCTCAGTATATAAGTAGCAAAGAGGGATTTTGACTGAAGGGGATTGCTGTTTGACATTAATCCATTCTGTCAATGAACTCCTACAGGATCCTGAGCAAGGCTTGTGAGACATTTGCACATGCCAACCTACACTGCAGAGTACACTCAAAGCCTGATAAAGCGACGTGTTGCTGGACTGCTTGAGGCGAAGTAGTTTGGAATAAGTGCATGCACGGCACAGTCCAAACAGCTATTCACTCTTCAAAACACAGGTCCCACCCAGAGCTCACTGGGAGCAGCCCAAAGTCCCACCAGGCTAGAAGCTGATCTCAATTATTCCAGTACCAGCTCTGAGAAACAACTTAAAAGATCTACTGGTGTTGTTCAGTCTTGAAGTTCATGTCATTGAAGAAGAGACCTAAGAAAAATAATATAAAATCACTCAAGTCAACAGAACCAGCTCCAGCTCTTCCATGGGGAGAGCTGGGAAAAGGGACAGAAGTGGCAACTTGCGGGTGACACAGGAATGCTCGTATTCCATAACAGGGTCTGGGGGCAACTACTGGAAACAGAAGTACTGTGCTGGACAATAACAAAACTATTCCATTGGCAACACAACTGCATTGCAGCAAAGGTTGGGCAAAAATCAGGATTACTTTTGGAAAAGGTGAGGATGCATTTTTTCATTTAGGCAAGGGTCTGGAGACCAGAGCAGTAGGCTGAGGTTAACCCCACTAGAAAGTGTGGAATGACAGCAGTGAGCTAGCAACAATGAAGTTATAAAACAGTTCTGCATTTGTAAAAAAATATTTCTTTTGTTGCAACTTACAAATAATAAAAAGAACTAGGGAGACAATTTGTGAGAGCAATCAGAATCCAACCCTGCCCTTACTCACCAGCTTGTGCTTGTAGTCATGAATGCTCAGAGAAGACAGACACAAAAATGTTTTATTTAGGGATACATCATTTCACCAGCTTCCTTAAAGCCCTTCCAACCCCACAAAAGAAGTGAACATGCCTCAAGCTTCACGGTGCTGCAGCTTTGCTCAACCAACATCTCATTTTCTGTCATGAAGTGAATACATACCTACTTGGAGTCCAAGATTAAAACTAACACTTACTCTAAAAGTGCTACGTAACGCAGGTACCTCCTCCACATAGTTGAAGATGCTTTATATAATCAAAGCTGCAAGTACATGAAGAAATAGCGAGCACAAAACATGAATTATCTGTATAGCCGAAACCATATAGACATTCTGTTTATGGCTTTGTTTTACAAAGACAGCTAAAATTTGTCATGCTCCATACAACAAGCTTTTTTTTCTCACTGACTTGTTCACACATTGAGAAGATGACATAAAAGATTTTTCTGGTCTCATAAAGAACTTGCCAACAAATAAGTTTGTTCTACATGAGGTGCGGCTGGATTAGTAGGTAAAAGGCTGAAAGGAAATGTAACCTACCAAGGAATAAAGATGCATTTTTGCAGGAACAATGTGTTGTCATTAGATATAATTGGGCAAATGGTGGTGTGATCTTAAAAGCCTGAGTTGATCGTATTCCCTTGAGTGTATTATCCAATTAGGGGAAAGGTGCATCAGATACGCCTTGTTTTGTTGTGCTGCTGAAGTGGAGAGCAGGTGTGAGAAAACAAACAAGTTTTCAATCCTTGCTTTGCAAATCAATTCTTAATCACTCTGGCTCTTATTTCCATACCAGATTTAACTTTTTGATATTTATGAGAGCAACTTGCCAGCTCCCATTTTGTGGCTCAAAGGAGTAGCAGGTCCAAAAGATGATTTTTTTTTAAGGCTTTTAATTCTTAATACTAGTGCATATGGTTTATTTCAGGTCAGAAACGGAGCTGTAATGAGACACCCAAGCAAAAAGAGATTGGGTGAAGCCTTGCTAAAAACGCGAGCTACACTGTGTAAGTGGACAGCATATAGTTCCACCATTTCCTGGTTCATTGTGTGAGTATGCAAGTATTATAGGAGGAAGACTTTGATATATAAATCCAAACTTAGATCTTCCTTCCCATTAAGAAGTCACTCCTCTTCCTATATTACATCATGACAACTATCATCGCTTATAGGATAAAACTGGGAGAGAGAAGCCTACTGCCAGGATATTCACGGCATGTTCACCTCAGAAATACGCTCAGCCTTTGTGAGCACAGTCTGCTTATCTGGCTGGATATGGTCCAAGAGACATCTGTTTCATCAGATGCTCAAGGGAAGCCAAAGGGCAGGACAGGTATTAGGATGAAGGGGAGTTTTTAGAAGTCCATTTACTCCAGAATTCCATGTGAGCAGGAAGGAAATATATGGCTGTTTTCATTTCTCTCTTGTGCAACCTTTTTTTGAAGACCATTAATGTTTTTGAACAGAGTAAATAAAGTACACCAACAAACCTTGAGCAAGGCTGAAGGCAAAGGATTGGATTTGATGGACCACTGGTCTAAGACAGCACTGTATGACAAATGGCGTGCTCTGAGGTGCTGAGATTGCCAGTGGCATCCCTACAAATTGTTTTGTAATCTCCCTACACACAAGTGAATTCCTATGCCCACCATCCTCTGCTCAGCAATTATCAACAGCAGTACACATTAACAGCTTGATTAATAAAGGAACTTTTAATTAAAAACTAAAAGAAGCAGGCATTTGACCCACTGGAGAAGAAAGCAGAAAGTACTGTTTTATTGCTTAGTGGTGGATTTCACGTAACAAAGTTACTGCAAAGCTGACATTTTCCTTTCAGTATGCAAGAGCCATGACAGAGAAGAGCAAGCTGGTAAACTGGGACATAAATTAGATACAAACAATGATCGTAGCTACCCCTGGGAGAGAAATTAAACTTGTATAAAGTGCCACAGCTAACATTTTCTGAGTGACAATTTTACATGTAGGTACCATGCACAGGAGCGTGGCTACTGCACATAAATAACAGTGTGGCATGTTATGGGTGCTATGCCAATGTTGGGGAGGCTAAAAGTCAACCAGGTCAATCAAAAAGCATCATGAAGATCACTCCCCATGTTGTGCCAGGCTCCAAGAAGCCAGAAATGTCCCCAAAAGCAATGTGAATAGTTATTTGGAGTCTACTCCTTATACTTTCTCCTTATTGTGATCTACCCTGTTTAGGGATTTAGGCTGCTGCTTTTGCCTAGTTTCTGCAAGATGAAAACTGTATGCAAAAATCTTTCTGTTCTCAGAAATTCTTCATTTGACCCACTCTACAACTGCAAAGGGGGTGTTGTAATCATAGCAGAAAGAGCAGTGCATGAAAAGATTTCAGATTTTTTTCTGATAAAATAACAATTGCTAAAAGCCAGCACTTGAGTAACTGGTGTTTTCAGATGCCTGATAAAACAGCTTCAAGAGAGAGTTTACTGGCTCAGAAGAGGCAGCCCCCAGAGTGATCTAAGGACAGAAAAAGCAGAGGCATTGCAGTTGGGAAGGTAACTGTCTCCTTCCCACGCGGAGTTCTGGCTCAGCAGCCACTGGCCTTGCTTGGTCACCACATCATCTGTGGATGAGGAGGAAGAGAGAGCAGGCAGAATCCAGCTGCAAACTGCCTGCAGATGCCATCACCCCCAACAAAGAGACTCAGAAAAGATAACTCCTTTTGCCCCAAACACCTAAAGATCTTCTGGGACGTGCTCCCAAAACATCCTTTTCATTTGTCTTCCCCTCCCTACCTCAGGGGTTGGAGCTTTGCAGGGTGGGCCCACACTGAATGTCTGAATTCAGGCACAAACAGTAATTATTACATGGGGTATTACTATCAGTAAAGACCGCAGCATTTTCTCATTTGTGCAGAAATACATATCTAAATTAAATACAGAGCTGCTAATGAAATAATAATATTTACTACACACTTCACTACCTTGTCATAGTTAAACATAATTGAGTTGTGTTCCAATTCTACTGGAAGCATCCTGTGAAGAACAATGTCACAGAGCAGCCCCAGAGGCCCTAGAATTCTCTCTGGCAAGTAGTAATTAAATAAATGTTAAGGATCTTTCTTTTCTAAATAACCAGGTAACAGTAGCTCCTGCCCTTGACAAAATAAGCAAAGATCAACAACACAACTTGTTACAATCCTAAAATTACTTACACTGAGAAGCAGGTTTCATTACATTAGGATGAAGGCAGAGTAAACATTTCGGTCTTTGTCCTGGGAGTGTCCACCCGTGTGTTAAGAAGTTCTCACCCTTCTTGATCCATTGGTGGATCAGCAAGAATATGGTATGGACATGGCATGAATAGGAAGAAAGAGGAATGAGACTTTTTCAGTGATAACTTGCAATTAGATCTGAATGTGATTAAGTCACCCAGCTGATGCTGATCTAATACCAGGCAGACCCAATTCTACCTTCTCTGTGCCTCCAGCTGTGTGACTGTGCTCTGTCCCTTACACCAGCAATTAGTTGTAAAACTAATGAGTTCCTTGAACCAAGATAATAATTTGAGAATTATCATCAGCTGCTGCTCAATTACAAGGTCACTAATTGAGTATTTTAGTTTTCTCCTCAGTCCTTAGGCTCCCTTAAAGGTAGTTTGTTTACTGTGACAGATACCCTAAGGAGAAATGTTTCCCTAAGAAAGAACCCTGGTGGAAGTATCAGGCCTGTCACCTGCCAAACAATGCAGAGAACTTTCTCTGCTGTTTAATGGCTAACTTAGAAAGTCAGAGTGCTCTTATTTTCAAGTCTTGTATGGAGAGTAGTGAGACTTAATTTAAAGACATGTTGTTCAGTCAGAAACATCTAAATGGTCATTGATTGTTTTTCCTTAGTTGCATGTGTGAGCCTCTTTAAAAGCAGAAACTGTTTGCTACTTGTGCTTTGTCCCTGTTGCTAGACAGGCTACAGGGCTTCTGTCAACATTACAGGAATAAAAAATAAGAGTTAGAACAAGTCAAGCCTAAACCATCATGCTCCTCAGAACCAGGAGGACTGCTACAGAATTGAGATGAAGAAGTTCAGGACAAGTCACTTTGCTTAGTTAGAAGCATTTACAAGGACCCTGGAGAAGAATCACCCCAGAAAATGCCCTCATGTATGGACATTTTACAATAGCTGCATAGATGAGCTGCCCCTTCCATTTTTATGGGCAAAGAAACATAATTATGCCAACATCTCAGGAAGGTTGAAACAAGTCTCTCTGAAAGGCGCCTTCAGAAATATTTCTCCCATCACTGAGATCTAAAAACAAATTAAGTTCTCAAATTAATATGTTATACACAAGTAATTGGGTCCTCAAAGGCGGTAACATTAGGATGGTCATAGTGTGCTACCCAATAGAACAGGACAGAAGAGTTAAGAGTTGTTTTCCATTCATAACCAGTGTTTGTATAGACACAGTTCCTATGCTGCTCAGGTTCCCTGAGACAGGGAGCTCAGGAGCAGGGCTGATGCTTTCGTACAGTGATGCTGATGTCCCTGGCCGAAGGCTGGTATTCAGCCTGTAGACAAGTTGTCCACACAGAAGCCTACTCCTGGTCATTTGTCTAAATACCACTGCAACTATGAAGTTGGTCTGCAGAAATAGAGGTAATTATAGGTAAAAGGGACATTTACCCTTGAGTCACACACATCAACAGGCATCTGGCACTAGGGGCTCTCCTCCTTCCCATGTAGAACAGATGACAATTCCAAAGTCAGCTACTCACATCAGCATTGCTCCAAGGCTTTCTCTGTCCCAAAGTAATGCATTTCTTCAGTTCAGAATTCCCTTGGGTTTTTTTCCCAATGCTTAAGCTCTCGTGAGCACATTTCAAGATGTCCGTATCTAAATTCAATATTATCAGCTGTAACTCACAGCTGTCCACAACTGAACCAACCTCTTTGCTACATATATGCTCCCTAGCACGCCTCAATGATTCTTGTCACTTGTCACAACAAGTTGTCACTACCCTCACTTGTCACTGCCCCAAAGCAGGAGGTCAGAAGAAAGCAGAAGCAAGATTTTACTTCTGCGAGAGGCAGCTGGTCCCAGGTCCCCCATCCCACTCTTTCCTGTTTGACGGATTGTGAGCAAATATTAATTCTATTAATATTTATACATTTAATAACTCAGAAATCAGTGCCTGCTATAAATCAAGAGGTCACAGCTGTTGCCAGGAGTGGTTGCTGTACCTTGAAATTATTTTGGTTTTTTTTTCCAAAACAAAAGATTGTTCTGCAGCTTCTGGTCATAATGACTGATGTTGAGGAAACAAACCACTACATTTTGATGATTTGCTGTTCTCAGAGCAATAAAATAACTTCAGTCCAATTTAGTCCACTGCGGTAGAGGGACTTCTACTACTTGATTTCTTCACTGCCCTTTGGCTCAAATTTTATGCCCTAAGCTTTTATTTTTCCATTTTTAAAAAGTCATGAATATTCAGGAGTTTTTATAAAGCAGAATAAAATTTGAGTTTATACAGCGCTTCTTGTACTTGGGCTACATGCTTTCCTTCTCCGAATAAATGATTCTGATTCTCACAGTGTGCTGATGGAACAGTCATTATGCGTCTGGGAACGACTGCCTGAAAATTGGCCTATGTGTGAAATAATAAGAAAGCAGCTTTCCTCTGGTTTTTGCTTTCATTTTTTAAGTCAATCGAGATTCTTCAGAGAACAGGCAGAAAAGGTCAGGATGTAAATGAAGATGCTCTATGTTACAAAGAAAAAAATGTTTTTTTCTTAAAAGCATCTTAAAAGCTTGTGCTTTATTTAAATTAAATGAAATGATACAGGTAGTTCTGAACGAAATAATGAATAAAGCTCCTAACAGTGCAGTTTAAAATGGTAAAAGTGAGAAGAAACACACTTCTGCCATAAATATGGGGAACTCCAACTAGCCAGATCCTCCGCCAATCCTACATGTTATTGGAAATATAGTCTAATTATACTAAAATGAGATGTTAGCGTAAAATTACAGTAAGAAACACCTTTTATGATTGTCTCTATTGCTTGCACAAGTAATATTTGCACATAATCTCACACACAATTAACCCATTTACATGTTAAGTAGAAGCACACTGACGTCAGTTTCCTGGGGAAATCAGCGATACATATTTGCACTTGTACATTTAAGTAGCTGCCTTATAAAACCTGGCATTAGAACAGAGAAATGTAAACCCTTTCTGGGTAAAGTCCAAGTCATGTTTGGACTCACACAAACACCAACAGTACTGGTGTCCTACAGTGCTGATAACCTCAGGGCTCCTGTGGTCCATTCTCACGCCATTCTCAGCACTCCCTCATCGATGCAGCCCAGGACACCTGCTGATTCTCTGGCTGGATATAACCCTTCGCTCTCTACCCGTGTCCTCCTTGAGCCTGTACTAGCCAGCGGTGAAATGTATTCCCTCTGCAGGGCCAGGGGAGGCCTGTGCCCACATCGTGTGTATCGCTGCCTTCACACCTTCCAGCCATCGTGTGCGGTACAGACACTGGGCAGCTGGGCTTACAGCAGGAATAGCATTCTACACGGAGAAAATCTGGTGAGAGTAAGTACAGAATTCGTACAGACTGATGGTAACACACTCCTAGTACATGTTTTCATTCTTAACTAAGCCTCATGCACTTCAAAAGCTTTGCTTTCATGGCATATTGGTGATCCAGGACAAATCCCATTAACTGTAATTCTATGAACAGCACACCAGTAGGACCAAAGCTCAGATTATGTGTTAAATCATGCCCAGGACTCTGGCTCATGGGTTTTGAACTGTTCTCATGTCTCAATGTTCTTTGGGTAGAAATGAGCATGTCTTTCTGATTTATGCTGATCATCCCCATGCCATGTCTTGTCAATTTTCTGGTTCCACAAAAGACACCCTGAATCCCAGGTCAACAGGCTAAATATCCTCCTGGTCTGTTTCACAGGCCAAACAGAGCACTGGTTGTTAGTTCCCAGCTGTGCTTCCAAAGAAGTTGCCTAGTGCACTTTGTCATTAACATTGTTCTGTTGAAAAAAAGGTCCCCTGAGCAATGACAATTACGATGGAAATTCAATGTGTAGATTGATATATGATTCAGAGAAATAGCTCCATATCCAGATTTGATGACATCCAATTATTTGATTGAGCCTTTGTGGGCTTCTTGCCCCGTCCTTTGCCTGTTGCTGCACAGACTCCTTTCTAACAGCCGTGGAGAGCACAGAGCTGAAGATGCACATGGACCACAGTCAGCTGCGTATGAAACTGGAATTAAAATTAACTCAACTACATACTGAGTCAATTTGTGTTAGGAGCGAGGGATTCACTGCACAGCAAGCAATGCACTTCACTTAACAGGCATACACTTCTCTCTTATTAGGAAACTAAGGAGTTTATTGTGATGCATAAAAAGACTTTCTGATTTCATAGCACTGCAAAGAGATTCACTACACATACAGGAGTATCTCTTCAGCTTGGCAGATAATCATCTGTGAGTCCTGGTGGACACCATGCTGAACATGAGCCCCAAGGTCCTCTTGCCACAATGAAGGCTCACGGCCTCCCAGGCTGCACTGGGCAAAGCGTGGCCAGCGGGTCGAGGGAGGGGATCCTTCCCCTCTACTTGCCACTGGTGAGGCCAC
>JAOTQQ010000003.1:15936435-15962782 GCA_026546715.1 Gallinago undulata
TGACTGAACTGGCACAAGGTGCCCAGGGAGGTTGTGGAGTCTCCATCCTTGGAGATACTCAAAAGTCACCTGGACACCATCCTGGGCAGCTGGTTCTAGATGACCGTCCCTGAGTAGGGGGCTGGACCAGATGACTTCCAGACGTTCCTTCCAACCTCAACCGGCCTGTGATTCTGTTATCGTATTACAATTTGGAGTCTCCATATTCCAGCATATAGTTGAAATTTCAAGGAGATTGCTATGTTTCTGATAGATTCCTCCTTTGGTAACCAGACCATGTTTTCAGACAAGACAAGATGCCAGAATGTGGCTCATTCAAGTGACTTTTACTGGAATTATAAAGGTGACACTGCAAAATTGTTCTGTTCTAGACAGTTTCCATACAGGCCATGCTTTTCACACTACTGTTAAAACTGGAGTGCTAGAACATGTACGATGGTGAAGCAGCTCCAGACGTATGTGACTGTGCCACTACTCTTTGCTCTGTGGAAAATATCACATGTAGGTCAGTACCTTGATACTGAGAGTCTAACCCTTACCCTACAATCACAACCCTGTGAAATTCTAATGGCCCATCCCTTGTGAGCCAAGTATTAATCCCTAGCTTTCATGTATGGTTACATGTTTGGGAAGTATTTTTAGGTTTTGAAATTATGAACTGTAAAACATTGCAAAGTGTTTTAGTATTCCCAAAACTGTGCTACATATATCTAAATTGGTAGGACTTTAAGTGGTATGTTGTGCTAAATGCTCGGTGATTAAATATTAAATACACATTTACAAGTCTCAGGTTGAGCCCATGTGAATGGAGATGCAGTTTGACTCTGTTCTGCCAGACAGGAGATGCATTATGGTTTAACCACAAGGATTGATAAATCCCTGAGCTGGGTAATGAGAACCATATAACGCTGCACACTCTCATTAAGAATGTAGCGTGGCTGGATGTCCTTTCAGCAGCAACCTGAGAAACATCTTTTAAATGTGTGGTTAAATTCACATTTAACAATCATTTTAATTATTTTACATTTTATTTATTTATTATTACAGTTTGATTCAAATTTAATTATTACTATTTGGATGAAAATTAGTTTTTAATGCCTGCTTAATGGTCTTGCCTGATAATTGTGACCTGCTGGCCATTCTGCATGCTCTTGTTTTGACTGAATTAGAACCAGGCTTTTTTTGTAAAGTGAATAATTTGTGAGAATAACCTTTGCATGTTTTTGTTTTTTGAGCAAGTCACCAAGGAGTAAAACCAGACCCCACATGGTCCTTTCCAGTTGTCTGGAGCTCAGGCAGGCAGTCGCTGGGCCTGGGATGGTCAGAGCAGCTGGAAGGGGAGAGAATTACTCTCAACTGGTGGAGACAGCAAAGAGGGTGATGTCAGGGACCTCTTTATGTGTTCATAGAGTCATAGAATCGTGTATGCTTTAGGAGCACTGGGAGAGACTGGAAGCTAGGCTGTTGCATCATTGCTTGTAAAGTAGTAAATAGTAGTAGTAAAAAGTAGTAAATCCTGCCAGGTACAGGTTTGCTTTGCAACAGCTAAGTTTTCTATGTACGTCTGTCTGAGATTGTTGCTGCTGAAACTCCAGAGAACCCAAATTATCAAGCAATGAGTAGGAAACTGATTATAGCAATGGGGAAAGCAAAAACAACTAGCACAAGGACTCTTTTCAGGCTGATTAATGACTTGTAGCAATTACTCACTTCATACAAATGCTCACAGGATATTAGAAGTTAATATTTTGTAGTTCTATCAGATTTCTGATGAGCAACTGCTGTATTCCAAAGGCAGGAAATAAATCCTCTTGCTTGAGTTGGAAGTAAACTATATGAATAAAAGATGTTACTCCTATTTTGTTGCAACAGAGTAATACAGACAAAGGGACTCTGCTGGGTGACACTGGAAAAACAGCATCATCATTAACAGGTGTTAATTTGTTTCAACTGACTTACGGGTCTGATCCTGGCCTCAGACTGGGCTGAACTCGCACTGCCAAAATCCAGATGAAGGGCTGCTCGATGGGCTCCTTGCGCCCTCAGGGTCTGGCTTGCCTATTGCACTGTTTTACACCAGTGCCTCTCCTGGTGCTCTAGAATGAGTGTGACAAGGAGAAAGGTCAGCCCTAGAAACACTGCTAAAAGACACCCAGCCTAACTTTTAGCGATGGTTACTCCCAGTATTTACTTCTGAGGAGAAGAATGCAGCTAACAGTACACATGCTATGCAGCTTCTGCCAGCAACTCTGGCAGATGCTGGCAAACTCAAAGACAGACTCTTCATGTTTCTGCATTTTCAAGATTTTCTTGCACTTTTTGTTGCCATTTGAACACTTCTGAGACACCCAAAGGACTGTCTTGAGTGACTGAAGGCTAAGAAGCACAAATATGGACCAGAAGCTGATAATTTCCCTGCAATGTCAGTACGGTCAGGTCCTACAGTGGACACTGAGGGATTCCCTGGGGTTTTCTGAGCTGTTCTTTCATCACAGCTAAATTTTCTCACTCTAGATTTCAATCTTCCTGAAACTTGAATCAAAAATTTAGTTTTATTTAATCTGATTCCTCAAAGCAAAACACTTCTTATTATGTTCATCTTTCCCAAACAAATAAATGCCCTAGAGCTCTAACAGCAAATTGAAATTAGAATCTGAGCACTGTGGTATCTTATTGCCACATGGCTGACTAGTGTTGTCTTTTCAGCCAGAGTTTGAGTTCAAAGCTGGAATGCAGGAGGAGGAAAAAGGGAAGCAGGAGGAGATAAGAGAAAGGCAGAGAAAGGGGGGGAGTCATGGCTGGGAGGAGCTTTGATGGCACTCAAAAGAGCACAGCTGTATCTTGCGATGTTTATTTGGAATCACACATTTAATTTCTAATACAGTCTCAAAGTTAATCGCTCAACTTCTCTTTTATTGCCGTTCTCACAATCTCACGTTATTTTACTGCTCTTTCTGATATTAAATGATACCAGACCCACAGGAGCAGCTGAAACATTGGGGTCAATGCCAACTCAGCCCTGTTACAAACTATGGCTTGTGTTGCTTAAAGGAGATTTAAAAAAAAAATTAATGAAACAAAACAGCTCCCCAGGAATGAAAAGCACATCTGGATGGAAAATTCACAGCAACATCTGACCACTGAAAATTTAATAATACAAGGACAATACTGATTTATACCAGCTAAAGATGATGTAATGGATATAGGTCCTGTTTGCTTCTGTGAGCTCTGACCAGCACAGCAGCACAGGCAAGTTCAGTCCCTAAGAAGTCCCTCGCTAGCTCTGTCAGCTGCCACAGCCACCACAGACCCAATCCCAGAAAGAAATGCCACTGAACAGAGGAGACGAGATGCTGTGGTCTACCAGACAGAAAATTTACTCCAGACTATACCAGAAACAATCAATAGACTATTTCCTATTTATAAGCAAAAAAAAAAACAAAAAACACCACAACACCTCAAAACCCCTAGTCTTCTAGCCTCGTGGTATTTAATTTTTATCTTATTTTTTTTTAAAAAAATCATCCACAATACAACTCCATTAAAATTATTACCTCTACCCCAACCCTGATTGAGTCTTGAACCTGAAATCAATGGAATTTTGACAGCAAGAAACTCGGTTCTGCTGGGCTATCAAACATTGCTGGTGCTAATTTGAAATAGAGGCTTTATCAACTGCTGTAGCACTCACTGAACATGTTTAAATGAGATTTCTTTGTGAGGAAACTTATTCCAGAGACTTCTAAACTTCACAAAACTGTTATTTTTTTAGCACCACTATAAAGAAGCTTGCTTTCTTTTCTTTTGAAACTAGACATCAACTTAATTTGATTTTCTTCCCCTCATATCGCAGCAAAATAATAGGTAGTCACTTCATGAGTCATTTGTTTATCTCAGTGCCTTTGAAGCATGGATGTGATCAAGGACATTAAGATGTTTTCTGAAGCCGAAAAACATTAAATAACAGAGACCTTTAGCAACCTCTAGTGATACCAAATAAGATGATACAGTATTGCTCATTTAACTTCATCTCTTCATTTGGGTTTCCAGGAGACAGTACCTCAATTCTGCTAAAATCACAGACTTATTCTAGACCTGTACTACACTAAGGCTGCAGTTGATTCACATGTTGGAGCAGGGCTCTGCTTCCACTCTCACAGCCAGAAAGAGGCGACCGCTCTCAGACATACCTGGAGCTGCCACTGTCACGTACATCATCGGATCTTCGAAAGACAGTGCCCAAGACAATGACTACTCCAGCAAACCTGGCCACTTCAGTTGTGTTTAAATGGGAAAGATAAACCTTTGAAAATTTTATCGCGTAACTGTCAATTCACAGTCAAGAATTTGTTTTTAACTTTTTATGTTAGCATTTTTCCAGGCAGTTAAGAACTCTGAACACCAGAATTCAGTGGTAACAAAACTGCTGCAGCCCTGCAAACTGATAAATTATTATACCAGGAAGGTCTAAATAATAACAGAGTGTAATCAGGATTCTGAAACAGAAGTCCAAATAAGCCATGATTTATTGTGTAATCAGATACTGGTTTACCTCATAAGATGCCCAAACTCCCTAATATTAGACATCACTGAGCTTACAATTAAGTGGTCTACCGCTACCAGGGGTAAGAGGACTTCATAACCTCGCAATCTGAGGTCACCATAGGATGAGCACATTGCACCTGGTTTGGCAAAACTGGCTTCTTTATTCAAGCCAGGAAAAGGGAGTTTCTAACTCAGGGCCAGCTTCAGCAGCAGCTCAGAGCTCCTCTGGTTCTGCTGCTGCCCTGGGTCTGGCTGGGAGGAGATAATGCGAGTTCCAAGCAGTCTGCCATGTCCAAGGGCTCAGAAAGGGCCAACTGCAAGACTCTCTCTCTTGATCTGACATCCTTTTACATATACGCTGTATGAAACTCCCTGTTTAAGACCAAGTTAAAGCCTGCTCTCTGGGGTAAAAGCAGTTGACAGCTTCTAGCAGCCATTAAGATGGTTGTTAAGTTTTGCTTCTGGAAGGCAAAATCCACATTGTCTGTCATCAACACTGGGGGTCTTGCAGTTTAAGTGGATAATCTCACTTTTTCCTGGGATTCCTGCACACATTTTTTTTTTTCTAAGCTAGGCACCCATCTCACACTACAGAGAGGGGAGAGAAATGCTTTTAAGCAGCGCTCTGCAAGATGACCTCCATTCTTACATCTACACAAGGTCTTTACCCAGAAGCCTTAGACAACCTTTTACTGTTGGGAAACCTGGCAGAGCCTGGAGCTGGGGCGATGTGCTCATAAGCAGAAATGGTGAGGGATGTACAGAACTCTTTATTCTGCAGAATTCTCTGAATGCCCCATCCTTGCCTGGGTCAGAGTCACTCCTGTCCATCAGAGAGGGACAAAGGCACACGCAAGCAAGGCCAGGGCAAGTGTGCTGGATCAAAGTCTCCAGATTCTCTTCACAGCACCATGTTAAAGAGCAGCTGAACCACCACCGACAGAAGCTGGAGATGAGAAACACTTCTTATAACCCAGTTCCAGCTGAACTATCTTTAACTTCAAAATCAATTTAGCAGTGTTTTCAGTTCCCTGTTACAGGCTGTACTGACCAGTGCTGTGTACCTTCAAGTAAAGAAAACTGCTGCATACCCTTTTTCTGCCTAAGCAAGTATGTGCTTATATAACTGGGCCCTAGAGAACTGAAAGTGATTCTAATGAAGATGGAGTTACTGTTTTTCAATAAAAGCACAAGTAGTTGTAAAAGGTCAATAAGATTTACTCTGGTGTGGACTTAGAAACATTTGTTATTGAAATGACAAAGGTACAGTGTTTATAGAGGATATAGTTAGTGATCAATGGCACTACCTCTTCATCAGGCAATCCTTGGCATTTCCACAATTTCTCCATGCAATGAGAGTTGAGCTTCACTTACTCAATGTGAGCAGCGGAGGCTCAGAAATAATCACAGATTATTGCTGAGATCTTCCAGAAAGTATTTTTTAAAAAGTCTATCATGTTCTTGTTCTTGATGAGTCGTTTCAAATGTCAAAAAGTTGGGTCACATTTTTGAATAATAACTACAAAAATGTGATGTTATGAAAGTTTTAAATCTGCATCTTCCATGTGGGCCTCTGAATCAGTCATGAAAATGCAGGTCTAAGAAGGACTTTAAGAATATTTTTTTACTTTTTCTAGATGCTTTACTTTTTTATAGTTTCTAGATCTACAAGCAATTTCTACGTGACCTATAGGTCATCACAGAGCAAATTTAAGAAAAGGATTGCTTTTATTAATGACCTTTCACTCATCCATTTGAAGTCATTACAAACCCTGCATCGTCTCGTACCACAAGTTGAAAATCACTGATGCATTACAGTTATCTCTGCATTCAAGGATACAAAGACTGTTACCCGCCTTTCATTCCAGCAGCGCATTCTAGAATTCCATCATATCATTTAGGTGCCAACATAGAACACTTAAAATCTGATAGCAGCTGTAGACAAGGAAAGAAAGAAATGTGAAGAAGAAAACTGCCTGTTCAAAAGTCATCAGTGGTTTGTAGAAAGAATCCTGTGAACTTGCTCATTGAACAGGATGTTACATCATTGTTTAAGGGACAAGAAAAGTGTCCATAGCACAAACAGTCACACCAAAGCTTCACTGGAGTGAAGCTCCAATCAAAAACAATTTTTCAACTTAACATTTTCTTGACTTAAATTTGCACACCAGGCTCACTGGGCTTAATGAATTCTACTTCCTTCCTAAAAAAACCCCACCCCAACTATTAACAATGCTTTTGACATCTCCATCCAAGACTTTCAAAGCACGTAACAAGCATCAAAATTCACTGTATTGTATCACTATCGCTTATTTGCAGACAGGGAACACAAACCTCAGGTATTTAGGAGTCTACCTAATTCCAGTTACCATCTATGAGAAGTCTGACCCTGATTTTAACTACTGCTGGATTTCTGCACCACTCAGATCACAGAGCAATTTAACGGGAGAGACAGAAATAGAACACAGCTCTCCCAGTTCCCAGACTCCATTCTGACAAAATGACCATGTGGCCTCCCAGCTTGGTGCTTGTAAAAATACACCAGGTGCTGCAGTTTGGATCTGCAAACCATTCCCTAACTGGTTTTAAGTGTATCTTTGTTCATATTCAGCTCAAACGAAAAGGCCAGGGCAAAGGGAGTGACAGAAGAGTCCGAAGCATGTAGACCTTGGGACTCAGTCTCCTCTGCAGAAGAAGGTATCAATGACTCAAGGAACTTCAACTCTGGTGCTACATGTTCGTTGACTCACTTCCCGTGGGATGCAACAAAGGTGCCAGCTGGGCAGAGGTGAAGAGGAAGCCACAAGTAAAAAACAACAGTACTCCTGGTCTCAGCATGTCCCTCACCAGTCACGCACAGGCCTTTATTGTCCCTTAAGCATGACGTCCAGTATCTGGCCTGTAGAACAGCTTTAATTGTGATCTCTGCCCACAAATGGCAGCTGAATACCCACTGATTCTCACTTCATGATGTTTTCTTGTAAACAAACCCATTAAGCATCAGTGGTGGAGTCTATTGTTATTACAATGACTATGAAAGTTATAAAGATGCAAATTACACAAAGGTCTTTGTCATTATGTAGCCAGTAGGACAACATGAAAATCACCTTACTTGAACAACTGGTTGTGGGGATCTTCTTCCTCCCCCCAGATCTCTCTGTTGTGCATCAAGCTTCTTCTAAATGTGTATGAATGATGGGCAGGGGAACAGTTCTAAACTGAGTCTCTATGGTCTTCCCTCATATTAACCAGATAATTCACCCAACCCCACACAGAAGGGACTTGCTGACCTATTGTGTCCTACGCAATGTGCACATATCAGCACTGTATCAGATCTCTGGTGGCTTCTGTGGTTAACCAATTACAAGCTGTAGCATTTTCCTGTTGATTTCTAGCCACTAATACATACCTCCAATATAGTGAAGGCTTGAATTTTAAGTAACAGCTTTCAGTTTCACTGGTGCCATTAGTGCTGGGTGCAAGTGATAGCAGTAAAAAGCCTCTAACTATTATGTTTGCCACATGCTTTGCAGACACAGTGGCACTAATGGACAGTACCAGAAACTGTAAACCGCATCACTAATATTTGCTGAGACCTTCCCATAAATGGTCCATGCTGGAATTGCAGAGCAAAAACACCAGTTGTCTTCATCCTGCCAGTAATGCTTTCATATAAGCCTGTCCTTAGAAGGGGGAAGAAACCCTTGCCAGGATAAAATTACTGTCTTCTTTCTTCCAAGTCCTTTTGAAACACACTGCAGCAAAGCTTACAAACCAACTGTAACCTAGCCCTGATTAGCTTGGTGATGATCTATAGCTACCAAAACTCTTGAAATGTCACATTTACGCCTAGCACAACTGACACGATTACTCCATCTTCTCACTTGCTCAGTCATTTCATACACCTACAGGTGTATGCACATACGTATAGTAGGTGTTAGTATATGTAGGTGTATGCATATACACCTACACTTCATTCTAACTCTCTTGGGATGGGCAGTTTCAGTTTTACTTCTATGTTGCTGACCATAATGGGATTCTGATCTTCACTGCTGCTGTGCTACGGGACTCTTAGAAACCAGTAACCTAAAAGAAAAAAACGACTAATCCCACTGCAGGAAGAGTAACACATGGTGAGAAAATTTAAGCCCTCACAAAATGAGCAGACCAAATAACTTTGTAACTACTAAGAACAATAAACCCACTAGAAAAAAAGTCAGGAGCAGTTCATTAGTAAAATCCACACACATAATACATATGCATAGTCACAGGCACACAGCAACAACAGAGAAGGGAGCAATACTGGAACTAACTGTTACCTATTTCAGTCACATCAGCTGATACGCCAGTTACCTGAAACTAACTTTGTTAGCAACACCAGATTCCTGTTCAAAATCTCTCTCTACATCTGGTTCCACGCTGTACCTCCATTAATAACTGCTTTTGGAGGCTGTGCGTGGGAAGGCTCAAATGCAGCTGCCTCGCTGGTATGGCCCTGCCACTGGCTCCGTGTCCCTTTATTGGGCCAACACAGATAACTGGAAGGTAAATCACATTTGTACTGCATCCTTAAAGCATGGCTTGAGGTCACTGAACTGAACCATTTATACAAAAAACCAGCTGTCTTTTACAGCAACTGAAAAGAACAGTAAGAAATAAAAGTATTTCATTTAAAAAGCTGCTATAGAAATGCCTGACTTTCAAGAGGAAGATGTTCTACAGTCAGCCACAAGAGCCAGTTCTAGAACTTTTCATTCTGCTTTTGCTCCGTCTTCTTATTTGTGCTCCCACTGAGGTTTCTGTCTCTGACCACTGGGTGTCTTTACATACCTCCAGCCTCCAGGAACCACTCAGCTGTCCCGTCCATCTGACATCTGGTCCAGCAGGAGGGACTTCCAACAAGCTCCAAGCCCGTTGCTCCCAGAGAACCTGACAGAGAAACCAGATGCAAGCTGGGGGTTGGTCACTTTAAAATCCAAAACAGCATTTTCAAACAATTTGTGCCAAACACTAAATCTCATATGAACTCTCCTCTCTCACACAAATTTGCTCTCTTTCACACCCTCATTGGCTTCTCTATCATAATTAGGATGTGTTAGCAGCAATTGTAAAGGAACAGCATAGAGGAAACAAATTTGCATATTACTCCTTTAATTGCTATGGAAAGTAGTGACCTCCTGTTTACAAACCTTCAACTGACTTTGCAAGTTACTTGATGCTATGACTTAAACTTACGTCTTAAAAGGAAGCTGGATGTCGACAATTTCTATAATACCAAATCAAATTTCCCTGAATCTCTTCTTGCTCCATCATGAAACTCACCCCAGCTTAAAACCAGTATTTTGGCAAAGTAAACCGAGCTGTACATTTACTTTGTCCAATGACTAACTCCCTGCTGGAAGTGAAAGGAATCTCTTGAGTGCTGTCATTAGCAGCTGTGAGAAAACAACTGGCTGGGCAGCTGAGGGGTTTTGGTGTCTGGAGGAATAGGGTCTCGCTTGTTTCGTTGACATTATTTAGTTTGAAAGATCCTGGACTGTGCCTGAAACAAGAGCCAGGGCACAATGAGACTCCTTCTGAAGATGGCCACTTTCTTCCCAAATCACAGGGTTCTCTTGACTAGAAAGCTATAGAAATGACCCTGCATAAACACTGCGGAGATAATTACAAAATAAAGAAACATTACAGTGAATCCACCAAGATCTTTAATTCCAAACCACCACCATCCCAGAAGGAACACGCTGTGAGTTAGTCTGACTCGTAAGTATACAATTAAGCCTGTCAAGTTCTGACTCCATAATATGCTGTTTAATATTGAAAAGTCTGTCAGTGAACCAGTATGTGGGATTAACGTCATAATGCTTTGGGTTTGCTTCCTCATGAAACTATAAAACAATTTACCTGATATAAGCAACACACTATTTATATCTTTTTGGCAACAGTTTTAATGCTATGTAGGATACTCCCCCTTCCCTCTAATATAATAACCTTCCCTGGCCTTTATGGATTTAAATTGGTGAGGGAAGCTGTGTGCGTTCCATGTGGAATTTACTCAGTAATTCTATTAAGAGCTTCCCTGCACAGAAATTAATGTTCTCATCTCATTCAATAATTGTCCTATTCATTATTTAAAATAGAAGACCTAATCTCTCCCTATATTAAGTTTCCTCAAAGGATTTTCTATTAGTTTCAAGGAATTCAAAAAATTAAGCTTCAACACTTCTGCGTTTGCAAAACTATACAACTCTGGGGCTTATAGTTACAGCAGAAGGTTTTACAATTTCTGGAATTTTGGGGAAGAAAGGTGTCAGTTGAAAGTTACAGAGCCTTCAAAAGAGGCCCTTTACTTTTGTTCCTCACCATTTTCAACTGACACTTCAAGTGACATTCAGCATTAGCCAGCAGAACTTCTGCAGAGGAGTTTGCCTTCATTTCACACCCTAGATTTTATATTCCCAACTACTGAAAATAAATGGAAGAACTGTTATTATTCCTCAATGGTTTGTTTTTTGATGAATCGCAACAAAGATGCCTGGGCTGTGCTGTGCTGCTATTGCTGAGCTCCTCCCGGTGGGTGCTGCGAAGGGGCTCACATGCATTTGTGTGTTCTCAGAGGAAAACTTTCCTCACCTAACCACTTTTCCTCAAATATCTTGATAAAACATTTGTTCTGCCAAAAGAAAACAAATTTCATTTCTAAATCTCCAAGCAACTCAAAGGCTACATATGGAAAATTACATTGAAGTTTAATTACCATTATAGTTGAATTCAACTGTTTGTTAAACCTCAGCTTCCAGCTACTAGTCCTTATGCTTTTACCAGCACAATGACAGAAAACACCCCCTTGTTAACTTCTTCATGTGTGAGGACATAAAGGCAGTAATCAAGTCACCCCATGCCTCTTTCATGAAATGGGAATGCTAAACTTAACACAGGGATAAGCTGGACAACATCTTGAGCAGAGACTGATGGCAGCGGTGTCTGGGATGGGGTTCTGGTGACTGTAAGTACTGAGACCGCAGGACTGAAGGCATTGCCTGCCTTGCAAATCTATTCCGTATTTGTGACTTAGAGGGCTGGAGCCGATGGCTCAGTAAGAACATCCCATCTGCAAGAGCTGACTTTGGATGTACCATGGGAACAAGCTTCTGTTACAGAACGCTTTTTCAAAACTGAAGTGCTTTGTAAAGACATTTTAGCTGAAAAAAAATCCTCCCAGTTTTGAGACTAGCTTCCTTGGAGGGCTGCTGAGAAACCAATGCCCCAAACACAGGCGTTAAGATGACTGCTAAGATCTGCTGCCTCCAGAGCTTCCCAGCTGCTCCCGCTGCCTGGTGGTCCATGCTGGTACGAACATCCCATTGTGATTATGGGATTGACTCGACATTCATGGATAAACTCCACTGGAAAATAACAATCCGTATAATCCCACCTTGTGCTTCACCAAGAGCAAGACAAATTTTTAACCTTGCTTCTTCACAATACATAGATAGCAACTTGCCTATCCATGTAATCCAATTTAAAAAAAAAACCTGCCAAAATAAGCCAATTCACACAACTCCTGCCTTGCAGAAGAGATAAACTCCATGTGACAGATCGTAGGCACAATGCTTAACGTGCTCCAAATATTTAATGTTAAAAAGAATAGAGAAAATGTCATCGACTGAAGAAAAAAATACAGCAAAGTGAGATTGAGAAGCTATTCAGAATTACTGAAGCCTTCAACCACATGATGAAAACATCCTTTTCTTTTTTCTTTTTTTTTTAACTTAGAAGGCTTCAGCGTCTTACCAAGAAAGCACTGGAGGGAGCCAGCAACAGGATTCTTAACAATCTCACTGTTCTGTTTCACTTTTCTCAAGATATGTTTCAACATGCAGTTCTGAATGACCACTTTAATTATAAGTCAACATATTAATTTTTAAACTCACGTGTCATACGGTAAGAGATCTTACCAGGAAAAGCCAAGCAGTGAGTGTGAAGCAAATGTAATTCCTTATGAGTGCAGTGTGACAGATGTAATACCAGTTCCCAAATCTATGGCACTAGTATTTGACTACTAGAAATAGTGTAGTGGAGAAGACCCATGGGCTTGTCCAGAGAAATGAAGGGGCACAGTTTGGTTTGTGAGAGAGTCTTAAACAGACAGTAACCGTGGGCTGGGTGACAGACCGGGCACAGACTGCACAGTGTCCTGCATCAGCCAGCGCGGCGCAGGAGGCGAGGGTTCAGCGTGGAGCAGCTAGTGCCTGCTGCCCCTGGGCTGGAGTGACACACACAGCCCGGCTGTGCTGTCCAGGGCAGAGAGAACTACATGCTAAGAATTGTCTCCAGCTCATAATTACATGTTATGAGGATTTTCACATTGGAAGTATGTGACAAATGCAGATTTACTAAACTGCAGTCACACAAAGTTCCAAAGCCTTAGCTTTTTTTTTTTTTTTTAGCCTTAGCTACCCTGTAATTTCTAGGTGGCTGAGAAATTCAACATGTCAACTGTTGTATCACTGGTGAAATGTGACTCATTCACTCAGTGCTACGATGAAATGCATTCATATGGGAGGCTATTTTTAATATCAGATTCTTTGCTGTTCCTTCAGTTAATTTGCTTACATGATTTTGTACATGTAGAAGTGTTTCACCTGTTTAACCTTCGCTTCCCACCTATGTTTTTCAAGAGCCACGGTTCAGAAAATATGAGAGGATTTTTTAAAATTCCATTCAATATGAGGAACATTTGAAGGCAGAGACAGACAAGTTCCAAGGCTAAGCCCTTAGCAGTACTGTGTGGAAGAGTACCTCAAATAGTCAGATGGGTTAAAGAGAGGGAGTCTTGTTTCTACTTACAATAGCATAATGTTCTTTGAAGTGCATAGCAGCAACATAACTATGTTTTAATATCTAATGCTATACACCCCGTATTCTAATGTACTGTTTATGGACGCCTATGGCAAGAAAATAAAGAACTGTGAGCCAAAAACTGTATAGTGTCATTCAGAATAAGAATCCATGGCATAAACTTATTTAAATATAATCAACCAATTTTTTTTCATTGTTTTACTTCCTTAGCTGAATAAACTACCTACCTCTCTGTGTTTACACCACAGTGCTTGCTTAGTAGAGGATACACAAACTTGTTGTTGTAAAGCAGAGGAAACCCTCATTTTCTCTTAACTGTCTTACATAAAATTCAACAAAATCTCTTTAGAGAATGGAAAAATAGCGATTTCTGGGAGTTGAGCTTGGATATACGGAGGTCAGCAAATAACTATCAGAGTTTTAAAATGCATCCAACATGCAGATCTCTGACATTGGTTAAAAAAAAGAAAACAACACGTCACCTACACTACCTCACAGCTATTTGCATACAGGGTCCAGAGGCAGCAGAGTATAAGTACAGAGGCACGAGCCATCCAAAGAGAACTCGGTAACAGTTCTGTTGGATACTGCATGTCTGCAGCAGAAAAGGGGCAACTTTGAAGCTCAGATGTGCAAACAGCTTTAAAGGACTAAGAAATCTCTTGGCAGATGCATCAAGCAAAAATCTGAAACTACAAACCAGGTAATTTACTAAATCATTTCCCTGTTAGCTGATTCTAACTTTTCTTCTTAATATTGCTCTGAGCCAAATAGCCTATGTGATATCCTTAGGGCTGTCATCCAAGGACTTCATCAGAAGTGATAGAAACCTGCTAATAAGAGGTAGTAAACTCATTTTCTATTTTAAAAATTTGTAGAACTTGGTAAAATCGTGCATTTATTTTATGTTCTAAAGATATAATTAAGCTAAATGACTGCTCTACTAGTATTAAAGATGTAGTCCATTCTACTGAAGGAACTCTGCTTATTGGAAAATAAATCCATGATAAGTGCGTTAGGAGTTCCAGTGCTAGCTAGAAGGAACAGAACGACACTTGTTATCTGGGCAAGAGATAATAAAGGATAAGATTATTATGTCTCTGAAAAAAAAATAATGAAGTGCTTACCCAATGCAAGAAATCTTCCTGATGAATGGAGCATAGCTATCTTATTATACTGAAAAATAGAGACACGCAGCTACTTTAAATGTGTAGAAATAAATATTAAAAAAATAATGGACTAAATGTGGAATGAAAGTGCTGCAGCTCCCACGGTTATTGTTAAAATGAATCCTTAGCAAAGGGAATTGCCTGGTGAAAACTGTTAGTGCAGGTGTATGTGTGTGTACCTCTTGTGGGGCAACAGTTATCACACAGTTCAAGAGGGAAATTATTTTTGCCTCTTTGCAGAAGGGAAAGCAAAATCACTACCTTTGAGAACTATCTGTGCATCAGGAAGTTAGGTGTTCAAAACGTTGCTAATTACTCTGCCAGAAAAATGAGCAAGTACGTGGCTTTAATTGTGAAGAATTTACAGATTCTTCGAAGAATATAAAATAAACTGAGAGGTTAGTTACAGAAATGAGGAAGGACCCTCCTAAGAGACTTCAGTTCCCACAGCAGTGCCGTATTTCCTTCTCCATGTCTGGAATATTGCTACCATTGCTAGGTTTGCTTGCTGCACCCTTCTCCCCTGTTGTCCTCTCTCCCGTAGAAGCTGCAGGAACCAACAATGTCATATCTCCAGCTGCCACTGCTGCTCCTCTGCCTGACCCTATCTGGTGTCTGCCTCAACTGGGGGCAGCCCCTTCCAGAGGGAAGTGAGAAGCTGGGAAGAAGTCCCCTGGATGACATCCTGCAGAGATCAGAAAGCCTCATTCTTCAATCTGTCCTCAAGAAAGCCAAAAAGGAAGAAGAGATGAATAAAGGTATAGAGAACACTGGGGACATCCACCTGGTGACGTTGGCACAGTACTTGGCTGAGTTCATTAGATCCAATATATAGTTCCCAGGCTCTAATATGTGTTTTTAATAACTCAGGCTAAGGGGAAGGGAAGGACAGGAAATCTGCTGCAATACACTGAGCTCTCAAAAGGCGCTTTCTTCTCTAAGATCTCCCCACTTGGGCAATGCTGTACCATCACTGAGCAGCTGTGGCATAATAGGAAGGTAGAAGCCTGTCACAGAAAACTTGCCTGTCTGGCAAGTATGTTCCTAGGGAAGAAGTAAGAGGACGTGTGGAGATCATTCCCTAGTTGTGGACCCTGTAGTTAATGTTAATTGGAAGTAGGAGAGCTCCCTCAACCCTTTTCCATGACTGGAAGGTAAAGGCTGCTCTTTGTGCCTGATGCCTCCCTTCTTGTGGATGCTCTCCACAGCAGTGGAACTAAATCAGGCTCAGGGGACCACAAGAAGTGCCAGCCACCAACAAGCAGCACAGAGCCCTTTCACAGTGGAAAGAGAAGAGGGCCCCAGGTGCCCACAGAAAGAGCCTTTCTCCCTTTTCACATGAATGCTGAGAGCTGGTTATGTTGATCCAAGACCTGAAATATTAGAAAGAGGTGAAGAATGAGTAAGAGAAACTAACAGAGTTATGACAGGCAGCTGGAAGTACTGAGCTGGCTTTCAAATGTCCACATCCCTGCTTCTACTTGTGTCTCAGCCCTATCCTTTCCCTGTCTCAGGCTGATTCCTGGCTATTCCCCATACCTAGCTACTGCAGCTGATTTCTTCCAGCTGCTCAGCATCTTTTACTCATCTCCCTTTAGCTGATTCCGACATATTTACCTGAATCAACACATTAGGCTTTATCATTGCCTGTTTCCCCATTTGGCTGCAGCTGGTTCCTAATGTACCAATTCCCCCTTGTTAAAAATGTGGCAGAACCGTTTTGACAGATTCCGTCCAGGGGATCAAATTCAAGATCAGACAGTTAACTGTGCAACTAAATGGGCATAATGAGCAACAGATTATAATCCTGCATCACAGAACTCCACAAATTCCAATTTCAACTTCTTTAGTGAGGACTACGGGGGCTCATTAACATTATTGTTTTCCTTGCACAGAACCAAATGCCCCTCTGCCAGAATGGCTTTCCAAAAGACAACACCCTGGGAAAAAGTTCCTAAGTGATCTGGAGAAGAGACAGCATCCTGGAAAAAGAGATGTTGAGGAAGACACATCTTATGGAGACGTTCAGAAGAGGCAGCATCCAGGGAAAAGACAGATTGAAGACAACCTTGGTGGCTATCTGGAGCCGAAAAAGCGCCAGCATCCTGGTAGAAGGTCACTGTCGGATCAGTATGCTGCCATCCCCAGTGCTCAGCTAACCTACTTGAATGAGTTGTCCAAAAGGCAGCACCCAGGCAGAAGGTATCTGGTGTACAAGCGCCAGCACCCTAGCAAAAGAGGCTGGAATGATGAGGTAGACCTCAATGACCAACATAGTGAGAAACGCCAGCACCCTGGAAAAAGGCACTGGAATTCTGACAACCCAGAGGATGCAGGGCCCTGCAACATTCAGGAGACCTTCACCTGCAACAAAGGCAGCTTGTTGCTTGATTTAGTAGAAGACATTAGCAAAGACAGGGTAGAAGAAAAACGTCAGCACCCAGGAAAGAGATCAGCATGGGAGAGTGAAACAGAGGAATGAGAGTAATTGTGTATCATGTGCATTTGGTGAAGTAAACTGCCAGATCACTAAAAATTCTGTTCACTGCCTTTTGGCTTCCCGCTGCTGACCTCTGCCCCCATCTTTCCGTGCATTAATATTCCCATTTAAGTTAACGGCTTTGTCACACACTTATATTAAAGGAACTAAAAGACCCAGTTGAATGGGACAGTCAAGTCCTGAAAGTCTTCAACTCCCCCACTTTAGGAAGTTAAGAGGGCTCACTTTCTTATGAGCCCAGACCCCAGAATAATCCCACAGTGTGTGTCCAATTGTCTGTTCCCAAATGACTAACATGGGCTCTTAAATATCTGTTCTGATGGAAGTGGAATAATTATATGGTTTCTGTCATGTCAGTGAAATCAGTAAATTAAGAGGAGAAAAAAGAACAACATATGCCAACTATTTCAAATTGAAACTGAATAGGTTTTCAATTCTAAATGATACATTAATGGGATCTGAACCCTTGTGCACTACAACCTGTCCAGACAGTAAGCACTCAACAGAGATAGGAACCGTTCCCACTGGAGCCGATTAGATGACTGACTTCATAGTTTGACTTGGAACTGGCATTTAAACCCCCATTTCATCTATGAGGCTGCACAGTGCAAAGAGTTAATGCATCCCAGAGCATCTCAACTGCAGGCTGTGAACTCCACGGTGCACACCCCATCCTGGAACTCCCACCCGTGTGTCCACATTTCAGTCGTGCCACTGGAAATCATGCCTTCTCCTCAGACAGTTACAAATGAAACAATCAGACATCCTTTTCTTCCAACAAGGGTTTCTGATTTCTCTCCTCCCAAAGGAATGCCTTTACTGTCTATGGTCAGACTCCTTGAAGTGTTTATTTGATATAAATGGTTCAATAAACATCAACAGTCAACTCTGGGTGTCCTTATTGGTTATGCAAACATACTGTAATAGAGTGAAAAACATAAACTCAACCCAAGCTAAATAAAAATACATAAATTAACATAAAAGGGCATAATCTTCTTGCATGCCAGTGGTCAGCACATGTTTATACGTAAAACTGTTTTGCTACTGAAGTGGAAGGATGATTTATATAGATTCCCTTTTTAGATTCCCTTTTTAAATCTTCTACTTTTTACTACACACAAAACTATGCATCTGGGCTAAACCCACAGCAACCTTGTCTCCTAGTTCACAGGGAACTTTACTAGAGATCTGATTTCCTGTTCACAGTCTAAACTATGGATTTACTGATTTTTGGAACAGCTATTGAGATCGTTGAGTTATTCGTATCACTTCTGGTACCTTCCAAGAGGTTAGAGCATGTCAATATTCCTCTAGAATGTAATTTTTTAATACACAAATGTTTTCCACTGACATTCATCCTTCCCAATACCATCAAGACACATTAAGTGCCCCGAGTGTTCCTTTTAAAGATGATTGTTTCCCCACCCAGTGCCTCGGAGCACTTCCCCAGTTACAGGAGTTAGTTTTGCCATACACTGTAGTGACCCTGGAGAAAAATAATTAGTCATCTCAGCAAGTTTCACTGAAGTTAGATGCTCCCAGGCTGACCAACACTTAACATGGTCAATCAAACAATTTCTAACTTTGAAGGTAATACGTTTAATATATAAGGGAAAAAAAAGATTTATCTAAAGAATGCCATTTCCTCTACCACTTCTGGCAATGAATGAAGGTTTCTTGAACCTCAGGGAGCAATACTACACAAGACCACCACCACTTACTATAAAATGTCCAAAATAAGTGGAACACAGGAAAGAAAAAATTATCAAGTGGGTAAACAAGAGCAACAGTGAAAATGCATCACAGTTCCGGCAAGATAAGGATGCTGCTGTGGCAGCTACGAGAAAGCCAACGTGAGGAAGGGAGAGCAGCATGAAAGCCCATGGTCAACGTTTTTAATGTGCAGCTACAAAGAGCTAGTTCAAGCTATTGGGTTACTACCTATGAAATCTACCATTCTGCTTAAATCTCAGATTTACTTTATTATCAATAAATCAATCACTTATTCAAAAGGAAAATGCATGCTCTCCTCACAGTGTTGCCAGTGAAAAGCTAGCAAAACATTTTATTTAAGTCTAATTTTTCATCTTCTGTATTTTAGGTTCTCAGTGCTCCCGTATTTTCAGAGATGCCAAGTTCTGCCAGGGGCTACTCAAGTCTTTAAAATCAAGGCTACCACTATCATAATTTTTGAAGGAATAATTTCTACTGGGTTTAAGTTTTTTTGTATTGTTGTTGGGGGGGGAGGTTGTGTTTTGTTTAAAAGCCAAGCCTGAGCGGACAGCACTTTATGATTTATCTTGTCATTATTATCATGCCTGCAGTTGTTAAAATTTGCCTCAGTTTAGAGCTGCTGAAAATGCACTCGGCTAGCTGGGAAAGGCCCAATGTAAGCAGATACTGGGAGAGCTCTGACCCATTCCAATTAACAACAACAACAAAAAAAAGCAGCTTTATTACTCCAGCAAAAGGTCTCTGGAAAATATCAGAAACTCTCTCAGAAGTGTTCCTGGCCAGGGGCAGGAGCACACGTGAAAGATCCCTTCCAAGTTGTGGAGGCCAGTAGCCAGCTTCAAGGACAAGACACAAATTTCTATCCAGAGAAGCACATGAACAGTCCTGATGCCAGCCTGACGTGTCCAAGAACACAAAATAGAATAATCTGGAGACTGAAACATGAGCCAAGAGTCATGAGTTTCTGTCAATGACCTGGGTTTGAAAATCCAGAACTTTCTGCATTGTATTTCCCACGTGAATAACAGTTAAAAGAGCAAGCAAATCTGCTGCACCATAAAAATGCAGCCATTATTGCCAAGTAGCCAGAAAAGTGACAGTCCTGGCAGAAATCCCAAGAGGATGAAGTAGGATGCTCTTACCCTCCACAGGTATTAGTCTAATTACAGCTAGTTTTAGTTCTCTCTAATCCTGGGGTTCCTGAGCCTACGTGATTATTTTGATTATGTTAAACATGGCTCAGGGAGCTATGTTATCTCTGAAAAGACTTGGCGATAGAGCTACAAGTGCAACCTATGAAATAATGAAATTAATCACCAAATTCAAATTTTGCAGGTAGGTTAGAACTTGCATCGAGTGGGGATCTGATAACCTTATTTAATGCCGTGCATTTTTTGAAACATAAGACCATTGACAAAAAAGGAGCAAAAATCCTGGTTTTCTCTATTTTATATTAAATTTTCCCTTTAAAACTTTCAAAACCTATCATTTACTTTTAATGGAGAAAATTACTCAGTCATTCTATTACTTGAATAAAAGACTATGACTCAGCATAAGGAAAAAGAGGGTTTTTCATTAGGGAAAATGATTACATATTGTAAGAGTTCTGCTACCTTTTTAAAAGTAGCTCAAAACAATATTTGAATCTTACCAACAAAATTTGTCCAGATTTTTCTTCATTGAAAGTACATTTTCTGTCAGTATCTGCATTAAAATGTCACCTCTTAATTAATTTCTGACTTCTGCAGCGTTGCAGACATACCACCACCAAAGCACAACACACCCTCTCTCCCACACACCCCCTTGCCAGAGTGGCACCTGCATTTGTGGTTTGACAGTTTTGTGACTATGAAACACAAACGAGCACAAGGTCTGAAGGTAAGTATCTGTCAGGTTTACCTACACCCTACAAGCTTCTTGACTCTGGAGTTTGCCAAAGGGACTAACCAGAAAACAACCAGCTTCTATACTATAACGCTCTGCTTCTTTGAATAGTAAAAGGAGCGCAGTCTCTTAGCAACACGAACTACACAGACATATACTACTTAGTTATAAGGTAAGAATTTGTTCGTGGCACATCTCTCATCACCTTATTTTTGTTGTATGCCTTCCTCTCACTGTCATCTTTTTTCCATGCAAACATCTACACGTTACCAGCTTTGCTCAGTCACACACATACACGTTCTCGCACATTTTGGTAACACAGAACAGGGTCCTTGCGTTGCAGAGCCCCTTGCTGAATGCAGCACCTGTCTGTGAGCCAGTGGCTCTGCAGGAACGACAACAAATCCATAGCAGACTTGGGCCAAAGGACGTGGGAGCCAGTGGAAAAATCTCTCTCGTCCGCTGCAGAGTCTGGATTAGGTCCACAGAGCAAAGCTGTGCACTGTCCCCAATGTGGCACCACAGTCATGCAAAATCTTATTTCCAGCTTTAATTGCGACTAGAACAACCATGCACAAATGAGTTCTTTGTTTACTCTACTGCAGTTTTACGTTTCTGGAACGTTACCAGTTATTGAGACATAAGGGAGTTTGATTCCTAAAGAGCAACTTTTACAAGTGTCTTCAAAATGAGCTTTGTTTTCAACGGGAGGGGAAAGTTGATATGAACAAGCAGTATAATTAACAATTCCTGCAACTATTTTCAACTCCTCTCACCGTTACTGTTCTGGGTCCCCTCCCACTCACTTCTCAGCCTTGACCTCTTTGCTAACCCACTGTAATTAGCATGGGCTGAGTGTTTCCAAGGGACATGTAGTCCCAACAAACCCCTTTAATACTACTTTTAATGACTCTTTAGTTTGAGAAAGTTTGAAAACAACATCATCACTATAGCTGAAGTAGTCACAGCTTGCCTGGAAACTTACTCAGTTAACATTAAACAGCCAGCTGCAATTTTAAAGCATCAGTCAGGACATTGCTACAAATAAAAGCCATGAGCAAGAGCAGTCAGGTGGAGAAGCCTTGCAAATGGGGTGAACCTGGTGAGGTCTTGGCTCTACAGAGACAGGACACAAAAGATGCATCAGGGAAATCCTTCTGTTTTTAGGAAACGGGTATGTGGACTATCTGCAGTAGAGTTCTGAAGTCCCACTGTCCTTCCCCACAAGAACAGCATGAACTCCCCACTCCCGTAGGGTAATGAGAAGGATTCAGGCTGGACGCAGAGACCTCTGATAAAAAGATGGGGAAGTTCCTTTGAGAAGCCTGCCCTGAGATTACTTTCAGACCTCTATAAAGACATTTGTGGTTTCTTTTTCTTGAAGAAAGAGCTGCAGCTTAAAAGCCCTAAGAAGGAAATCAAGAAAAGGACATTTATCAGTTAGATCTGCCAATTCACTTTGCTTACATGAGATAAAGGAGCACAAGCTGAAGGAGGGTAAACAAAGCAGAAATAAAATCTTGTTAGATCACAAATTGCATTGGTATGGGTTCCTGACAGAGATGTGGCATGTCAGATACCAATATAATGGAATGATCCCAGATGAAGCAAAGACAGCGCTCGGTTTTATTTCAGCCACTTTGGTTTGAAGTGAGAGCTGGTGAACCAGAATAGAAAGATAGACACACCGGCTCAGAAAGTGTGGAGGGACTGAAGGACCTCCCTCCTCATTTACTAACATACACTACACCTTCCTCAGCTTCACAGGAGTGACTTAATAAATCACACAAATACTCCTGCAAAATGGGATGGAGGCAAATCAGGATCCAACTTGCCATATGCAAGAAGTCAGTTCATTGCCATCTTCTCTCTTTAATGGATATCCTAATTGAACACAACTGAGCGTGATGCAGCATAGACTCTTTAACAGCTGATTGGTATAGGGAAAATGTGAGATGATGACCGAAAAAAACAGGGAAAGTGACCTGCTTGAAGAGGTTGCCTGAAATGTGATTGCTGCTTTAAACTAATTTCACAGAGAAGCCTATTTTCCAGCCTAAGTTTCCTCTTGGTTCTGAAACTGGTACCAATGTGTGGGGTGCCTAAAGAAGCTATTGTAAAAAGAGAAAAGGAGGAGTAGAAGAGAGAAAAGCCAAGACAAATGAACAATATAGTAAGACTTTATGACCGGTTCTCTGAGCCAAAGCAGTTCAAGACAAAAAGCAAGCCCTTTGAAGAAGCAGATGGTGTTGAAGATGACAGCAACAACAGCCCTGCAAAACACCACAGATCATTCACTGTTGAATACCCACTGTTACGGGTATTCTGCTTATTGATTTTAGACTTGCTGCTTTCAAGATGGGAGTTGATTGCTGTAGAAATGTGTAGGGGAAACAGAAGACGAGAGAGGCTATTGGAGACAGCACCCAAATATGGGTGCCTGAAATCTGAAATGAGCCCTGAACATAATCTAGACATTGTGGCATATGGATCCCACAGTTAAAACATTACATAAAGCGTAAACGCAAAGGAATTCAGAATCTTCCTGACCCTCCTCTTTGTAATTCACCTGCTTTATGTAAAAGCAGCGCCATTCCATGGCACTCAGGACCAATGCACTAGATTCTGCAGCAGCACTAAGGGACCAGACGAACCTGTATAGGTGACTGGCCCACCAGTACTGAAGCAGTTAAAAGGCAAATCAGATAAATGGGCTCAACAAGTTGTCAGCTGCAGCTCTTACAAATTGTCATGCTGTCAGTTTTGATCGATGAGTCTGCAAACACAGGAAAAATCATGGGTTTGGCATGGAAATGTAGCTTCTACCCTCTCTACACAGACTAATTAAACAAATTCATTTTGTACCAAAATGTTTACTACAAGCAACCCTGAGTATACTGTATACATGAATTTTGTTAAAAGGAACAGTGATATGCAAATTTTTTAGTTCTCTCAACAAAACAAAGAATACAGAAAATGTTGGTTTAGATCCTCCTAAACAAACAAAAGAGTTTTCTCAGATACAGTAAAATCAAAGATCATTTCATGTCATAGGAATAATTTTGTGCTACCCATTTCAAGATTAGGAGATTTAATTTTTTTTTTACAAAATTTGTTACTGAATTATAAAATTGAATTTAGGCCAATTTAAAACACAGCATCAATTTAAATTAACTGTTTAGTTTAGGGAATACTTAGTAAGAACATTCTCATTTTCCAAAGAATATTCTGATTTTCCACTCTGCTTCTTCCCCAAAGCCTATATTGAACTCAACACCGTTACATTTCAGATACTTTAAACTTTTCTTATGGTAAGCCATATTTGTGAAAAAATGTCCCACCGCATTCCTTGAGAAGTATACAGGCATCAACAAGAATTCCTTCTAGTCTACATTTACCTCTCCAGTGCTCAGCTGAGATTCCATTACTAACATTCCAGCTGGCATTGAAGATATGACAAGAAGCTGAAGCGTATGCGTGATGGAACTGAAATAACATGTCTAACAGGCCTGTGCCGTGGCTAAAGGGCTGTCTGTGCCCTCCTCTCAGCTCTGCTCCCACTGAAGGTCTCCTCTTGGTTGTTAGCTGCAATGACCAACTAAGTAACAGACTAGGTCCTAAAATTCACTGTTCAGAGTTATTACAACAGGTCACAAACATATTTTACAACTTAGTTACTCCATGTTTACAAAGGACTCTGAGTGCAGGAGGGAAGGAAGAGTCACATAATGGATGTGAAGATGCAGGATTCCAGTGGCAACACATGCCTGACTGAGCAAGCGTTAGGAACACATTCCTTTCCTGTGCTGTTGCTCTTCTACACTGATTTACAATGGTAAGCCATTACCGATTCAAATTAAGTCCCAAACATCAACTGTAGCATTTCAGTAAGGTTTAACTTGTCCACAAACACCTCCATTTCTATTGCAACTAACTGGGTGAAGATAAATTAATTTTTGAAGAAATGTAAAACTAGACTGCTTTAGACTTGGATCTTTTCATTTTGTTAACACTGTGTTGGAAAGTGTGATCAGCTGGATCAAGTGACAAGCAGCCAAAGTCTATTCTCATTTACACCAGCACAAACCTAGATGGGAGGAACCCAAATTTCCCTTTGGGAGCAAACAGACATCATTCAACACATCACTGTATCTGGCTTAACTTTGTATTATCCTTCTATAACACTCCCAGTAAGAGTCTAATGCTCTCACAAAGATCCAAATCATACCGAATGGGTGCAATCACTTAATGGACAATGAGCTCCTCAGGAAGTGCTAAAGACCATTTATATTCAGAAATATGCAAACAAATGGCATTTTTCTTTCAAAATATTGAAATTTCTCTTTTTAAGAATGCCTGGCATTTTATCAGTAATTCAGAAAGATTCATTTGGTGAGATATATTCTCATAGTCTGTGGTCAAATGTTGGACATGCGATGGAGCACAATGAACTAACCAAAGATTCAGTGAAATATTTTATTTCTAGTGCACATCCCAGCATGTTATCATCCTCGTCACAATTTGCTGCAGGCAGCCCTTCTCACTGTATTGTTTGTGTCCCCACAGCAGACTATTAGACTTAAATCATTGTATTTACCATTTTAATAAGCTTTTAAGATTTTCCTTTGGAAAATGAGCAGTTAGCGAAGCTAGAGAAAGGCAGGCCTAAGGAAAGAATTTGCTGTTCAGTGCAGTCTTGATTTCCCTTATATTCAATTGTTAGTGCTCCCGGGTGACAGGCAAGGACTGAACTGCCTGGGTCACCAGGGCCTTGCAGGCGGGAGAAAAAATCCTTAAAACAAACGGCAAAGCAGCTCGTGAGCTGTGAAACCCACTGCAAAGGCGCTCAGAGTTCTCTCCTCACCCTCAGATGTGCTTGGTGGGCCATCTAGTGACAGCCACGGTTTCCATTCTCCACCTACCCTTTCTCTTGTCCCTTCCTTACGCCCACTAAATGAGCAAAACACACACGTCAAACAGGAACAAGAAAAACTGAAATGCCTACAGACATCTCCCTACAAGCCCTGCATCTGCTCTTTTCTTTTTCACTTATTCCCACCACCGCCCAGGGGCAGGAAGTGGTGGGATTCCTGGATTCTCTTCGTGGCTCTGTGAGTGGCACGTCACCTACTGCAACAGCTCACGGCCCAGGGACACGTCCTTTGAATGGCTTGGCGGGCTGAGAAGAGAGCACGGGGCCTGTCAGCACGCCCAGCTGCAGGACACAGGGCACAGGGCACGGGGCACGGGCCCAGGAGAACCCGGGGCGGGAAGCGCTGTGGGCGCCAGCCCCCCCCCCGCGCGGCAAGGCCCTCCCTGAGAGGATTCTTGTCACCACCGCCTCGCGCCGCCCCTCTCCTACAGACCTGCGGGCCCCAGGACGAAGGATCTTCCCGGGCGGCCGAACACAAGGGCGCGGCCAGTGCGCCTCCCTCAGGGCAGGCCCAGGCCGCCGCCTCCCCGCCCGCCATCGATAGCTCTGCGCTTAGCAGCCCATGCCTGAGCTCGTCCCTCCGCTCCCGGATCAGCCCTCCCTGTCCCCACCCTTCCCACCCATCGATATCTCGGCGCTCGCCCCGCCCTCCGCCGCTCCTGGGCCGCCGGCACCCGCGCGGTTGCGTGCGTCGCCCGCCCCGGCGCCGAGGTGAGCTCCCCC
>JAOTQQ010000003.1:15967021-16033844 GCA_026546715.1 Gallinago undulata
TTTTCTTTCTTCCCCCCCCCCCCCCCCCGGAGAGTGCCTTTCTCTCACTAGCATTCATGTGAGATAATGCAGTGGGCTGTTTAGTGCTTTTGACACTTTTTAGGTATACAGCACACTGAAATTCTTAGTTTGTAGTTCATGGAACAAGACAAAGAATGTGTTCAATGTCACCGAATCCTAGGAAAGCCATTGGGAATTAAGAGAATTAAGATATTATTCGTATGATGTCCCAGAATGCTGTGAAATGAGTCCCATAGCTCAAGACAGCTTACTGATTTACAGTCCTGAGTGGAGTGTCTCATACTGCTGTCCTGTCACTAGGACATTAGCGATACTTTATGACCGGTAACAAAGACCATTTCATGTCATCTGTGATTCTCTGAACTGCATTCTGGTTCTAAACAGAACACGTTGAGGAGAAACTTGTCATCAAGGAAAAAGACTTGTGCTAAAGGATGAGGAATATTTGATATTGTTTAACATGATGAACACTCAGTGGCTCCCTGTCATGTTTGATAACTTGGGGTTATCTTTTTCAGATCTTGTCCAGAAGGCCAAAAGAGCAAAGAAGAAATTGTTGAAACGCGAAGGAGATGACAGAACTGATTCTGGATCTCAGGAACGATACGAGTCGTTCAGCTATGGTGGAGTAGATCCATACATGTGGGAGCCCCAGGAAGTAGGTAGGAGAGCTGGAAAGCAATAAGCAGTGGGCATAACTTTTCTTCTAATCTGATTTGTGGAGGTGATACAGTATTGCTGAAGCATGTAATTTTGTCTGTGTTGCATTTGATTTGCTGTGTCATGGGGTTATCGTTTTCGTATACATTTCAGTGGCAATCATAGTATAAATATTAGCTAAGAATAAATTGAGGCAGTGAACTAGTAGAAGGGTTATGAACATTAGAGAAGTGAGAACTGTTTCCTGACCAGAGAGGAGAAGATGAACCTCACAGATTTTAGGATGGGATTTGGTGGCTTTAAGAAAGGGACTGTGTGATGTCTCCAAAGCAGTAGCTGAATTCAGTTACCCAGAATGGGCCCTTTCATTCCTATGAATTCAGCTTTGGAGGCTTTTTGGTTATTTCCTTAGCATGGAGAAGTGAGACTCTTACACTTATGTAGATAATACCAAAAGCATCATCTAATTTTATGTTTTACCAGTTAGAAGAAAGTGGGTGGGGGTTTTTTTTGTGTGTTTGAGGGTTTTTTTTAATTTTGGCTGAAACTTTGATTTTTTCATCTTACTCAGGAAAGGATTCAAAACTTAAACTTGAAACCAACATTGTTGAGTACAAATTGTACATTTCTTAAATACATGCTATATTGTTCTTTTGTATACTTGGTGATCAGTTTTCTGTAAATCTGAACTGTCATCAAGGATTTGATTCAGACCTCTAAAGGTGTGAGGATGATTAGATTAGAAGTCTGAAAGAGAAGTTGCTGTTGCGTAAACCTCCAATAATCATTGGACTTGCCTGTTCCCTTTGTTCAGCACCTGGCCAGGAAACTAAAGGGAGTTGGTTTTGAGAACACTGAGTTGATGATAGCTTGCCAAACATAACTGAGGGATGGAGAGAGGAAAAAATTGTTGCAGGTGTTCTCTTTAACGCAGTGTCTGTTGTCTTCTGTAGTAGAAATAAAACACTGTTTATTGTTAGCCTGGAGATTAGGCTTTAACCTGTATGTTTTATTTAGAGCAACACTGCGAAAAGGATTCTAATGTGTCTTTAAAATTCAATTTGAACATGAGAAATAAATGGTGAGAAGTGACAGCTGTCTTTCAAAAGGTATTTAAGTCCCTACAGAACACTTGGGTGACTGAAAACTTTCTGCTATCTCTCCAGGTGCTATGAGAAGCCATCTTTCTGATTTCAAGAAACACCGAGCAGCCAGGATTGATCACTATGTAGTTGAAGTCAATAAGTTAATCATCAGGCTAGAAAAGGTAAATTTGCTGCTTTTTAATATGCCAGCCTTCTGAATGTTTCCTAGATTTAAAAAAAAATAAAATTAGTATGAAGTGTGCCCGTTTATCTAGCAGTGTGCTTTATAAAGGGGATATGACTTCTCTTTCTGTGCATCTTCAAGCTGAAGATGCTACTTCCACATGATTCTAGAAACATCTGTTTTCCTGTATATTTTCTCAATCTTTTACTTTACTAAATTTGTCCGTAATGTTTTTGTCATGATTCTTCCAGCTTATCATTCTTCAAAATCTTACCAATGATATACTTAGATTTTGGCTCACGTGCAGTAATGTCAGTTGCTGTAAGGATTATGTCCAAAATGCTCTGATGTGTACAGGTTTGGCAGTCATTGTTCAGCACTACTTGTATGAATATGGCATTAGAAATAAACAGGAGACTTGCAGGAATCTGGTGTGAAAGAGGCTAAGACCTCTTAAAAATGCCAGGTTTCTTGTTGGGCTGGGTTGTGTTGCGTTTTTTTCTTGCAAAGAACAATTCTCTTGAATGTATTGTTTATCTTCTAGCTTACATCGTTTGACAGAACAAACACCGAGTCAGCTAAAATAAGAGGTTGGTATGGGCTTACTTCAGACTATTTGCTGCTTTGGTTTAATCAGCTGAGGAAATAATTAAATGAGTATCTTACCCTGTGTGTATCCCCTCTTGCCTGATCACAGCTATAGAGAAGTCTGTTGTGCCTTGGGTCAGTGACCAGGATGTTCCGTTCTGCCCAGACT
This sequence comes from Gallinago undulata, assembly GCA_026546715.1. Lineage (NCBI taxonomy): Eukaryota > Metazoa > Chordata > Aves > Charadriiformes > Scolopacidae > Gallinago > Gallinago undulata. The sequence continues at coordinate 15,969,729 of JAOTQQ010000003.1, forward strand.
GTGGCACTAAGTTCAGTATCCGAAACCGACGTCACCACTGCCGCCTCTGTGGGTCCATTATGTGCAAGAAGTGCATGGAGCTTGTCAGTCTTCCTTTGGCAAGTAAGTATGATGTGTGGTGTTAATTCCTCCTTTCCTTAGCTCACTCGGGGCGCTAACTGCATCCTGGCTTTTTGCCATTAGAAAAAACGCTGCTGGTAATACTGGTTCTTAATGTGTCATTCAGTTCTGTGCTGACACTTGGCTGTGAAACAGAACACAAAGAATGGTTTCTCCATTCTTCGTCTCTGTTCTTTCAGATTTGGAACTATTGTGGGTATTTCCTGCCCATGGTTATCCAGATGCTGACATTAAGGAAATTCATCCACAAGCCCTTAAGAAACCCTTTGAAATTTAATTTCCTCATCTAGTGCATTGGAGAGGAGACTGCATTTTATGTGGAAACAAGTGACATTAACTGGGCTTTTTGGAGCATTTGAGCACAAAACATGGACAGTGTTAATGTACCTTTTTTTCTACACACTGTTCTATAACTGTGCAAGCTCCATCATGAGAATGCTTCTAGGCATAAGCAAAGTAGGTGGTTCTTGGCAGCCAGCTCTCTGGCGCTTTTAGAATGGAGCAGCATTTACAGAGAAGACCCAAATTCTGACTTGCAGTCTTGGTTGTCATGGGTTCCTGGCATGTCTTTCAGCAGACTGTTTCAACTTGGTTTTCTAATATTAACCAAATGTAAAGTTTCTCATAAAGTAAATTGACGTGTGCTGGTAAAATCTGTTGGCTCCTCCAGTCACTGTAAAATTACCTGTAAAATTCTAGGCAAACTCACTAGTGCCAGCAAAGAGGCCTTGGGTTCTCATATTAGCCCAAACTCCTCACCGAATAGCATCCATGGCTCCCGTCGTGGCAGCATTAGCAGCATAAGCAGTGTGAGCTCTGTTCTGGATGAGAAGGACGATGACCGAATCCGTTGCTGTCGGCACTGCAAAGATACCCTGTTGAAGAGAGAACAACAGATTGATGAGAAAGAATACACCCCGGAGATCGTGAAACTCTATGAGGTAAATCAGCCTTTGCTGCTTTCATCCTCAGTGTATATATCTGCAGTTGTCACTACTTGACTTTTGGCTTATCTTGTGTCCAAGCTCTTACTTTAGGACTTAATAGATACTTGTGTTAGAATAGACACTATTGGATATTCATACAACGTTACAAAGGTGTATCTGAAATGATGGAGCCGGCTGTCCTATAGTATTTATATCCCACGGTAACTTCAAATGTTATTTTAAGATACAACTTCATTTGCATTATCTGGAACTAATAGTTCTGAGATGCCTCTCTCTTAAAACTGTGAACTGTGTCAGCTGGGATTCCTCAGAACAGTTCTTCTTTAAACCAGTGATATGCTGTGCACTTTGGGCTGCACTGGAGCTATAGGACCTGACATTGTCAGTGGTGTTTGTCCTCATGCTGATGGCAAATGCATTTTTGAACCATCTACATCAGTCAATAGCATATGGCTGGAACGTGGTGTTCAGATGTGCTCTGAAAGCAGGGACTGACAATCAACAGGTATCTCTTCGTTAGAGCCCGCAGACCCCACAGCTTAGTGTTAATGGGAGTTCCTGTTGGTGCTCTTTGTGAAGAGATTTAAGGTTAGAAGATGTCCAAGTCATCCATTAAAACAGCTTCTGAATTCAGAATTCACCTTGCAGAGGACCTGGGAGTCTCTCTCTGTTTCTGACCACACTATCTGTGTTCTGAAGGTAACTGGAGAGTCTTGACATCCCGACCAGCTAAATGGCTTTCATCATGGTTAACTCTGCACAGACAGCATATTCTTGCACTAGTGTTTTAATGTAAGTTCTTTTTTTATACATTCTGTTTTAAACAAGAAACTCCGACTCTGCATGGAGAAGGTTGACCAGAAAGCACCAGAATACATAAGGATGGCAGAATCACTAAAGTAAGCCCCATTTGCTGATTTTGTTTATGAATATATGTAATTTTCCTCTCCAAAAGTGTAAGGAGGAGTAAGGAAATGGTGTGCTAAGGCTGCAAGAGTGTGTGAACAATAAGAAAAAGCAGTGTCATTTTTTGGATGCTCTTCAAAGTAGTACTGAATTAATTATTAATGGTAACATTGCATGCAGAGGAGAATCATGGAATGGCGCCACTTCCCAGTGAGGTGCCACTGTCATTCTTCTCTGGTAAAGCACATGTAACCAATCGTGTCCCTACGTGGGCTGCCCGTTACTCACATCATAAATATTATGCCCCTGTGGGGTTGGAGCCTTTTGCTTTCTGAAAAATGTTAGTAGAGATAACTATAATGGTATGGTTACCTATTCAAACATTCTGTTTTTTCTGCACCCAGTTGCCTGGAAAAAAAATACAAAATAGATACATTTGCGAAATTTGTGTATATTAGGTAATATTATGTAGGTACTATGTATATATAGTATGTACACATGTAGATTAGTAAATTTTGTATTTTAGATTGGTAGAGTGGCATTCTTGTGTTAAAATACAATTTCTCCTGTAATAGTAAATAATCATATGATTATAAATAATCTATGAAATGTCCATATTCACAAGATAATTGTCATTTTCCACTTCGTCACAAAGAAAGGGTTTTTAAACATGAACATGGAATAAACCATTTGGCCCCACCAGTGTCAGCTGTTCTTGAATCTTAGTCATCTTGGGATAGCTTCTAGTGTTGTGTGTGTTGAGCTGGATGCACAACTTACAGTGAAGTTGTATTTATTTCTTAGTGCTGGGGAGACAACCTACAATCTTGAACATGCTAATGACTTGAGGGTGGAGATTCAAAAAGTATACGAATTCATAGATGCCTTAAGGTAAAAGAAGAGCCCTCTCTTTCCTTCCCCTGTCCCAGCATGTGTGCATCTCCTCTGGTATGACTTCTCTGTAGTTTTTTCTCAGCTGTTGGTGTCTGTTTGTGTAGCACCAACCTGCTTATTCATATGGATAATCAATTTGTCTGCTCAGTTGTAAAGAGCATATGAAAAGGTACATGCTGCTCCTTTGCACTGTCAATTTCTAGTTCCCTTTAAAGTCTTAAAAATCGTGTATTCCTCTGTAGTGGGAATAAGTATGCACAGAAGAAACAAATAGTGGCACAGTTCTTTTTTTTTTTTTCTTTAAAAAAAGGGGGTGGGAGTGGAAAGTGTATATAACTTGTAATATCCAGAATGGCTTACCTATAAGAACACTGGGAAGTTTTCATCCAATATTGTCTTTCTCCCTTTCTGTTGCATTTTCACTGGCCCTTGTTCCTGATCTGATGAGGCTGTATGTTTGCTTTGGTTCAGTAAGAAGATTTTGAGTCTAGGCTTGCATGAAGATCCCCAACCTCATCCTAAAACACTACAGCTTCAGAGAATGATAAGATATTCAGCTACACTTTTTGTTCAGGTAAATGGAGCATATGTTATAAGCTGAATGTAAATTCTATATAGTATTCTCTTCTTCGCCAGGCATCCTTGTAGTTTGAAACTACTTCAGAAGGAAATTTACTTCTATACGTCTTCTGTATTTCACCTAATGACTTATGGTAGACTTAAATGGGGTGGTGTCAGCACAGATGGTGTAGTAAGCATTGAGTTTGGGGACCTGAGAGGCTCTGTGTATCCTGGCACGTCCCTGGCTGTGGTGCGAGCCTTTGTGCCATCACTGACTGCTGTGTAGAAGTGCCTTTCATTTGTCAGTGTGGTGTTCTGTTGGTCATATCTCTCTTCAAGTAGTTGAATATTGACTGAATACCTACAAACAACACTAAATATTTCAATTTTGCCAGGAAAAACTGCTTGGCCTAATGTCCCTGCCAACCAAAGATCAGTATGAAGAACTGAAGAAGAAAAGGCTGCATATGGTAAGACAGGTTAAGGTCTGCTACGTCTTGTCAGGGGCTTCAATGGCTTAAGCCTAATAACTGTGTGTGTTTGAATAGTTGCCTTTAACATTGGAGTTCAGTCTTTAATCTTATGTAGATTGTTCCATACCGTTTTTCAGGGATTCATGTAACACTGTCACTATGTTCTATCCAGAATGTAAGTAGGTGTGTTCTGAGCAGCTGAATGCTTCTAGGAAGCAGCAGAGACGAGGGTGCACATGCTGTTTCTGCTGTGGTGCATGCAGAGTGAGCCCTAAACTAATGATGTTAGTTCATGTGGGTTTTCAAATTGTTCTGCATAAGCAGAAATTGGAAACTTTTTTCAGTGGTAAAAAAGGACATATTAGAATAAGGGAGAGTTTGTTTGGGTTTTTTTTTTCAGTTAGAAGGGAGAACATCATTAATTGTAAACTAAACTAGCTTTATCTTGAGGTAGAAGTTGAGAAATCATAATCATTGCACTCTAAAAGCTAATGATGTCGGTGACGTTCTGTTACAGGTGCCTGCTGTAGTCAGATGTGATACGGTTACTGTCCCAATCTAGGCTGCTCTTTGCACAGTTGTATTAAGTATTTTTTTCGTTGTATAAAGCACTGTCGCTGCCCCTGCTTGCCCTGTAGTGGGTAGAGGCAGATGTCTTTGATCAATATTGTCACCAAACAAACTGAAGGGAAGTATTCAGGTAATATGAAAATAAGCATTTTCTGCAAAGTAACCAAAAATGATCCCTTTCAATGACAACCAGTAATGTCTAAGACCAGTGAACTCCTTGTACCTATGGATATTTGGAAAAGAATTTTTCACGCTGCATGTTTTTTGTTTTAGGTGGCTCTCGAAACACAAGGAAAACAAGAGGAAAAGCAGAAAGACTTTATCTCCAGATCTGCAGCTGCAGTCAATGGTGATGTAACACACCCCAAAAAAGGAGCTGTGAGGAAATCGGAGGGCTGGTTACCTACATCTAGCATATCCAGACAGAGTGAGATAGCAGACCCACTTCTTCAGCAGATTGACAATATCACATCCTTTATTAAGCAAGCAAAGGCAGCTAATAGGATAGATGAGGTCCATATGTTGCAGGAGAACCTGAGGCAGCTTCAGGATGAATATGATCAACAACAAACTCTGAAAGCGATTGAGCTTTCTAAAAAACAGGCAGAAGAGGAAGAGATGCAGAGGGAAGAGCTTCAGGTCCTTCGTGAAAAAGAGTGGGAAAGAGAACACCACAAATTCATGTCTCAGCATTCAAGGACACGTTCCTTAGACTTCAGAGAAGTCAGGCAGCATCAGCATGAAGTTGCAAAAGAGAATAGGAACTTGACAGCACATGCGTTAGATCTGGGTACTACTCAGATCAGAGGGGACCCAAGTTCTGAAACTCCTCCTGTTGATCAGCTGCCAGCTAAAGAGCACTTAATCTCTACACTCAGACTCCAGAGTGTCCCACAGTGTGACAAAGAGCAAGAGCGGACAGCCTCTCTGAACCCCTTTGAAGATGAAGCAGATACCCCTCAGTTGGAGGAGGACCCTGCCAACCTATTTGCCAAAGATGCTTCTCCAGTGGCTTCCTTCTCTAACACAGCTCTGCAAAGTAATAAAAAAGACTATAATCCATTTGAAAATGAGGAGGAGGAGGATGATGAGCAAACTAAAGGAGCACCTGGCAGTACTTCAAACCCTTTTGAAGAGGATGAAAATCCACTTCAAAAGCCTGGGGGCAGTTGGAATTCTGGGAATCCATTTGAAGAGGGATCCTCTACCAATCCCTTTGAAGTGGAGGATGGCAATGAGATCTCTGGAGAGGAGGCTATAGAGGAAGAGCTGCTTCTCCAACAGATAGATAATATCAAAGCTTACATATTTGATGCCAAACATAATGGACGAATGGATGAGGTGGAGGTACTGACAGAGAACTTAAAGGAATTGAAGCGCACATTAGCGAAGCAGAAGGAAAAATCCAACTGCTGAAGCAGCAATAGGGCTGTGTAATAATTACAAGCCTGGTGTTAAATATGGGAAGGTAGATCAGATACTTATAGACAGAACAGGTCACAAGAGGGAGTTGGGAGAATCTTGACTTTTATGCACTTTCAGTTAGGCCTTTCCACTACTACTCAGTCTTGAAGAAAGAATTACTGAGGTGGGCTGCTCGTCTCAAATGCTTATATGAAGAAACTTTAAAGTAACTTGTTACAACACTCTTAATAATAATTGGTCTTACTGTGTGCTTCCTTTGGTCAAAGTGGTTAAGTGCTAATAGGGAACTATGATTTGGCAATGGTGGCATTGGTTGGTTTGCCATCTCCTGTTGTATTGGCCTTTCAAGTGGGGTGTTGACTAGAGAGTCAAAAACTTTTCTAAAACTTCTGCATCCTCTGATACTGACACAGTGTGGTGTTTCGGGCTGGCTTGTTGCCTAATGGTGTTAGGAGAGAGTGCTGTTAAAAGGCTACTCTGATTCTTGAGGTGCAGAATATCCAGGCTTGCAGCTCAATCTTGTGCAATGCTAATACCTAAAAGGGATTTTAAGACTTAGAAGAACTTTATAACTGATCTTAATACGAGGAACTTTTTAATGTGTTTATAAAAATTCCCAAGTGAAGTTTGGATGTCTTTTCATCATTTTCCGTTTCCCGTTTGCTCTGAGCACAAACTACAGTGTGATAGAGAGCACCGTGTTGGCTTCAGAGACCTGCTTGTGTGGGAACAAATACCTAGTCGCTGCCAGGGAAAGGAGCATCAGGTTAGCTCAGTTTCAAACTGTAATATAAAGGGTGACCCTCTAACTCCTAATTATTTTCTGGAATCTACACATTCCTTTAAACTCTCTGGGTGACAGAATGATCATGCTTGTCATACTTGTGAGCCCGGAACTCTCTTTTTGTAGCACTCAAGGAACAAAAATCTTGTTTACAATGAAGTGCCACTGAACTGGAACTCTGTGAAAGCTGCGAGACAAAGTTTGTGGCTGCGACAGTGCCAAATAGCAATTCTCTTTCGTATTTGATTCCCCTCAGAAGCTGTTAGGAGAATCGGGTGTGTCTGTCTTTAAGAAGCTCCAAATTGGAGTCACCAGATCACTTTGGGGTTTGGTCTGTCTGTGTCTGGGAAAGATGGAGCCTGAGCTGCTTTGATTTTTATCTCTGAGAGGCAGAGCTCCATCATCAGGAATCAGTGTTTTGAAAGGGTGGTAGGGAGGAGTTAGTCTAAAGTGTGTTATTTATTTAAAGCTGAAATAAAGGAATATGGGGCAGTTCACACCGTATAGCACTAATAATAGTGGGTTTATTCAGAAGTGTACACTTTAGTGGAATGGGACATGTCTTTTAGCTATGTCTCTGATAATCTATATTAGCGTAGCAGCAATGCAAGCATTGTGTACTATTTTAGAGACACAAATAATTATCCTACCCAAAGAACAGATACTTTTTAGTTTTATCTTGCTATAAATAAGGGGAAGTAGGGACTTGAGGAACTGTTCAGAAAAAACAAACTGCCTATATCCTCACTTAATAGCACTAGTAACCAAGAGGCACCAGCTAAGGGCAGCTCGTGTTCTTCCTACTGTAGCCCAAAGCTGGACAGTGCACCGAACAGGTTGTCTTAAACCATGAAGTCTTGACCATGAAGTTGTTATACTGAGATGTTTTATTAGAGTTGATCAAATCCCCAAATGTCATTTTGCACCAAGTGAAACAAAGAACAGAAGATGCTGAAGGCTCGCAAACGAGGATGAGCACTGTGGCACCAGTTACAAAGGCAGGGAAAAAAAAAAAAAGATAGCTAAGCCTAATCCCTGGAATTGTTTGTTTCAACACAAGCACTATAAGGTAGTTATTTAACACAGACTCGTTTCCTAGTCAAGAGGATTGCTCCCTGCCCTGTAACCTGAAGCTTTTTTTATCAACATGAAAAAATGTTTCAGTGGCTTCAGCTTTCACATTAAAAGTGTTTTTTCCTTGTTGCAATTATCCTACGTTTGTATTTTCAGTCTAATACACTAGTAATAAAGTATCCTTATCGTACATGTAATTATGTATTTTTACAAGCAGATAACAGACTAGCATACCTCATGATCTTTGTCAGTGTTAAATGTGATAGACTAGACACCTGATCCTAAAGTCATCTCCACAGTGAAGACCTTATGTTGGTACCTGGACTGCTGCGAGGCACAATGCAGTGAAGGCATCTTAACCGTAAAGCTCAATAAATTACTAGCATTGACTTTTGTTGAAACTGCATGCACTACTCTGTATGGGAACTTTGTAAACAGAGATGAAATAAAACAACATGTTTATTTTGTGCTGTGTTTGTCCTTGACACTTCTTAGAGGATGTTTGGTGTGAAATTCTGAATTCAACTGTCAGCTCAGAAATGCTGAGGTACAGCTCTACAGTCATTTGCACAGGTGTGTGTTGTTACCGAGCATCACGGTACAATCTGTCATATCTTCATACTGTTACAGGTGCTGTGTAATTGTGTGGTGAGGCAGAAGCTGTGATGATTTAGAAGTGTTCTGTTGACCTCGTGCTGGGAAGAGGAGTGTTTAAGGTAAGGAGTGACGTAGCAGCACTGCACTTCTAAGCATAGTGCACTTTCTGGCTAGAATTTGCAGGAAGATGGTAAGTCCAGACACAGTTCTTTGTATAGCTTGCTTTTTTTTTTTTTTATTTAAAGGAAGACTTGTAAATTGTCTTCATTTAAAAGTAGCTTTAAATTGCTTTGTAAGAACAACAAAGATAACTGGAAAGCATCTTTCAAATGCCAACTTACATGTTCTCCTTTACTGCTAATATTCTTCATTTGGTCAGTGCTCAGAGCTGCACGATCAACTGCAAAAGTTGTATCTTGCAAATGAGACTTAACTGTTTCCGAGTGATAACTAAATTAAGAAAATTTGGCATATAGTTACATTGTTTGGCTGTCTTCAGTGAGTACAAAATGGAAATCAGCAGGAACACCATTATACCACTTTCTACAAATTGTGGAGTTCTGTGTTTAAGATAATTAACTTTTGGGTCTAGTCTGTCTCAAAGCAATCACCATCTTGTTTTTGCCACAACTTTATACATGCAGGCATGAGTAGGAAACAGGGCTCTAATAATTCTATTTCCTTTCTGTTTTTTCCTTCAAACTTTGTAAATCTGGCACTCAAAAAGCTTGTTTTAACTTTTATTTATTCTTCACTGAACTCTTCTTACAGCTAGAATAACTTCTAGACAAAGTTTTCTGTGTTATATGAACTTGCTCATTCCTGGGTCCAGGAGCCATTGGCTCTTGTCTCTCACTGAAATACCTTCATCATCCAAGCTCTGTGGAAAAACAGCTGCAGGGTGTGAGATCTCAGGATGATGCTTCCTTCTTCAGAGCAGCTTTATATTTTCCCCTCATCTCTTTAGGCAGTGGCACAAAAGCAGGGCAGGGAACTTGGCCTTCAATTTCACACATGCATTCTCGCAGGTGATACTTCTTGGGCCCAAAAGTTGCTGGATGTGAAAGTTTTTTCCTTTCTCTTTCCTCTTTTTCAAGTGTTTCTCTAGAAAAGAGATCTGTTTGTTACTGTCAGAAGCCTGAAGGGGAACACTTCTTCTATTCTTCCCTGGACCCAATTTACCAGAAAGATGGTTTCAGGCTTCTTGGCTTGTGGACCTTACCTAGCTCATGACAATTCTGTCTGGACAATGCCTCCTGTATACTATCCAACATCTGCATGGATTGTATTATGCTGTATGCTAGACTGTTCGTTACCTTATTCAGTGTTACTTACGTGCTTTTCCCCAAGATTTTTTTAATGTGCTCAGTTATCTCTTTGTTGGTTTTATCTTCCACATCAACCAAAACTTGTTCTCCAGTGTCTGTCAGGAAAGATTTGTGACAGTGTGTCAGTGCCCCTTCCCTACCACATGCTGTCTCACAGCATCAGCAAAACGTGTTTTAAACGGACAAAACTAAGACATCTGCTTCTCTGATACAGTTAAATGTACACGGTAACGTTTCACCCCGAAAAGCAAAGCTCCTGCGAGAGGAGCGCGGGGCCGCGGGCAGCGCGAGGGCCTGAACCTCCCCCGGGGCTGAGCCGCAGGTCCAACCGGGGGCCCGGGCCCGCCCGCCGCCGGCAGCACCCACCCAGGTAGAAGCGGAGGAAAGGCGAGGGCGTCATGTTCCTGAACAGCATGATCTGCACCCAGGGGTTCTTGTACTGGATCTGGGGGATGTTGAAAAACACAAACTTTCTGGAAAGGAGAAGAAAAACACACAGGCGCGAGCCGAGATGCCTGGAGGCGGCCCCGGCCCGGCCCGCGCCCCGCCGCCCCCCGCGCTCACCTCGCGCCCTCGCTCAGCTCCCCCGCCGTGTTGTAGTTCACCGTCATCACCTTCACCGAGCTCTTGAAGATGACGTCGCCCTGGTTGAGATACTGCAGCGTCCGCCTGATGGGAAACCGGCCTTTCATCGGCATGGCGGCGGCCTGCAGGGTACCTCTCCGCCGCCGGGCGGAAATGGCGGCGAGCTCCGCCCCGCGCCGGGATCCGGCCTCCTCTCAGCCGACGGGATGCCTCCGCGGCGCGCGGCGGGGCGGTGATGCGGTCGTTCGCTGAGCCCTTTCCCACGTGAGGTTGTGTCCGGGCGCTGCCCCGCACACACAGCGCCGGCGGGTCCTCCGTGGGGGCTCCCAGGTACCGCTCCGTGTCGGGGCCGGGACAGGATTCCAACGGGCCCTTTCAGACTTGGGCAGCGGAAGCCCCGCTTGCACTGCAGGCCCCCAGATTAAAAGGACTCCCCCCCACCCCCGCCTGTTCTTCTGGACGCCTTCATTTTGCAGTTGGAGCCCGAAGTCTGGTTCCCCCGGGTTCCCCGAACAAACCTCTCCAGGTCGCAGAGTTTCAGTGACAAGAAGGGTCTCTCTGCGCCACCGCTCCCCACTCCCGTCACACGGGGCTGCGCTTGCTGAGCCCCCGGGGCCCTGGCCCCATCATGGAGCCTGCGAACCAGGAGGAGAGCCAAGGCCGGACCTCCACTGAGAGTCTGGGGAACAGGAGCTACCTTGTGAGGAGATACAAGTGACCATCGAGCCTTGTCCATTAATGGCCAACTGTCTCCACAAAACCCCTGAGCAAACCTGCAGGTTTTGCTCATGAAGATGAATTCAAACCTTTGGGGAAAGGTGTGGATCCTGGCACCCACAGACCCGCGTAAATCACTCCCAAGACCATCACTGCAGTGAAGGGAAAATACTGTTTCTCCCTAAAAGGCAGTAAATTATGAATTTGGCTTAGGCAAGAAATTAAGTGAACTGAAAAATAAAACTCCAGAATGCATTTATACTTGTAATTGACTTTAATGGTATAAACCTCATTTAGGTAGTAGTATTATGCCACAACAATATAATGCCACATTTAAACAGCATTTAATAAAATGCATAAGCTAAATCATGCACTGCAATACTCTATATACAAACACAACAATGCAAATTTCTCTTCATGACTGAAGACATTGATTAGATAGAAAATTCAGAATAAAAAAAAGAACATGCTATTATTTTTAAATACTACCACAAATAACAATACTGATTTCACATAAGAAGCTGTGAGAAATGAGTAACTTCTGCAAGTTTCTAAAGTTGAAATCATAATATAGTAAAATAAACAGTAGTTTTCTAAATTATAATGAACAGAGACTTCCAGAAAACATCCCAAGGAATTAAAAGTAGATGATTCCTTTTGTAAAAAATTGCTGTTTTCATAGGAGCTCAGAGCTCCAGATGGATACAACACTTCACAACGTGGAACTGTGAGAACACTGGCTTGCAATGTATTCTGGAGTACAGAGTAATTATTAAAAAATATTCCCACATTTAACATTGAGTCCATGTATGAGAAATTTAACGTATATGGTCTGTAGGTAAGATGTTTTCTTCTTAAAGAAAATCCTTTGTATTTGAAATTTATTCAGTCTTGCTTTTAACACACAATCATCAGAAATATTTTAAAATGGACCCATGCATTATTATCATTAATCTGAGATCATTAAAAAAACCTATGAAAAGCCAGTTACTCAGGGGTGCTGGGCACTGGCAATAGGCTGCGTCTTACACCTCTGCTTTCTGCGCTTATGTACAGGAAGTGATTTCACATTCCACAGTTTGCACAGAATATTACAACAGAGCCTTCACTGCCGCTTAAATATGAGGGCATTCTGTCCTTCAGAATACAAACAATTCAAACATGGATGTAAAACAAATTCACAATTTTAAAATATGGGTTTTTTTTTTCAAAATTCACAACTGACTTTTTAAATGGATTCAATGCTCATCAATATCCCGATTGGGTTCCTAATCTTTAAAACTGTCACTGCAGTACAATTATGTCAACAGATATTCAGGTTTTCATTCAGCCGTTAAAAAGAAAAGCAAACACTATTCAAACAGCACTGATTGTCAAGGCACCAATGAAGGACCCTCTGTCACAGGAATTCCTGCCATTAATTTAAATAATTTTCATGCTGAAAATCTCAAAAATAAGGTTTGAAATGTTAAAATGTATGTTTGTTTTTTTTTTTCCTGTATTTGAAAGAAAGCTTCCAAACACTCGCTAAATGATGCAGCCAGAAACAGAATATCCTTAGCACTTGCTGTAGCAAAGACTGACGAGGGCCTGACTCCAGAGACCTGTGTTTCACTTGCAGCAGGCAAGAAACTCACCTTGGTTTAGTTGGTGTCTGCTCATCTGCTTAAACATACACAAGTTTTTGCCCCACTGAGTATAAAAGGTGGGAATAAATGCTCAGAAAATTCCACTTCACCTTTTTAGTGACAGAAACAAGACTTGCTGAACTATCCCCCCACGCAGTCTGTGAAATGCTTTTTTAAAAACCCAAACTTAATAGAGTAACTTTTACAGAAGGCTTCCTCTGTAACTGAAGTCATCAGAAGGGAAAAGGAACAAGAACTACTTAAGAGTTTGGTAACATAAATGACTGAATACTGCCTATGAGTAATTCATGGTCTTAATGTGAGTCTACCCCACACCCGCAGCGCCCGAGCCCATCACAGTCCCTCAGAGGCAACCCCAAAGGGATGCTACTCTGACATCTCAATGAACTACCCAGCGCTGTTTAGTTTAAGCTAGGCAATGAAGAGAATAACTTTGGAAAGTGAATATACAATTGAAACGCATCATGGAAACCCAAAATAAGCATTGATGCTTGCCAAGAAATAAATGGAGCAGCCTCCCTCTTATTTAATTAGCACCGTAACAGAAATGTTGTTGTTCCATTGAAGAGAGGACACAGTCGTTGTTTAACTAATGGTTTGGTTTCATGTGATCATTATGGCAATGTCAGTATTGATTTTTTTAAACACCATCCATTGCATCCTGTTCTGTGTGCTACAGTTTAGTGATTTTTCCTCCAATTAGCCACTGCTGAAGACTTAAAAAAAATAAAAATAATCAATTTCTTACACCAAGTTTCACTGCAAAATAAAACTTTCCTAAAAAGTCTCTCAGAAGACTGAAACGGAATGAGTATATATTGAAAACAGAAAAGTATTTTCTATGACTATAGTTACTTAAGATATATTTTCAATTAACTATTCACTGGCAGGCTTCTACATGTCAAATGAGAAAAGGTAAAGAGAGTACTGTAAAAGCCAGAAAATTTATGGAATATATTTGTCAGTTCTGAACAGAAAATACTAAATTCAGGCTGGGTTTAGAAAAAGGTACAAAGCTCTGAAATTCATGAGGATTCACCTGCTTAAGCGAGGCTTAGTTTGGGCTAAGAAATGAGAACTAGGAAGATCTGGATTAGCAAATGAATGAAAAGCGTTAACATATAGAACGGTGTGAACACATGGCTACATATCTGTACATATATACATACACTACACACTTTCTATACACTGTACATAATATATTTAGACAGATATAAACATATACATTCATACACACATACATACAACTATGTACATATGCATCAGCTGCTTGAGTGAGTTTTAGAATTGGACATGCAGAAATGCACAATGGTGGGAGGCACAAAATAAAGATGTGTACAAATCTATCAAACCCTTTAAAAAGAAGGAAGACAGGCATGAATTTATCAATAATAAGCCATTTTCAAAGCATTTATACAACTCAGAGGAGAAAACTGGCTGTAGGATTTATGGAACATTACGGCAGTATTACCTGTGATGAACTTTGCAACTTGACTTCACAACAAAAAGCTCAGTAATAAAGTAATTCTAGGGCTTGATGTTTTCCAAGTCTAATATATTTAGACTTAGAGCATTTAAACTTTACGAAAACTTTAAGTTGCAAACTCAGTAAAAATAATGTTCTAATTTTTTTTGCACAAATAATTCCCCATATAATATTGATAATATTGATTGCAGCAGAAGTGGGGTTGTAGTATTATGTAACAAGAGGCGTTATGGTATTTTCCATCAAACAATAAGCCTAAACTTAGTTCAGAAGAATTTACTGTTAAAATGATTCAGTAACTTCAGAATCACAAGGTGCAAAAAGTTTTCCTTTCCTCTCCTTTGCCATGCCCTCTCGGTAATTTGTCATATAAAGCTGTTCTTTAAACTAATTTTCTGTCATTCAAGATCCTGCAGATGCTGGCGATTTTTCCTCTCTCTCCTCTGCAGGGCGTTCATGGCCTCAGTTCGTTGCTCTCCCTGGCTGTAGGGCATCGGGGCTGCAGATGCTGGTGCTGCTCTCACAGCCCATCATCAGAGCGGGCTCCACAGCTCTGTGGGTTATGGTAAGCTGGCAAAATACCGGCACAGACGGGAACCTGCTTCCCCTCTGCCTGGCAGCTCTGCTTTTTCTCTCACAGGCATCCTGTTGGTACCCGCTGGTGCAGCTCTCCATGGCTGACAGACCGGCCAGTTCTCCTGCTCACACCACCCACCCCAACAGGCGGCTGCTCTGATCACGGCTGTGTAGGCAGCATCTCGGCCCACGAATTTCCAGTCCCCTTTTCCTGGCTAAACTGTGTTCCTGATACCCTTGCTGTTCATGCTATTTGGGCCTTTTTAAAATTACTCCTTACAAATTAAATAGCAGGTAATCAGGGAAGAATCCTAACTACTGTCTTAATTTCAACGGCCAGGAAAATGTAGTGACATCTTCAGCATCTTGGATGAAATCCTTCAGGAATCTGTGAAAGTCCTATGCACTACACACAGCAAGGAAAGCACTGCAGTGCTTTACAATCTCTGCCAAAGAAGAAACGCAGTCAGGAAACCGTGTTTTGCCTGGAAGCTTCAGGCCTGATTCACCCCAGAATGAGCCCTTGGCCAAGGGTGCCCCAGGGAGGGTGCATCCAGCACAGGCACCTTCAGTCCTCCTCGCCCCGAGGGCAAAAAGAGACTTGGTAAATGGTACCAAGTAACCAGTGGTGACCAACAATGGTTTCTTGCCCCAGAGTGCTCGGAAAACTAAGCCTCCTTAATAAACTAATGTTTTAAGGCAGCTAAAATAAAGGCTTGTATGATCTCTTTGAAGGATTCTCCTTGGAGATTATTTTTTCCTCTTCTACCACTTTCACGCCCGAGTGACTCTGCTGGCACCAAAAGTACCAGATCTCATTTACAGGCCATGCAAATAGAGAACAGTGACTTCTGCACATGGGCTTAGTTCTGCATCTTTCGTCCAATGTAAGTAAATTAAGGGAGAAGTAGTAAACCTTCTTGCCCTGGTCACAAATGCAATAAAAATCATTATTACAAAGCTAACCCAGAATGATCCTGTATGTTACTGATCATTGTTCTTTTCTTCTACAAGATTCAAATACAGTTTCTTCTCAAAAGAGTTGGAAAACAAATGAAGCACATGGAGAATGGACATTATTGCCTCATTATTGCTTCCTGTGTGCCCCAGTTTCAGTCAGCACAGAATTCTAACATTTGTCTGAATGCATTACTACCAATGTAATCAAGTTCAGACAGAGCTAATCACATACTGTATCATTATGTCTCTGCCAAGTTAAATATATTTTCAAAAGCAGCAGAAACAGGACCTTGAAAATTCTGGAGAGAGTGAATTTTAGGCACTAAGTAGAGCTTCAGCAAGATGTTACTTTTCTTAGCATTCATTTCAGGACTGTGGACCTTTGAGTCCTAGTTCTGTGAACACCAGTTTGGCATTGACATTTGGCCTTTATAAAAACAAGCTAGTTCCATACTTAAGAAACAGTTTTTCAATAAATAATTGTTACAATAATACAAAAAATTATCCTCTCCCATATTCATAAGCGAACGTACGCACTTGCAAAGAAGCAGCAAATTAAACTAATTTAGAAGTAAAGCAAGTAAGATTAGCCCGTTACCATCTTTCAGTTACTGGCAGGGGGGTGGCACAAACCTCAGCAATGACAAGAACAACATCAGCCTTATACCTTCTGCAGAGACAGGAGGGTGCCCGAGCCTGCAGCTGTTCTCCCTCTGTTCCATTAGAGCCTGAACACCCAGGCACCAAGAGGCTGGAGGTCACAGCAAAGGTTGACACAGAGCAAGAACAACTTTGTGAGGCCTGTTTTCCTTAGCTCTGCCCTTTCCTGTTGCTACCAAGAAACACCCGAACTGCTGGCAGAAAGAATCCCTTAATCTCTTCTGTGCTTCCTGAACACCTATCGTCTATTGATGGACAGACAAGGAAAAGAAAAAGCTTTCTCTGAATGAGTTAAAATAGCTTCACTGCTCGGTTAGACCCGGATCACAGAGATGAGCAGCTTCACTGCGTGATACGCTGGAGAGCCGTGCAGCCACCCAGAGGGACCATGACAGCCTGGAGAAACGGGCCAACAGGAACCTCATGCAGTTCAAGAAGGGGAAGCACAAAGTCCTGCCCCTGGGGAGGAACAACCCCAGGCACCAATACATGCTGGAGGCCACCGAGTGGAACATGAGCCACAGAGTCCTCTTGCCACAATGAAGGCTCATGGTCTCCTGGGCTGCACGGGGCAAAGCATGGCCAGTGGGTTGAGGGAGGGGATCCTTCCCCTCTACTTGCTACTGGTGAGGCCACAGCTGCACTGCTGAGTCCAGCCTGGGCTCCCCAGTACAGGAGAGACATGGACATAATGGAGAGGGTCCAATGAAGGGCCATGGAGATGTCATTAATGATGCTTACTTATCTGCTTAAGTGATTTTTACATAATACTGAAAGCAAATTAAACTGCATAATGTTTTTTGCAATAAAAAAAATCACAATAATTAAATGCATACTGCTTTTAGAACAACAATGACATAACACAATAAAATTTTAAATTTTAACAAAAATGGCCACAACTCTTTCCAAGGTAGCAACTTCTGATACTGTTAATATCACAATTGATTTTTAAGTTGTATACCCTTAAAACAGGGACTTTGCATTAAAAGTGCTGACACAATCACACAAAAAGTTACACTGCAATAAAACAGCTAGTACAAAATTCTCTATTCCAGTTGACTTAATATTCAGAGTGCAGACCTTCCATCACATGAAAAAAACAATTTCGTTTGCTATAGCAAAAGCCAAGAGAAATGAAAGTGCAGTATTACAAATCTCTGCATGCATGTTCGACTCTTTGTAACACCCTTTTGAGAAAAGAAGATTCTGAATGCTGTAATAATGGTGACTGTAGAAAACTTTAATCCATCCAGAAACTAAAATTAAGTAGCCTCCTGTGTCACAAGAGTGCTACAAACGTAAGCCTCCTGATGAGAATGACACAAACCAGGTCAGGACTTTTCATTACATCAGAAGCCTTGTCTAGAGCTGCTTAAGATCTTTTGGCTACAAGTCAGACCCTTAAAAGAAACAAATCCCAACCTGGTTGGTGTTTCTAAATAAATGTCAATAACAGAAGAAAAATAAAAGTGCAGAACTTATCATTAGATTTTTGTCACATAAAAATACGCAAGTAGAAAATGCGTCTACCATACAAATAATTAAAATAATTGATGCATCTGAGCCATGATCAGATTAAGGTATTAATTACCATGACTTTTTTAAAAAAAAACTTTGTTTAAAATATTTAATGTCTATAATAATAAATTATACTAAAATGAAGGCAATGCTAGCAGCTAATGGCCAATACTAGAAAACACGATGATGGCTCATAACTCTAGACAATTAAAAAGTAGTTCATTTTATAACTCCATTGTCTATCAGTCATTAACTGCAGTTGTACACAACAACGTAAATCCTGACTGTATTTCAGTTTTAAACTGAGCCACAGAAGGTTGAGAGCACTGCAAACCTGAGAGCGCTCAGTCAGGGAAGGGAAGGAAGGATGAGGGGAGAAATACAGTGGGAATGCTTTGTCATATGCTCTTGCCAACAGCCAGAGACTCTGCACATTCCAGGGTTTGAATTGTACCTTTGCCTGGGTGAAGAGAGTGTTTAGGAGTACAGAGGAAGGAATAAATTTGGAAATACAAAGCGTATCACACAGCTCTACCGGAAAACAACTGTTCTTCCAGTTAATGACTGATTTTCCCCACAAGCAAAAGTCTTCCTATTAGAATAATATTTGTCATGATTGTGTCAGTCTGAATAGAAACTTCAACGAACCAGAATATTTCATCGTTACTGTGGCAAGAAACACATTTTTTCTCCTAGTTTGGGTAATTCCTGCAGCACGTAATTGTCACTATGACTGCATCGTACTGTGAGTTACAACTGCACTCATTTAATAGAGTATAGGTTCAAATAATAGAATATAGCTTCAAATCTGATTTAAGAATCCACGTTAATACTTCATGCATAACTTAAGAGCAAGTGACTTTTTGTAGAATAAATGATTGTCTCCTGTAGCATTCTACATTTTCACAGAAATCACTAGCATTTTGACTAAGGACATAGGCAATTTTTTTCAGTTCCCATACTCATAAGCAGGATGTTGATGACATTGTCGCTTTAACAAGAAGTGCTTACAAAGTGCTAGTATTATATCCTGGCATTTATTAGATATTAATTGCAAGGATATTTTTAAATATATACATACTGTTCTTTTTACTTTTAAAGTAATTTTATTACTAATCTCTGATATTATAAAACTCTATTTTTAACCACTGATAATTTCTAAATACAAAGCATGTGAAAAGTATTTTCAGTAATCTATAGCCTTTTAAATGAAAGGCATTAAAAATATTCCTTGTGGCTGAAAAGGTTCTATAGCAGATCTTTTAATAGCTGCTTAAATTTTGTCAGCGTCAGACAAGGAGAAATCTGACAGGAAACTGGTAACAAATTGGAAATATCTGTACATACCAAAATGCTATTCTTTTAACTTCGCAATTGTATGTTTTTACAAAAATTACTTTGATCCATCAAATTGTGTTGTTCCCACTATGCAGATGTGCCAGTTATTTGCCCGTTATATTCTGCTGTTTCCATTTTGAGAATGTAGGGGATTATGCTGTCAATGGGAACATTTCCAATGAGACCAGTAAAAAACAGTTCCTCGGTAATGCTAGAGCTCATCAGCCTAAGGGCTGGCAGGCGAACTAGAATCCGGGCTAGCCTGAAAAAGAAGTTCAGTACATTATAAATACATATAATACCAGTTTAAAATACTTTGTGGCTAAAGAGCTGGATCTGCTTTTATTATTACCATAAGTCATGAATGGGAGTAAAGAAGGAATTAGAGCTAATCGAGGTACCGTAAAAAGAACAGTTACTTTTCTATCCTGCAAGTGAAATGCAAAGCCACCATCTTTCTCTGTGGTCTTCCAATGAAAAAGAGATATTACTGCCTTTTGTAGATACAATGTTTATGTACAAACACACAATTCTCCCTGTCTGCTTTTGAAATTCCCATCTCTGGAGGCACTTCATAGTTCTGAGACTAATAATATTCATACTGACTAGTAACATTTCCACAATTTTAAGAGCAAAATGCTTAATTAAATTTTAAACCATAAACAGCATAGTCCACAGTTTCCTAGCAACTTAATGACAAATCAGATAGCAAGAATGGGACTGGATATGTATAAAAAGAAATAAGAGAATCTGCTTCTGATGAGAAAAGGAACTCAGAGGGATATGCTGTTACTCATACATACTGCCAAATGCTGTGCAATTTTTATGTACCAGGATGTTAACAGACATCCAATATAATGAAGAGATTGTATTGAATTTCTGGACTTTCAATGCATTTGAAATTGATGAAAGCATATCCGCTGTGTTTGTATGGCAAACGTACATCACAAACACCAAAATAAATAAATTTCCTGAACCAGAGCCATGTAATAGCAAACCTGAGGCAGCACAGAATATAGGTTTCTGCAAAATGCTTGAATATCTATGGAGAAAATATGTAACATTCATTCTGCTAATACACCGTATCTTGTAAACTTGAGGTGAAAATTGCAAAAAGATTCAAGCTATGCTGTTTGTTTTTGTGAAAATTATAACATGTGCTTCTACCTCAGTTTGTGCCAACGTTCAGCTGCTCAGAAATAACCAGATTTGCACTCTAAACTTATCCATGGATAAGCATGGGGGTACAGACAATATTAATTAAAATAGAGGCCACTGTCTGGGACATTTCTCTCTGATTTTGTTCCTTGTGCCACTATTCAGAGAAGTATATGGAACAAATTTCGTATTTCTTTTTATGGCAGGTATCCAGCTCTCACGCAGCAAACCAGAGTAACTGAATTGTACACAGAAGAAGAATGTGGGATTTGAGGCTATTTTTGAAGTGGAGAATCCCATCGTCAGTGCACCTAACGAGGAATCCTGATGCCGTTTCTGTTGCCCCACACAATGTTAACTCGGTAAGATCAGCGCAGAAAGCAGTTTCTGAGATGGGAGAAGTGCTTTCTTCTACAGGCTTTGTTTGTTTGTTTTTGTTGTTTTTTAAACTTAGACTACTCTCAGATCTTGCTTAAATGTACAGGATTACATACTTCTTTATGTGGGGATACCTTTCACAGATAATATATTCTGGGATATATTGCTAGGCAGAAGCTAGCATTTCTCTTGTAGCACAGAGAATTATTGCGTTCATGAAATTTAAAGTAGTTTCAGTAGAGATTATTAGAAAATATGATAATTACTTCTAGCAAGTAAGGAATAGTTGAGAGGTGAAAAAACAAGTTAGGTACTTTCAAACAGAAGTCCTTGGAAACTTAAAAAAAAAATAAAGGAGAAAATAAGTGGCACATGGGAATTTATTATAAACAGAAGCTTCAGAGTTTGCTACTGTTCCCCACATGTAATCCTTCTTGTTCCAAGGTTTATAAACTGACAGTTTTAATACTTTTCTGTATATGTAACTTGATAAACATTTGAAGGATGGCAGTCACCTTCTATTATCTCAGAGCCTCTTTGACAACTACCTTGAAAAAGGAGGCAGTTTGAATTAAAGTTTGAGACAGTTGAGTCTTGAGACTTCTAATCAAGTCTGTTCACTTTTCTAAACGTGGCAATGACTAAAAAAAAACCTACTAAAAGAAAAAAGTACTCATTTAATTTACGTGGAAGAAGCTAGGCAGATATTCTTGCTTTTATCTGTCTTTAAACAAACCTGCTTGATGAACAATGTTCTAGTTCTCTCTCATCAATAGTCAAAAAAGAACAGGTATCAAGAAGGAAATTTTTACATCGATGTTATTTTATACTTTTGCCAGCTATGGCCCACAACATTACTTTGGGTACTATAGACAATAAATACCTATAAGTATCTTCTGGATAGGTTTTTTGTACATAGTCCTGCAATTCCATCTGTGCCTTCTCCTGGAATTTTTCTATTTGGGTTGAACTGGTCAGACCAGGGTGATCTAAAGAAACAAAACATTTCTGTATGTCGATTGTTTCCCTATACATTGTGAAATATATGTAGCTATAAGACTCTCACATTTTATTTCACTGAAATATTTTTCTTGTATTGTGATGTTTAACGTGTTAGCTGTATAAAGGAAACCACTCAATAGAACATTTGCTTCCCAGCTGCAGAATTAGCTCGCTCACTTTTCTCTCTACAGCTGTTGTGTATCCACAAGAAAGTAGGAAAAGGTTAAGCTTGTAGGTATGTACCAGGCATTGACTCTCCTAATTTATGTTTCTAACCTTACTTTTTCAAATGTGTTTGCCTCGCAGATATCGACCAACTGTGCCGACTGAGCACTATCTAGGGTTGTTTTCTTGACAGATCAATTTCTTGACCTTCCCAAGACCATCTTATGTTTTAATTTCAGCTGGTTCAGCTCCTCAAAGAGTCACGTGATTAGAAAAAAAACCCAGAAAATACCACATATCTGACTGTGCCCAAATATCTTCAGTGTTGTGTTCCAACTGCTCTTCCCTTGAAATGGTACAGAGCTAGGTTGAATTTGGAGAGTTTCTTGCTTCTCCAACTTGAATAAAAACTCTAGTGAACCTATCCCTAACAGTACAATCTGCCAAAAAAAAAAATTAAAAGCAAATTTCAGGACACAAATATCTTCTAATTCAAGTTTTATTATCAAGAGAAAAATAATATCAATAAAAAAACCAAAACCAACCCCAACCTCCTCGGTAACAAGATACTCCTTATTTTTTTTATGCATTTGTTAATTTCAAAGTGGTAAACACCTTTGAATTAAAGTAAATAAATTACATTTCTGAGCAATAGTTTCCCTTTCACTCAGCCTTTCAGCAGTTTTAAATAAACCCTTCTGTGTCCTAGAAGCATGTCTCCACTTTTGCTGAAGAGACTGTAACTTCCCATTTAAGGTGCTTACCTTATCATTCCAGAAAATCTAAAGTGTTGTCTTTAAGTAAATCCTCATATCTTATAAACACCTGGTCACGCCTTAGGTGTCATTTTTATTTGGTAACAAATGGAAGACAGCCTGTTTACATTTAGTTTTAGAAATTTTGTGGAAGTTCCATATAAAATACAGTAGTATGTCTGCTTATATTTCAGCAATTCCTCTTATGAGTGTATTAAAAATATTGATATTGAAGCCAACTGCTTTTTGTCACAGTGAGAATGCATTTCTTCTAATCCTTTCTGACATTTACTTCACCAATATTGCTAAAACACATCCCAGGTAACTTCTTACTCATGGATTCTCAGCTGAAGACAACTGAGAATCTAGTTTTCTAAGGTGGGTGTACAGGAATACCTGACATGAGGGACCTGTAAATAACATGGATAATGTTGCTCCAAAGTTATTTTTAAAACACAAATTATTTGTGATAAATCATTATGGAACAATCACTTTATCTGCAGCTTAAGAGAACAGTCTCATGTCAAGACATTAGTCTCATTTAAAAAAAATGCTAAAACATTAACATGTGAATACTTATTATTTAAAAATACATGGTTACTAAATTCCTTACCAGGGCTAAAGAGGACTATAGCTTTAAGGTATGCATATTCATATCCATCAATATCAAGCTTGGCCATGCTGTTACAGAACTCCTGAAGTTTCCAGATGTGTTCCATGACTTGCTTTATTCTGTCTCCAGAAAGTTTATCTAGAAAAAGATATAGCTTACTATTTCATGTAAGCTCAAGTACATCTGATATATTAATCAATATCCTTTTAAAAACAAGTGACATTTTAAAGTCTTTTGTGTCATTTGCTCTCTTAAAACCAGGTAACATATAAGGACGGTCTGAATTATTATGGAAGTGAAGATTTATAAAGGTGAGTCAGACACAAGGCTAGGAAACAGACAGTTAACAGTTTTGCCCAATTTTGCCAATTCAGAATAATCTGCAACGTAAATCTTATTCCTGTGAGGTACTGTTCTGGGCAGAGTCTTTCTAATTATGGTGAATTATGATACAAATGGCTGTAGTGATTCTGGGAACGAACAGAAACACAAATCAAATGCTATCATGCAATCCCAATTTTTAGTTCAAACAGTACTGAGTTAGCTTTTCCAGAAGTGAACACAAAAGCACTAGTGACAGTGCTACTTTTTCCTCTGTCTGTACTTTTAAGAAGCAAATTCACCATTTAATGTGGTAAATAGTCTTTTTTGCTTCTAATGGGATAAATTCCTTCAAATACATGTATGCAGATTATTCTGTATTTTGAAACATCACATTTCTTAAATTGAATTAAAAAAATAAAATTTTGTATTATTTGTGGATAAGTTACAATTGAGTGGCATTAGCTGCTCAGCTACGGAGAGATTTCTGTTTTGGTAAACATATCTTCTCTCTGATTGTGTATCTGCAGACTGAAAATCTTAGAGATTAAGAGAAATCTTTGAATATGTAATTACTATTAAAAATGTTCAGACATTACTGAATTCACAAGGGATAAAACATTTTCTTGAGAAACACATTAGAATCATTTTATTGTAGTTGTGATCTCTCATGCTAATATTTCATAGGATTATAACTAAAGTATTTTACCTTCATCTGTAGAGCTAATAGTGTACAGGATTGCTTAGACCAGTGTGTTTTAAGCCTAATTATGATTATTTTACATATTTTCTGAAACCACAATAAAAAGATTTAACAGAAGAAACATTTTTTGCACAATGTCTTGAAATAAGAATGAAAGCATAATCTGCATTTCTAAGATACATGAATTATGATGTGAGTCTTTAGTTGCTTAAAATAGATCAACAGAGACATGATGTAATGTTCTTGTTTCTATACAAAGTGGGAAACGATGGTGCAGAAATGCTCGGGAAAAGTGAATTTGAATTCCAGAGTTTCCAAATAGGCTCATCACTAATATGCTTCCTAGATAAAGCTCTGAAATGTCTTCACTTTGTTTTGAATTTTAATGATATAATACACAATATAATACGGTAACTTTGCAGGACAGATAAATAAAACAAGTCATCACCAAATCACATTAAAACAAATCATCCTCTTTTTTGGCCAGTCTCAGGTAACACAGTATGACTGGAAGTCCAAGTTATAGAACAAATTTATTTTTCTATTTTTTTTTAGAGATGGGAACAGAAGTGGAGTCAGTTTAAGGCTGTAATAGCCCCATCACTCATCCCTCCACAAACTCATGGCCAGGTGTGCAGATGGAATAGACAGCTCTATTTATTCTGACAGAGATAAAACTAGAAGCCAAATTCTGTGCAGAACATACAATGTGCATGTTTCCCTGTTGGTCTTCTAAACCCTTGCCTCTCTCTCTGTGCACGACAGGAGCATCAGTTTGTTGTATTTTGAGGGCTATCCTGGCTCTCTTAACTTACCAAAAATGCCCAACAAAACCCACCCTCATATTCATTATGAAAGCATACCATCCATTTAAGAATCAAATTTCTAATTTACTTTATCATAAAAAATCATCAAACAAATGGGTATCAAATAGTATTCCGTAACTACTTTTAACTCACATTAAAACTTAAGCTAGCTTTCATGTAACAGGTTGTATTTGCTGCTA
Organism: Gallinago undulata; assembly: GCA_026546715.1. NCBI lineage: Eukaryota > Metazoa > Chordata > Aves > Charadriiformes > Scolopacidae > Gallinago > Gallinago undulata. The sequence continues at coordinate 15,994,998 of JAOTQQ010000003.1, forward strand.
GTATTGAGTTTTTCCTCCTATTAAAAATTGAATGTTATTCTGACACTAATCAATCATATTGATTGGGAGCATCCTGAAAGAAAAAAAATGAAAAGAAAAAAGCAACCGTAACAGATCATCATCCATTCTAGATACAGTTATCATTATCAACAAGTCAACACTGAATTAAAAATTACATCAATCTTCCTAAGAGTGTCAAGAAGAATAAGTTGTTTTTAATGCTTCAGAGGGTACTTCAAAATACATTCATTGTTACTGCATTGTAGCAGTATCCAAAACCACTATACTTGCAAGAATATTCTTCTTGTTATACTTGGCAAATGCTATAGGTTTAAAGTGTGAAGAGAAAGAAAGTTCCGGAAGGAAAAAATTCTGATGTGCTTTGGAAGAAGACATCATTATTCTAAGAGGAAAAAAAAAAAAATCTGGATAGGAGGAAAGCTCTGTGAGCACAACCAACTTGAGGATGTACTTATCTTTCTCTATACTGCCAGTCAGATGCAGAAGACAGGAGAATATGTCCTCCAGCCTTACCCCCATTTCTTCTGGGAAACTTCTATCCCACAGAGATCTCTGTGGGGTCACTACAAAGAAGTTGTAGGTCATCTGAGAAAAGGAAATCATGCAAGAGAAGGTTCTCCTTCCCCTGGATCCCAGGGAACTGTTCTGCCACCGGTTAGGAAACACCTTGTGAGAAATGCTATACAAACATCCCCGTAGTGTTGACAGGACTGAGCATGTCTAAGAAACCTACCTTCCTGAATGCTGTTCTGGAGGTGGTTGACGATAGCTGCCAGAATGGTGGACAGGCTCATGACCTGGGCACACTGTGCCAGGCCCAGAGTGAAGAGCTCATTCCAGCAGGCGCGCACCAGGCTGGTGTTACAGTCCTGCCTATGAACAACACAAAATCAACAGCTCTAGGTGGCTTTCCCAGCAGGCTGCTATTGCCCTATGTGTATTTACATTAATTAGCACAATTAATAATAAGGATTAACGTATTGCAAACCACTTTACTAAGAGGCATATATTAGCATATTACAAGGATTTCAAAAGAAGTGATAGGCTGACTACAGGAAACCGTTTCAGGTTATCTGTAAAATGGTGCTCACCAGTTCTTTAACAAGACATATTTCTACAAATTAAATGCTTGCTTTTGATTCGGCTTTAGCTTCTGTAACGGCAGTAACATCAGATATTGTAGTTATCCCCTCCTCAGCCATCTTCTATTTTATTCTTCAAAAAGGAGAATATTGCATAGTCTTCACACATTTTAAAGAATTCATTAAAAAATAAACAATATCATAATTTAAAAATTAAAAATAGCTGAAAAATGTTCAAATCAGTGCTTAAATTCATTAAAAGCAAACTGTTCAACAGAGTATGTGCATTTACCCAAGAGCTTGAAATGCAGGTATGGACCTAGCCCAGTGCATAGAGAGGAAAAGTAGCCGTGATGCTGACTCACAGATGTAGTGAACATTAAGGTACTCCGGCATTGGGCTGGGCATCGTCAGCTGCAAAAAATAACAGTGCAGTACAATATATGCAGTTCAGACAAACCAATTTTTAATATCCGTGAAATAACCAGCAAAAACACTGAAACTACTATTCTACTCTGTCATAAGTAACTCTGTGACCAGAAATTGTCAAAGGAAAACTGTACTAAATAACTCATTACAACTGGCAAGGAATGCAAAATGGGAATAGGAGACAAGAAATGATGTGGGAGGGAGTTCAAATGTTTCCTCTTAAAATATTTTAATATTCATTTAATCATAAGTCAATCTATAGATTTCATTGCTCTGTGGAGTGTTGGCTAGCATCACAGTGCTGTAAAAGATCTTTCAAAACTTTTTACAAAGAAACAAAATAAAATCTAAATATCTAAAATGGAAAAGTCATGTAATAGGACTCTACAATCACAAAACACCACAAATGGGAATAAGCAGGTTATGATAAATGTTTGACTACATTAAGTATTGCTTATTTCAGTAATGGCCTTTGTATTTCTTGGCAATTTCATTACAGCAAGATGAACACTCGTTTCTCACATGCTATTTATCAACGTGTGTATTTGTATTCAATTGAAGCTGAAGGATCTCCAAAATGCAAGACCTTTTTCAGTGCTTTAACAATAAGAAGGTTCTGTAACCTCTCCTTGTATGAAGGAGCCTCTTAGATATAAGTTTTACACTATCTTGAATTATAAATTAATTAATCATGACATCATACTATCTGGATGATACGGAAAGTGATTGTCAACAGCAGGTGAAAGTGAAATAAATTTTAAAGGATTCTTCTGTCTCCGAAAAGGTTTTACGAAATAACACCTATTCTCTTTAGATACTGCACACCAAAGGTGAAAATCATATTAGAAGTTTTGTAACAGCAGATGTTATCATATTGCCAAAATTAAATATAAGAATAAAAAAACCACAGTAAACTAATTTTGGGTTATGTCTTAAGTGTTAGGTTGTGTAGTAAGACTGTTAAAGAAACAGATACCTTAAATGTGACATGTGTATCTGTAAGTAGGGGTCCTTCCACTTCAATAATTGGTGTTGACTGATCTCTACTAATTACATGAATACTCCCTCCTCCTGTAGGATCCATCCCATCTGCCAAGTTATGAGCTGCTGTACCATCTGTGGTATTAAGTGCTTTAGCCAAAGTATCAAATGCCCTGGGGAAAAAAAAAGTAATTAACAATGAAAGAGTACTTCCTTGGATATTAAAAAAAATTAAAATCAGAGTAGTGGTCAAATTAAATGCTATAAAACACTTCCACTTCAAGGTAACATACAGGAGCTGTTTATGCCAAGACAAAATAAATATATGTTTATAAATAAATATAAATATATAAATATATATTTATATATAAAATATAAAAATATATATTTATATATAAAATATATATAATAGAAATGTGTATATATATATAAATATACCAAATATAAAATCTGGTCTAGCTTCAGAACACTACATTTATCACGCAGGACACTGTTCCTTCACAAGAGGACAACAGCCAAAGCTGGATTTCTAAAGAAGGGTTATTGCTTTTCAAAGTAGTGAGCAATCTCTACTGTGTGTGGTGTCACAATGCCAAATTAATCCAATGGATGAGTGTAAGTATATACCATGCAGAATACAAATTATTAAATAAGAAGCAAATATAAAGGCATACCGCGTAATCTCACTTGCAGATTGCTCTTCTTGTTGAACTTCAGAAGTATCTCCATTATTTAGAGACTCACTGAGATTAGCAAGAGATGTTACAACATTTGCTAGTGTTCCTAAAGCACCCTGGCTTGTTTCAGCCTGAAAAGGAAGACCTATATTAGTAGATATAAATAATAGGCGATGTATTGTACAGAAATTTTTCCCATTTTTTTTTCCCTTACATACCTTTTTGTTCCTCCTGAACACCTACAGGAAGAACAATGGCTCACAATGGTCTTTAAATCCTCTTGTAATCACCAACCCTATCCCCATCTGTCACATCATGTGGGGAAATACCTGTGGCTGACCTTTTGTGGAAATATGCCCATGAATCATGTTACTTTTGATCATCTTATTATCTCCATTTTTAAAGACCTTCACACTTTAGCCAACCTTATCTTTTCAAGAGGAGAAATTATTTGTGTCAATGTAAATAGCTAAAATAATCTGAACAAATAAATACATATGTTCAGAATTTAACTGAAAGAATACCTTGGAGTCAGCAGCTAGGAGGACTGTACCATCGTCCCTGATCAGAGGCTGCTGGATATTCACAAGCATTCCAGGATCAAGAAGACCTGCTGATCTGTGCAAAAGCATAAGGCATCTGACAGTCAATAGTGTTTTACATGAAACAGAAGAATGTGTAACAAGCAATGTCAGAATAAAAGGGATTACCAATTTTGAAAATTAACAATTTAATAAAGCTCAGAATTTATTCATCAGGACTTAAGTCTTTCTGAAAATTTCCAGAAAGACTGGAATATGCTTTCCTTTCCTGTGCAAAAGCAGTAACAACTTATAAAATACATATCCTCTCATTTGCTTTTTATTTTGGTTTATCCTGTCTTCTCTCACTTTCAGAAGTCACTTAATAGCTCTATAGTTAAACATTAGACTTTAGAGGAGGGTGTAACTGGGCATTCCAAGTTAGGCAATGAACACCACCACAGAAAAAGTTATGTCAAAAAAAAAATATTTTACATTCCAAAATACAGCCATAAACAGTCAAGTAATCAAGGCCTGCATAAAATCCCTGCTGTCTTTACTTCTGCCACTTTTTGACCAAATAGACCATACAGAACACTCCTAATCTCCATAACCCAATAAAAATGCACACACAACAGGTTCAGACCACAGTGAATTTATAGTTTAAGGGCTCTGAGACTGACAGCTAGCATGGTGAAGTCCACAGGCACCATATTATCACGCATTTTGTAAATCTGAATCCTACATAAATAACAGAGAATCACACACTTAATGGCTATAATATTTTTTATAGGACTCTAAGGGATCTGTAGCTCAAGGAAATCTCAAAGAGCAAATGTATCCGAACAGTGCTTTAGAACAATCTAACTTTCAAACTCTCGTCTAACTCTTGCAAACTTTATATATATATAAAAAGAATCTGAATATTGAGATCCAGTATCTTTAGGTAGTTATTATCCATTCATAAACTAAGGTGACCTGCAGTTTTAAAACTGTGATATTTAACCTTGAGTTCTTTTTTATTCTATTTAAGAAAAAGACAAATCTTGCCTCTATTTATTATGATAAGCATTTTTACACCCACTGCCTATGGACTCAACCGAAAGCATGGGAACCATCTTGGAATATCTTCCATTGAGTAAAAAGAAATTGCTGTTGTTTTGCCAGTGTTGGGATCTGAATGAGCAGGCACTGCAGTCTCTTTTACTGCTACCTTCAGGAAGACTGAGTCTGCTATTTGCAAATTTGATTTCAGAGAAGTGCTAACCTGAATGCATCACAGCATAAGCCTACGTGCCTTTTGCTTGAATATCATATTTGCCCTGCCTGTGCTTTGCCTGGCTGGACAAGAGGCAGCTCTGAACTGGAAACCATCCAGCTGCACTCAGACATAAAACCTTTCATGAGAGGCCGAACAATCTAGGTGGGTCTTGGAAATGGAAACAGATGATTTGTGAATTGTCATTTCGTCTCACTGGCCAGTCTGGCCTCAAACCACAGCATCTGTCCAATTCTTTAGAGCGGAGGGAAAAAAACAAAAAGAGTATAGGTGTGCCTGCAGATATGCTCAAATAACCCTAAACAAGAGGTACTCACCGCGTCCCATCTTTATCTGCCACAAATGTTGGAGTTGCTATTAGAGGGCTTCGTAGGTCTTTTCTGATATAGATTTTTTCAGTGGAAGCTGCACAGTTGGTTGGTTTTTCACGTTGTACATCAAAAGGCTTTCTTTCACTTTGAACCGCTGCATAAAGAAAGAAACATGCAGATTTGAAAGGAAATAATACAACTGAAAAATACAAAAAGTGAAATTCTCACAGTAGTCAGACTTCAGTTTGGACAGTTACGATCGTCTATCAGCTTAGCGCAGAACTGGAAATTTACTGCAAAGACCGAAGAAACACAGGGTCCAATTTTACTATATCTGTGATTATTTAAAATAAGAAAGTCACAGATTTATGTTTTGCTTTAGGTTTTGCTGAATTGGAATTAAGGCTTGCTACTTCACCGATTGATATTTAATGAGATAAACATCCTACAAAATGTGTTTTCAAATTGGGGATTTTTTGTTTGTTTGTTTGGTGTTTTTTCGGTTTTGTTTGTGGTTTGTTTGCCTTTTTTTAGAGGTAGAGCTATATCGAAGTGTTGGATGCAGTCATACATTCAAAATAACGCAAAGCCAGAATTAACCCAAAAAAACTCAAGACAAGCAAGTTACGTGAGAGACGCATGTTAATTCCCTGGGGGATGAGTCTCCATATGACAGGCAATTCACTGTCGTCCATTCACTCCACCCACTTAAGGAACAGTGTTCCAAAACTAACCTTTTAAGAATTTAAAATATTTTTACTTGATAACTGGTAGAAAATAAGCTCAGTGTCCAATATGACAAACAAGGGTGGGTAAGTCTTTTAATAAGAACACTAAGAAACAGTAACTTTAAAGGAAGTGAAAAGTGCATTTTTATAATAAAAATTTAAACTAAAATTTACACTAAACTTTACAAGCTCCTCTATAGTTTGGTATAACATTCGACTGCATTGATTTTTCACCTAAAAATGAGGACAATACAATGAATAAGACTATGAGGATAATATAAAGAAGTGTGGCACTCATTAATTCTCACATGGAGACAGTATTTCTGTGCTATTCATTGTACCAGTTGATCACAAAACACAAAAAAAAAAGCAGTTTGAGAACTGCTTGAGAAAATTAACATTATTAACAAGCAAACAAAAAAAATCAGCCCTCCTCTATAGCCCTTTTGAATATAGCAGTACAATACATCAATATGTCTGTCTCTGTCTAACCAGCAAGAGTTATTTAGTTCCTGATTTTATTTTTGCCAATATTGTTACTGTCAGCAAAATTTAGGGGCTTATAAGTAGGTATATCCCTTTTGTTGGCTTGATGGATACATAAACATTAATCAGAACCTGACCCAATGCCCAATATAGTCAGTGAGCATATACCCCATTCATACTGGAATAAGAAAGTTTTAGCTTCTGGAAATGCAGCTGTTTCTCTTGTACACATCTCCCTCTGTACTCAGCACAGTGTGTGCAAAGCACAACAATGATCACGACAGGCCTGGAGCTCCAGAGATCTCCCTATTTACAGCTTAAAGATCTGCCTCTTGAACTCAGTGGTTGGAACTTATCCTGCCTAGATCAGAGTGGAAAAAGAAAAGTATTTCTTGCTTCATCTTAAATTCTCCATAAATTTATCATAAAACAACCAGGATTCACGAAGTGCTAGACTTAGAAGCAAAGGTGCTATACACTGGTAACAAAATACACTGAAGAAGGTGTTTGGATGCTAGCAGTGGAATTGTACGAAGCACTGTGTACAAACATGAAAATATATTGTATAAAATATGACAGTTTATATAAGGCCTCATTATACAATGCTCACAAATGACCAATATAAAAATCTAAGGAGAAGAAAAACAAAAAACAAACGGGGGACATGAACTACTTTCTATCACTGGTTAAAAAAGCAGCAAAAATAAACCAGAAGAAAAGCAGATTCTGAACACGGAACATTAAATTTATGTTCAGCCATGTGAAAATATTTTGTATTATAAACATACACTGTGCTTGTAACACACATTCTAAGTGGGCTCCTCAAAGACTACAGTAGTACCAGCCATGGTTCCAAACACATCACTACTGCACTTCAGACATGAAATGGTGAAGGAAGGAAGGTAAGGTAGATGCTTTGGCTGCCAAAACTTCCATTTGTTTCAAGCAGCATACACCAAAAGAGAGAGAACAGACTAAAAAGTGGTAGTCCACATATTTATTATTTGGTAGACACAGTATCACACTGGGTACTTAACACTCACATTCCATTTTCATGCCCATCTCTAGACATTTCTTAAGCCTACAAAACTGGCAGCGATTCCGATGGTGTTTATTGATGATACAGTCCTGGTTGCTACGACAACTGTAGGTCAAATTCTTTCTCACACTCCTTTTAAAGAAACCTTTGCATCCTTCACAACTGACGGCACCATAGTGACGACCTAGGAAATATATATATTGTTATCAGATGGAGAGTACTTTATTTTAACATAGAAATATTTGTCTTAAGCAAGTAAAACATTGTACGAGTCACCCTTTAAATTTACTTTGTATTCTTACCATACTTTTGGACCATGAAATCATTGTTAAAGTCTTACAGGATGTTTCTTGTTTACCTATTGTCAGGGCTTTTTGGTGGGAGAGTGGAGAGAAGAGAGGAAGGTTAAGCCTATTTCTGAATGAGAGGCCTGTGAAGCGGTAGTTCCCATTCTAGACAAGTACAAATGCAGGTCTATCTGTTGTTACAGATTATACAAAGAACATACAGGCTAAGAGTTTAAGTAAATTCAGAATATAAGTCATTTTACAATAAAATTTGAAGTGACATCTTAATTTAAAATTCCTGTACATATCAATCATGTTATTTAATTACATAAACACTTTAAAAAAAAAAAGAAAGCAAGACAGAGAGACAGTCTTCTATATAGCATGAAAACACAGTCCACTTTCTTGCCTAATGTATAAATTTTACCTTGTAGACTCCTTGTTATTGCACGGGTCTGAAACACTGAGGATTCACTTGATCTCTACTCGTCTTTTTCTGGGATAGTAAAAGATCAAAATCTACCAGGAAGTCTTTAAGTTTGTTAGAGAGCACTAAGAAGTGCTTTCCTGGAGCAGGCAGACTTTTCTAGGCGGCATGTTTATTGCATGGCTGCCTACAACTGTGAGGAGCCAGACTAAATGCTTCAAATAATCTCTTTCATTACCAGGAGCTATTGAATCATTATTTCGTCTTTCATGCCGAATCATCATACACTCCAGGTTAAGTACAAACTAATACTCTTCCAAGCAGAGTTGAACTATTCTGTGTGTACAGATACAAAGTATAATGTTACCTTTTTCCATTTTAGACTCAATTGCTCGGCTCATCAGCATGGCTAAGATCAGTTAAAATACGTGAAACCTCCTCCCTTCATCCCAGTCATCCTTTCAATCAAGTTTCTTTAATACTGCTTTCTATGCTTCCTTACCTGATGCTTTATCGCCACAGACTACACAATATTCTACTACCTGGGGCCGCTGAACATCAGCTTTTCCCAGCAAACGTTCCACCGAAGCAGAGTCTGTCACTATCTAAAACAAAATTCCAGAACAAAAAGAGGTAATTAGCCAGTAGTTTTTTCTGACGTGAAAGTAAGGAGCTTTACAGAACAAGACTGGTGTATCAACTGAGAAGAGGTGGCTGAATTTTAAGTGTAAGTATGACATGTGGAATGAAATTAAGTAGTATAAAATGCAAGTTAAGAAGAGTTTTTACTGGCAATACTGAGATTGTTGAAACAGTCATACCAAAACAAATTCCAAATAAAGCTCATAGTTTTGCTTAGTACAAATAAGTTTCCTAACTGGTACAGTCATCAGTATTCTTCCCTTCTTGCAATTACTCTCAAGCAACTGCTGTATTTTAGCCAGAGAAGTCTGTATTTCAGATGCTGTTCCTATCCATCCCTTCTCTAGCTGTTAGGGATACACGGTTCAGAGGGGACAGCCTCAAGCTGAGATCCACTATAGAAGCAGTTTAGCTTCTGAAGGCCTTGGATTCCAAAGTTTCTGTTCAGAACATATCACTTAACACAGAAGAACTAAAAAACTTAATCCCTCTGTAACATCAGATAACTCATTTAGCATAAAAAAATAAATTTAAGAAGACTATTAATAACATTTTTCAAATATTTATTTATGATACTTCTGTCTATAATATATTCTCTACTGTAACAGTAGCAACAGGGACCAGGCTTTGGTTTTTTTTATTTTTAAGACTACTAGAAAGAAACCTCAAATTTCACTAGAGATAGATTATTGTTTATATAATTTGCTTTGCAAAGCTCCTGTTGGTCTGGATTATGCTCAAAATCCAAAAACAACTACCACAGAAGACAGCTTCTGCTCCAACGAGCTTTTACTGCAGTCTCTTGAAGCTGCACTGCAAATGTGAACATGCTCAGATGAATTGTATCTCTGTATACCTTAAATGGACCTTCTGAAGTCCTCATGATCCTCACAAGCACCAGCTTAAGTATTTGCTTACATCTTCAGAGTTTTAAGGGAAACAGACAGCAAGGGTGATGAGTCCAATGGAATACATGAAGAACATGAAGACAGGAGGATTTATGATTGAATAACGAAGCCTACAATTAGTATGGTCTAATCCATGTCATTACATCTTTAGAAAATGATTGCAATTTGTCTTAAAGCAATTATAGACTTAGACCATAGATTTTTGTTTTTCAGTTTTTGATTTTTAGATTATTTATCTCAATTAGTATATTTACCTGAATTCTGCCTGGCACAATGTTGTCGGTGGTGGCAAAGATCAGCTGTTTGGCATTAGGTGTCTCAGGTGCTGCCAATATCACCTTTCCTGCACCAGTTCCATCTGGACTGGCTAAGATGAACTGTTGCTTCGGAGACACAGCTGAGTCTACTGCAGTCACTATTTGGATTTTTTGACCTGTTTGCTGATCTGTCACAATCTGTAAAACACATTGAAGAATTTTGTGAGCCACAGTATACTTGACATTTTAAAACCTTTAATTCTGTCTCAGAATTGTACGATACTCTTTGCTAACTGACCTTATTATTTTGCTATTTGTACTTTTATGATACTGGTGCAAAGTTATTGCAGCTACCTACATAATTAAAAAACAACAAAATCAAAACAAATATATACGTATCTATATACCTACCGCATAGATGGAAAATACTAGGTAGGGTTGTGAAAAGTGCGAGTCTGATATTGTTAACAACAAAAAGATATGGGGAGATCTTGTAATCACACTAAACTGTTCAAAAGGAGTTGGGCATAGTAGATCCCAGACAGAACAAGAACAAAATTAATGTAATGTTAAGGACTGCAGCTGATGAATGACAGGTATATATGCAGAGTATGCTCCACGATGAAGTATTGATACATATTGATACAGTTACCAGACAAAACAGAGTCTGTTACCAGACATCTGTATTAAAAATAGAAACCTTCCATCATAACAGAACCTTGGGAATCAACATGTGAAACAATAATGCTGATTCCACCTTTTGTTGATAACTTTAAGGAATAACACCTTAGATAAAATACATAGCTAAATGTTGATAACTGAAAACCATCTTTTTAGTGATGCCTGTAAAGAAAAATCATAGACCCTTTTTAATTTTTCATGGATCACTAATAAATAAGACAAAAAATTAGGCTGGATAAGAAGTGAATGATATTTAAGTTCATTAGAAAAACTAGTAATGTATGTCATTATACATACTGCAATAACACTACAGAAAAAATTGTATCGTGTATAGAAAGTATAACGACAATGTCAAAACCATTTAAAAAGTGTTTTCAGGGCTATTCATGGGGACAGTACCTACCCACCCACCCTGATCAAGACATACCCCCAGAAGAGCCCATCCTGTGAGGGAGGCTGCATTGCCAGGGCTGTTCCAGATGCCCTGGAACAGGAGATCATCTGCAGCACCACCTATGGCAGAAGTACTCGGGAGAATTGTTCTGCTGACAACGTCTGCCCATGCGCTATGGCTAGAGTTCAGGAGATTTGTATACTTGTTTGTATATTTGTTTAACCTCTGCAATATTCCTCAATAACTACATGATCAATACAATTACTGTATACAGCCAACTAGTCATCCCCACATAAATGCTGGGGGAGGAAGAGAACGTTAGTTTGCACTAGAAGTGATCTGTTCCCACAAAATGTAAGGAAGTCTTCCTTAGACTTTAATATGCTTTTGTATAAACCTAAGTGAGAGGAGGAGACAAAAACTAGATGTAATAGTTATTTACTTAATGCATTTTTTACCTGAATACGTTGTGGTGAAGCTACAGAGGAGTCCGTGGAAATTATCTGGATACGTTGGGAAGGGCTGGTCATCACTGGAGATTCAGATATTGAAGTCTGAACAGTCTGCACCTGTAAAAACATACAGAATTTTAATTTACTGTTACAGTAATGAACACTTTTAAAATACTTATTTATTAAAGATCAGATGGCCCACCCTATCAATGGAATCTAAATTTATTGGAAAGGTTGCAGTCATTAAACCAACTTGGATTTGTCGTCAAGGAATTACCAGAATACTGGATTTTTTGGGGAACAGACTAAATCTGATATATGTCCAAACCCACAAACATCCCCCACCCCTCCAAAATTGAATCAATGAATAATTACAATGTGATCCTTCAGCTTACTGAAATGCAGAAATACTTTCTCCAACTTTTAATTATATATTTGTCTCATTTTTTCCTTCTGTAAAAACAAAATGCACTCTACAGACAATAATGTAGAATGTAAATATTTCACATTTTAATAATTCTAAAGTATTTTATGATCTACTTTTTTAAATTTTCAGGTAGCCCGAATTTAGAAAAGCTTTCTCTAAGCCCCCCCCCAAAAAAATGTCCTCAACCCCAGAAATGGCTCAAGAGATACCTGGAACCTGCTGTTAGAGTGCACAGAACTCCTATCTGACCAAACTGGTCCTTAGCTTTTATGGCTCTGACCTTATTTCATTTATGAAGCCTTCTGAAAGTGTGGTATCTATAGAGTTCACTTGAAAAATGAAACTCTTTTCTCCAAGAATTAAGAACAATTTTGACTGTCCAGTATTTTTAAGGCAAAAAGTTAAAGTCACAATGGCTGGATATCTGTGTTAGAGACAGTAGAATAAATTAGAATTCCAGTTGTTCAGTATGCTTATATCCTCTTCCCCAGTTTCTGTTTTTCTGCTTCAGAGTAGTGCAGATTTTTCCTGGAATCTGTGCTCCAACAGATCATCAATATATTAAGCACGTATCTAGGTGTATGTGGTTAATTTTTTTTATTCTAGTGAGGATTTCACTAGCACATCCAAGATTATATTTGGCACTACAACTGAATACTATTGTTTCTTGTTCTATTCCTTATCTTTCTAGAGCACCAATCTATAATGCAAATCTAGCTCTGATACCTAGAAAAAGCTTAAAAACACCCCTTGCATAGCTATTTTCAGAGCAAAACTCTTAAATATTAAATTAAACATGCAAGATAACATTGGCTTGACAGCCTTTATTTTCCATTTACAGAAGGGATATGGCATTGGCAATGTACATTTACACACAATTCTACAGTTGTGCATATTTGGACTTGGGGCTTGTTAATCCTCAGATTTATTGATGCAACTGTTAGTACTAATTGTTCCTTCTTAACAATTGTTAATGTAGTATAAATGAAGCACTTTTATTCTACTCCTTACAGTCAGATGGCCAGTAGAAAGGTACTGCTTGCCACTCCCCACAGCCATCCAATCCCTTTTGTATTAAGTTTAGGATATACAGATGCTTATAAAAAGGACCTTACTTTGTATTACTGGAGTTTTTTTCAAATACAAAGATGAGCCGAAGCTATTACACCAATCTTTAACACAGAGAGGTATGTGCAGATGTGGATGTCTACATGTATTTTTTTTCCACTATCAATACATGCAGTTTTGCTATTTTTACTTTGGAACCTGACCGCATGAAAAATTCAGCTTAACCGAACAAAAACAAAACAAGGTATATAGAAATTATCCTCTTTTTGTTTGTTTGTTTTCAATAGAGGGAAAGCTAAGTCATTCTGCTACTTTTATAGGGTAACGTAGAAGAAAGTTACATATCCTTATTCGTACTGTACTTACTACAAAAGCTCTGCTTTCTTGGTGCATTTTACAAGTTACAAGTCCATGACATGGCTTGATGTTAAGTCTAACAGTGAGCTCTCTATGAAGTTGGGTAAGTTTGAGACCAGCTGCCATTATACGCTGATGTCATTTTCATATTTAAATATTCAAGAATACATACTTATTAAACTGAAAACAGACAGTATTTTAGTCTTCTCATGGCTGAGAAGATATGGTGCACTGATGGAGGAAAATTTCGCTAATACCAAGAAATGCTTCAGTGTGCACATATTTATTTTTATACTCTTACTAACACGCATACATACTCAGGAGAGTGTAGGGTCCCAAAATGCAAAATTTTACCTTCTTTTCAGGCTTGCCTACTTAATACTCAGTGGAAGAACAGTGGAGTAAGAATTTCTGGGTGGTACTAAAAATCTCAAGTTTATTTTCCAGAATGAATACACATACCATTGGTTGACAGCAAAACAAAAACTGTTTTAAATAAATCAAATGCAAAAAGGGAACGTATCTTTTGAAATACACAATTTATAAACGTAACAAAAAGAAATCTGTCCTTTTCTTTGACAGATAAATTTCTAAATTGTGAGCAGTCACACACCTACAAAGGATCAGAACAGAAAAATAGTTGATGCTTTATTATGATCCTACCAAATTGCACCAAATTTGGCTTTTTAAGTAAAAATATTTTTTAAAAGAAAGAAAAAAAAAAACGAGATAGTAATACAAAAATATGCAACACTAAAAAAGTTTTCTTAGGGATTTACAAGGTTAATGTCAGGCAGCTTATGTAAGTACTACAGGAAAAATTAAGCTATTGTTAATTAAACACCCAAATAAATTGAACCAAAGTATTCTGCAAACAAACAGCTTGTAAGAACTCCTATCAAGAAGACAGTACCATTTAGCATTATATTAGGTTTACTTACAGGATTAAGCATAACATTGACTATTCCGATCTGTTGTTCAGAAGAAACATGACACCATAAAACCTGCCTCATGTTTAAAGCAACTCCTTTGGAAGCTGTGCATGCAAAACCCAACTCCCCTGAAGCCAATGATGGTATGTTTCTCTAATTCTAAAATAGATTTAAAAAAACTAAACATACTTTGACTTCTTTAAGACTGGAAAGAGTCTCAAATGAGATTTCACCTCTAAAAGATGAGGAAAGTAGGCCATATATCATACAAAACTTCAGCGCACTACATTTTACAGAGGCTTAACAAACAAGCATTTAAAAGTAACCACTAACACTGTGACTGAGACATACTCAGAAAATAGTATCTATGATGTAAAATATAGCTCAATTCCCTTAATTTCCCCTACACAAAACTACATCAAGTAGACTTATTTTAATAGACAGGGGAACAATAACCTGCTTTTATAGACTTAGTACTGTTTTCTTCCTGGCGCTCCCTAGCTGTACACTGTACAGACTCCAGTACTTACAGTGTCAAATTCTTCCTCCAGCCTTATTTACATTTTTCCCCTCAGCAAACCTCTGAGGGCAAAACAATCCAGGAGAAATGTTGAGTTCACTTTTAGTCAGATCACAGGTATTTTCATCCAGTCTCCATTACTGAGGATTCCAATCACAGAAAGCAGCCAGTATTGTTTTAGAATGCCCTCTCTGTGACCCTCTTCCTCTGAAGGTCAAGTGCACTATCATTCCCTGTAACCAAGGAAGCAGAATCGACGTGTTCCTGCTGTTTTGCCAGCTGCCGAAGGAGTTTCTCTAATAGTAAGATTAATTTTATCTGGGGAAGACAGTCCCAGGTTACCAGGCTTCCCCCTCTCCCTGTTCTTAAGCCCCTCCACCTGCTCACTCTCCATGAACTGTAAAACAGCAAAATGAAAGAAGAGAAAAGAGTTTGCCTGGATCTTGAATTGTTTTCAAACCAGCAAAATTAGAAGGAAAATCCACCACTGTCCCCGTGGAGCATCTTTAGCTTGAAGTTCATTAAGCTGATGTATTTAAAGGAACACGGGCCTTTCTAAACTAGTCCGGGGCCCTCAAATAGGAAGTACCACAGTCTTAATGCACTTCAGAATTCATACAGTAAGCTCATGAGACACATGTTTAATTAGTTCAAAAACTGTAACATAACATTCATATGAGGCTGCAGTGAAGGATAGCAAATGGATGAAAACAGAAAATATTTTTAAATTCTTGGAAAGTGAAATTTGTTCAAGTTACGGTATGTAACTGTGTACTTGGCACGTTCTACAACAGTAAATTTGGATGCACTGGACTTTCCCTACAAAGCTTTATGCAACAAACACACGACCCAGGTGTCTTTAAGCAGCACTGGCATTTTCTTTGAACTTCAAGGACCCCTAATCTTAGCACAGAGATGTGCTCACCATTGAAATTAGGCTCTCTACTTGATAGCAAACACAATTCCCTATTGTACAACACTCTAAAAAGAATATCTATGAACAATTACTACAGGAATGTATTTACAGCATGGGCACAACCTAAACGTAAGGTAAACTAACTGTGATCTAGTGTGGGGGAAGTATTATACCCAAACTATGAGAAAACCCAATGAAATTTTAGTTGGGTTTTCCTTGTGCTTAGTACCTGACACCACACTTAATAATCTTGTCTCTCAGGCTTTTATTTGCTTAGACTCCAATGCATTCAGGAAAGATGTTTATGATACTTGATCAGCAGCTATCTTTCCTGGGACAAAAAACAAACTGTGACTACAGTAACACTTTATCCCTACATAATGAATAATGTCCCAACTCTAGAGTCTGGAATAGCTGTATTGCAAAGAGAAGGCGGAATTCCCTGTAACACTTAAGCAGAAGCAATAGAACACACAGTAAGAAAAAAAGATTAAGAGTTGCTTGTTTTCCAAATCAAAAGACAAACTAGCGAAGTAAACAAAATTTGAAATAAAATACAAAACCTATCAACCATAGCATAATAATATAGCTAGTACTGCATTATTAGTAGTTAGTAGTACTTTAGTAACTACCAAGGTACTTAATAGCATTGTCACAACTGCCTAAACCACCCATAAAATCTCAAAGACTTGAGCAAGAAATAGAAAATATACCAAATGCATCTTTAACTAAGAGTACCGTTAGATTTTTAGGGCCAGATGTCGGGGTTTTTTTATGAAATTTTCTCAAGAACTATATGCTACAGAAATACTACAGCTGCAGAGGCTTTCACTGTTACTTTTATAGGACATCAACTATGTTACCGTAGTAAACATCCATAGGAAGCAGAATTACTACTTTATAACATTAGAATTTCTAATAATTCAACAGTGACATTCTCACAGAACAATGCTTACAAGAGTGTATACATTGTGTTTAATATTACAGGTGGCCTCTCAAATTCACTTAAGTCCGGCTTCTTCAGCTTCATTTATTCACCATTTTGTCATTTTATACACATAAAAATGTATATTTATACTTATTTTTCCAGGGTTTTTTCAGTGAAATAGTTCACTTTAATGCTATATTTTAATTGCAATCATATATTAAATTTCCGATATATAGGTACATATAAAATATTAACATTTAAACGTAAAATTGGTGGCTTGAAGGTAAGTTTCTCTAGACATTTATTTTTTTTTCCTTTGAAATAGGTACGGTTTCTTCATATCCAGTAGTTTTACGGTCCCATGGCAAAATATACTTTCAGAAAGTTGTTATCACTGAGGGAACAGAAAGCAACTGAAATCCTCCAGCAATGCAGGTGGTGATAAATGAGATCCCAGTAAACACAGGGTTCGATGGAGTCACCTCCTGTGACTCTCTCCCCCTCTCACCTCTGCTAGAGAAGGATGCACAGGGAACAGTTTGTGGCTGTCACAGGGCTGGAAGGAGAGTTTTAGCGACTACTAAAAGTTCTTCCTGGTCACATCAGAGCTGGTGTTGAAAGAGGAAATAGCCCTTACTCCTCCCCACTCAGAGCTGTTTAAGATGCTGCATCAGGAACACATCTCCATATCCAAACACACGTTTCTTAAGAAATATGCAAATCAAATCTAAGTTGGTGCTGGGATTGAAACTGATACATTGCACAGTGACAGTTAGCAGCATTATTTGGTTTTGTGTTAAAGCTAAGGTATTTTTTATGCTTTTCAAAAGCTACTTAGGATGACAAGGAATTGCTGAAACTCCCTCTGAATCCCCTGGCTGCTCTCCCATCTCACGAACTGTAAGTAAAGGCAACTGCAGGCACTAAAAATGGAACTCTGTCACCCCGTCTGTTCAGAAATACCGTTGGAAAAATGCAACAAGCAACACTTCTAGAAAGCAGAAGCAAGCAACAGCAGTGAAACCATTTCAAACTATTACAAGGACAATTTTACAAAGTCCTAAAAATAGAGTAAGTACAAAAATACAAGCAATAGTGGAGTGCGCTCAGTAACTTGTTACACATTCAGTTTCATGGAAAACAAACCTGATGAACTATTGCTCAAGAAAGAAAAACAACGTATGGCCGATTTGCATGACAGTCTGGGATTGTGCTTAGCTTCATAGCTCTCAATAAACTCATGCAACACGTATGTGGCAATTATGTTGAAAAAAATTATGCAGATATAGCTAAACCTGTCAACATTTGCATTGCTATCTTGTTTGCAACCCATCTTTCATCACCATAGAGATGCTGGGAGGGCTGGAGTCCCTCTGCTGTGAGGTCAGGCTGAGAGAGCTGTGGGGGTTCAGCCTGGAGAAGAGAAGGCTCCGGGGAGACCTTGGAGCCCCTTCCAGTCCCTCAAGGGGCTCCAGGAAAGCTGGGGAGGGACTCTGGATCAGGGAGGGGAGCCCTAGGAGCAGGAGGAAGGGTTTGACACTGAAAGAGTGGAGATGGAGCTGAGATGTGAGGAAGAACTTTTTTGGTGTGAGGGTGGTGAGAGCCTGGCCCTGGTTGCCCAGGTTGCCCAGCCTGGCCCAGCTGTGGCTGCCCCATCCCTGGAGGGGCTCAAGGCCTGGTTGGATGGGACTTCCAATCCAAACCATTCAATGATTCTATAATAATTCATAACTTAAAATTCAGTGCATGATTAATGACTCTTTCCTTCCATTTAATTTTCATTGATGAAAAAGATGATATTCTGAAAAAGCCTCTCATTTTTTAAGGCCAGTGCCAAGTTTCATGCTATGTTTTCTCTGGGAAGCAGTTAGTATAACTATAGAACTTTAGCATACTTCAAGAAAACCACTAAAGTATTTACCTGTATTAAAAACGGTATCTGACTGAACACACAAATAGCAGGCAGCCAGCCATTCATAAAGAAATGGTTTAACATTAACATGGTCATAGCATTCATTAATTCTTAATGAAGTAATGCTGCTTATAACTGTTTTTCCATGAACAAAGTTTTCATGGTGTTATGCAGTGGACAGGTATATAATTTAAGGAGGAGTTGAATACTATAAAAAGAGATGAAGCCCTCTATTTACCCACCGGCCAGGAAGAAATCACAGAGCTTCATACACTCTTGAGATGGAGCGATCTCTCCAGTGGCAAGATACAACCATCACACTATGTTACCACGGTGCATTTCCTGCACGAGGAATTACAAATGTCACATATTTTATGTGCCTCAGATGTGATTATAGCACTCAAGTTCTACCAAAATAGTATAAGGTTTGCCAGTATTTCCATTACAGGTTTTTATTTCCAAGTTTGTTTGGAAATCTTTTTAAAAGCATAGCTTGGCAAATTGATACCCAGTATAGCAAACTATAATGAAAACTTGCTTATTGGTTTTCAGTGTGAAATTTTAGAGTTTTTTGAAACTACCCCTTAGATGTTATTTCCGGGATACTCAGTAGGTCATTTTCCACAGTATTTAAAAAGAACCACATTTTTTTTAGAAAAAAAATTGCTTTAAGTAGGGAATCTCAAATCCATTTCTGGAATCAGAATGACACACATATTTCCTGTGTATAGATAGAACTGCTTCTTAAGCTAAAGATATTTTTTAATATCCATATGTTATCTTAATTAAAAAACCCACCAACTAATGTCTGAAAAGTGGCCTCATCTACAGAGGTCTCTTAGCCCACTTGCCATTTGTATTTATGAAATTGCTTAATTATGGAATCACATGATAAAACATAGTAAATCTGAAGGACAGTAAACCACAAAATTTTAAACAGACAAAAATTCTAGTTTATTTTGTGACTGCAGTTTGCATACGGAAGGAGACAAATAGGTTATTTTCTATGGCCATGACCACATGCAGTTTCATTGTTTATGAGATGATTTAGACATTTTAGCTCTTGAGCATCCAAGCTTCAGTAAATATACACCAAGACATCACTTAATATCTCTTTAAGTACATTTTGTGCTCGATTTCATATAGGTGTAGGCAGAAGATATAAAGCCTCATTTAATTAATCACCCTACTGTAAATTCAATATAGTGCATAAGTAAAATAGGTAACTTCACTGTTCTGGATTTAGATGACAACTCAATAGATGAGGAGAACCTTTCATGTCCAAAATGGACAACCTAATGATCAAATGACCAGAAATTTTGTTGTATTAATTTTTAAAACAATCCATAACACACCCAAGTTTCTCTGTAGTTCATGTTGAATTTCCTACTTGCATTCCTAATATGGGGGCCACCAGAATGAAGAAAACCACATATTGGTTGCACTGGTTTCTTGTTTGTCCTCAAGTGTAAAGCAATACTCTTCTAGCATAACTTTCTGTTCCATTTATGCTTAACTGTAAACAGCAAAGATTCCCTAATATGTTTTTCATTTCACAAGCTCATATACCAACTGTTGTGATATCATCTGTCACTCACCTCAGCCACCTGCTGAGTCTCCACTACCTGCTGAGCCAGCACCTCCACATTGGTTGCCATGGTGAAACAAGATCATTAGAGAACCTGTTTGAAAAGATGCCAGCAACTTCCATCAGGCACAAAAGTTACGTTTTTTGCTCATTATTAAAGAAAGCTCTGATATGACTTTTTAATAACTGATAATTTACAATACCGTTTAACATATCTGACAAATAAGAAAATATGCCAGGGATGCGTATGCACATATATACACGCATGGGGTACTGTACATGCATACTGCAACCGTGATGTTCAAAAAGCTGAGGCACATCGTTATTCTTTTACTTTAAAAAGCCTCTACTATACTACTTTTACTCTATTATTTAAGCAGAGATGTTGATTTAATAAATTAGAAAGGACTAATTTGAGTGTCAACTGCTGATGCAGTTTGTGGAGTTCACAGATCTCTAAGGTGCTTTCCCCAACACAAGGGAGAAGCGTTACAGTTAAACTGCTGCCACACTCCGTGCTGCACAAGGAAACAGCAACATAAGAACACTTTTCTGAGCAAATTTTTGAGTCATTCCGTCAAACTGCCATGTTCTTCCATATTCTTACTGGGAAATAAACAGTCACATCTAAAATGTATTTACTATTCTCTAAACTATTTCTTTTTTATTATAATGTGTTAACTGAAGAAGAAATACTGCAGAAGTGCTTTATGCTATTGTGAGTGTCTGTACCTTCAACTTTATGGCCTTTAGGGGTTAAAAAAAAATTAAAAAGATAAAGTGAACAGAAAAGGAAGAAACAAGGAAAAGAAATCAACTTCCAACATATATTTTAATGATCATTATTAGGGCTGTGTTTCTCTGAGGAAATATTTAATTAAGTTTTGAAATTCATGCATTCAGTTTTTAATTGTGACTTGCTCATTACGGAGCCAGACTTCAGATTCTGACCCAGGCATAGGTAACAAGAAGGCATTCCTGAATGCTGGCCCATTGGATGTTTTATTGAAAACCTTCTGTTAGTCCTTGCAAAGCAACCATTTAACAGAAAATCACAAAATACTACCAACAATAGCAAAACATGTAACAGAAAAAAGCATGCATGTCTCTAGCACCAACCCCTTCTACATACAACTTCTACAATACTAATGTTGTTGAAAATGTCAACACTTGTTAAGTTAAAAAGATTAAATCATGTTGTGGCCAACTAAACACGAAAATGATTTTGGAAAACTATTAAGAACAATGCATAATCAACGTTGAGACATTCCCTATGGAAATCATATTTATGCTAGTTTCTCATACAGTTTACCATTTTTATTCAAGTGTTCGACTTGCACAGTAAGCTTATGAACAACTTTCACCAGACTCATCACAGCTTGTAGACGGTTTCTCAGTTGTTCAGTAATTCCTTTTCAGTATTTTCTGTTATTTTAAATTAATTGTTTGGCAAGGGAGATAACCATATGATCATAACATGCTGTTTTCTCAGTACTTTAGGATGAAGGACGCCTTAAACATGAGATATTAAGTTTATAAGAATCCCTTCCTAACACCCAATGAAGCTTTTGCTGTGGGAAGGCTCTTGCAGATTTGATGGTGGTGGTATTCTCCACCAAGGTTTTTTTGTGCTTTCCACCCTCCCGAAACAGCAATAAGCTGACGCTATCTGATCAAATCCAATCAAAACAAGAGACCAAACACAGACGTGCTAACTAAGATTGTTAATGATGTCGACTCGGAGAATGTGGCACAAGGCAAACTCCGCATCCTAGCAAAATCCCAGAGATCGTAAGGAAAAAAATCCCCCAAACCAACCAACAGAAAAGGTGGAAGTTAAAAACTGCAAGGAGGCACCTAGAGCACCAGGAAAACATTTCAATGTAATCGGGTGGCAACCAACTCAGTAGGTGCAGATACACTGCTGTCCAAAACGTGATGTAAACCCATCCATGTCTCCCCAAGGTGCAGTGAAATCCCAGAAGAAAATCACACACTCCATTAGAGATATTTTGGGGGCATGGCCTTACAAGGACGGCATGGAAAAGGCCGAATTCACGCTTACTGAAATTTGTTCTTTGTCTTAGGTTAACGGCTCCTTACACTGCGTGCTTGACTCGGCTACGCCGAGCAGCAAGCCAGCAGGCCGCTCCTCAGCAGGAGCCCGGCGGAGGAGACAGGAAAGGCGGCACTCGGCGGTTAAGCTCTGCCGGGAACCTCTGTGTCGCTGCCCCGCGGCAGGGCGCCGGCAGGAACCGCGCAAGCCCCAGCACGGCCGCGCACAAGGCGCTGCGGACCGGGCCCGGCTCCACCACCTCCTTCCCGCGGCCCGCACCCATTGGCTGTGGGGCGCCCGCCCGCCGCCAGACAGGACCCCCGCGCAGCCCGCCCTGCGCGCCACCAAACCACGCCCCTCCCGACCAATGACTTCATTGCGGACGCAGCGCTCCCGCACACGCTACCGATTGGTGCAGGGATCCGCCTGTAAGGACAGCGGCCCCGCCTCCCGAGCGAAAGGGAAAACACCCGAGGGACGCGACCAAGCACAAGATGGCGGCGCTGGCTGGCAGCCAAGTCCCAGGCGGGGCCGCCGCCGCCGCCATTAGGCCCCCTCCCCCTTCCCTTCGGTATATCCTCGTGTCAGGCCGTGAGCGGCCCGGGCACGGCAGTGGGGAAGCGGCCGGTAAGATGGCGGCGGTCTCAGCCCCGTATGCAAAGTACCCGCCGCCCCCTCCCCTCCGCCCTCCCGGTGGCAAAGGTAAAAGGGTCGGGTTCAAGCCGCCGCCTCCACCCGCTCAGACTCCATCTTCTCTCTCTGTGTCCGCATCCCGAGCTCCTCACCGCCGCCACCATCGCCCCTGCGACCCCCCGGACGGCAGACAGCTCTCACCGAGACCTCAGGCGGCCACGTTCCAGCCCGGCGGCTCCGCCACGGCACTCCCGCACCGGACCGACCCAGCGCCTCGCAACGGTCCTCTCCCTTCCCGGCGGCCGTAGGCCCACCGGCGGCGCGGCCAGCTCCCACTTACCCGCAGAACACCGGAGCCCCCTCCCCTCAAACCTAGCGTTACCCCTCCCCTTCGCCGCTGGCGGGGGTGTCCCGAGCGGGGCCCCGGTGCCACCTCCCCGCGCCCCCTCCCTCTTCCCGCGAAAGACACCTAGCCGAGCCGCCTCAATTTTAAAAAACGAATTTTACCTCAGGAATTGGCGCCAAACGTGCCCTGGCGGTGACCCTGACCCGGGCCCGGCGGGGCGGTAGTGCCCGGCGGCGGCCCTCCCTCCCCCCGTGGGGGTGACGGCGGGGGGTACCCGGGCGGGGGGCCGGGTCTGTGTTACGGGGCCGCGTAGGGGGGTGGGGGGGATGTTTTGGTTTTTTGTGCCGTGCCCCTGTGAAAGGTCAGAGTTCGTGACCCCGCCCGCCGCCGCCCCAGTGCGTTTCCCCGCTTCCTCTTGCCAGCAGCGGGCCAGCCGCCGTCGCCTCCATCCCCCCGGTGGGGCGGGGCCGGGCGGCGGCGGGGCGGGGCTACCTGGGCCGCCCGGAGGCTCGGCGGGGGGGTGCGGGGCCGGCACGGCGGTCTGGGGCAGTCCGGCGGAGCCCGGCCCTTGCCACGGCCGGCCTCCCCTACCGGTCCCGTGGGGGCAGTCCGGGCCGGCGGGACTGCCCTGCGGCTGGGAGGGGCCGGTGCGTGCGCTGGGCGGTGCTCTGCTCTGTGACACCTGTGCTGGGCCATGCCGCGGGGTGCGGGACAGGGTTGGTCTTGGGAGGGATGACGGCTCCAACAAAGGCCGCTCCGCATTCTCCCCGGTTTTCCTTTCGCTTTGTAAAGCCGGTGCGTTGCCGAGGGCTCTTCCGGCTGTGCTGGCCGGAGGTGAGGCCTGTGATTCCCCGCGGGGACGGCATGAGCTGGGCTGGGGCACAGCCGGGTGGAGGAGAACTGAGCACCCCTGGGGACCCTGGCTCTCTCTCGCAGTTCTGTGTAGCCATCTATTAATGTACTCCCATCAAAATGATCTTAATACTCCTAGTATATCTTAAGTCTAGTAATTTGATGGAAACTAACTTCAGTGGTCATATGAACAGTAAAACTGGAAAATGTGAAATGACAGTAACTCCTGAAAGGAAATATGTGGAAGGGGTAGCAGCTGAAGACAATAATTGCTTAAATAGGAGTTACTGTTGTCTGAATAGCCATATGCTCAGCACCCTGATTTTTTTTTGTTGGGTTGTGGTTTTGGGTTTTTTTTGTGTTTTTTTTTTTTTTGTTAGAACTGGCTATTTTGGGCAAGGATATGAGAAATTAACAAGTATGCCTATGAATTACAGCCTTATTGTCACAATAATGGGCTGAGTAGCATTAAAGCACATGAGGTACCTCTGTGTTTGCAATATATAAATAAAAGAAAGCGTTTCAAAAAACATCTTGGGCGTTTGTTCCCTACTCCTTTCTGCCAGGCTGAGTTTCACTCCCCTTTTCCTGACTCCTTGGCCTTCCCCTTCCCTACTAGGGGCATGGGGGTCCAGTCAGGGCATACCAGCTCTTCTCTGCCCCTTCCTCCTCACGCATCTCCCCTGCTCTGGCCTGGGCTCCTCTGTGTGCCGTGGTTCCTGTCAGGAGTGCATATTCCAGCCTGGACTCTTTTCCACAGGTCATGATTCCTGTCAGGTGCACGTATTCTCGTGTGGGCTCTTTCCCACAGGCTGGTTCCTGTCAGAAGCATGTATCCAGCATGGGCACCTCTCTTTGGGCTGCAATTCCTGTCAGGAGTGTGTGCTCTGGTGTGGGCTTCTCTCCGCAGAGTGGTTCCTGTCAGGAGCATGAATCCAGCATGGGCACCTCTCTTTGGGCTGCAATTCCTGTCAGGAGTGTGTGCTCTGGTGTGGGCTCCTCTCCGCTGAGTGGTTCCTGTCAGGAGCGCGTATTCCAGTATGGCCTCCTCTCCACAGGCAGGTTTCTGTCACGAAATATTCAATGGCTCCCAGCCATAGTTCAGAAATTACTTCGGTGGCGGTCTTTTTCGAACTGTTCTACTTATAACAAGGGCCTTTTAGCTTCTCCCTCTTGTGGGACAGTTGCCTCAGAAGAATGTTCCGCAAAGCTGCCATGCAAGAAAAGGAGGGAACAGACCCCATGGAAGTTGCTCCTCACCCAGGAGAACAGATGGAATTCACCATAGACCACAGGTTAGATGGGAAACGTGCACACTTACGGGGAGGGAAGAATGGTTTAGATGTGGAAAGAGAGGCATTGCAACATGAAGGGGAGCTGTAAGACTGCCTATGGCATAGGCCAAAGCCCTCTCTCTGGTGGTGTGGTGGTGGCAGTAAAAGTACATAACTGACTGAGAGGTGGTTGGAAGTCAGGGCAGGCCAAGAAGTACAAAATAAAAGCACAATTTATGATTATTCATGTGTTTTAAATGTTTGGGATTGTCAGTATTATAGAGCTCTGATGATTTTTGTTTTAAAGTTGTCATTTCAGGTGCTTAAAATTTTCCTGAAACTTTAGAGGTAACTTCTAAGAGCAAAGCTGATACCCAGCAGGGAAGAATTCAAAGGTTATGTGACTGAGCAGTTTTTAGTAGTATGAGCTGTTTGGTCTTATTAATGCCGCATTCAATTTCAATCTCTCTTTTAAGTGTTAGTAGATTTTTGAAGGACAAGGCCTTATCCCTTGTGTTCAGGTTTGTACGTGGCTGGGCTGAGGGAATCTAGTGACCTCCATCTTATGGGGATTTTGCCCTCATTTCTTTACAGTCGTCCCTTAGCAAAAGTGAGCTTGCTGTCTGCTCTAGGCTTTATTGACTGCAGAAAAATCTTGCTTGAACCCGTGTTCTGAATAGTTTTACTGGTTTATTTGGAAATGCAGTTATTTAACCAATGACATGCTGTTTTATTCTGGAAAGAGGGAAGAGTGATTCCTTGTGCTGACAATGCTTAGGTGGTGGTCAGTATTAAAATATTGCTTATGCAGTGGGGACTGTTTCAGGGAGTAAAGATGCATCCTAAAAAAAGTCTCTGTGTCTTATCCATTATATGCTATTTGCTGTTACATCTCCAGAATGTGCAAGAACAAAGATGCAATGCTGCCTGCGTAGAGTCTGGCGTTTCCCTTTGAACTTCTCTCTAGTGAACCTGTGAGTGTAATTGCAGTCAAATATAGTATAGAGGACATGCTGTCCACTGAGGCAGTATGCTACAAGGATATTGAGAACACTAGAAAACACAATTACTTCCGTCCATCCTGAAATGCTATGTTTATAGTGCCACTGGATTTGGTTATTCTTCAGGAGCTTGAGTAGCAGTTGCTGTTTTCCACCACCTAATTGACATCAGATCTCACCCAATCCCTTTTTTCTTGTGTATCAAGCTGTTTAGTGGCCCTCCTTTCATTACTGAGGTCATTGCATAGAGTTATGGGGTGCACATTCAGACACATACATGGCCATGGTCTCTTTATTTGATACCAGGTTCTAGCTTTGTAAAAGTACAAGTGGAGTGACCTTTTTTAAACTGAGTGTGTTGTTTGTAAATATGTGAGACGAAGGCAATTATGTGGCCGAGCAAAGATGTATTTCATTCTAATGAGTGCACATAACAGATAAAAGAGTTTCTGAGGCAAAATACAAATTCATGATAATCTAAAGTTGGATTAAGGTTTCCTTTAATGTGGCTAAATGCTTTTAGAATTAGTCTTTGTCACCACTGTGGCAAAAAACATATCATTGGGCACTGAAATGGAATGTTAGAAATCTGAACCAAATTCTGTGAAAGCTGATAAATTTAGCAGACTTTATATGGCTTGGATTTTTTTTTTTTTCTGATTTACAGACTGGATTTTTTTCCTTTTTTTTTTTGAGCTCTTGCTGAGCAGTGTCTCACACTCAGTGCAGCTCCTTTAGGCTTGCCAGCATACTGCAGTTGATTTTGGATTGGAAGAAAGTGCAAAATTGTAACTCTGCCCAAAAATTCACCGAACGTGACTTCTAAATACGACATACTCAATTACTGCTGTAGGACCCAACTGCTTTCTAAGAACTGTCAGATGGATTGAAAGTAATTCCAGTTCCTGTGGTACTATTTGTCTGCTGGCAAGTACTACAATTAATAATGTGGCATATAATATGTGAAATGAAAATATAGACAACTATTAGGCAGTTTAAACTGTCCTCCAGTTTCTTTTAACTTAGAGAAGCAAGGAAAAGATTTAAAAATGTAGTACTAGAAGAAAAAAGATTTAAAAAAGCTGAGTATGTTTATGTAATATGTATTCCATGCCTTTCTAAAGCATATAAATTGGAAACAAGCTGCAATGCTTCTCTGGGAAAAAAATATTAAAATAATCAAAAGAATATAAACCCCTTGTTGTTTAGTAATAATAATATAAAGAAAGCATGGCAAGGAATGACAATGCTGTTTTATGGGCACTTTAAAGGTTTCCTTATATTTGTTATTATTCTGTGGAAAAGGAAGACAATCAGAATATTTGTGAAACACTTCTTTTAGGAAAGATCAATTTTAAAAAATATATATTTTATTTGGGTCTCTCTCAAAATAATTGTAAACCTGCCCTGAAGTCTAGAAACTTTCTTGTCAAAACTTGATCAAAAGTGATGTCTCAGTGTTATCCAGACTGAAGGATCTCACTGTTTTTAATACATAGAAGTTTGTATGTTACTGTTAGGTCCCAGTTTATGTTGGTTTCTCACAATTACGTTCCCAAGTAACTTGTGAAGTTAGACTAGTGTTTTAAGCATAGCATGTAGGAGTTTCACAAAGTGACAAGGGCATACCTTGTCCCCTTGGTGAGTATTGGCACTTTTTTCACCTTTACAAGCAGTGATACTCAACCTGGTTAGAGCCAACATAATTTCCATTGCTTTTGTACCAAAGTAGCCTGCAAACAGGAAAAGCCTGATTGGTATTCATACCTGTGTGTCTTTCATCAGTCTTAAAAGCAACGCAGAATCAGCTCAGGAAAGGTAGTAGTCCTAAGGCTAGACCAGTAGTGTTTGTGTAAATGGCATAGCATCTAGTCATGTCTAGACTCTCCAACTCTAAATGACTTTGATTTGGAAAAATAATTTAGTAACTGTTTAAAAAAAAATTCAATTAGGCATATACTGTAAGATAAATCTATGTATTAGTTGCAGATAATGGCTAATAATGTTCATACTTTCCAGTAAGTAGCAAAATAAGCAGAAAAACACTGAAACAACAAATGAGATTAGCTTGCATCTAAGCTATTGACTGAGTAGCTATTACATTGTGATGCATTACTGATTTCTTCTGAAACATTTGTGAAGGTGTGGAACAAAATCTTTGTTTTGAAGTATTAATACTAGCTACAAGTTAGGAAGAAATCGCTGTTTGTAAGTAAATGGCCTATAGTAAACTGAGTATCTATATCCCTCTATTCTAAGATGTTAAAATTTTCTGAAAGATGGTTACTAGATTAGCTTTGAAATGAAATGAAGATAACTTCTGTCTCTGTGCTTAGCTTTGCTTAAACTAGATTAACAGTTGGACTGAAATTATGAGAATGTTTTCATTTTTTTTTCTCTTTCTTTGGGCCGTATTGAGACTATTTATATCTGAAGTAGAGTTGACTGGTAGGTGGGCTGGAGGTAAATGCAGTGTGGACTGAAATACTTCATCATAGCAATTAGGTCTAAATCCTGTTTCTACGAGAAGGCTTCCATTACCATCTTCTGATTTGATGCTCTTCCTTAGAATTGGTTAATAGGTAAATGTCTGTTAACAGTAGCTGGACTGCAAAGCTGGAATTAAAGAAAGTAAAAATAATGTAAAGGAAAAGCCTGTAGAACTGCAGTTATGTTTTGTTCTTTTATTTTTCCACATTACTTAAAACAATGTTTAATAGCACTGTATCTTATATTTTACAACAAAATATTTTCATGTATTAATTTTCTGCTTATAACTGAAAACTTCATACAACAGTCACTAAATGTCAGCACCTAAATCTTCATAATACTGTTGTTCTGTAGTGCAGTTTTGTTTTATTTGGGACCATGGTTAGAGACCTTACTTTGTATTCAAGATTCTCTTTTTTTTTTTTTTGTCAGTGCAAAATATTTTTAAGGGGCGATAAACATTTACAGTGTATTGGTAGCAAGGCTATTATTCTAACATGAAACAAAGAGTTAACATTGGTGTTCATCCATTAACTGAAGAATACAAAAGTTTTACTTCTTTCATACTTAGTTTCTGTTTGCATATGATAACCTATGCTTTTTGAAACTATCAGATTCAGATGTATAAAAAAAAAAAACCCAAACCAAAATAGCTGTATTTTTATTTAGTGGTATGTATTTGGTTTCCTAAGCTTGTTTTTCCATGTGATGAACTATCTTTATACTTTGGATACATTAGCATAGACATTTAAAAATATGGACAATTCTGAAGTTTGTTAGTGTCAAAAATTCAGATATCCATTAAGTTTCTTGAAGAAAGGGAAAAATGAAAGTAATAAAAATCTCCCCCCCCCAATATATTTTAATGTAAGTAAATTCTTGAACATGGTATTTTTATACAAAGATATATTTTAATCATAAATGCCATTCTATTCCTCAATCAAATATGACAAATATAGGACATGAAACCATTTTATTGCAATGATTAGAACACCACTTCTCAACCTTCTTTATAAAAAAACCCATCAAAACACTAAAAATGAATAAACCACACCACCCCAAGCCCCCAAAACAACAAAAAACCCAACCCCCAAACTCCAGAGATCTATATCCTCAGCTGGTGTAAAGCAGCACAGCATCTTTGAACTTACACAGACACTTGGCTGCTGAGAATCCAGCCCTGGAGACGTAGTGCAGAACAGCAGTCTGGTGTGAGATACATTAAGCTACAGGAGTTCCAAAGCACTCCAGCAGAGCAGGTTCAGACAAGTGCATTTCAGCCCACCAGCATATTTCAAATGGTGTGCTGCTTATATGGATTAAACTTTTGATGACATTTTTCATAAAAAGAACAGCAGAAACAATAGGAGCTTTGAAAATAAAGATAGACTATTTAAATAGATGATAAAAATCTTAACACTACTAGGTAGGCTAGTGTTAAATAAAAACTGTCTGTAGACTTACAATAAATTAAAAATAACCTTTGGGATTGAGTCTGATGCAGTATTTAGGGAGAAGATATTATTCAATGTCTGGATTTGTAGAGCTACTGGAGTGCATTTCAAAGGACTGCAGTGGTATGGATTTAAACGCTTTAAGATAAATTATACAGTGATCATGTAAAATTATAAATTGACAGTAATTAATTATTCTGGATCATAGCCAGTGAAGTGTTGGTAGACCAGGTAGATTGAATGTGTTGTTTGTTCATTTTCTGTGGAAGCAATTTACCATATGTGGGGCATAATTTCAGGCTGGCACTTGTTAATGGACGAGTAATAAATCAGGCCACAGAACTCCTTAGAAACATGAAAAAAAGAAGCTGTAGTTCAATAAAAATAATAAAGTGCTTTAAAGGAGCATTTGTTACTTACTACATTGTTTCTCATTTCATGGTAGACATCAAAACCAACCCAATGAAATATGATAGTGCTCTAAAGTAAGTAAAACTGAGCCTATTACTTACTGTAGTCAGTATTTCCATGTATCTTGTCTTGATGTTAGACTTGGTTTACTGTAGGATCAGAGGAGGAGCTTAAAGTATGGGTTGAATTTGTACAGACATAAAGATCACTATAAATATTCTCTATTTTAAAATTTCCATTTGCAAAAATGCAGATGTAAGAAGGAAGCAAACAGAACAATTTGGAAACAGTTCATATCTAGTGTATGTAGCCAGTTTGCCTGAAATACACTGTTTAGTTTTGTAAGACAGAAGAGGGTTGCCGTGAATGTGTTGAAATCTAAGAATTTTTTCCAAGTCCATTGAGTGATAGCTGCTATAATATGGATGCTTCTTCCATGGCTTCAATCCACCTAAAAAGGACAGGAAAGAAAAAGTGGTACATATAAAATTATGCATTTTAAGAATGTATGTCTTTTAAGAAAAATAAGTATTTTAAGAACATAAAGCCTGAAGAGGACTGTATTTCCTGATCTTAGCTGTAACGAGGAACTATAGTTTTATGGTTAAAGGGAACTAGGTCCTAGGAGTCTTATGTTCTAGTACAACTTTTACCAGTAATTTATTGTAAAGTCTCAAAGATAGTGTAAGTGCTGTCTTAGAATAGAAAAGATGAAACCACTGAAATGTGTTTAAAAGCAACAAAATCTTGCATAAACACTCATTGTCTTTCCTATGTGTCTTGAGGTGCTTGCATTTTTGTTACTAATTTAATTACTTTTTTATTTATGTGGAAGCAGTAGCACTAAAATAGGAAATCTAAAGAATTATTTCTTGTTGAGGAACCAGAGATGGATAAATAGAACACACAAGTGAGAGAAGTTTCTGTACAGTAATTTGACAAACTTCCAGGCATGACTCTTGAGACTCAGCCTCCTCTTTACCTATACAAGGGAGCAAATTCTCCTTCCTGAAGGAACTGAAAAGCACCAGGTAGACTTTCAATGTCATCCAGGCCAGTCACATGCTATTTGGCTTAATCAACACTCTGAAAGTTGTTTGTTTCCTCTGTTAATTAGGTATTCTGAAGTGAAGGAGAGGGAAAAGGCCTACGTAAGCTTTTGGACCTGTGTACTGGCTTGTGTGGAAGGCTACCCCCGTACCTCTGTGCTGAATGGTTATCCTCTGCTCGGAAGCTGTAAAAGAGAGTCTGCTTGTGGTAGAGATGGAAAACTGTATCCGTACTTCCCTCCTCCTTTTCTGGGGCAATGGTGAAACCCAACAAAGGCAAGCTTTCCGTAGCAACTTTGTCCTGAAAGCAAACAAGAAGTGAACCAAAATTTAGACAGAAGGCTTGTAAAGCTTTGAGGGCTCTTTCTGAAAAGCAAATAATGATATAACCCCTCTCTGACAGGGCTGCAAAAGCAGTAACATGACTCTTCTGCTGGACTGGTGGCTCTTACCTAAACAGTATCAGTGCCTGTGTACTGCACATGTTTATCTGGTCTCTAGTCTGAATTTGAACACCACCTCTGAAAGTCCAGTTCTTCAAAATCATCCACATGACCATGAAGGTCAAATCAGCCATTACTTTAGTGGCTACCTTTGGTCCAGGAGGCGAACTAGAGGTTACTTAAAGTATGGGACCATACAAAGCAGTTCTAAAGGCCCGAGACCCGTTCCTAGTTACATTCCTTTCAACCATTTTTATTTACTGAGTGCAAGTAGTAGTCTTCTTGGTACCTTGTCATTTCCTTTCATAGCACTAGCAACTTTTTTAGAAATCTGCACTGTCTCAAACAGCTAGGGATGTGGCTGGGCCCCTAAGCTAAGGACACCTCCCTGGGGACTAGTCTGTTAGGACCAGTTCTCAGAAGGCAGGTTGTGAGAAGTGCCATTTATACCTTTCACAGTTACTTGTGCTGCCTGTAGGAAGTAAAAAAGGGAACCCTTTTAGAGTTAATAGTTTCTATAAAGAGTCTATAGTTTCTATAGTTTAGATAGGAGAGTTAATAGTTTCTATAAAGAGTCTATAGTTTCTATAGTTTAGATAGGAACCTATTTCAAATCAGATTGCACAGTACCTCATTTGCTATGTAGGTGTAGAGGACTTTGCCTTTGATAACAAACCAGCGTTTCTTCCAGTGTCTTTTGCCTCTCTTACATCTGCTGAGGTAACCACTGATAGTAGCTCCCTCTCCTGAGGCTGCCACCTGGAGCAGAGTAAGAGAAATCAGGATTTGTAACAGCAAACTCTTTTTCCCTCCTGATTATGCATGTTCGCATCAGACCAGACCACCAGGTTTATATCCATGAAACCATAAGTAGACCATTACAAATATCAAGTCAGAAAAAATATAAGCATGGTATTATGGTTCTTTTTAACTGATTGAAGATTTCTGGCTAAACTTAGTTCTCATTAACCCTGGAAAATAAGCAGTTGAGGAGTTATTGATGTCAGCAAGTTTACAGCTGTGTTCTGAGAAACTGAACCTGTCCCTTTTTCCTGGTGTCTTTTTTGGTATATTAAAAGTACACACCTCCAAAGGGAGTTACTGTCTTGTGACTGAACAGTTCTAAGATGTGGGTGTATTTAGGGCTTTACAATAATTTTATATCAATTTATGTTAATCACTCAGCTATTATGTGATTTCATTTGTGAATAAATGTTTCTATGAGGATTTGCCCCCCTCACAGAAGTATTTTGAGATCCAAGTGCCTGATGTTCAGAAAGATCCAGATTTTGAGTAGATCGAACTGTATGCACACACACATGCAATGCAGTGTACATTATTAGTTGCAATAGTAAACTGCAGTAGTATTAGATTTAGAAACAAAGGGCAGAGACTTAAATACAGCTTTTGTAGCACTGACACAAGAGAAGACAAAGCAGTTATACTGCAGTGTTTTGCAGCAGAACAGAAGTGACCCAGGACGTGGGTAAAGCAAGTTAGAAAAAGTTATGGAGCAATGCTGTTGTGAGACAGTTCTTATTAATGAAGATGTGCTGCCTCCTTGTGGATAGAAAGGCAATGCTTTTTCCTGAACGGCTGAAACTTTGCACCCTATTCTCTTTAATACAAGCATAAATACCTGCTGATTTCAGTGAAATAGGAGTACTTTACTGTGCTTGAATTCAGTGGGCAGCTTAGCTACCTGGACTACATCAACATGATTGGCACTGTGTTCCTGGAAAGAAAACTAATTCTCCAACTAAGTTGGAGAAATCCTGGCCCCACTGAAATTGGTGAGAATTTTATTTGTTTACATTGGTGGGATCAAGATTTGAACTATTTGATTTGAAATACTTTGGTTTGAATTGGAGGGAAGGTGCCTGATTAAACATGTATGCTCCTGAACTGATTACCAAGGTCTAGAGTCTGTTCCCTAAGTGAGTGGTATTTTATTTCTCTTGAAATCAAAGTAAGATTTCAGAAGTAAGGGTCTTGTCAAAAAAAGGTAACTTGTCAACAGTATTATCATGCTCTCTTGATACTTATCGTCTGTGATCTGCCTTGTACTATCTAGTACCTTGAAGTTGTCTTAGTTTTCTAGAGACTTCACAGGCTGATGAGCAAAGTAAAGAACGCTGCTCTAATTGAGTTTTTCAGTGGGCTCAGGAAGCTTCTGTGGTATCTCCAATGCCCAGAGTATTTTGTATTTTAAACAATATTGTGAAAAAAGGAAAAAAATAATTGCATAACGAAAGCAGACCAGGGCATGGGCTGAGCCCACTAAACATAAAACAAATTATAAACATAGCTGCTGAAGTATGAGCACACAGTTCTCTATAGTTCCTTGCCTTTCTCAGGCAGCTTGGTCCTACCTCTGTAAGAGCTGAAGGGATCTTCTTCTGTTTCTTAAAAGATGAATAATGAATATTGTGGAAGACAGAAGAGAAGGCACTGCTTGAACACCTGGATGAAGTTGGAGGGAAGCTCACACTTAGTGGCCGCTCTGCAAGATTGAAAAAATTCAGAAAGGGGAGGGGGAAATCCATATGAATCCATACATACCAGTCTGGGATTAAGAGACACACAATACATTAACGCAAATGACTAAGGAAAATGCAATGCCTCCTCCATAGACAGCTTTTATTTTAGCTTTTTTTTTTCAAATTAACCCTTTAAATCTGATTAGCTAGGTGGATTTCATAGCACCAGAAGCTAATGGTAATAACCTACAGCTGCCTGAAAGAAGCCTGCAACAAAGCTGACAAAGCAAAAAAACACAGCTTGTTTTCTTTGAATTTAAAATCAGCATTTAAGCGAATGGCTTTTCCATCTATATGCTCTCTGTTCTGTAACACCTTTGCAGGATAGATTCACTAATGGGACATTCTTTCTGGATGAACCATTCTCTTTGAGTTCTGCGTGGGAGAGAATCATCAGTCATCTCCATTAACCCCAGTTCTCTGAGTTCATATCTTTATGATCTCGCTTCTGGCAACACACATTATCTGGAAGCTTTTAGTAAAGCACAACATTGTTTTAGCACAGATCTGACTTATCACTTCTTGGACAAACAGTGGCTTGGGGAGGCTTTTTTGCCTCTCGTGACAGCGTCCATTCATGTATTTGCTTGACTAGTGTGGATTTCATTATCAGGATGGAAAAACTAAACTTCATCTGTCCCAGCCATTTTATCGTTGTATGATGTGTCTACTTTTAGAGATTGTCTACTTGAATAGTTGTGCAAGAACATGATTTCCTGTTCGTTCTCTGTTCATATAGATGTAACCCCTGCTTCTCCTTATCTTTGATTTGGATATGTATTTCAATCAGAAAAGGGACTTATATGGTGGGACAATAATACAGACTTCTGTTTAGGCAGTAGGTCTTCTGCTTTGAATTCATGCTTTCATCTGTAACCAGATTAACTCCCCATGTAGAAAAACTCTTACTGACTCTGCACTTTACCTCAGCATTTCTAGTAAAAACTACACCATGGATGAGAATAGTGAGGAACTGTAAAGCCATTGTTTTGCTTTAATGGATAATTCATTAAAAACTACAAGGAAGAGCTATCACCTATAATTACATCATAGAATACAATGGTTCACTTGGAAAGGACCTGCAATGATCATCTATTCGAACTGCCTAACCAATTCAGGGCTGCCCAAAAGTTAAAGGGTGTTATTAAGGGCGTTGTCCAAATGCCTCTCAAACACTCATGGGACATTGACCACCTCTCTAGAAAGCCTGTTCCAGGGTTTGACCACCCCCTGGGTAAAGAAACATTTCCTAATGTCAAGTCTGAACCTCTCTGATGAAGCTTTGAACCATTCCTCTGTGACCTGTCCCTGGATCCCAGGGAGAAGAGCTCAGTACCTCCCTCTCCATGTCCCTCCTTGGGAAGCTGCATGATAAGGTCAACCCTCAGCCTCCAGTGCTCCAAACTAGACAAACCCAGCGTCCTCAGCTGCTCCTCACAGGACATAGTTTTTATTGTTTTTATCAACAGGCCAAGGGAGCCCTTGGAGAACCCGGCTTACTGAAACAGGTTTAGCTGCCACACAGCCTAGACTCCTGGGACCTCGATACACATGGCTCATGCTTGAAAGGAGAAATTTTCTTTAACAAAACACAACATGGCAGGCAGATCCTAAAGCCTTCCCATTATATAGGCAAGAAATTTGTCAGTTTTGCCAAGAATGAAGGAACCTTACCTCTTTTCTTAAGTTCCACATAGCAGCTATCACAGACTTTGGCTGCTTGATCTTTGAGGTACTTCATAGGATACTTGTTTCTTGAACAATTCCGACACACAATCTGTTCCAGCAAGGAGAGGTGCATGTAAATATAATTTACATTTATATATTTGCACATACAAAACAAATCCTTTGAGCTGGCTGGGAGAGGAAAACGGATAGTGGATGAGATACGACACTCTCCTAGAACTGTAGCAGTCAGGGTAAGTCTACTGGCTGAAATGTGATTGCTGTACATTTACACTGTTGTAAGCCAAGCAGAATTGATCACTGGATTTGTTTGCACACCATTGCTGTGCCCATCTCCCCTGGACCTTACGCCCTCCCTAATTGTGAATCACAGAAAGACCACTTTAATATTACTTCTGTTTTTATAGCTTTGTTAGTAACATTGGTTTCTTAAGAAAGCTTACATGTTCCCACTATCCCTGTGCAGGTACAGGCTGATTTTCTCTGTGGAATTAGAAAAAAGATTAAGTGCTTTTTCATACTAGCAAAAATTACTGGCAGTTTGATAAAAAAAATAAAAAATCACTGAGGCTAAAAGACAGCCATGGTTTGAAACAGGACTGCAGGTCTATGTGTATAAACAAATCTCTAGAGTCAGTGATAAAGGGACAAAACCAAGAAAGCTTATAGATCCCCCTTGGCTTTAGGGCAACAGGCAGCAACTCTTCAGTGGAGCACAGAGGAAACTTTCCCTTTGGTCACTCACCAAACCATGCTCTACTGCTGAGTTTCTTCACTTTACTTGGAAGATAATTTTACCAGCTGTTATTAGGGACGTGATATGGACTAGATGTCCTACTGCTCTGTTCCAGAACAGAGCCTATATTTTTAGTGTATTGCTTCATTGTCTCTAGAGCTAGCTCTATATCAGATATAAAGGCAGGACTCAGCAGCAGTTATCCTGTAAGCATTCAACTATTAGCCTTTGGGAATTAATTTGACCCTCAAGGGAAGGTTACTGTTGTTCCTACTAGAGTAATTAGAAACCTAATTACTTAATCTAGCAAAGCACTAACAGGTTCTGTAAGAAGTCAAATTCTGCTCTTGATGTTGGAGAGGAAGAGGCAGCCAGTGTCCTAGTGCCATGAATAAAGCCTCCCTGAGAATCTTGTACAGCTCTTACCTTCCCACAGGCATGGCAATGATGTCGCCTCAAAGTGAGGGTGAAGTCACAGCCACAGTTCATGCACATCATGACATGGGACACAGGTACCAAAGTAGGAGGCCTCTCACCCAAGGGTATTCCAAGCCTTTCCCTTAGCTTAAAATCAAACAAGAACAAATGAAGAAGCATCCACACTTCCAAAGTACACTCAGTCAGCCCTCCTCCATCATGTACAATTCTCCTTTCATTTCAGTCTACTTTCACCTGCTAAGATCCCCAAATTTTCTACTTCCGAATGCATATTGTGAGATACAGCTGCTTCAGCACTGTGGCCAATCAGTACATGGTGCTGTTAAAGCCAGAGGCACAGCTGGTGAAAATCCATGTAGGTCTACTATTGGTCAGGCATCGACAATCTTCCATATCAGAGAAGGATCTGATTCATTGCATATGCAAATTTCAGGTAAGGACACGAGTTAAAGCCATCTTTTGATTAACAGCTTTCAATATTATCTATCAATGATAGTTTTTGATCAAAAAGGGCCTGAGCCTTTTATGTCATTATACCTCGGGACAGTTCTATGATCAGGAAGAGACAGTACAGAAACCAGTAAAATCAAAGATTAATTTACCCACACACAACCCAAATCTTATACATGCTTTCCATGGCTGATCTGAATATATGTAAGCAGCTTTAGAAAATTCATTCACTGTGCCTATTTCTGGAAACGCACTATGTTGCAGCACTGTACAGGTGCTTTTGCTTAAAGCCCAGGGAGCCATGGCCAGTGTGGAACTGAACCCAATTTAATAAGCCACGCTGAGAGGCCATGTCACTTCAGGTCCAGCACCAAAGCCACTCCACTGTCACTTCACAGCAGCTTAGTGTTTAAGTACCAAAAGCTCTTGTGCCTAAAACTGTTTGTGTGTCCACACATTAAGGTTTATGTAAGAAGCAGAGCTGCAAAAGAAGTTATTTTTTAATTTGTTCAAAAATAATTTGATTTAGGTTGCTATACTAACTAATTGCTCTTTTTTTTTCTTGTTAAATATTTGGAAGTAGATTAATTTCAGGCCAGAAGGAAATTCCTGTTTTGTTTTTTAATTCATTTTTTTTTAATCTGAAGTCTTCAAAAATTAAATCACAGAATCACAGACTGGTTGAGGTTGGAAGGAACCCATTGAAATTATCTGGTCCAACCCCCTACTCAGGGATGG
>JAOTQQ010000003.1:16033944-16094281 GCA_026546715.1 Gallinago undulata
CACATGGATGAGATCCCCCCTGCGCCTTCTCTTCTCCAGGCTGAACAGCCCCAGCTCTCTCAGCCTTTCCTCAGATGCGAGGTGCTCCAGTCCCTTCATCATCTCCATGGCCCTTCATTGGACCCTCTCCATTTTGTCCATGTCTCTCCTGTACTGGGGAGCCCAGGCTGGACACAGCAGTGCAGCTGTGGCCTCACCAGTGCTCTGTTATCCCCAGTTAGTCTTATTTAGTAAAACTGGGGTTCTACATAACCTAAAATAACATTTGTACTTTTTGTCTGATGCATTCTTTGCCTTCTTAACTGGGAGTAGTAAAACTGAAATGAATGAGATAACAATAATGTACATCAAATAGAATATTGCAGGTGGGGTTTACAATGGCAGTGACTTTATTGTGTGTATAATATTAGTGTAACTAATGGGTAGTTTTGTTTTCTTAAAATCTACGAAGGTTTTAGCTATTTTTAGTTAATCCAAAATACTCTTCCTCCAGAAGGCTCCTTTTTCAGCAAAGACCACAGAGTATAGAGTGTGATTAACATTTTAGAGGTGTCCCATGAGCTGTAATGAGCTTCATTATTTAAGCTTGGCATACTGGTTTAAATTAAAATAGTGAGAACAACTTACCACTAGGAACTCAGTTCCTATAGGAGCTCTGCTGCTAGGAACTATAACCCTTCACCTTTCCTCTGTTTCTCTCCCTTCCCCTTTCCCCTTTCTAGTATTGAAAGACTTGGCCTTCTTTTACCTCCACGCTGCTGTGGAAAGTGGAAGTGTTGTGAGCTTTGTAGTCATCTGGGATGTGTCTGCTGATGCAGCTGTACCAGTCATCTCGTTCTGAACAAGAGCTGTGGAATGAAATACAGCAGAGCAGTCAATGCCATGCACAGCAGGGGCTCAAACAAGCTGTTTCTGGATCAGAGGAGAAAAGCTTCACTTTATGAATGTTTGCTTTTCCCCACTACATCATTGAACTGGTAATTTTCCAACCAGGAACAAAATTGACTGTTGAACATATTCAGCACTATGCTTAGTGTAGATCTATGATTAGGACTGTGACCGAGAAGGAACTGACTGCCCAGAAAAGTTTTCAAAGTAGTCTCTGACTTTGCTACAAGCTGCTCAATCCTACAGCACATATGACAATATGAAATGTCTCTTGTCATGTCTGCCCTAGCTTTTAGGCACTCTAAGGCATGTAGTGTTGGCATGGGTTGCTCAGAGTAAGCATGTTTATGCTCATCTTCATCTCTACATTGGGACGCTTAGATGATCTGCATGTTGGGAAATGCAGAAAGCTGTCACCCACAGTAGAGATGTGAATGCTTTCATTTTCCTCTGGCTCCATCACAGACTATATTCAGTCTCCTGGCAAGAGGCAAAGACAGCAATTTGGAAAGGAAGTTCTGCATTCCCTCTAGTTGCAGTTATGCATGGAGGCCAGTAGTTCTCCACACTGGCCCCTAGATGCCCCCTTTGCACAAGGCAAAATAGTGAGCACTTGGCACTTTTCTGCCAGTCCAGCTATCCCAGAAAAGCAGCAGGGCTTTCAGTGCCTGTTACTTCCCAGATGCATTTGCACTGTTACAACCATAAGATGTCCTGCCTGTGTTAGCTGGTTTTCCTGCTGTGACTTCAAACTGTGTGCTCCCTGTCATATGAAGCTGTGCAGAGCTTTAGCTGTTCCCAGCATCAGTCACGGAAGGGAATGCAACTCGGTGTGGTCTCCCCTCCCCGAGTTGTACCAGCCGCTCACATTAAAGCTATCCACTAGACTTTGTTGCAAAAATTAGCAGTGGCATCATTGCCAGCTGCTGTTCAGCTGTGATTTCCTCATGCTGTCTTTATGAAGGCCACCAAACAAGCCATCTGAAAACAATTTGTCTTTGACGGTCTTAAAAAAAACCCTACTAAAGACCCACAAAAAGAGAGGAAATGCCAGATTTTATCAATAATCTCTGACAGCCTCCCTGTGCACCATGAACATAAGCTCCTGTCTGAGAAACACCAGCCTCTATAAAATTTGACAAACCTGGAGTAGAAATCAGAGCAGAAACTCTGAGCCAGTGTATCTACTGCATATAGGCTAACCTCTGCAAGTTAAAGGTCTATGTTATAGATCATCCCTGGCAAAAGTCACTCTACTAGTCAGTCCCATCAAATTACACTTTCTAAGAAATCTGAGGAATCACAGAATGGTTGGGGTTGGAAGAAATCTCTGGAGCTCATCTAGTCCAACCCCCTGCCAAAGCAGGTTCACCGAGAACAGGTTGCACAGGATGGTGTCCAGATGGGTTTGGAGTATCTCCAGAGAAGGACACTCCACGATGTCTCTGGGCAGCCTGTTCCAGTGCGCTGGCACCATCAAAGTAACGAAGTTTTTCCTCATGTTGAGATGGAATTTCCTGTATTCCAGTTTGTACCTGTTGCCCCTTGTCCTGTCACTGGGCTCCACTGAGAAGATTCTGGCCCCATCCTCTTGCCACCCACCCTTTAGATATTGCTCAGCATTGATGAGATCCCCTTTCAGTTTTCTCTCCTCCAGGCTGAATAGACCTGGCTGTCCCAGCCTTTCCTCATCAGAGAGATGGTCCAGTCCCTCATCATCTTTGTAGCCTTCGCTGAA
This sequence comes from Gallinago undulata, assembly GCA_026546715.1. Lineage (NCBI taxonomy): Eukaryota > Metazoa > Chordata > Aves > Charadriiformes > Scolopacidae > Gallinago > Gallinago undulata. Next base: position 16,036,571 of record JAOTQQ010000003.1, read on the forward strand.
CTCTCTCCAGTAGTTCTCTGTCCTTCCTGAACCAGGGAGCCTAGAACTGGACCCAGCGCTCCAGAAGTAGCCTCACCAGGGCAGAGTAGAGGGGGAGGATAACCTTCCTCAACCTGCTGGCCATGCGCTTCCTAATGCACCCCAGAAGACCATTGGCCTTCTTGGCCACAGGGGCACATTGCTGCCTCATGGGCAATTTGATGTCTCTGTCTTCCAGACAAGTCATATTCAAAGCCTGCAAAGCACTAAAAGAAGTCCTGGCTTCAACCTTTCTCTTGGAAATTCTTTTCACTTGAGAATTAAGATATTATTTAAAAAACCAAAGGAAATCATAGCTCAAATAGCGATATAAAATAAAGTCACTTGGGGAAAGACAGGTAAGAGGGACAATCTGCTATTAAAAGCCTGATAGCTAAGTGGTCCCTTTAACTTCTTCTCTACTCCATTAAACATCTTTGGGCAGCAATCACAGGTTCTTAGTGTCTAAATGGGGGAATAATGCCTGTCTTCTGATGAGTAAGATAAATTATGTCAATTGACACTGGCCTATTCTTAATTAGCTATTTCATTGGTTGCATGAAAGCTCAGAGAAATTTTTGCTGAACCTCTGAGGCTCAGAGAAGCTCATACCTTGATTCACCATTGCTACATTTGGTTCTTGCGTGATTTTGGGGCTGCAACTTTTGTGCTGAGCTACCAGTTATCCTTGTCGGCTCATATATTTTTCCTTAAGCAAACAGAAAGAGAAGGTCACATTGCCACTGCAGTCTCCTGGACAGCAGGAACATCCATGGAACACAGCAACTAGACTGGGATGGGATTTTGTTGCAGTGCTATCACTGTCAATCTGAATTAGCCCTTTAGGGAGGTAACACTGACTGTGTTCTCCCAGTGCTCTGTTATTTTATATGGGCACCACATGGTTACCCCTGTGTCCATGAAGAACATTTTTGAAATGCAAATAAAAGTATAAGAATAGTATGAGCCTTCTCCATAATGGCTTTGTGCTCAGATCTGTTACCAGATCACTGCAAGCCAGTAACATGGCTCTTTGGGTGAGTGAGACATTTTCAGCAGGAGATGTAAACACTTTACAGTGTCATCTGCTCATATAGCCATGCTGACTCCTGAGCTCTGGTCATCCTCATTCTACTGCCTTTAGTCCCTGGCACTCATGCCTAATTTCCTTGATAAATTCACTTTATCTCATCTCATACAAGTGTGCAGCCACCATGTGCCTTGGGTTGTGATTGTTAACAACTGGCCTTCAGTGCAGACTTGCAGTACCTCTGTGTGAGCAGTAAAAGTTTAGGGACACTTGAAGACTTCTGGTGCTTTTCTGTCTTTGGTGCTCCTTTTGGTGAGTTTAGCAGGCCAAGGATGTTGCGTGGTGGGCTTAGAAGAGCATGATGTCTCGTTGATACCTCATCAGCTCTGCCAGCCAGTACAGAAGGGGAGAGGAAAAAGTATTCTTGGGTGACTTATGGCAGATTGGTCCCAGAACGAGCAGCACAAAGAAAGGAAAGGGGCTCTGTCCCAGTGCTATGATGAGTCAGTCTCTGTCTTGCTGTTATCAGAAGAGCAACCTTAGTCTCAGACCCTGGTTCTATCTACTGTCAAAGAAACACAGCTTGCAGTGGCCTCAGATGCTTTGTTTAGGCTAACTAAGCACAGACTTGATATGAGTACAAAAGGCAAAGAAACAACATAACAATGTAAGCGGAACATCCCAAGCTTCCTACTAGGAATGCCAACTTCAGTTGCCCTGAGTAAAGGGGACATGCAGCAGTTATTTCCCCTCTACAATACAGAAGGACTGTACATATCCTGCTTTTGTAACTGGCAGCAGGTGATTCAGAAATACTGTGCATATATTTTGAGTGTGCAGCGCTAAGAAAATCCAGATATTTTCTCATTTGCTGGTGATGAAACAAAATAGACAAAAAGATTTTGACAGTTATCTGAGAACTGCCTACAGGTGGCAAGTGCTCTGGGAAGGATGAGAGCTACAAATTCTGATTCTGTGTAAGAAAGTGTCCTTCCTCCCTGTCTTTCTATTGTACTGTGTAATTTAGGTAAGTCTGCTCCATGCTGTAGCTGGAGACTGATGGTGGAACAGTCAGTACTTAAAAGTATTGAAGACCTTGTTAACTGGAAGACTTAATTTTAATACCACTGCTAGTGTACTATGTCTTTTGTAGTAAACTATACCTGTAAGTAAAGGCAGCCACCTTTCTGCTGTAGCTCTTGGCAAATTTGGGCTAGAAGCATAAAAAAAAATAGAGTAAACTGCTATCTTCTGATCAGAAACTGGCTTAAAATCTCTTTCCGGCATTAGCTTGTGATCCCAGGACAGAGATCCTGACTCCCAGTTGCAATAAGTACTAGCACTACACACACTCATTAGTGAAATTCCTTTCATTAGAAAGACCCATGAGGCTGCCAGTAAGGTTTAATTTTGGCTTTGTCATTTAAGCACTCTTAAATGCTTTTATATCTATTGCCTTAGGTATTACCTAATTACTATTTTCTCTAGCAGTTTTGCAACCGTAGTGGTATGAAGGGAGATATAACAGACTCCTACTGCCACAGGGAAAAAGTGTGAAAGATGATGGAAAGAACTCAGGCTTCTTAGACTTTCTTCTCTTTCATTTCTGTTTAAGATGTCATCAAGAGCTGACTTCTAATTGTTACTCAGTATATGAATTGAATTATTTACAGTCTATGAGCTCTGCATTTATAATTAATATCTTTGATGTGTAATCAAGCACTCAGCCATTGTCTGTCACAATAGCACAGACTGCATTTGAGTTAAAAAAGAATGAGACACCATTTAAGTCTTGGGTATTGGTTAGACTAATCTAGAGATAGAGCTCTAGCATATAACACCTTGTGCCGTGGCTGTTTGGGGACAGTACCTTGCTGACAGGGTCAGGCAATATTCATCATATTCAATCTTCAGGACGTTTTGGGCTTTTTCTGTCACTGGGCGGCTGACCTAGAAACAAATGCCATGAACATAAATGCAGACATAATTAAACTGTCTATAACCAGTATACCATACAAGGCTCAATGCATATGGATCTATAATGTCCCAGCCATCTGTTTCATATTTCAATGCAAAGAGATGGGCAGGTAGGGTTTTCTGTCTTTTGTATTGCTGGTGTAATGAAGTTGGTAATTTCAATATGATGGTGGTGCTAAAGGAAAAGAAGTATCATTTATTCCAACTATAAAGGTAAGGATAAAGAATCAATCAGGGGTCAGTTTTAATATGACCTAGGAGATGTTTAGACGGACAAGTGTCAGAGCATTTTGGGCAAAAGTTTTGGCTATTCTTGGAATGAATGAAAATAGCAATGACTATCCTAAAAAGCTACAGCTCAGCTAAAACCTTTTTCCTGACATTTATTGCATTACCATAGAATCACAGAATCACGGAACAGTTAGAAATGGAAGGGACCTTAAAGCTCATCTAGTTCCAACCCTCTGCCCTGGGCAGGGACACTTCCTACTAGATCAGGTTGCTCAAAGCCCCGTCCAACCTGGCCGTTAGTTGCCTACTACTAGCAACAGCCACTCAGGAGAAAAATAGCTTTACAGAATCACAGAATCACATGGGGTTGGAAGGGACCTCTGAGGATCATCTAGTCCAACCCCCCTGCCAAAGCAGGTCCACCTAGCTTCATGGTAATGATACGTTTTTATTAACAAGCATCTATTATGCCAGTGACTCCGTGTTTCAAATGTGCCCCAACAACTACTGGCTCTGCAACACCTTTTCAGAGCGTGTTTAGGCAATTACTACCCCAGCTGGAAACCCATAGATCTTTTTAGACTATCAGGTCTTTAGTGTGATAAGCCTGCCTTTTCATAACACCTCAACCCGCTGGTGTCATTCTGCTGGAATTAATGCTTATTAATTCTCTTCTTGCATATCTTCTAGATCCCCCAAATTCTGACTTGTCACTTCAAGCCCTCTTTCACATAATATGATATATATATTATACATATACATATATTATACAATACATATAATATTATTGGCATAATAGCTGTGAAACAGATGAAGGTTCTTGGCTGGAGGTATGTAATGGATAGCTAGGCTTAAGCGAAGACCCCTCCAGTCCAGTATCTCCTGTTGCACAGATACTGGTGTTAATGGATGCTTAGGGAAAGATTGTAAGAAGAGGACAATTGTGTCCACTTTCTGTAATCTGCAATTTAGAAATTTACTGAAGAGGAGACTGTATTTATATAATTTCATGTAATAACAAATAACTCCCAATACACCTTTTGCCCATAAAGTTGACTAATCACTTTTTTAACCCATTAATGCTTTTGATGAAAGAGGTTAAAGAGCACATGAAAGCCAGGCAAATGAAAGCTTACATAAATTTTGAGTGGCAGGAGTTTAAAACCAGGCAGACTAAGCCCTAGTGAATACGTTGTAGGGAACAACCATGTATGGTCTGGAGACATGAAGAGAGAACTAGACAAAATGGGATAATAAATCTTTTCTGTCTCCAATTTCATGATCAGATGGTAAAACTGATTTTGGTTTATATTATATATGTAGCCTGAATAAGGCTGTTGTATTAAGTCACAGCCTTATAGATAATCCTTTATATGTTTGCTTTATATTATTTTTCCTCTATATCTAAGAAGCAAGGGAATCCCCTGATACAGGTCCATCCCGTTTCCCCTTGCCTTCAGCTGAATATGACACATAAACCAGCAAAGCACTAACAGCCCACTGTACAGCTTTAATTCCAGCCTATAATACAGATGAGGCATTACCTTCATGCCTGACATGGCCAAGGTGTTTTTCAGTCGGTATTTGCCATCCTTCTGGGGATATGTGTACAGCAGAACATCATTCATCTATATGAAGAGAAAGACAAAATCAATAATTTGCAATATGGCTTGCAGGCCTGCCCATTATTCCTGGGGGAATACACAGAACAAGCAATAACTTGATGAACTGCTTGGACTGTTACTAAAGACAGGCCCAAGCCACACAGCTTACATCAAAGCCTGCATTTCTACAAGACTCTGGGGTGTCTGCATTCTGGACTTTGATTTCTTCCCATTTTTGACCATTGCTAATGGCTAAGCAAGCAGATAATCAGCTCTGTTTTATTCAGCTGGGATGTAACAGCTGCTTGTTCTAAGGGCAATGCCATGTTCAAGTTGGGAAGGCAGGTCTGCATGTACTACCTGCAACACCAGCTAACTGCCCAGGATGCTGCAGCTCTGACTCTGAGAGTCCCCTACAATGAAGCTGCAGGGAGGCCAGGGGTAGGGCCGGGCTTCAGGGACTTCCATTTTCTGGGCAAAAAGGAAGTGGAGGTCAGAAGAGGTACCCTGGTCTGGAGGAACGATTCAAGGAGGAATGGTTTGGATATCTGAGAGCAGCAACTACTTCACTGCTAGCAAAACTCTCCTAGACATATAACAGCTTTGCTGAGTTTGTGGCATGCGTCAGAGACCATGGAAGGGCATAAATGGGAAACTTTTATTTATTTTATGAGGAAAAGAAATCTGTACCTTAACACCCCAAATATTTCCATAGTTCTCACAGCTCCTTGCACAATGCATGTTTTTCAAACAGCTTCATACTAAATGGCATCAGATCTTCTCTTTGCCTAACTTAATCATAGACATTATTGCAGCCTTTGGGCCAACAAGCAAATAAATGAAACTGCAGAACTGGACCTTCTAGGTTTTTGCTGGCCTCTACTTCCCTTGCTACTAGAAGGAATACCAGTATTGGTGGCCATACCATTGCCACAGTAACGCTTGTGTGTATGCATTCTCTGCTTTTCTTGAATTAGCAGGACATGTTCTCTTGTTTTTTCCCAGGCTTCTCAGTACCAATATGCATAAACTCAGATAACCCCTTGATTACTGTACTGGGATACTATGGACAAAGATGTGCAAGGCATAGGCAATACTGTGTGACGCCAGAGACAAGGAATCTTAAATGGAGAAATTCTCCAGAATTTAAAAAGTAGACAGAAACCAGCTTCACTTGGATTCTGCTGTGACAAAGACATTTAAATATAACCAACTGGATGGTAATATATATATACACATATAAATAATATATTCTGAAAGGAAAACTGTGACAGAGACATAGAGAAAAAGGGAGGAAAATAAAGAGGGATTTGGCAATAAAATAATATACCCCATATGACTGGAATTGTTGGGGTTTTGATAGTACTGCCTGACCACCTAAAACTGCTGGTGTAAAATTTTCACTAATTTACTTGCCTGAAAAAAAAACAAAACAGAAAGTGCAGTCTTTCTTAAAAGGTCATAGTCCAGCTTTCTTACAGAGCAGGAACAATAGTTAAAGAAAAATTACATAGAATTAATACTTATGGGATTAAATCCTTATCACCTTGGATTTAACAGCAAAACTGTTGTTGCCTTTATTAGGACCATGAGTTCATTCATTGACATCATTTCATTAAGTAGCTGTTTGATTCACAGCAAAGCAGGCTTATGTGCATTAGCTGACCATCTTTAAAATGCAGATTCCCAGTAACATGAAGCAAAAGATACTGAAGATTGACTTTCCCCAAAACTTTTATTTCAAATTTTACTCTTTTAAAAATTAAGTTGAATTTACTGAGTAGAATCAACCAAAATTTTTGTAGAAAATGCTGAAACATTTCATGCTAAGATTTTAACAAAAAGACTCCCATGTTCTCCAGCATTGGCCACTCTATTGTGTATTTCTCTGTGTCCTGCCAGTAAGTCTTAACTCACATGGAGTTGAAGGCTCTTTTAATATAACGCTTCTCAGCTGAGGATATAAAAGCATACTAACAAGTCAGAATAGGAGTCTCATGTTCTCTTCTCTGGAGTCTAAAGTGGAGTATTTACTCCTTTTGCAACAATACAATGGAATTTCCTTAGAACAAGGTGACAAATGGCTTGTCACAGAGTTTTTCTGTGATTTAGTTATTGCTCCATAAATTATCCTTCATGCTAACATTAATCCAGTCAGCACAGGGACACCTGCACAGTACTGACCACATGATGCTTCCCAGTTTAACCAGGGCTACACATAACCAGAACATTCATCCTAACCTACAGCACTCTGATTATGTAGGGTAAGGGAGAAAAAAACATAGCAAATGTAAACCTTTAAGTGAAAAGCAGATGAAAGGTATTTTCACTTATTTTCATTAGTAGCAACTAGGAGTCCAGCAGCCACATGGGAAAAAGATAAAAAGGCAGGCAGACTTTATTGCTAACATTAGGAGAATACTCTGCAAAATAAGAGAGTATTAGTGAAATCTCATATTTGCCCCGTAATTCTGCTATCTTCTGAATGTTCAAAAGAATTATATGAGAAAACAGGACTTCCTCTGGCACTCATCAGGACTCCTACTTAAGGCATGTTTCAAACCACAAGAAACGGTAACTAGTTATGGGCCCTAAACCCAAGGAAGTGAACTCCTAAGAAATTTTCAGGATTCTGGCATAATGCGATACTGGGTTTCTTGAACAGCAAACACCATTTATTTTATCTATTTTAAAAGTTATATATTTCTTTAATAACCAGCCCTTTCTTTTATTAATGATGATTCAGGATGACACCCCAGTACATACCATTGTCACCACAGCTCTGGTTAATATCCCAAGATTTTATTAAACATTAATGATGACTTTGCAATATAACTGCCCATTGGATGTTTTTTTTCCTCCTCCTTTTTTTCTCCCCCACAGTATATAGAGGTGAGCTGTGACTCTGAGGTCCCACCAGCCACAGCTTGACACAATTAAATTATGACAAATATTTCAAAGCTTCCTAACAAGGCATACATATTCATGAAGAAAGAAAGGGTTTGCACTTGCTGCTGTCTCCCTTGCCACTGGAGACCTGAGTGGAGGCTGTGTGAACAGTATGGACAGAACCAGCATCAGTACCAGTGCTTTCATGCATCCTCCTGCTACACACTGCTACCTCCCTGAAGCATGATTGGGCCATGGTAAAAGCTGATCTTGCAGCCCCTCAGAAATCAGGGATCAACTGCCACAACCCCCAGGGGAGTTCCCAGAAATCCTAGGACTTCAGACCCACTTCCTGCTTGCCAGAAAACTTTTGAATAGTTGAGATGCCCAAACTGCTCAGGTATTGATATGGGAGCACATGTTCCTATTCTGCACTGCTCCATGCACACATGTAGTCCCCAAAACAACAGCTGATAACACAGAGAAAGGATATGTCTGCTCTTTAATTTTCTTTTTTCTGTTATTGTTTTTTACTGTTCTGTTTCTCCCCCCCTTCTTTTTATAATGCATGTTAACCATGCAGTTGCAGGTTAGATCTAAATTTGCAGATCAGATTTATTGATCCAAACAAGTTTATCTATGTCATGATGAACTGCTGGCATCCATATGTAATGTACTCTCTGTTTAAAAGCTCCTACCATGTGTTTGGTTTTTCTGGATATTTTAAAGGGTAGTTCATTATGAACCCATTGATGTTCTATTCAAGTCACAGAATCACAGAATCACAGAATCACAGAATTGTGGTGGTTGGAAGGGACCTCAGAGATCATCGAGTCCAACCACAAAAAAACAAACAAACAAAAAAAAAAACAACAAACCATCACCCACCCACACAGCAGCCCACGACAAACCAATAATCTTGGGCACTAGTCTGTATTAACATCCCCTGAGTGTCAGGGGAGCAGCCTGAATGTGTGCTAGGACACATTTTCCAAGCTTTGACTCCAAAACCTCCTATACTCCAGCCCTGCCAGCTACAGCATTAAACAGTCTCCCATTTGATAGCAGCTTCCCACACCCCACTTGCAACACAAACAGCCTTTGTAGGGAAATTCTTGGAAGGGTGAGATAAGAGTCAGCGTCCGAGTTGCAAAGTCCTGTGGTTGGGGGGCAGTTAGGGGGCCTGCCAGTGTCAGCAGCCCATACTGAGCTGCAAAGAGGCCCCAACATCCTTGTAAACAGAGACTGGACTCAGGAAACAGGCGCACAGCAAAACTCACCAAACATCCTGCCAGGAAACACCAGATTCAACAATACCATCAGCCTGCACAAAACAGCTAGCTCAAGTAAATTTATGATACATACAACATACACCGCAGAAACATGCACATCAAAGGCCCCTAAACGTGAGTCTTGCACACTCATGCTCATATGGGCTGCATGCAGGCCTGCAACGCTCCTTATGGATCTGTGTTCAGAGCACAAGCACCATCAAAGCACACCCAGAATGCACAGGCCGAGTAGGAGTCTGGCACGCAGCCACTTTTTATTGCATATTCTAACTACAACTTTAGTTTGGTGGGTTCATCTCCTGGGATGTGTAGGGGTTAAATTCTCAGAGTTTTACTTCAGATTACACTCTTCCACTGAAATTCTCTCCAGGTCCTGGGCTTGACTTAGCTTCAGTCAGAATAAGTTCACTACTAAGATAATAATAACTACTAATAAGTTCACTACTGTTCATGTAAAAATCTGGTTTGGGTAGCTAAGGTAAATATACTTATTTCATCCAAAGCTAAACCAAACTACATCTATACATGTTAGCTTCTAGTGATCTTTTTGAGTGGCAGCTGGCATATGAAACATCAACAAAAAAAGCTGGTTTTTAAATTAAGTTTTTTTTAATTAATACATTAGGACAAATTCTTATCCTAATGGAGTTTTGCCAGTGGCTTCATAGGATTATGATATGGTCCTTAGAAGATAAGGGCTTTAAATAAATGTGGGGTTTAAGAGACAGTGTTTAGGAGATTATTCTAATCTTGAGATTTTGTGTTGGGATTTTTTTCCACACAGTGTGCCCAGGCAGCATGTGGATTGGGCCAGATGCACTGGCAGAGGGAAGGACATGTTCATGCTGGCCTTGACTGTTACAAAAAGGTGTTGGCAGTGATGGCTGGTACAGCCTTAAGACTGATGTAGTAAAGATACTATATGCCAAAATGAAAATATGTTGCCATTGCTTTGCTAAATAGTCCATTAAGCAATGCATGAGTGGTGGTGGCAACAGAGAATCCACAGCATTAGCAGAGACAAGCAGATAATGCAAAACCATTCAGGTGTTAATGCAGGAATTACCATATTCCACAGTGACTCCCTTTCCTGCAATTTCACCATACATGGCATTGCTCTGCAACCTGAGGAGCTTTCATGGTAGAGGAGACTGAGTGAAAAAATCACTGAACCCAAAGGCAGATATTTGCCAATAAGTTTCAAACTATTTCTAAGATCCCATTACTCCCACCCCAACAAGGGACATAATACAGGAATCCCGAAGTGGTTGCAACTTTAGTGTGTTAGAACAGAAAAGAAGTCAGTTTTCTGCGTCTCTTGGTTCTTGAAAGTGACTACTATGATTTAATTTAGCTCCATCACATACTTTGCATGACAGCACGTTTGGTCACGGTTTGCCTTTCTGACTGAAAGGAAGAAAAAACCACTGTTTCTGAATACTGAGACCATCTATTAACAACAGGACATTGGCTACTGTAATGTCTCCAGCTGCCAAGGGACAATTCTGTCATTGCAGTTAACATCCGGGTTTGAGCAGCTGAACTCTCCCCAGGAATCAAAAATAGTTCCTAAACTAGAAAGTGCCAGAAACTCATTTCTGTGGTTGCTTTGTTCCAGTAATACTTTCAGCCCTTTTTGTAACCTTCAAGCTGATACAAACATTTTGGACTACTTGAAATTTATCTCAGTTTATCCCAAATTTAAATTACTTTCCTCTCAATGTTTTTTACATTATACTAGCAAGGTTTGTGACAGTTCAGTCTTTGCCATAGTAGTGGATTATGATGGCAGTTACGAACACATTGGAAGATGAAAGGGTAACAACTTCTTGGAATTTGATCCCAGCTTTAGCTACTACTTCAAAATGTTTTTGTAATACTAACAAAGATGAGTGTTTCAGAAGAGAGATCAGTAAGGAAGCAAGTATTATCTGTTATGAAGTCATCAGTAGGCTTCAGAGTTACTTCTGCTAGGAACACTTTCTTAAGACCAGCTCCTGGAGATTCTGGCATGGCCATTTTCCCTTGGCTGCAACAAAGTAATAATTTTGGCATTTATTGTTGTTGTTACACTCTATTGATGCTGACTGTAAAACAGCACTGCAGCAATCTCATCTTTGAAGATTTGAGTGAAATCCACTTTCAGTACATGAAAGTCTGAATTTTCACAGAAACCAATGAAGCCATCAGAAAAGTGCAGTGGCAGTACTATGTCCCATCCCATCCAATCTTTGATTATGACTGCAATATATGATTGAGGTGGCAAAGAAGCTTGTTCAGCCACTCATGCACAAATACGAAATATTAATAAGAGGGAGAAATAAGAATTAATGGCAAATCATATGACTTCTGTAATAAGCCCTCTCTTCTCCTCAAAATGGCCCCAGGGTGAAAAGCTATCAGCACTTAGAGGCCACAGGAAATACATATTCCAGACATATAAGCCATTTATTTTAAAATAAATTCTGCAAACAGTACTTTAATATTAATAGCATCAGTAATGCTCAGTTCTTTATGGCTCTTTTCTGGGAAGGAGCTCTTAAGAATTTTTTCAAACATTAACAGGTAAGCAGGTAACAAACTCCCACTTCAGAACTTTTCTATTTCACAGAATCTTCATGGTTGGAAGGGATATTTGAGATCATCGAGTCCACAAGAAAACCCCAAAAAAACCTCAAAACAAAAAAAACACCCAAACCCACAAACAGACACAAACCAACAATCTTGAGCACTAGTGCATGCTCTGCAGTGCCATGTCTACACATTTCTTAAATCCCTCCAGGGATGGTGACCCCACCACCTCCCTGGGCAGGCTGTTCCAGTGCCTGACCACTCTCTCAGTAAAGTAATTCTTCCTGATATCTAATCTAAACCTCCTCTGCCCCAACTTCAGACCATTTCCTCTGGTCCTGTTGTTATTCCCTTGGAAGAAGAGGCCAACCCCCACTTTTCTACAGCCTCCTTTCAGGTAGTTGTAGAGGGACACAGGCAAGTATTATCTTCCCCTTCATACTGATAAATTCATAAAAATGCCTGTGGTTACAGAATAAGCTACCTGAAAAGTTGAGAACAGAGCTCAGGAGTCTGGAGTCTCAGACACTCTGTAACTGCTCAATGTAGCGTGTAATGCAAAAAAGAAAGCATGAGTGTTAATAGCCTATCTCCAAAACACTGGTTTTTAATCTTTTTTGACTTGCAAATACCTGCAATTTTTGCAGTAGGCTTGTGGAACCTTGTGAAGAGTATTCCGGCTAACTGATGAAAGGTTCATTTTTCTTAACTCTTAGAAGAATTTTGCAAACTGACATTGAAAACTGTTGCTCTAATCAACAGGAAGCTGGAGGTGTGTGTTCAGAGGGACTATACCAAGGCAATGCACAGTTATCAGGTAATTTACATAGATGTGAACAGCAGGAACTAAAACCCAGTCCTTGAGCTTCAAGGATATGAATCTCTCCCAAATGAGTCCAAAGAAAGTTTTGATAAACTTCAGCAGTAGACTGTGCTCTGTTGCTTCTGATCAGCTCTCCTAAGGCCTTAGGCTGGACTTCAAAGTGTGAAGCTTAATCCTGAAAGTATTCAGGAGTTCACAGCCCCCTGATCACCTTGGAAATTTGCACTCCTTTGCAAATTTATGGCCTAGTCAGGGCTGTACGTGGCACAAAGGGAGGGCTGCACAGCCCACATTCCTGTGTCCAGGGCCAATGGGACATGTATGAAAAGGGCTACAGCCCTGTCAGCAACAGAAACTGACTCACCTCATCACTGCTGGTGGTTAATGACTTGCGGCCTGATAATTTATGCCAGGGTTCAGGGCTGCCTAAGTGCAGAAGATACAAGAGAGACAGGGAAATATGAAAGAAATCTTACCAAGAACAAATGCCGAGGGTGCCTGTTTTTGCCAGAGACTTTCATCAGTGTTCCCTCCTTAACAAAGATCTGTAGGAGAAAACAGAGGATTGTAATCTTGAGACTTCACATTCTGAATCTTACTAAGAAAAGAGAGTATTCCTACTGGGGAGAGAGCTACTCTAACTGCTTTCATCAGCACAGGAAGAGATAGATACCTTAGCACTTGCTTCTAGCCTTACTTCTTATCATCTGGCCTATTCTCTGCCTGGGTTACCATTCCTCCTTTTCATGGCTTGCATTTGTATCAGAACCAGATGGGCTAGGAACCCACTTGCCCTGAGCCTACTGCTTCTGCACCATGGACTGTGCTCTGAAGTGACTGTCATAGACTGCAAAGGTAACATGTAATGGACCTCAGAAAAAAACCTCTTGTCTTTAAAAATCCTCTACACTAGACACACCAAAAAGAAAAGCTGAAACCTCGTGTATCAGCACACTATGTCCAACTAACTATGCCTGCATATATAATCTGTACATATTTGCAAACGTAATACTTGGTCGATCTGTATTGTTACTATGTCTGTAAGTGTAGGACTATGTATGTAAGCAGCTAAACCAGCATACCATAATATGATTGCAGTAACATTTTAAAAGGTCTAGAATAACAGAACTACATCAGTGGATTAACTGTCATTTACTCATTCTGGATAGAGAACAGAATCTGGTGCAGTATTCTGCTCTAGAGCAATTTATTCAAAGATACCAATCCTGAAAATCATATATGCTGGGATTTGCAGAATTTGTTAAAACGTTACCTGGCAAGGGCAAGAGAGAATACTGATGTTAGAGACAAATTAGAGGTTGTCTGCAGTATTTGGCTGATGAGGATTCTTATGCGACAAGTACACATGCCTTGAAAATTGCTTCATGAGTTTTGCTAAAGATATTGGTGGACTAATGGGAAATGGAGAATTGCAGAACTCAAGAAAGAAATATTTTGAAGCGTAGAGACAAGTTGGAGCTGAGAAAACCAGGCAAGTTTTAAAGCCAGGAGAAGAAATTTGCATTTGATGTGGATGGCAAGACAGAGCTATACGCTTTCCCACATTTATGTTCATGTATTTCTTAAAAATGATGTCTTGCATTAAAAGCACCACTGGGGAATGGTGAGAATAAAAATTTGAAAACAAATTATTTCCCCTGTTTTAAGGTTCTTACTTAGCCAAATAAAACTCTGAACCTTTCCAGGCTGCAAGTGATTCCTGCTAGTGTTGCAGCCTTTAAACAGGAGTATATAGGGAAGAAAACAGCAGCTCCATCAAAACACATTACACATGGGGTGACTGAGGACAGTTGGAGTGAAAAGTCAAATGGCTGCTCTGTTTAAAAGCAGGGGCAATGCAAGTCTTTCCCAGCCTGAGGCTCTCAGCACATCTCTTTGCACACTGCCAGAGTGATAGCTTTTTACACAAAACACTGCTCCAACTCTTATCACAGTAGCTCAGTAAACACCACCTGTAGGCGTCTGAAATCTGGCCATCCACACAATCAGAGATAAAGCTGGCCGGAAACAATGCCCTTATCAGCACAGGTCTGCCTGCAGCACTCACCCTTCCTGGCTGGAGGAGGCCACTCTGCCCTTTCACACTGTGCTCAATGTGTACCAGCTTCTGCAAGTTTTCCTGGGGGAGAGAAACAGTTTTTAGGAGACTGCATGATGACAGTTCTTTAGACAAGCAGGAAAACCCTCCTTCACCCCTCCTCACCATTTCTCTAAAAGCAGTATTTCAGTATTAGGTTTTGGAAGGAACTGAGCCCAGGAGTTTTGCACCCAGAAAGTCTTCTTCCAGCCTTACAGATTTTATAGAACCTCATCACCTGCATTCACATCTGCTGTGACCTTCTACACTCCCATTACCTCTGATGCCTCGGTTCACCTTCAAAAGGGTCTGCTAACTCCATATGGTATTTATACATTGGCGTCTTTGCTGACTTCCTTGCTCTGGGAACTACCAAACTGGAAGCAGAGTACAGTATCTGCTTTGAAGGCCCATGCATTAGTGGCATGCCACAGATAATCCAAAGTGTGCTTTGATACTAGGCTGTTGGTAGGATTATCTGGAGGATTATATTCTATGATAACGGATTAATGGCTTTGCAACAGGAGATTTAGAAGATTAACTAGTAAGCAGGCAATGAAGCTGCATCTCTCTTGTGATGCTTTGCAAGGATCAGGAAGTTCATTATCAAACTCCAATACTGTTAACTGCTGACCTGGCCTTAGAGCACAGTCAGTCAGTGGGCACAGGCATGTGGCATGAATTTATCTATGAAGATGGTAAATAAGATTAATCTAGCTAAGCCTGTGCCTCAAGATACAAAGGAGGAAGAAGGGACGTCTGTACCTTTGCAATATTGCTAGAGTCTTTTCAAATCCCCTTGAATTTAGCAGGTGATGGTTGTACATAGGATTCAGCTGTGGTTTTATCAGATTAGAACAGTAAAATGGGCTGCACAGTAACAATGAGTCATCACTGCAATATGTCTAAAAATTATGAGTCTCTTGTCTAAGTTAGCCATTGTATCCTAAATCCTCAGTTACACACCCAGATAAACCACAGACTAAGGACCATATTTGATATAGCTTCATGATCCAGCAGCCTTTGACTACAGTTTTCTGCTATGACAGATTATGGTCTATTTTCCTATGCTCCGTTGACTGGCATTAAGATACCCCTGGGCTTAGACTCGATTAAATTGTATAGTGTATCTGCTTGATACAAATCAGTGCTGTCTACGGAACCAGCTAATTAAGAAAGCTATCACAGATACCAGAAGGAGTCATGTCAACATGATGGTTTGTCAAGGCTAATTTACCCTGGATTTCAGCTAACATAATTAATATACCTGTCTCGGCTTGCTTTTTGAGATAAGCCTGAAATATGTCCATATGTTACTGCCCTAGTGAAATATTACACTTGTTTAGCTTGATTCTAAGTTTAGTTCTTAATCATAACTGCATATCAAACATATGGAAACATCTACAAGCCTTGACCAGCACAGGGCTGCATTGTGACCAACTGGCAGTTGACACATTTTCAAGAATTTCAGCTGTCGAGTATCTCTTCAGCAATGCAGGAAGTAAAAAATGGAGTTTTTCAGGTCACTTCTAAAATACTATAGGCCAGCAAAATGGAAACAGAATGTATATACTAATAGCACAGGAAATACTAGGGAACCCGTGACAGCTGACACTTGCAACAGACATTTGCAAAGGACTTTCCCATCACTAAAGGGTATTTTAGCCCTAGCAAAACTTGTCAAATTGACAGCTTCCACAATGGAAACCTGTTCCTTACGAGCAGAAAAGGCAGTGCCCTCCTGTGAGCACGCACATGGTCAATGCTAGTGCTACTTGTTGGGGTTTCTACAAGAGTGAGAGAAGTTGCTGCAGCTCAGATACACCTCAGCTTTTCCTAGGGCTGTTGGCAGAGGCGCTTCTCGTAATGCTGACATTTGCAATATGAACACATGTTCACCAGGAAATGGACTGAGATGTATCAAATTCATTTCCTGTAGGAAGTCAAACAGCCATCACATGTGAACAACGGTTATTTATCTGCAAATGTGGATGGCTGAGGGGGGTATATAGTTTTCTTCATTCTCCTTAAAACTATCCTCATACTCCTTTCAAATAACCTTCACAAGCTATGATTAAAAAATGAAAACGCAGCTCCACCCAACTAGTACTGCAGATGTGGGTGGCTGAAATCCTTCTCTGGTCATTTTAGCACTGAACTGCAGCTTCCATCATATTATCATTATGTCTATGCAGGAGGAACACCTCCCCAAGGAATTCACCATCTGTTAATAGCAACAATGATTTATAGCCCTTAGCATCTCAGTGCCTCTAACAGATTGTACAATACAAACCCTGCTTAGATCAAGTACTGAATGTCTCCTAGAGTTACAGACAGACTTAATGCTACGTGGTCACAGTATGCCTTATGCCTCTATTTGCACATCTGTGAATTGCGAATAATATTTTCCTGCTCAATTAAAATGCTGTGGAGATATCGTAATGTGTCTGAACGTCTTGGGTTAATAGTTCCTACGGATAAACTGCTAGAGTGTTACTGTCATAAAAACAAAGGAGCTAATAATGAATCATTGATATTCTGCAGAAAATGTAGATGATAATTCAATGCTCCTGTCAGATTTTTGGAGTGTAGTTTGATGAGTTGATAAGCAGCAGCAGAAATCTTCCTCCTTCCAGGTATACGCCAAGTCTAAATTATTGCTTAGAACTTCAACCAGGTACATGATGCGTTATTAACTTTCTGTCTTGAGTGGCATTTTTCAGTTGGTTCTGTCATTACAGTAAATTCTTAAATTCTTTGCATTATTTAAAATCTGAGAGACAGAAAAGAACCTGTCGGTCGTGGGTTTTGTGAATGGGTTATTATTTCAGAAGAAAAACCTCTGATTTAGCAGAATATTGAGCTTGACTGTAATGAACCTGCTCCTTCACAAAACCCACAGCATTCATACAGATGGGAAAGAAGGAAATTTTGTTTCATCTCTTCCAGGCCACAGTTTTGAAAAAGAGCAGATGTGCTCTGATGATATGATAAAAAATGAAGGGTAAAAATCTATGTGGAATTTGCAATGAAATTGTTCCAACCAAGACATTGTTAATAGCAATTATTATACAGTCTGTGACATCTGTAAAACTCAAGATGATATGGTATGTTCTTCAAATTAAAGCATGGCTTAGTGGAGATCATTGCATGGTAATGCAACACAACAAATTTGATTTTGGCCAATGATGTACGCTTCTTCAGAAAAGCATACAAATCTCCCATAAATCTTAGTGAAATCTAAGGAAGCACAGGTGCCAGATAAAGATGTGTGACCTCAATCTACCAGGAGCTGAGGTCTTACAGATATCAGATACAGAGACCTCTGATACAGGTATCCTGAAAGCTCCAAGATTACTGTGGAAGCTTTTCCTGAGATCTCAGTTTTATGATGAAATATTTATTATTTTAGTACAAAGAATGCTTTAATAATGGAAAAGTATGAGTATAAACTCTTTGCCTGAGGAGAAAGAAAATCAGAATCAAACCTGTTCAAAACTTTGCTCACTAAGTCTCTAGTTTCAGAGTCACTCTGTAGAGTTTACATTTCTTTTTATGATACGTTAGACGACATTCTTCCTGCAATCTACATCTGTTCTTTTGCCTTGGTAACAGAGTAGTGTTTATGTAGTAATTAACTAGTGGTTTTTGCTGTCAATGTTGAACGTAATTCAGAATTAGTCTATATGAACATCATTGTTTGCCTGCATCTTGCTTTTCTGTTATGCTTGTTTTTCTCTCTTTTCCTTCTCCTTCTTCACATTATGATTGGCTGTAATACAACTGCCATTTAATCTACAAAGACTTCCAACTTTTGTCCCTATCCTATTTACTATTGTGGTTGATGACATAATAGTTTCTGCTAATACCCGAAGTATCTTTAAATAAAGATGAGCAAGCAACCAAAGAGATCAGTGTAGCTGATATTTTTCATACAGCAAAGGTGTTCAGGCTGTTGGCTGACAAGTTCACTGAGCTTGGTGCTCTGAAACTGCCCATGAACACACAGGCTCTATCTATGATCTTGGTGCACACATCAGAGACATGGCTTTTCAACCTGAGCAGCAGAGATTTCCAGATGTGGGCAGAAGTTGACATTCTTGGCTCTGGATTCATTTGCTGCAACCAGATGCTTCTACTTCTCTGGAAAAAGCATGAAAGCTTTGGTTTTAGAAGATGAAGGGCACCTTGAATTTTGAGACTCTTTCATTCTTACTTCCCAAGTTGTTGCATAAAAACATCCTTCATCTAGTTGACCGATTAGATTTTTACTATGTCACACACTCTGAATCCACTGCTTCACCCAGAGCTTCCATTCCCCTGCAGCCAGAGGGCAAAGGCGTTAAAGGGAATATGCTGACTCAGCAGTGCTGGTGCATAGCTGTAGTGTGCGTTTCCCTAACAATTCCTGTGCATTCATTCCTTCAACCTTAAAAACCTCCCTAAAAACAAGCTCTTACTAACAAGGGTTGACATTTCATTTTTTCCCTTTGTCTGCATTGATGCTGAGGCATCTCTTTGTCTCTTGAATTTTATGTTTTGGTGCCCGAGTGATTAATAACAACCCTCTCTCTGCTCAGTAAACGAAATAATAAAGAAGTGAATTGAATGCCATCTGTAATTAACCAGAGGGGAGGATGTTTGCAATGCCAAAGAGATCTTTAATTTAGCAAAGGCACAGCAAAATCCCAATGCAGGATGTTAAATTCAGCAATGTTCAAATGAGAAATAAAATGTGAAAGATTCCCAAAGGATACGATACATTCCCAATCACTTGAAATCCCTGTGACCCAATGCAATGATAAAGTACTTCAAATGAGACACCTTTTGAGAAAGAAGCACTTCAGTGTAACCACTCACTATTGGATGAAATGCAGGATGCTAGAATGAGGTGCTTTGTTCTCTAACATAGATGCTGTTAAACACAAACCATGTAATAGTCAACACCTTCCTTAGCAACTGCACATACTCTTTGGTAATATAAATGCCTTGAAAAGAAGTGTGTTAAAATGGCATTTTTTGACATTTTGTCCTGTATTATTGCTCTTTTCTAGGTCTAACAAGCCTAGAGTTGTATCATAAAAAGAAATGTAATGTGGCCTCTCTATAGAGTGACTCTGAAACTATGGACTTACTGAGCAACATTTCATTAGACTGCGAAGACTATAGGTACTTCTTTCTACTTGAGCTGAAAGCTAAGTCTGTGCAGCTAAAGCAAACATGGGCCTCAGAAGAAACTTCAGCTGCAGGTGTGGGTGGCTAGTATGACAAAAAGAAAGGCACTGACTTCAGTTATCAAAAGGTCCATCAAGTTGAATTCCTCTGGACCCTGCTGTACCCGATACAGATCCTATATGTGACAGCGTCTCTGCTGCCTCCTGTGCCTCCCAACACTGCTTCTTACGGGTGTCAATACAAAACTCCTATCATCTTAGACAAAAATCAGACCTAGAACCTTGGAAGCAAATGATAAGACCAGCTATCTGCAATCTATCTTTGCCAGTACCTCAGGATTCTAATATCATGTAAGTGATATTAATAAATCACACTAACCTTACAGAAACTGGTCATTACTTTGGAAAACAATATAACTTATTTAGATACCTAAATCTGAATTCAGACATGAGCTCTAAACTATGAAGGTGTTGGCCAGTCTATTTGGTTGTGTGACCGTTTGCAATACTATAAACTATGGCCTATTCTTCTGAAATAAGATGGGGTTCCAGAATTGTGGAAAAATTATGGAAATGAACTCAGAATTTATCTTTGACAGTACATTTGTGATGTCTTTAATATTTCATATCTAAAAACATCCCAGGCTACAAATAGAAACATGAAAATTCCTGTTTCTCACTTCATTGCTCCACATAATCATTTCAGCAACCTGATGAGGGACAAAAAAATTGTGCTGCTTGTTACAGTGAATTACATCTTGCACAGCTGCACTAAAGGACATAAGACTTACTTCTTATCTGCAGTACTGTAAACCAGACCTGGGTAAACCCTTGAGTCTCACCCTGGAGGAGGCTTCAAGGGTGAGATTTATTTAGCAGAGATATGCACTCACTTCAGCAAGTGTGCAGAAAAGGCACTACCAATCAGCAGAGCGTGTGTCAGGGTAGGACTCACCGCTTGGAGCATGCTGTCATTGGCTCGGTCTGTGATTTCAGAAATAATGAATAAGGCAGCTAGGGATGAAACAAAGCAAACACCATGAAACACATAGACAAATTGGAAAATAACCCCAATCCCTTCTGTTTGCGAGGGAATCTTTAAAAAAAAAAAGCAAACTACATCCCCAGCAGCGGCAACACCTTTAACTTCTTTGGCACCTTCAGAATGCATCTGCCCAGCAAATTTAAGCCACAGCACAGTCTTTTCAGTTCCCCTTCACCGTTCTCTTGTGTGAAACTATGCATCATGCCTGTGCTGACTGAGAGAGCTCATGACATCCCTATTAAGCACCTAGCATGGCACAACATCTTTTTGTGATGTTTTCCGGTTGCAGACTTTTGACAATTGGAGGTTGTGGTAAGGACTGATTAATGTAACCCAGCTTTAGCCACTCAAAAGCATGGGAATCTAAAGTGATCGGTTTCCCCTTCCTGCCAAGGGAGAAGACAGGTCATCCTTTTCTGACAGAAATGTGTATGAAGTGGTGACATGAATTAACACCTGGATTCTCCACTGGCAAATAACCTGGACCAGGGTATGTTTGCTGGTTCTGAGAGCAGTGGCATAACATGGCTCAGATCCTTATCTCAAATGTCTTCTTCTGTGGCACAGGGATTTGTTTCTGGGCATAATCTGGGAGCATGGTAGCCATCCCTTGCCAGAAATGTGACAAGCGTGTGCTAACCACAACCAGGAGAGACAATCGTGGCCAGAGGGCTTGAGCGTCTGCCCTGGCCTTGTTTAAATTAGTGGTATAGACTGTCAGTGACTAGGGTCCTAAGTCTTACACAAGACTACTCTTGGTCAGAATGGACTGACCTTCAATCACATCTTCTTGCTATGAGTTGGTTTGGATTTACACTTAGTGTAACAGAGAGGTGAACTGGTTTCATTAATGCAAAGTTATTCCTGTTTACCCCAGCCTGGAAGCTCCCACTGAGGCCAAACCTAAACCCTGCTTTGACTTCAGTGGGAGTGAGACGTGATGTGTTGGAAAGGATGGTGTTAGCACCTGAACAGCTGGATTTGTTCTTGATTGTGCGGAACTGATTTTTATGCAACGTCTTTCAAGTTTACTTAGGCTTAAGGAATCCAGAATACAGATATATCATTCAAACCTCCTGGCTTTCTCTGAAGTTCACAGAGCACAGCAGACACACCATAATGGCACACAAACAAGCATGTGAAGCCATCTCAATTGACTTCATAATAACCAGGCCAAATATGGACAGAGCCAAGGAGGACTAGGATTTCCCCAATGGCTGGGGCAGAACTACAGTATCTGCACTTTGCTTGTAGAGATGGTAGCTTCTTCTTCTCTAAGTTCGTTGTGTCAAAACCATAGGGAGCCCACATGTTTCAATGAAAAAAAGAAAATGTTCTTGCCCTAAATAGTCTATATTAATAATCAGTTCTTATAGATCTTACGTCTAACCTATTAACACAAAATCTTGAAAATAATCCTTTCCATATACTACTAGTATAGATCCTGTACGTCTTCAGAAGCAGAGTTAGCAAAGCAGAATTTCATTTCATTTTACCTTGTGTGGCTTCATACTCTGTAGAATCAGGGCAAAGATTATTCAAGTAATCTGTAGAAAATAATCAAATAAGCACAGATATCCAGTAATCAGAATACAGAGCCACATAATTTGTAGTGTTATTAGCTAAAACATGGAATCCCAATCATAGAATGGTTTCGGTTGGAAGGGACCTTCAAGATCATCTCGTTCCAACCCTCCTGCAATAAGCAGGGATACCTCCCACCAGACCATGTTGCTCAAAGACCTGGCCAACCTGGCCTTGAACACCTCCAGGGATGGGGCATCCACAGTAATGCCCCATATCACTTTATTCCCAAATAATTAAGTATATATCCCTGCTTTCCAAAGCAAAACTCATCTTTGACTGCATTCTGCTTTGAGAATCAATGCAAGAGCATTGATACAGATTTGAACTCATCACATAACTTGGCAGGTATACACGAATAAACAGAGTGGGACAAAAGTATTTCCTTGTTTCTCAGCCAAGAGAATCACTGAGTAGCACAACTTTACAAATAATTGTTCCTTGAATGAATGCTATTTTCCTATCTGAATGAATGGTGTTGGCTGTAACGATGGACTTTCTATATTTATAGTAAATTAATTCTATGAATTTTATAGAAGGACACTGGTTATGTACATGCAGAGTATACATGAGTGTGAACTCAATCACATTCTGAAAATAAGTTCTGTAAAATACACACAGTATGACTTACATTTACAGGAATTATATTTGCATTATATACAAACCTTTAAGTTTTGTTTGGACTACTTGCCTTGGATCATCTGTCTGCTCTTTGTCTGGGTCTTTATGCTTTTAATGACCGTAGTATATGAATGCCACAATTTTAGAAGCCTAATCCTGAAATATTTCATTCTTATCTTTCTGATGAATCCATGCTTCTAAATTCTGCATCCAAGAACTAGGCCTCTGTGCTGAGAATGGTGCTGTGCATGGATATCCATTCCCTTGAATGTCCTATCCATATACATTTTTCTTTTCAGTGCTGTGCCCTCCCTGGCATCCTGAAATCTACCTGGCTTTTACACCCATTCAGGAAAGCATCTGCCTGTACTCAGGCAGGCAGGAAGAAGCTGTGCAGTGTTATCTGTCAGGCAACATTTAGTGTTCCTTTTCACAGCTGCAAGCTCTGTCCTTGGCAATGGACATTTAACTCAGTGGGCAACTCCTTTTGGCTGTAGTGCAGTAGTTGGCAACCAATATCCTCATAAAATACCCTTCCTTATTTGGTAGAAACAGCCAGTTATGAATACACAAGTACACCTGCATAGTTTAATTTTTTTAATGCTTTCTAAAGAATCTGAAGGACTGTACTGCTTCAGACCCACCCTGTCCCAGCAGAGGGGCTTGGTTTCTTGAGGTAAAGAACTGAAGCAGTAAACATATTTTCTGGAGTATCTTAATCCAGCAGATTTTACCTCACTACACACAAAAGCCTTCATTTTCCCAAAGGAGGAGCTCAAGCTGTTTCAAGCATAGACAGAATTGAATCACTGGAGCTGCACTGAAACCTTTCCAGTTCTCTCACAAAATACCATGCTTCACATTTGCAGTTTACATTGTGGGCAGAGAAAATGGAGCACAGTGTGGGTATTTCTGGCAGGGACATGCCAAGTCCTTTTTCTTAGAAGCAGCATTTGTGTGCATGCACTAAAGCCACTATAAGGATGAGGTGAGACTACTAAATACTGCAATCCACAAGTCTGGAATGTTGCCCTTAGTGTAGACACAGCCAGGGAGGGAAGCAAGTCAGACAGAAAAATAGTCCTACTATTGGCACACGATGTTCATTTGTATTGCTCGTACTGAAAAAGCAAAACCAGCTGTGAATAATGAGTTGCATCCTTGATCAAAGTGTCTGGAGCAAGATGAAACTGCTGCTAATCTGTGCTGTGAATAAAAATTTCGTATGTTCACTTTGTTCTGCTGCATTTATAGGAATCCCTTCTAATATGCTCTGCCCTTCATCAGCTGTTGAGTATGGGCAGGGTTTATGGCTTCCTTTTTACTGTCCCACGCATAACTCATCTTGTGCCCCTCTCCACCCACACATAGACATACTCCCAAACCATTTCCCCATCTTTATGTCTATGGATCCCTGTTCTTTCATGTTCTGATCTGACTAAATTACTTGACAACACTGAGATTCGTTGTTACATTTTACCATTTGCTTCAGCAACCAGTTCATTAGTTACAAACCTAAACTTCACAATTCTTTCTATGGGCCACATCCTGCTCCAGAAAGTTTTGTCCTCTCATTGGCTAGATTTGGTGTGGCTTACAGTGAATGAGCTACCCCAGGGAACACAACCCTCCTTGGAGAGGCTTTAGGTGGGAGTGGTATATATGGTCCTGTATATAATGGGAAGGTGTCACTCTAAATGTAAAATCTGTAAATGTACTGTTAATGTAAATTTGGATCTCTGCCTCCTACAATGCAAAGAAATTTGACTGGGATTTTGACTTAAACTTATCACTAGCCTTAGGCGTACTGTACATAGGGTTTAGGGTGCAATACTGGGTACAATTGGTTTGTTGATGGATTAGAAGACAGTGCTTGCCACTGTCATACAGGTTGCAGTGCAGAGTCCCCATCTGGGGACTACTGTCCCCTACTGTCTCTGATAATTGCCCTTGATATAAGTAAAATCAAACCTGTTTGTTGGCAGCAAGGCTTAACTCTGCCTCGTCTAATTCACCGAAGGAAAAAGCCAAGAAGGAATGGCTAAGAGCACCTGACTTTACACTTTTCTAACCTTTCAGCATGGTTGTGCTGAAGAAGTTCCTGCTACTTCCCAGGCTCCCTGGTATTTACTGAATCCTGTCCTAAGCACACTGGAGTTCCCAGGAAACTCCACACCGCTTCAGTGCTGTTTTAACTATCTTGGCATCAATGTGTGGCACAGTGCAGGCACAGAACATCATGGGAGGGTTTCCACTGAGTACCTTTGAGAGTGATTTTACTGACCTGTGAGCAGCACACGATACTGGAAGACTCGCTGCACCACTTTCAAAAGCTGGTGTTTCACACTCTGAGGGCTGCCACCACTGCTCTGCTGTTCTCAATGGAAGGGAAAGGAAACACAAAGATCAGGGATGTGTGAGTTCAGCAGCAAACTGTCATCTCCACTTGATGTGTACAATGAAATTTTGCTACCTCTTGCATGCACAAATTCCATCGAACCATTCTGAATTTACCCAGCTTGCTAGGGGGTATTGTCTTTGTGACTACAAAGAAGTACTGTAAACAGTTTCCTATGGCATCATTCACAAATAGTTTGGTGGTGAATTTGAATACAAAACCCCATCAAGTTTCATGATGTTTCAATGTTCATTAAAGGACATTTCTAAAGTGTTTGCCACTTGTGAATGGACAACAAGACAACAGGAAAGTAACTTATTTAAAGGAAGGCTGGCAAGAGATGGCATCTTCCAAGGCAGAAGAGATGTTTCATGTTGCTCCTCTAATTGTCTGACTGCTCTCACCAAATGTGCATTCAGGGTTGTGCTGAGCATTCCCAGTCCCCCATACTCAAGTCAAAGGTGCCAGAAATAAGATGAGGCCCTAAATTATGCGTTTGACTGGAAAGCTAATTGTCATGCTTTAAAAAATTGCAATAGGGAAGGACTGAGAGACACTTCCCCCTCATTTGTATGCATATATGTGCATGCAAGAGGGTAAGAAGTTACAGAACACTGATTCTAGGGCAAAATCCTACTGATCTCATCCTAGGAAAAGCCTAATTTGCTGTTTTAGAAATAAGAGCTAATTCTCAGGGTTGACAGTTAAGACAGCAGTGTATAGGCACGTGGCTGGGAAGGATGCAGGGAATACAGGCTGTCAGTAGAAAGCCTGCATTTGCCAAGTTCATGTGGGGAGCACTGTGAGCCATCAGAGCTTCCCTCAGCTGCTAACAGGAAATAATTGTGGTGAGTGCAAGGTATCTGCTTGTAAAGGCTGAATTCCAAATGTCTTTTGAAATTAATTGTTATCCTTAACATTCTACATATGCTGCAGAGAAAAACACAATCCATACCCCATAGAACTGGCATCCTAAATAACCTTTAAGGTCCCATCACTGATTTATCCTTACAGCCCCTCTGCCACCCAAATACATTTTATTTCTCTTACCAGATAAAGATTATAAGAAACAGGGGTTCTAGACCCCCAATAAAGAAGCATAGCTTTTAACCATTTTAGCTTAATAGAGTCAATGTAGCCCAACTGAACTTTCCCATCCACATACAGGTTTATGCTTTTGAAATTGTGTGAACACATTGCCAGTACTTTAAAATGTAATCAGGAATCATGTAACTTCACATATATCTCAATGGTGTTTTTCAGTTATTCAGCATGAATGAGTGAGTTAACACAACTGGAAAATACATATTTCTTGCTACAGGGCCAGAGGCTACAGGCCTAGAGGTTACAGAACTCTGTATGTGTCTGGCCAGTGGAGTTAGTGTCTTCCTGTGTAGTTCAGTGCTGCCTGTCACAACATCCTCTATAAACAGTGGAAGCAGTTAACAGGCATTTAATAATGCAGAGAAATGCAATTGTAAATATGTTGTGGGTTGATCACTACCAGCAGCTAAGCATCTATTACAGGCTAACCCTAACTTCATCCTGGCTGGACTCAGTACAAAAGAAAGGATGGAAAATGCAGTGATAGAAGAAAAGATATGAAGAGATGGTAGTAATAATAATAGTTATTAACTCTAACATGTCCTCAAAGAGCTTGATAAGTTAGTATGCAATTGAGAAACTACTCCACTATGAGCATGTATTTCAGCAAAATATACTTACAGATCTGTAGATACACAAACATACATTTTGTGTGCACACACAGGGGTGTGTGGACAACAGACACAGACACAGGAACACATCATGCACATGTGAACATCTTAATTCAGTTTTAGCACCAGGATGTCTGAAGCCTGTGTGAGCACTGGTGGAGTTGCAGAAAAAATATCTTTGAGTAAGCCCTGTGGCACAACCACGCATTAGTGCCGCTAAAAAAACATGGGAGCCTTACCTCAAACTCCTGAATTGTGGTAGCCAGTTGGGAATACTTAAGGCAGGTTTCATCTAGCAAAGCCAAATTCCTATCAAACTGCATAATGTATGCTGTGTGGTGATTCAGCCTTGATTTTCTGGAGAGAAAAACATCAGCAACCTTCTGGTGTTCCTCCCTAAGGCCACAGAAAGAAGAGAAGCAGCAAATAAATTAAGGAAATAAATGAAAATTAAAGAAGGGCCATACTTCTTTCTCGTTGTATTAGACCCACAGTGGCTAAGAACATTGTGCAGATAAAGCCCAGGTTAAATCACAGAAGACTTGTCTAGGTTGGAAGGGACCTTTCAGATCATGGAATCTAACCATCCATGGCAGGAACAAGGGACTGCTTCACTGACATGCTGGGCAACAAACTGGGCTGCTGTAGAATGGGTACCCAGGAGGATCTGATCTTCGGGTGGGCCTTTGCCATGGCAGCACCGTGTGCCCATGATGCCTTCTTTGTGAACACAGCTTCTGCTTCTCTAAACAGACGTTTCAGCTGCTGCAGTGCTTTGAGCACTGGTAGTGGGGGATAATATATTCAGTTGTGACATCTTATCTTCAGCTTTCTTTTCACAGAATCACAGAATATAGTTGGAAGGGACCTTTGAGATCATCGAGTCCAACCACAAAAAAAACCCAAACCAACAAAAAAAACCCAAACAAGCAAACAAACAAACAACCTCCCCCCACACCACACCACATCCACCCACAGACAGACACAAACCAACAATCTCGGACATTAGAGCATGCCCTGAAGTGCCGCGACTCCACCGCCTCCCTGGGCAGGCTGTTACAGTACCTGATCACTCTCTCAGTAAAGTCATTCTTCCTAATATCTAATCTAAACCTCCCCTGCCCCAACTTCAGACAATTTCCTCTGGTCCTGTCATAATTCCTTTGGGAGAAGAGGCCAACCCCCACCTTTCTACAATGTCCTTTCAGGTAGCTGTAGAGGGCAATGACGTCTCCAAGCCTCTTCTCAGCAGTGCCCCACTATCATCTGCCTCAGCACCCAGTAGCACAGTTCTGAAATACTTACGCAGCATGTATGAGGAAAGAACAGGACAAAAATTGAGATGGCAGAAGAGTAATCATAGTTAAGAGAGGCATGTACGTTCCTGGGGATGTTGGAGCAACAGAGTCTCTGGGGGAATGCAGACACAGGGAAGGACTTACTGGAAGGTTCAAGGGTGGTGGTGACCCGGGAGCAGCCCTATGAGTATGAGTGCAGCCCTATGCCAGCATTTCCAGTACAGCCGTCTTTTTTCCCCATTGCCACAGAGAAGTTCTGCACAGAATCTTAGGTAACTTCCAGTTGTCTCCCTGTTGTCTTAGAGAAAAGGCAGCATGCTGCTAGAGTAGGGCTGTGAGGCTGTGACTTCTTTAGGACACAAGAAGTCATTTTAGATCCCAGCTGGAAACATCACTTCTGTTTGCATGATGAGTGTATAAACCATAAATCATTGATGAAATTTTTTAAGTCTTTCTGCCATATTTAACAGTCACTTGGGGGCTATGAACCAATTTACAGTTCCCTTTAGCCTTTTCTTTTTTTGTTGTGTGCTTTGACTTGAAAGTGCAGGAAAGCTGTGCTGGGCATTTAGGATTGTTACTGAAAAGTTCTCCTGATCTAATTGACTTCCTTAACTGTTCAGTGGCAGTGCTGGGAGAGGACCAACTGCTGTCAGTGACCACTGCCTCCTGGAATCCAGCAGGGCAGAGGTGTGGGGTTGCATCGTCCATCATAAGCTGTCAGAGACATACTAGTTCAGTTGAGGCCAGGGGCTGCGCTGGCTGCTGGCAGTTTAGTCAGCTGGGGTCTACAGAGGGAATTTCTCTTGGACATTCTTATTCCAGCAGTCTGATATATGAGGGCCTGGCAGCCTGTCTTGAGTCAGAGGTCTCCTTAACTGAATGAATTTTGGAATTTTGTCTGTCCTAGGCATGGTTTTATTCTCTTATGGAAAGACTTCGCCCTGCGAGGATGTTTGGCTTAGGTGGAGTCCCTCAGCAGGCTGGCAGTGTGTTTGCCTTGGAAGCCTGGCCTGTGCAAAGCCCTGCCTCAGTGCTGGCAGCCCAGGGGGTTGCTTATCGGAGAGCTATGCAGTTGCTATGTAGACTTCTGTAAGCAGATGAGCTTCTTTAGGATCAATTCCAATGTCTGCTGTTCCTGCCTCCCATGGCATGAATCTGTGATCCTCGTGCCATGAGTGTGAAACCGCTTGGTGATGACTCTGAACTGGTATCAGAGGACGATGCATGTAAAACAGGCCTTCCTCACACTGACTGATGGGCTGTGCACTGTGCGAATGTTTCAGTGTTTGTTTCCTTAGCTTGACAACCTCTACATTTACCTCCTGCTTGTCTGTATGCAGAATCTGCCAAAGCAGTTCAGTTTCTCCTCCTTTCATCTCTGCTGGAATCCCAGCCTCCCTGGTCAAGGGAACACTGATGCGTTAACCCTCCTGCTGTGGAAAGTATGTTAAGGCCATCAAACCATGCCATTCTATACTTACCATTTAAGGACTCTTTCTTCCAGTTCTCCCAGGATGTCTTGGTGTAATTCATAAATTTCAGGAAGTTCACTTAAACCCTGCTTGAGTTTAACTTCTTCCTGTTCATTTTCATCTTCTCCAAGAACTTTCAAGATGCCTTCATAGAAATCCTGTGACCAACACCACAAAAAAAATAATAGGCAAAACCAGACTTAAGTCTATCTTCTGAAATTATCATTACATTTATTTGACCCCTAAACTATGCTTTCTAGGAATTATAAAATATGCCATCAATAGTGATAGTGTGCTCTGTGTAGCAAGGAGATTGTAGCGTATGTTTTCTTCCATCCATTAGTTCATACAGATTTTCACCTGAATTCCACAATGCTGTCAGCCCAAAATTGAACATTTCACCTGACCAAGCCATCAGACCCTTATGCATACAATGAGTTTGGTATCTTTTTATTTACCTTGCGTTTTTTTCCTGCTTTTCTGGGGGTAGTTGATCTCATTTTTATAGTGTTTCTTACCCAGAAACATAATTTTTGAAAATTATGGGTGAGATTCTCTTGTCACTTCACTGAATGCAACAGCTTGACATGAAAAACATCAATGTCTATATGTCTTGTGCTAAAATGTGCAACACTTGTCTCCAAATCTGAATTTAAAGGGAGGAAGAAGCTATAAATTTAAGCTTTGCAACAATCACTTTCCTTTTGAAACCTGAGACCTTTTTTTCCCCATCTTAGAAATAGTTTTGATTCTGAAGTGGTTTATAAATTATGTGGACACAGAAGTAATTTCCTCTATATTAAAGTGTAGCCAAGTCTGGTACATAATAGGGCAGCTGTTTAAGAGTGCCTAGCAAAATGTTTCCCCTGCTTTGACTTGGAAGTGAAGAATAAGGCCTCCATCTCAAACTGCAGTAATAATTTGTATTGGATCCCTGGGCATTAGAAAATTATCCCAACAGCAGCTAGCAAATATTCTGTGTGCAAAACATTGCTTAAAGTCTCCATCCAGAGGTCTGGATGCTGAAATGTTTTCAGGTCAAAGCCTGATTCCTATAGAATCCACCTTCTCTGCTTCAGATTTGTAAAGGAGCCTTTGCAGGCACCTGGATGCACTCAAGAGACTTTGGCCCCTGTGGTGCCCTGGCCCTTTCCAGGTCTCTGCCAGCCACTGCTGCCTCCCCTGCCTGCTGCCACCAGCCACAGTGCCTCTTCATGGTCAGGGGCCAGAGAGGCTCAGGCATCTAAAGCTGCTGGGCTTTGTGGAGGCCTGGACACAAACTGTGGCAACGGGGTGTAAGGCAATGCCCAACTCAACACGGCAGGAACACTGATGCTGTGCAGAGGTCCAACTACCGCTTTGCTGCTGAGTGGTGTCAGGTGGGTTCCTGACCCAGGGATTCTGGCTGCCTTTGCCAGAACATTGCAGCTGGATGGTTTATCTTCATAGCAGTATGTGGTGATCAAAGGCAGCAGCCTTCATTCAATAAAATTAAAAGGCTGTGGTTTCAGCACCTGTTTCTTTGGTATTGCTAAAAGTAATTGTGAAGTGTGAGTATAGTATTCAGTGTTTGCCCAGGTATGGTCCTGCAGAACTGCTACAGGTTTAATTTTCCTCTGTATTCCCTCTAAGGAGATGATTCTGTGTGTGTGTTTCTCCATTGGGTTGGTTGGGTTCTTACTGCTGAATTTCCCATTTCTGCTAGTCAGGTCTTCAGGAGCAAAGTATCTGAATCTCATTTTTTCTGTGAAAATAAGTGAAAAAATAGAAACCTAAGTGCATCCCAGTTTGTAATGAGAGCAGAAATGGGGCATTCCTATACAACTGCTTAGAAACAAATTCTGTGAGTGCTTTTTCCCATCTTTTTCTGCATCCCAGTAAGCCATGAAGTGTATGGAGATTTTATTGCACAAAATGAAGAAAAAAAGGGTCAGAGTGAAAAACAGAGTAAAACATCAAAACAACAGCTCAGGAGAGAAGCTACATTAAGTGTGAGGTTTGAAAGCTCCTGATGATTTGTTCTGGTGCAGCAGCTGCAGGCTAGGAGATTGCAAAGCTTCCTTCCTTATCTGTCCTTATCTGACCTTTCTTTCTTTTTTTGTGTGTGTGAAGGTAAAGGTAGGGGATTGCAGCATTCTCTCTTATTGCTAGCCAGCCTACAACACTGTTTTTTCCACTAAGTGCCTCAAATCAGGCATTGTTTTTAAATTCAGCATTAAAAATACTTGAACAGAGGATTTGTTGCTGAATATACTTAGATTCACTGATTTTGAAGCCAGGAGGGACCATATTGATATGATATGATGTAGCGTGGTGTGGTCAGTAGTCCAGACCACAAAAATTACTAGAATATAGCATTATTAGGGAAACAACCAACTTTGATTTAAGATAGAATCTACCACATGTTATGGATACACTAGCCCTGCATCCTGAGAAAAAAAAAACCACAAACAAGTCCCCAAAGGGACTTTTGGTGATATTACAAAGAGTCAGGTAGCTCATAACCATGTGCAAAGCCAAAGCATCTGGTCACAGCAGAGCTGGCATTAAAGCCCTGGTTTTATCCTGTCAGACTAAGGCCATCACACCAGGAGTTGGTCCTCCAGCAGGTCTGCACTGAGCTCCGCTTCAGCCCAAGATCTAGCATGAAGGAAAGCATTAGCATCTGACCAGTCTGGCCACATCCATGCTGTGAATGTATTTTTTCACAAGCTACTCTGCAAACAGTGAGTTATTATTAAAATCAATGTGTTTTTTTAAATATATTAAAAACATTATCTGCATGCCCATAGAAGCAAATTCATCAGAAAAAAATAAATGCAGATGCTTTAACAATTGCTGAGAAGGTGATTCTGCTGGATGAGTTAACAGAAATGGCAGCTAGATTTTTCCACTCGGAGACCATTTCCTGGCCTCCTACCCCTCTGCGTGTTATGTATGTGGCCAAATGTGCTGTGAAAGGAAGCAGGGGCTTTATAAAAAGAAACCTCTAAGGTCGCGCAGCTCATTGAAAGATGCCAAGCTGTTTCTATCCAGCCCTGAACCAGGATGGGATAGGTTGAGTATCTTCCTCTGTCAGGATCTAGTGATCATGAAACCTATTGCCAAAACATCAAATTTTATTCCCTGAACTTTTAGGGACAATCTTATGAACTTCCCTGGGCTGTATTGGATTTACCACAGCATTTCTCATGACTCTGGCTTCTGTCTAGTTAAGTTTTATAAGTACATGCAATAATTAAGTAATGGAGTAATTAAGTACATGGAGTAATTAAGGAGGAGTGTGAAAGAACTGATTTCCATGAAACTTGCTAATGGGCAGGTATGAGGAACTCAAGAGAGGATGTTTCACTGGGGATTCATATTTTACATTAGGTAGTTCATGTTTGTTTGATTAAATCAAGGTAGCTGTACTGATGTTAGCATGCTGGAGATCTGGTTACTATGACTGTGGTTCTGGTGAAAGGTTCTATAAGGAGCAGGAGAGACCCTGGGCAAAGAGCTTCAAAGTTCCTCTCTCCTCACCAGAAGGAACTGACTCCAGGCAAGAGCAGTTTTTAGTCTCCTCAGATTCATTCCTGTTTTTTTCCTGTTGTAACACTGTCAGCTGCAATGTACACACTGGTTCACCATGAACTGGGATGACTGAAATATTTAATACATACTAGTCAAAAGGGAAGTCACACATACACTATGGTTTTTTAGCAACTATGACAGATGAAAGATTTGTTTTCTGAAAGGCCACTAGAACTAGACTAAAAAAAAGATCATGATGACAATTCTCTTTTTGACTATGTCCTGGATAAAACAAGATCATAAAAGAGTCTGAAAGAGTATTATTGTGCTTACTAATTATCTGGGTCTGATTTCCACAATGTGTCCTGCACCAGTAACACAAATAATCCCAGTGTTGTGCTATTCCAGCTCCCATTTTTTCTGGTGTATGAGTGAGCCTATCTAACTACATATTTCAGCCAGCGTACACTCCAGAGGCTTTCCAACCAGCTAAGACAGTCAATCCATCTTCTGGATGTTTTTCCTAACTCAAAGGAATCTGCAGCCTTTCAAAGTCCTCAGTCATCGTAATTAACCCAGACTGAGGAAAAGAATCCAAAGGGTTCGTTCAGTTTATTGTGCCTGGGGAAGTGAATAGCTGTAGTAAGTTCACTTATTATGCTATAGAAATGTCATCTTTTCCAAATTACCATTGAACAGTTCTGTATCTGTCCACTTTCCACCACAGCTGAGCAACAAGATTAACACTCCTTTCCCACAGCATCTCAGTGGATTTAATTAGTCATTAATTGCCTGCCCCTTTGATTATAATGAATTCTCAGACAAATTATTTAATTCCAGTTGCCTCGATAGCCAGCTGCCTAATGATTAATAAAAAACTTGCAGCATAACAGTAACCACTGTAAACATCCATGAAAAAAAATATTGTGTCACTATTGAAAATGCTGATTGCCTAGGAAGCCGTTAATCAAATGCAAAGTGCTTTTACAGTCTCACTAACTCTAATCAATCATGGTACCTGAAGGTCTCCAAGTCTGTCACCCAAGCCCCACGACTGAACACAGAAGATATCAAAAATTGAGTCCATATAATTCCCCACTGTCAAAACTTTCTTAGAACAGAAGCATGAACGTTCAGTTCAGGGCTCTGACGTGAGAGCTCAGTGTCATCCAGGGGTGTTTGAGCCCACAGATCTTACTCCTCTCTTATGCCTATACCTGCACCAGTGTTTCTGTGTGAATGTGAAAGCCTAACCCAATCTGGCGAGGTGACAGAGAAAGTTAGCAACTGTGCCATAAAAAGACATTTTTAAAACATGAAACTTTATTACATTTTAGGCACCTATAAATAAGCCCTTATCAGCCATCCAATGGCCAAATCCCCAAGATCACTGAAATAAACTCTACAAATAATTAAGTGAAACAAAGAGGATCAAAAAACAAGAGCCACGGAGGTTGAGTGGAGTTTTTTCTCTTCTTTTGTTTGTGCTCATCACTAACACAAGTTACATTTTTCCCCCCCAAGAATGCCTCTGAAGAACTTGGGGTTTCTGCTGGAAATGGGGACTGTAATCTGGAGCCTATTATAAGGGCATGAGACAAGGAGGAACACAGGGTTAGTTTCAGTAAGATCTTAGGGTTTATGTGGGGCACTGCCTGACTGTCACATGTCTGGCTTTTGGAGCAGAATACCCTCTGTGAGTTGATGAGGCTCACGATAGGGTGCTGGGATATGGGATGCTCTAGACATGTGCCTGCCCCTGCCAATGCCAAGAGGAAACAGTAATTACAGGAGAATTCTGGGAAAAAAAAAAAAAAAAGAAAAAGATTTAGGTACCTGTCTCAGGACTACAGAAAGGGAGCACAATTTACTTGGGATCAGCACCTGGAAACCTTTGTAGCAGGTAGTTATCTCCAGGGGCTCCTTCAAAGGAGCCAGCAATGCCAGCAGCCAGAGGTTTCTGGTTTCACTTAGCAAGAAAGGTCTCTGGAGGATTCAACATCTATGTGAAATGTGATATTCCAATCCAAAGGCAAAAGGGGTAGTTAATAGGACAAGAGATAGTTCTGAGTTTTGCTTCCAGGATTTTGTGAAAAGATGCAGAAATGGTGAGGTTGTGTGTTAAATCTCTCCAATATGGGGCTGACTATGCTTTGGAATACAGCTGCAAAGATCAACTGCAGCCATCCTGTACATGTATCAACAGCCATTTGCAAAATAGATACATCTCATACATATCGTGGTCCTTTTTGCATTTCAGCCCTGCTGCCAGTTAGCCTTTATTAGCCTGAGAACATTTAACCTTGCAAGATCCTAGTGAAAGAAATGAAAACCAATCTCTTGTCAGCTAAACCACCGCTTCAGGCAAACAGTTTACACAGGAGAAACCACTGCCTGTATATATATATTTGCTGTTTTGGGTGATTTCTCTTCTTTAAATTCTACTTGAAAATAATCCAGGGTACAGTAATTCCAGGTGGACCCAGAATATCTGTTTGCTTTTTCTGTGTGTAACAGAATAGGCCAAGTTAGATCAGTTCATCCAATAGCCTGAGGATCCCTGGTGAACCACAGACTACTGCAACCAGTCTAGTAGGGGTAGTTTGGGAATGGTGGTGCTGAAATTAGTCTCTACCTTCACTCTAAAAAACTGATGGTTCTGCCACCTGCAATAAGTTGATAGCAACAATGTAGACTAGAAAGGTGAGCAGACTAGAGGAGAGAAAGTCAAGATTTTGACTTAAAATTGTAGCTGAACAGATAGCTCTATTTGAAAGAAAACCTTTTCAAATTGGTCAAGAAATTCTGATCAGTTGCTAGATCTCCTTCTTGGGTTTCTGATGTTCTTTGTTCATCTTCTAAAGCAGTGGTGTATAAAATGCTAATCCAATCATAATGAAAATCTTAGTTCTTGCGTATTGACTAAAACTGCAGGAGAACAGAAGGAGAAGGGAGCACAACACCATTATATTGGATTGGTGGCACAGAGTCTAGTTGGAGGTCCATAACAAGTGGAGTTTCCCAGAGGACAGTACTGGGACCAGTCCTGTTCAATATGTTCATCAGTGACCTGGATGAGGGGACAGTGTCCCCACAGCAAGTTTGCTGATGATACAAAACTAGGAGGGGTGGCTGACACACCGGGAGGCTGTGCCGCCATCCAGAGAGACCTGGACAGGCTGGAGAGTTGGGTGGGGAGAAAGCTGATGAAATTTAACAAGGGAAAGAGTGGGGTCCTGCACCTAGGGAGGAATAACCCCATGGGAGTCCTGGTGGACAACAGGATGACCATGAGCCAGCAATATGCCCTCATGGCCAAGGCCAGTGGCACCCTGGGGGGCATCAAGAAGAGTGTGGCAAGGGACGTCATCCTGCCCCTCTGCTCTGCCCTGGGGAGGCCCCATCTGGAGCACTGTGTCCAGTTCTGGACTCCCCAGTTCAAGAAGGACAGGGAACTGCTGGAGAGGCTAAAGCAAAGGGCTAGGAAGATGATGAGGGGACTAGAACATCTCTCTTACAAGGAAAGGCTGAGGGACTTGGGTCTTTTTAGTTAGGAGAAGACTGAGAGGGGGAATCTCATCAATGTTTTTAAATACTCACAGCGTGAGTGTCAGGAGGAAGGAGCCAGTCTTTTTTCAGTGGTGCCCAGTGACAGGACAAGGGCACAAATTTGAACATAGAAAGTTCCATCTAAGCATGAGGAGGAACTTCTTTCCTGTGAGGGTAGCAGAGCACTGGAACAGGCTGTCCAGAGAGGTGGTAAAGTCTCCATCTCTGGACGCTATACTGTGCAACTTGCTCTGGGTGAAGCTGCTTTGGCAGGGGGTTGGACTAGATGATCTCCAGAGGTCCCTTCCAACCCCTATCGTTCAGTGATTCTGTGATATTGACTTTGTCAGTAGTAATTCATATTCCTACAGTTTGACCAGCAGTTGCTCTGCAGGTAGGAATGGAGGTTCCTTCTCACTGACTCTCAGTGTTCCCAGAATCTGGCCTGCATTTGAGCCAGAAATTGTATCTCCTAGTAGAAGATGGTGGCCACACTTTAACAGTCCAAGAGAAATATCTGAAAGGAGAAGTATTTCTGTGACCAAAAAGTGTGACCAAAAAGTGCACATTTTACTAGAACGACCAGATTGCTAGACTCCGTGTCTAGATTAGAAAAGCTCTGAACACTTGAAGTCTAAGTAGTACTGAAGCAAAGTCTCCACCTGCTCTTTGTTGCATCATCTCACTGGAAGAAGCTAATCATCTGCTGTCCTTGCAGTCACCTGCCAGAGAAAATCTATGTAAATTTATACTAGCCAAAGGTCTGACCTCTAATCCTGTCATGGCTGAATTGGCTTCCATGCTTATACCTTTACTCTTGTGTTAAAGAACAGGAGAGGACTGATGGGTGAATAAATTAATCTAGGATATTTCTACAAGTTTCAAGGAGAATTCTGGCTGGGGAGATGTGTGAGTTTCCATTAGGGAATAGAGGTGAAAAAAGAAAAAAACTACAATGGAATGTACAGAGCAGATTCATTAGTGGCAAACCATGGCCATTTTTCTGGGATACTGGCACTTCCGCTGCTGAAATCACGTCTGCATGCAGCATATTTACCTTGCTCATGCCACAACTCCTACCTGGCATCTGGACTTCTATACTTTTCAATAAATAATGAAACATACCTGGATCCAAAAATCATTTTGCCTGTATATCTAGAATTTTAATCACTTCCTAAGTCAAGGTGATATTTTAGTGAACTGATAGTATTGGGAAGTAAGCATATTTGACCCTTTGTGAGTGGGCCAGGAAGGACAGCGGGAAAGCTTACTGCAGCTCAAACCATAAAACTGCAGTCTACACTGATTGCACAAAATGGTGCAGGCTTTTACAGCCACTTTCACTGCTAAAATGAAGGTGGATTCAACAGAAACTGCACGTTGCACGAGCCAGTGCTCTTTTAGACATCTAGACATTACATCTGAGTGTTGGGTGAAGAGTTCAAAGGGGGAGAAGAGAGTCTGTATTAAAGCCAAATGCAGGCAAGTGATGCTGTACCATATGCCCTGAGCCAAGTCTGACTCATGGGTGGTTCTTGGAGGTGTCCTGATGACAGCCAGCAGCCTCTCTCCTAATGACTAAAGTGAAAGTGGCACCGTTGAATTAAAAAGTGGCACATCTCTGTAGCAGAGTGGGTGACCCTTGAGCTGCAGTGAGCAGTGGTCTTCCCAAATTTCTCTTTTACTGAGCTCAGCAGAAACAATGCCAGATGAACAGCAGAAAACACTATCACAGCAGACACAATTAGTCTTTTATACTGCCATGGCAGGGCACAATCTAGGTCAGGAACCCTGACCTCATCACACACTCACATGCAGCCAAACACAAAAAACATTCATTTAAAACACTGAAAATGAGTTTCAGGACTGGCAAGCTGTAGAGTATGTGCAGCGAATACTGTATTGATGGGGCTTGTCACCAGGGAATTGTCCTGATGCCAAATGTGCTAGTGCGACTTCCCTCTCCTTTTAAGAGATATACAGATTATCTGAAAGCTATTTTGGCTCAACATTCCCACTGCAGAAGCTCCCTGGCTGACATATAGCTATTTTCCCACTGCCAATGAAGACAACAATGAATAAATAAGTGGGAAAAAAAACCAGTCTACTGTAAGTGAGGGCAGGCTATTCTTTTGTGTCAGTGCATCTTTAGGCTTTTACAAGAGCTTCAGAGGGTCTAACAGCCAGCGAGGTCTTCATTTAGCCAGCATGCTCCATTCATTAATGCATTTAATTAGGAAAGTAATGACTTGATTGGTCCAGCAGAACTTTGAACATCATCCAAGAAATTCACAGTAGTAAAAAAGGCTCAACCAATCATTCACTGGAAGTGTAAATAATTAGAAAGATGGAGTTCTATACTGTCTAATGTAATAGTGGCTCCTAAAACAGATGTTTATTTTTTGTTCCTGAGAACATGCTGCCCACAAGAATTCTGAAAGCAGAATTTAACCAGTGAGCCAGACTTCATGATAAACTGCGTTTAGGTACCTTTCAATCAGTGACTTGAGCACTAAGATAATTTTGTTCTTTTTTATTTCCTAAGATTCATTTTGCAGTCAGAAGCCTTGGGATGCCCAGTGCAGGGCTGAATCCCAAACTGATCCAAAGGCTGGAGAACCAGCATGTTATTCATATCATATTCATATCCATATCTTCAAATGCTGAGGAAGCATAAATATGGGTCTTGGTGTTTCTAAGAATTGTGGCCCATTGTTTTGAGGAAAATGCAAACCAGGAAACAGGATTAACTTTCTGTGAACAGGGAAGTGTTTGCGCGGGTGTTTTTTCAGTGCAGAGCTGTTATTTTAGGTACCTGGTGAGGGATCTGGAGAACAAGTCATGTGAGGAGAGGCTGAGGGAACTGGGCATGTTTAGTTTGGAGAAGAGGAGGCTGAGGGGAGACCCCACTGCCCTCTACAACTCCCTGAAAGGAAGGTATAGAGAGGTGGGGGTTGGCCTCTTCTCCCAAGTGAAGAATGGCTGGACCAGAGGAAATGGTCTGAAGTCATGACAGGGGAGGTTTAGATTAGATCTTAGAAAGAATGACTTAACTGAGAGGGTGGTCAGGCACTGGAACAGCCTGCCCAAGGAGGTGGTGGAATCACCATCCCTGGAGGGATTTAAGAAACGTGTAGACATGGCACTGCATATGCTCTGGTGCCTGAGATTGTTGGGGTTTTCTTTTGTGTGTGTGTGGTTGGACTCGATGATCTCAAAGGTCCCTTCAACCTTGAAGATTCTATGATTAATTTACTAAATGCCTCGGAGGTAATTAATAATGACTTCAAAGGCTTTTATGCACAAAAAAGGTGATTTTATATACAAAAGCCAAAGAGAAAATAAATGTGAACAAGGTACACTATCAAGCAAATGCTTGATGCTCTATGGCCTGGGATCCTGAGGCAGTCTGAGTCCCACCAAGTTTCATTTGTGTACATTTAGTACAGTCATTTGAAACTAATTGGCTGGAGGCAAATAAACCAGAATCTTGGTCCTCGAAGGTGATGTGTGAAACATTAGGTGGAGAAAGCACAACCTGCAGCATTTTTGTTCATGAGCAAGCACTAAGAAAAAGATGACAAGTGCAGCCTGCATTACTGGGAAATAAAAATGGGAGAAAAGAATGACAAAGTTTGAGGATTAAACGATCCTGAAGGAGATGCAAAGACTAATCAATTTCGGAAATCTAAATCGTGAATACCAAGAGATCAGGAACTTGGACTGCAAGGCCCTGCAAGTCCCATCTGCTCAGTCCAGAAAGAGTTCTTAAACTCCCTGCTCCAGAGAATTGCATTACCTTTGAGGAGGGCAAATAACAGCTAACCCTTTAGATTATTATCAATACTACAGCAGCAGCTGATACCGAGTTTGTGAGCTAACACAATGTTTCCACTCTTTCAGTTCAATAGCAGAGTGGGTGTATGGAAATGTCATCATTTTGGCAATCAATCAATTTATTAAAGTCTCCGCTGAAAGACCAAACAGATTCTGTTGTGCTGAATGAATAGCAGCTCCAGCCAAGCCTGGAAATGAGATGGGAAACTGCTCCTGCTGCAGGCTTAGGAAAAGCCTTTTTTTTTCCTTTCTGAAAGCAGCTAGGGTGTGGTTTAGTTTCTTGCCTTTCTTACCGACATGTGGGTTTACATAAGAAAATGAGACTTGAGACTTGAAGA
Organism: Gallinago undulata; assembly: GCA_026546715.1. Taxonomy (NCBI): domain Eukaryota; kingdom Metazoa; phylum Chordata; class Aves; order Charadriiformes; family Scolopacidae; genus Gallinago; species Gallinago undulata. The sequence goes on from JAOTQQ010000003.1 coordinate 16,077,654, forward strand.
TGAGCATTTAGAAACTGTTTTCTTGAGAACGTTGGTGATGGGGAACAGGGAGTAATGTTTGCCTGAGCTGAGATATGCTGTTGAGGAAGCCTTTGGTCCTGTCTGGCCACAAATTGACTGTGTGGTCACAGGTGTTTGCTTGTGACATCTGCCAGTGGGACCTGTGTCAACAGCGAGTGGACAGCAAAGCACCATTTTTTACTGATGTGACTATTCCTAATGCTATTTAAGTATGCAAAAAGAAATAATTAGTTCATTCTAACTTTTTGCACTGCGACAGTACTGAAAGGCCTCAGTTAGGCCTTGTAATACCCTTGTAGTCTGATGGATTTACATGTTGTAAAATTGGTAATGTTTTCTTTAAATTTCCGGAATAATACACTGGGCAACAGGTGAATATAAAGATTCAACAGTAGCTGGGGTGGAAAAGGTAACAGTGCTGGGGCTGTGGCTTTCTAGATTGAACATGACTGCAACAGAGAAACCTGCAGATTATTTCCAAATGCCGCTGCAGGAGGTAGCCATAGCAGCGTAGCATCAGCCTATAGCAGTAATGACAGGGTATGTTAGGTCTATAGGCATCCAGTAAGACACAAAAATGAACTCTCTGATGCTGTTGCCGTAAAGATTTTTGATCTCTTCTAAATTAAGGAGTGCCTGAACTAGCAGTCAAGTGGAAACAGACTGGCTTTTCTCTCTTCTCCCTCAGTCTCTAATCGAGGTGCTATTTATACATCCTCACTACTTAGAAAACCTACTTATAGAAACAATTAGATCTTATTTGAGAAACTTGATTGCTGACTCTGCTGAAAAAAGCTTCCAGTAGCCCCTACAGCAGTGAATGCATTATTATAATTGTCACCCAAAATGTCATCCTGAAATTGATGCAGATCTTTCTGAACTTTCTAACTTGAGACGATGGGAACTGGTCAGAGAAAATGAAGAGCTCATGGTTCCAGTGATTCTGACATTTCATAACATAGATTAACTTTGCAAACCAATGTGTTCATTCAAGGGTTTACTTTAGGTCCATCTCTTATTTTAGTTTGAAAATTTTAACTCCTCTATTGTTGCTCTTTCATAATTAGGGAAATAATGAGCATATACAAAACACTCGTAAGAACCCTCTATTCCAGTGGATTGGGCAAGAAGGAAAACAAAATCCCCGCAAAATAGGATTCAATAGAATATTCTGTTACAGGACTGAGACATATTTGAAAACCAGACAAATGCTTCCAATTAAAATTGATGACTGAGAGAAACAGAAGAACTTGCCCAGTCATAGGTGTGCTATTACTGGTATCTTTTCCCTGATAAATTAACCTGCTGATTCAAACCTAATGATTAAGTATGATTAAAATAGACCCAGTTTGCCTTATGCCTTAAAAACTTAATTCCAGGACTGGCAGGCCAAGCTTCAGATAATGTTACTTATTTTCTGTAATACACATTTCTGCTTAGAAAGCATCTGAGTTTCCCAATGAGAAAGCAGGGAGTAGTTAAATCCTTGAGTCAAGCCAGGAAAACTCTCTTTTCTCATTCACTAATATCTTTGAGCCAACTCTGGAGCACTGCAGCAGATAATATTAGCAGTCAAGCTAACTAACCTCTGAACTGCAATTTTATGAAGATTCTTTTTTATTCGGGACTATCAACAGTTTGGAGTCCATCCAGCTGGAGGGGAGCAGCATGTACTTGCATCTATAAGTGTTTTTAAACTAAAAAAAAAAAGCAAATATATAAAGCAGGTTCTCTGTCCCATGTTAAAGTTGTCAACTCGGAAAAGAGATCAAAAATTACATTTCCTGTTCCTTCCAAATTATTTCTCCAGGCAGAAAATAGAATTATTGTGAAAATGCATAAATTACTTGTTTACATACACAGTCTCAGAGCCAAATTCACCACACGTGGATTTACCAGAAGAAGGAGAAAAGGACCAAGCAAGTCCTGAAGGGACTGGGAAAGTCCTGAGGCAGCCTTTTCCTGGCCCAGCAACAGCACAGGCAGGGCAGCCTGACAGGAGCACGGTGCTAGGGCAGCTGTGATGGTGTGCAGCCATCCATGCTGCAGATGAAGGTACTGAAGGGACCTGGAAGATTTATGTATTGGAGGTATATATTGAAGATTTTCCAGGCCATGTTAGTGAGCCGTTTTTATCTCCTAGAGGTATATGGAAAACACTAGGATATAATGCAAAGGAGAGGCCTCTCCTAGACACCTCCACTAAGTACAGTGCACTGTACACGCACTCTAGTTCAGCCCTGCATTTACATACTGTCCATAATGAACCAAAGTACTTGGAAATGGAAAGTTAAATAAAGAATCTTTTACTTGGAGGCATCTAATGAAGATGCAGAGTGTCTAATATTCTCTGTGCATGGTAATTTTCTGTGCATATATTTCTCTTCTATTTTAATTTTGAAGCTGGCAGAGACTTCTCTCTTTTTAATTTTTTTTTTCTTGATGGTGCTTTTGGAAATCTTCATTTCGGTAAGGAGCTCTGTGGGTATTCTTAATAACCCAAAGCCCAGCTGTCCACAGGTGAAGAAACCCCCTTGGCTTCCTCAGCAGACAATGGACCCCTACAACTGTGTCTCACTAGTGTCAAATAACGTGTTTGGCTGTGCAGAAATCTGAGGAAAGCCAGGATAGATGAGGCAAATGGCTAGGCAGGTTATCACCCATTTATCAAAATACTGGTAGACTCCAGCTAAGCAGCCCAGTCCCTTTAAGTGTTTGGTTCCCAGCTGACCAGCTTGGCAGCTTCTTATCTGTTGAAGTGCAATAGTCTGCAAGGTGTCTGTCACATTTAAGGCTGCTCTCCTGCCTCTGCTGCCCAAGCCTGAGTATGCCCTTAGGCTTTGGCAGTGGCTTGAGAGGTACAATGAGCCATCAGCAATACAACACTGATCTCATTACCTTTCTCTCCATCAGAGTTCCTGTCCGCTGCCAGGGCTTGGGGTATCATCCAAGGACAACCTGGGGCTACTTTTTGCCTTCTCAGGGAATTCCTTTCCAAGCAGCAGTGGGCTTTGTGTGGTGGCTGTTATTCCCTACTGCCTTGCAACTAACAGCTAAGAAAGATGTTGAGAGCGAAGCTACCTAAGCTGCATACCACTCTCCAATAAGATGGTGGCAGCTCTGCTAAAGGGGACACAAAGTCTTCTGGGGCAAAGCCACCAATGGATTTATACCATGCAAGAACTCTGTGATTCTTTGTGTGTCATGAGCTTCTGACACCAGAGTCTGTGTTTTGCCCATGGTGACTACCTGTGTCACAGTGTGGATACCCAGGTCACGCTGGATATTACTGATATTGTGTTATCAGAATAAAGAAACTTAAAAGGAAGCAGAGTGAATCCATTCAAAACAAATCCCTGTATTTCATAGCTCTGGTCCTCTCTGTCTCTCTCTGAAGAGAGAGGCTTCACCTCTGTTTATCACTATCTCCTCCGCACTGGGCTTATTCTGCATCTTACACCACTCTCAGAGCCCCAGCAAGCACTGCTGGCCAGCACTTTCCCCTGGGAACGCCAAATGCTAGATCGGTAGCAGGAGCAGATTAGTGGCAGACGCATTCCCTTGCAATGGTTCACAGTAAGCCATTCCTCCTCAAATTCACCTCAGTCCCTTCAATGCTTTTATGTCTTCTAAATTGCAGCTAAGTAAATGGGGAATTAGGTGTCAGTGATTAAAATTATTTACTTACCATACGTAACAGCTGGAGCATCTCCACGTATCTGGGGAAAGAGACAAACTTTTATTAATTGCCATCAAACCAAAGCTGAAGGGTAGATTGCGTAGCTTCAGTCTTAGGGGAGCAACGGGTAGGTTGTAACAATGAACTCACACTTTTTCTGAAGACATCAGCTCCTGGGCAATGAGGTAAGCTCTGGACTGGCCTTCTTTCTGTCAACAGCAAAAACCAGAGACAATTAAAAGGTGTGTCATTCCAAGAAGTAAAGCAATGTTACAGAGCACTTTGAACTGACATATTCCTTCAGTAAAAATAGTGACCAGGCTTTTATTCTTTGTTGTTAACTGTCTGGCATCCTGGAGTCCTTTCTATGACAGGGTTTCTGCAATTCAAATACTAGTAATATTGTAAATATAATAGATACTAAGGCAGATATCAAGTTTGAAAAACATGTTCTTACTGAAGAAAGAGAGACCTTTTCTGTTGTTTTTTACAGATGCAAAAGTGAAGAGAAGCAGAAAGTGCTTAGCTTTGAATAGGCTATCTTCATGGCTGTGGAAGCTCATACCATGTATTTAGTACTCTTAATTACATGGAAAAGGGAGTTCTTCATCAAAACAATCATATTCCAAACTGTGCTGACTGCTGAGACCTGAGGAAGCAAATTGGGCAGAGGGCTTTATTTCATGCTAAACAAAATGTCTAAGCTAAGTGGCCATAAATATCTCCAGCAAGCAAACAGCTCAGTACTTCAGCAGACAACATTGTTTGAAATCTCAGTGGCATCTACCTAACTGGTAGGCATCTCAGAATGCACAGAAAACTGTGAACGAAGCGAAGTGTACGGCTCTGAGGTGCAAGTGGCTAATTAGGGTATTTTGTTCCTATTTCATGACTTGTCCTTACAGTAAGAAATGAGAAAATAATGGAAATATTTACTGAAAAGAATCTACTGGGAAAAGTTTGACTTATTTAGCAGCAGTAAAGTAGGGACATAAATCAGTAGTCTAGCAAAGTAAAGAAAGCCAGGCCTCAGGGACTTAAGGTGGACTCAGGGGAGATGAGTTCAGCAGCAAGACTTGGCGATGTTGTTTGCTCATCCAGGTATGCTGGAAACCCACTGCTGACAGATCCTGCTTCTGACAGCTACTGAGCTGAGACAGGGGCTTGCTGAGATGTGATGCAGTCCTTGGGTGTAAGATGGGAAGTTTGTGGCTGTATGTCCTCCACAGAAAATGAACAGTGTCACAGTCACATTTTTTTTCATCTCTAGCTATTTCTGTGTACTTTTACCAGGAGGGAACTTTTGCAAGAGCCAAAGGAAATACAGAAAGTGAACTGTTCCTCAGTCTCAGATACCTAATCCACCTCTCCTTTAGCACCAGAAGTCTGAGGGTACTTCCCATAGTTGTTTGTTCTTTTTAGCTGATGAGTGCCGAAGAGCATGCTTTGAATCATTCACTTTTGGAGGACTACACTACAGTTTAATAGAGTGCACTGAAAAGATCTTACATTTTTTCCTTAGTTTCACTTTCCTTCTGGGAGCACATATTTAATTGCCCCTTTCCCCCCGGTCCACTTTCTGAACAGCTCTTGAAGGCCATGATGTGCTTCTCCTGGTTGCTCCAACTGCTGTAGGCACATGCTCAAGGCACTGAGTTTTATATTCTCTCTCATTTTCTGTACATAGGCTTAGAAGAGCAAATTAAAGGGGGGGTGTTTCTTTCTGGGTCTCCTGGCCCAGTGCTGGCTGCCCAACACATCCTCTGCAGACAAGCCCAGCTCCCTGGTGCCATGAAGCAGACTGTGTTTCCCCCACTGGCCAGGACCACCTTCCCTTTGCATACACCCGCTGTCGCACTCTGCAATTCCTCTTATGATTAATACGTCTTAGTCAAGAGACAAAACACAGGGACCCCAGTGTCACATGGCCTGTCTAGGGCAAGTTTGAGACAGTGTCTCTAGGCGTTGCCTGTCTTGTGTTATTTAATTGCTGTTTGTTTAACCAGGAAATGAACTCTAAGATTGACGACAGCGTCCGGAGACAGTTCTGGGAATAGGGGACAGAGCGGGTGCAGGTCCTTCAAGCATCAAGCTTCATAGGCTGCACTCCAGGCTCAGCCCATGCCTCTGTTTAGCAGATGGAGGCCATGCAGCCACCTGGGGACCCTTGGCTTTCTGCTTCACTGAGTTGCCTTGTCTCATAGCCTCATCACCCCATCCTCCCCAACCCAAATGCTTAACAGAATGTTTGCAATACAAAATATAACATTGCAATATATAACTGAAATAACTCCCTGCTCTCTCCACTCTGAAAAACATGCTGGTGCCGGGAAGGTCACAAACACAAAAGCACTTTAGCTAGGCCAGGAGCTTGTACAGTTGCTACAGCTCAGCTGATCAGCGTAACTTGCAATGCAAAGGTGATACTCAGCAAATACCTCTCCATTGGCAAAGTAAGCCCTGCGATCACTTGTGACTTGCTCAGAGTTCCTTCTTTTCCAGCAGCCGATGTTTCCCAATACATAATGAAGCACACCACCACCAGAAAGGTTTTGTTTAGAACAATGAGGACCAAAAAGTCTGCAGTTCTTTACAGAACACGTGTGAGCACAGGTGAATTTAAGTACTAGTCTTTGGTAGTTCAAACTGAGAAACTTTAGCTTTTATGTCCCTTTTGTGCTTTCTGACAGAACAAACTTTTGGGCTGAGAAGTGGCAGGTTGTGAACAGCAGAGAAAGGTGACTAATTGCCCATGCTGACTGTGGCAATGTGGCAATTAACCATTGCAGGATTCCCTCCTCTGTGTCGTAGGGATCCCATTAATGTAGGGATGAAGTCTCCACACTGAGTCATTTATACGCTCTGGCCACCTGCCGTGGGCCCTAACAAGCCATGCTTTGATTAGATGGTAGAATCATAGAATCATCTGGGCTGGAAGGGACCTTCAAAGGCCATCTAGTCCGACCCCCCCTCAGTCAGCAGAGACACCCCCAACTAGACCAGGTTGCCCAGGGCCTTGTCGAGCCTCACCCTTCCCTGGAGACATTCATGGTACTTTGGTGACAGTGCCATTCGCTCCCTCTGAGCCCAGTGCCAGCTCTCACTTGTGCTGACCCAGCTCTTTGCAGGACCTTGATCACAACCAGATTGGTCTCCTGATCCACCTTAAAAAATTTGTGGGGCTGGGGGCAAATCTGGCTCCATGGGGCCAGAATGGGGTTGTACGTCCCAAGAGCAGCACAAGTAGATCACAGAAGGGTTCACTAGAACTGAAGATTGGTACTGTGCACACACTCATCTGGCGTACCCAGGGCAAAAGCAGGGTAACTAGTCAAGACACAGAAGCAGCAGCTCCATTCTTGTGTGTGCCACTGCCTTGCCATGCTGACACGGACAAACCGCATCTCTTTGTGTGTTTTCCTATGTGTGTGTGTCTTATTCCACAGACTCCTCAGGGAAGGTGCATTGCAGCTGATGGCACCCAGCACAAGAGTGCCACTGTCACAGCCAGAGGCTGACAGCAGTTTGCCAGCTTCAGCCTCTGAGCTCAGTGACTTCATAATGCCCCCTTTGTAATTATTATGAACTATGTAGCAGTTCACAGTGATGCCACAGTGGTGCCAACTGTAAACTGAGACATTACAAGAACAAGTGACTTTTTCAGGCTGGCTCTGTGAATCAGTGAGAGAGAAGGAAAAGGAGTCCACATCTCCTGTCTCCCTGTCTTCAGACCCCTTCCTTGAAGAGCGAGATTGTAGCTCTCCTGGGGAATCTGTGTCATTATATAAATCAGGAGCTGTCCCTTGAAAGGCGTCTGAATTAGCTGCTTCCTCAAGGCACACAAATCTGTCATTCCCAACTCCAACATGCGTTTCAGTTTTGTGTGTGTGTGTTTTAGTATGTGAAGGTTAAAGGTTTGCAAAACAGAATGATTAATAGAGTCTGGAAACCAAACCACAAAGTGGAAATGGGTAAGGAGCAGCAAAGGCAGTTAGTGTACTGCTGCCATGAGACGGTAGCTGCCCTGCCCATTGCAGGACTTCTGTGGCTAAGCTCAGTGTTCCTTGTTTGTGTGGGGCACAGGCCCCCTCCCTCTGCCATACTGGGGGTTTGCTGCCCCCCTGGTCCTCCACTGCCTTTTATTTGATACCTGTGAGAAGGGTGAAGCATCTTGCCTCTAGTGCCACCTTCTTACCAGTACAGCATTAGGGATCCTTTCTGTATGGAGTTCCCTTTCATGCCCTGCTCCCCATATACCACCATATAATGGTAATGACTACCCCTCCAGTCTGGCTAGGATTAGATATATTAAACTTAAAGTACCAAATGACTAGCCAGAATGCTTTGGATTTTCATTGGCATAAAATCCAGCCACATCTGGTCTGAATTCCCTTTCTTTTATACCATTTTGTTCTGGTTACATGCAATTCACCTCACTACAGACTTTCATATTTGTATGAATACCATACACCAAGGTAACATCACCTCTCTTGTATGCTGGCTGCATACAGTTCCTTGTAACATATTGCTGGTTTTAGACTAAACTCAACAGTATTTTTGTACAGATTGGTTTACTTTTAGATTTCCCATACAGTTAACTGGTGGGCAGATCTGTGTTCTGGATAAAAGAAATATCTTTGTGTTCCAACTCTGTCCAGACTGCTCTGGATGACGCTGCTTTAGCAGAGGGGTAGATGAGATGATTCTCAGAGGTCCCTGCCAAACCCTACCAATCTGTGATTTTGTGATTTCCCCTTTAATTCATACCCATTAGCTGGGTGGGTCCAAGATGGATTTATCTGCTTTTAGCAGTGAAAAAACAATCACAAAGTTCAGGTTTGAATTCAGCTCAATGATGAGAGGAAAAATTTGGTGTTCTGGACTTGGAATATTTGTCTAGAGAGTGAATCTTCAGAGGTAGGAGATAAAAGTCCTAAGTTTATTTGAGACAAGTTTTTTGTTCCTAACTGGAATCCCTAATGGCAATTTTTTTTTTTTTTTGCTGTAGGCAGCTTAGATGCCATCATATAACCTTGAGAGCCCAGCACAGAAAAGCTACATGTCACCTTCTGATGAATTGGGAAGGATTTAATTAAATGAACATATATAAAAGACACATGAATAAGAGATGGCCAGGAGGTCTTCTAAATTAGCTTAGCAAGAGAGGTAAAAAACAGTGAATCTCCATCAGTAGTGTAAGTGAAGGGCATCACTTCTTTTTATAATATAACCAAGTAGAATTACAAAGGTTAAGAAAACATACAGCATTCCCTGCCCCTGAGTTCTCTAGGTAGTTATCCTATGCCAGCACACTGAAGATAAGGAAATAAAGTGCTTATTTAACCAGAAAGAATGAATTTTCAGTCTTATACAGAAGAATCAAAACCACCAGGTGACTTCTGATGACAAATCTCGGCTTCTCAGGGTCTGAGGAACCTCACAGTGGAATAAAGGCAAAAACCCACCTCCCATTTTACATTTTTCTACCTGCCCCATTCCAAATAAGTTTTAGTAATAAAAATTCCTGTAACATAATAGAGATGAAAGACCCTCTTTAAAATAAAGCTGGTAACATAAAAAATACCTCAATATATATTATTGGCTATGATTCAAATTATTTACAAAGCAGGGGTTCCAGTAGGACCTAAAGATTTCTTCACGCTTGTGTGAATCTGATCCCCAGGAGAGCAGGGATTCAAAAGAGACAAGCTGTTGAAACAATACCAGGAAAATGGTGTACAAAGCTAATTTTTAAAATTGTACCTACTTACAAAAATGAGCCTTACAAAGAAACATCAGAGGAAAAAATTCTGATGCAAACTGGAAGTCTTGCGATTTTCCAGCAAGACTGGGAGAAAGCAGGTTAGAAAAACCAAAGCGTGCTGCTTGCATTTTGGTACACGAATTCATTCATGACAGTGAAAGGCAGCAGGCAGAATCCAGCTCAATGCAAATGAAAAGCATATACCTGAATAGAGGAAGGAGATTTTATCATCTAGGCTGTTTCATGCCTTTATTTAAATTAAGGTTCCCTTGAGGAGGAGAAAAACAGAAATCAAACCAACAAACTACAGAAGGTTTTTTATATGTGTATGTGTTTTTTAAAATCCATATTCAGCTCTTAGTAGGCCAGCCCCAAACAGTTGTTTTAACAAGATTAACTTACTTCAAAATCCATGGTATTATTTTTGGCTTCCAGACTAACATGTCTCTGCCAGTTCTCCCCAAGTGACAGTGCTTCTGAACTCTGTCATGTCGTACAGCCACTCTGGCTTGTCCTGAGTATTTTGCTCCAAGGGATACATCACTTTGTCGGGGAGCTGGATGAGTTCTTTGCACTTTGTCATTACAGAGACAGGTTTTGACAGGGCAGCTAATATTCCCTTGGCACCCCAAAGATTTGCGTGAGAAGACAATAAAAGGAGGTGAGAGCAGTAGGGTAGGAAAAACAGTCCTCTGTCAGTTCGCCTGTAAAGGCACCAGTTCTTTCTGGTACAAGAGCTGTGGATAGATGGAATCTATCCTGTTGACTCCTAATTACAGTGAAGTGGCAGCCCTTGCCTCTGACAGAGGATCTGCAGCATGGGTTCATGACAGCTTGGAAGATTCCCGTATTGCTATTATTCTGTGTCTGGCATGGGTGAAAGACAACAGTTAAATGTATCGCATCCTTCATGTCAGAGCCCTGCACTGACTGTTTTCCCTAGGAAATTTGGTCTTCTGTGGCCATCATTTGATTATTGCTTCACACAGCCTGCTGTGTGAAGCTGAGTGATGCTGAGGCTGTTGCAGAGTGGCAAGAGAGTCCTGATGCTAGGTAGCCTCTGACTGCCCAGATTAGGTGTCTCCTATAAGGAACTGGGTCCCAGGGACAGCTGGGACACACAGCGTTTGACAGAATAGTTCCTAGGACGCCCTTAGTCTGTCCAAAGTGATACCTGCCCTAGTGAGGCTACAAGAACAAAGACACTCAAAGATGTCTTGGTTTCACTTCTTATCTCTAAATCTTTTTTTGGTCCCACAAACAAGCACAGCCCCCTGACTTGGCTTACTAAGCAAGTGGCTTATCCAGGAATGAAATTACTGCTGCTCCAACCTCTTTTTAGAGATTATGGGGTCTAAAGGTTTTAGAGGTCTAGAGCCCAGTAGGTTGCAGAATGGCTAATCTTCCTACAGCCAGAATCATATCAGGTAGATCAGGTTATGTCTACTTCCCTGGCCTGCTTCTTGGCAGGGTAAGTAGCCACGAGCACTAATTCATTGGCCAGCTTGGAAATACAGTCTGTATTCACAGAATCACAGAATCACATAATCGCCTAGGTTGGAAGGGACCTTTTAAGATCATCTAGTCCAACCAGTGGAAAAAAAAAAACACACACAAAAAAAACAAACAAAAAACCACACACACACAAAAAAAACCCCACAAACAAGAAACAACACCAATCCACTACTAATCCATATCCCCAAGCCCTATGTCAACTCATCTCTTGAACACCTCCAGGGATGATGCCTCAACCACCTCTCTGGGCAGCTCATTCCAATGCTTGAAAACCCTTTCAGTAAAGAAATATTTCCTAATATCTAACCTGAACCTCCCCTAGTGCAACTTTAAGCCATTACCCCTTGTCCTTTCATCAGTGACCTGGGAGAAGAAATGAAGCTTCAGATGAAGCTGTTTTAAGACAGCTCCCCAGGAGCTGGTGGCAGTCTGTGATCTTTGCTGACAATTCGCTTGGGAAGCAGAGGCCAAACAACCGATGGTCTGTGTCAGGCGTGTGCAGACACTGAGTTTGTGTTCGCCTGAAGAGCCGGGGGGGGATACCTCCAGTCAGACTCTGAAGCACATGCTTGCTCTCTAAGTGCTGCCTTCTTCTGTGACAGCTACACAGTGTGGTTACCCCAGCAGAACAGAACAATTAAAACACATGACAATAAGGGAGACATTTAGAAAACCATCATTTCCTAGTGTCTTGAGTAAAACCCTACAAAAGGGCAATAAAATTGGTTTTAGCAGCCTTGAATTTGCTTCTAAGAGCATAGCGATTACATGCATTTCCCTAGTGAACTCATGTCACAATTTTGTTGTCACTTCTCTAATGATATCGCAACTAAGAGATGCTGAGAAACCTGACCAGCTTAGATAAAACACTAGTTTATGCTCTATGAATCCTACTGCTTTGTCAGCTAACTCATAGAACTGAAAGGAAAAATATTTTTCATTTAACAGGTAATGTCAGAAATTTAAAGTCTTTCCCCTTTCTAAACCAGTATGAAAACAAGCAACAACAAAAAATTCATGAATCTCAGAGGAAAAAAGATAAGGTTGCTTGCAACTGTTCCATGTGTTTTCGTGTCAGCAAGGAGATCAAACCACAGTGTTTTCTGGTAGCAGAGGCAGCTCAGCACCCTGCAGGGTAGACCTAAAAGTGATTCAGCATACAGGGAAATCAAAGGAAGCTGTGCTCCCTTAGAGATTAGAGCAACAGCAATTTCATTTGCTCTTCATTGTCGTTTTGCTTTTTCTGTTTCTTAAGAACTGGTGTCTGGGTAAGGGGAAAATTCTGCTCCATTGTCTCTACACCAGCCCCTAAATAAAGCTTCGCATTCTGGAAATTCCCGAAGAGATCTGATCTTCATAGAACTAATATGCTTATGCTTCTCCTTGACAGAGGTGAGCCTTTACTCAGCCATAATTTGGTTTTAGAGGGGCATCTGCACAGACTTTTGCAGGCTGAGACATGTGCCTGTGACCAGACAGAAGCCATCTACAATCAGGAAGCTACACAGCTGTGCTGACACTGAGGGACCAGGGCAAAATGAATGGCAGAGAGAGGTGTAGGAAATCAGAATTTGCTATTTTCTTCTGCAGTCTTAGTTACTGGGGCTCAAATTGGAAGACTTCAGAGGAACATGCCCATTTGTTGCATGCATTCCAAATGGGCTATTCAGTGGGTGCTTGTACTCAAGAGACACAACATTAGATTGTTAGGCTCATATTAGGTTTTAAGAACACACACACACAAAGAAATTCTGTGAAAAACAAAGATAAATTTGTGCCTAAAGCAGCTCAATGCCATTTCTTTAACAACTGCAGTTAATCAGCTGGAGGTTAAAACAGCCTTGTATGTTTTTAAGCTGTGGTCACATTTCCATGGTCACCTACATAATTTAAGAGCTGTTTTATTCATCAGAAGTCAGTAAAGTAAACCCAAAAATGAGTGTATTTTCCCATGATGAGAGAATTTCGAGATGGCAGAGACTATTAATCTACTCCATCTCCCAGCCAATGTAAAACCGGTCCCAATAATGCATTTGTCACTGTTTCATTCAATGCACTTTTAAAATTAGCAAAATAGCAGCTAAATCCTTCTTCTAAGCGAGACATTTTTCCTGACGTTCAAGCCAGCCTGTTCCTGCTGACTATGTTGCCTCCACGGTCCATCTTGGGACTGTTGTTCTTTGGCTTTACCACATGCTATAGCGGTAAAGTGTTGCTAGTGCACTGAGGGAGTGGAGGATCAATGGCTCTGACATTTCTAAACAAGCACCAGGCAAAGAGCAGAGAGAGCTGAGAAGCTAGGTTCTTCTGCAAATTGTTTCTCCCTCTCTGGGTTTCCCACGTTCCCCATTTTCAGCTCCTTTACCTTGTTAATGAGGCTGGGATCACCCGGACTGCTCTCATCTTCTGAACTCTTCTGTTCCTCATCTGATGTGATGACCTCCGTTGGTATTGCAGAGACTGGGCACACCTTGTAGGGCTCGGTGTAGGCACTGCAGGGAGAGAGAACAGATGAGCTCAGGGCTGTTATCCCAGGCTATTGCTCAGACATAGCAAACCCGCACGCTGCCCAGAGATCACCAGCCAGGGGCAGGGAATCCCTGCAGACCTGTCAGGCTTCGAAAGCAAGATTTCTCAAGCTTTGTTTCTTTTGCTGCCAGGTTCAAACAGGACCGTTTAAGCAAGCAGAAGGATCTGAAAGGAGCAGTGGGAAGTTAACTGAACTTGTTCAAGCTTCCCCAAAGGATCAATGTCCTGGCTCAGTTTGGAGAAAAAAGGTTAATACTTAGTTGCAACCAGAACTGCTTTGTTTCTCCCTAGTCAAGCCCTCAAAATGATGTAATAAGATCATACTAACATCTGGTTGCTCATTAAGTGGAAGTTAGATATTGTAACAGTGAGGTTTCTGGGAAAACATCAAAAGGATGAGAGAAGTTTAAGTGTGATACCAATGGCATCAGTTAAAGCACAAGGTACTTGGATCCCAGAACCCTTGAGTTGTTTCAAGGGGATCTGAATTCAGCTCCAGAAACCCAGAGAAAGCCATGCGATAAGAGTATTGGACCTGTTGTATAATACAGGTCAGTGGTTTCCCAGCATTTCCTTTTAGAAAAACATCCTTTTTTTACAATCAAAATTGCCAGTGATTTCAAAACCTGAATGACTAGAGGTCGGTTCTCCAGATGCCTGCCTGCCCTTTGCCCTAGAAAGATGTCTCCTATTGCTGATTCAAATATGCCTAGCTCCAAACTCCAGACACTGGATCTTGTTAAACCTTTGTCTGCTGAATTGCAAGTAGTCTTGCAAATTTTGTTACTGTGCGGCTACTCACAGGCTGCATTCAGGTTGCCTCTTCATTTTGCCTTTTATATGAAATAGGTGAAGATCTTGGTGCCTTACTGCGTCATGCCTCCTATCATTTAATCATTCTAAAATCTCTGAACTTTATCCAATTACCCATTCACTTTATCCAATTTACTAACTGTTTTAGCACCAGTTTTTACCACCAGCTAGTTTTAGTATTGTTCTTGGTACTGCAACACAAAATTCAGTATTCCAGTGCTGGCAAAAGGAGTGCCAAGTATACCAGTGGTGACACCCACGTATTCCTACCTGACTTTACTCTGGTTTTACATTCAAGGACCGGATTAGTATTTTTGGCCATAGTATCATTCCGGGAGCTTATACACCATGTGGCCCCAAGCCTTTTACATTTCCAGGGGTAGGTTCCAGTGTTCAGCCAACAGGGCAAGTCTGTTGTTTTGAGAACCAAAATCTGACATCTCCGTGTGTTCCAGTAGACATCTTAGACAGCCAGGCCAGTCTGTAATGTGTGCCTGGCTTACTCAGTGTATATCATTTCTTTAGTTCTCGTTTCCTCTGAAACATTATTAATTTGCTTTCAGAGCTCTGCCTCATGTCTTTATTTTTCTTTGATCTCCCACTTGGGGATCCCAGATGTGAGCAAATCCAAAGCTTCAATGCCAGTGCTGCAGTGAGAGGAGGCTGTGCAAAGGCGGGTTAATGTAAGTGGGCGTGCAATGAAGAAAGAGACTCCCAAGGCCACTGAACAGACTCAGACTTCCTTTTGGAAAGGAAACTCCCTACATCTCCGCATTCACTTCCAAGCTACAAACAGGGCTCTGTCTCCCACACAGGTGCAGCTGCCAGCCTTTCTTTTATGTCACCAGCTTTTCCCTCATGCAGAGGAAGAGCTCTCACAGGCTGCCCAGTTTATTTGCCATGGCTGGGCAAAGGGCCAAGCAGCACCACTCTCCCTCACCATTGTCTGCTCTTGATTATTATTAGTGTCTGCAGTTTTTCAGTGCCGCAGCATCATGGCACTTCTGAAACCCTGCCCAATTACAACAGCAAAGGGGCCTCAGCACAAGAGAAAGCAAGAGCAAGGCAGGTACAGGAACAGCGTAGGATAAACTGTTAGTAGCTTAGCCAGTCTTTCTCCTTACTTGCAAAGCCTTTCTTCAATTTGCAATTGTTTGCCCCAGCAGACATGAAATTAAGTCCCTCCCTCTTTTCTATCTCTCATAAATGACTGCACTATGTTATTGTAATGTAAGAATACATTATAATATATGTATACATTATAATTTGGGAAGAATGCCTCAGTGTATTAGCCTGGTAATCATTCTGAATGGCATTATTAAAGGCTCATACAGTAGCAAAACTTGCAATATTGCTGAACTGTTGCATGGGCTTCGCTTATAGTAGGCCTGCAGTGTACTGGCACCAGCTTGAGTTTAAAAGAGAAGCCCCAAAATGTTATGAGCCTCATTTGCACATGGGATAGGCACAGGCATGTTTGTGTCACCTTCTCCATCCTGCCCTTCTCCAGCCTTTCCAGCAGCATTCAGATCTTCACTTCTGATACTGTTCTATATTGTAATGGAGTTCCTGGGCAGTAGACTCTTCCTGATACCCAGCACATGTACTCCAGTGAATTCACATCCTTTCATCCATGTTCTGTATCTACGCTTTTGTGGTCTTCTAGAAATCCTAGCTCCTGAAGACTTGAACTGTACCCAGGAACTGGTCCCCAGGTGAAGATGCCCTGGGCAGCTTGGTCTTCACTGATCCCACTGCCAGGTGCAGGTCAGAAAACACCAAGGACGCAGGGATAGGTGGCAGATGACTTCCGAGACACAACAGGGTGTGGGAAATTTTATAGAAGAACAAAGGGAGAGTAATTTTAATGCAGAGAAAACTCTTCAGGTATGCCCAAACAATTACCATAGCTGCATATTATATTAAGTCTTTTACCTCAGTAGAAGCTGCTGGGCATCCTGTGAAAACCTGGACATGTTTTAGCACTTTTCAAGAGACTGTGTAGGTTGCTTTTGATGTTGGTAAACTGCCATTGTTGGAGAAACCTTCCAAATCAATATTTGAGTACAAAAAATAAACTGCTTTATTAAGCAGTCACCAAGTCTTTGTGTCACCAAGAATAATAAGATGTAACCACTGATCATGAAAAGAATCCACCTCTAATAACATGGAAATAGTCACAGCCAACTTCATGAACTACAGTTCTTCTAAGGTAGCTTCTTCTCCATTGATCACAGAATCACAGACTGGTTGAGGTTGGAAGGAACCCATTGAAATTATCTGGTCCAACCCCCTACTCAGGGATGG
>JAOTQQ010000003.1:16094716-16140879 GCA_026546715.1 Gallinago undulata
GTGGCCTCACCAGTGGCAAGTAGAGGGGAAGGATCCCCTCCCTCGACCCGCTGGCCACGCTTTGCCCAGTGCAGCCTCGGAGACCATGAGCCTTCAAGCCACATGCCCAGCCTTCCATCCCTGGTAGCTGATGAGAAACTACCTTCTGTCTTTTCTCAAACAGCCTGTTCAGAACTGATAACGGCTGCTGCACTGAACCTACCGTAGCCTGAGCTCTGGGCGCTGCAGAGTTCCTCAGCTCAGCTCCACATGGCTGTTCCCTAGTACGCAAATAAGAAAGGCAAAATGTCTTGGTGTTGCACAAGGGATGTAGGGTTTGTCTGTGAATCCATCATGTCTAGAAAACCTAGTGCCCCAAGAAGTCCTCATACTTTTGAGGGCAGCAAAGATACGCACAAAGCCCTTCCTGATCATTGTGGATAATCAGCATGAATTGGACACAAGTCAACAAGACGGTTTTTTGGCAGCAACTATTTTGTTGTGCTGAATTGCAAGGAAAAAATGCACAACAACCTACAGCAGAATTTTACTTGTTCTTTCACTAAGCTTATTGTCAGACTCCTGCAAAGAAAATGTCCCTCTAATGGGCCTGAGAATGTGATTGTTCATCAGCTACAGCAATTTTCTTTTCCGCCCTCAGAGCTCAAATGGATCTTGGCACTTTGTGTGACTTAGAGGGTATATCTAAGTGCATGTAAGATGACACCATGCCAAATTCATTACCTGAAACTACGCCTGCAACTAGGCAAAGATTTTCTCTGAAATTAACCATTATAATTATATAGAATACAAATTATAATAATTATGCCCATATAATTATAATTATATATACTAATATATATGTCTTAAGTATTCAAACTCTTGCGTTTCTTTATTCTGCTAAATGATATTTTTCTTTAGCACATTAAAAGCACTGTTAAATAAACTTAGTGCAAACAATAAACTTTAATGCAATGGAAGATGCTAATAAAAGTGTGGGTGAGTCGCAGAGTTGGTAGTATCTCAATAGCAATCCCCAATTAATTATCTTCCTTGTAGCAATGATATGGCTGAATGAGAGCAGATTGCAGACACATTATCTGCTGCTTCTCCAGCAGTTGTCTGTAATCATTCCAAGAGTCAGCCAGCACAACAAAGGAGCAATGGGCCTTCTGGGACAGTCTAACCTTAAATTGACTGAATAAATACAGGAGGAGGCAGTGCAACAGAAGTCTTTTATTTAGCACCAGTTACATTATAATTAGCAGGGCTGCTGATAGGTACGGAATAGGGAGAAGCTGGATCGGTGCGCTCTACTAGTTATCTGTGTGCCTTCACATGTTAATGCGTATTGGTGCATCTGAAAAAAGGTGCTCTGGAGTCTGCAGAATCTCTGGTTCTGCAGAATCTCTGGTTCTCTTGCCCCTGTAGTGATGTTTACATTTGACCTCAAATGAAAAGGATCTGTGGGCTGAGCGGAGATGAAGCTAGCAAGGAGAGGGAAGCTGAGTTCGTCATTGTCACAGTACTGGCTCCTCTGTTAATGAAATCAAGACACAAGTCTCTCCTAATTATGATCTCTCCACAGCAGGGGTTGGGACAAGTCTGAGTGCAGATGGCATGTGCATGGAAAGTGAGGAGCACTGTGGAGATACACAACGGGTGTGAGAGCTCATGGAATATGATTCACAGACTGACAAATACTGTATTTTGTCTAGCTTGGATGTGAAATTCTGAAAGAGATATTTGCCCTTCATTTAATTGCACACCTATCCTTCAAATGACCTTGCAAATTCAACCTCATTCCTCAGCAATGGTCATATCAATTCTTTAGGATTTTTATAAGTCAGTCAGCATTAGTAAGATATAAGAATTTAACAGTGAGAATATAAGAATATAACAGGATTTAACAGAGGCAAAAATACCCAGCCAAGGTTATTATAATAAAGGCCTAGAAAGACCATGTACTTTTGTTTGCGTAACAACATAAATGCCCTTGGGTATCTGCTCATCTCTTGGCCACACACACGGGTGATGTCTTGTTTGCTCCTTTAGAGTCACCAACTGCCTCAAAAAAAAGAGAAAAGCTGAGTTGGTGGAAATCTCAACTTAAGGCCTGTTGCTTCCACTAGGTGATTAAGTCCTCTGTACCAGTAAGGATCAGATTGCCTGCAGTTTGCTTTCAACAAATCTGTACATCAAGTGAGGTATCCTAAAAAAAGGCTTGTAAATCTCACTTGCCTTCTGCTTCATGGTCTGTGGTCCACCAGTGGTCATGAGGGGAAAAGGGGAGTGCTCTGTCATAGAATCATATGGGGTTGGAAAGGACCTCTGGAGATCATCTAGTCCAACCCCCCCACCAAAGCAGGTCTACCTAGAGCAGGTTGCACAGGAACTAGTCCAGGCGGGTTTTGAATGTCTCCAAAGAAGGAGATTTTAAAAAAATATATTAATATTATATATTTATATATTAAATATATATTTATATTAACGTATCCCTGGAGCTCTCAGTTAATGCTTTATACCTGTGGAGTTTCCATCCTTTCCATCCAGGGGCTCTTTCTAAATCTGAAATGCAGCAGGTTGGGCTGTTAAGATGTGCTGGCAATGTCCATCTATAAGGTATGATCCTGTGTGTTGGGACAGACTTACAAATTATTTCTGCCTTGCAGCTGAACCTGCTTAGACAGTGTAAATGTGCTAGAAATTTGTTGGTCAGTCAAGAGCAATTCAACATCAGCAGTGGGAATTTGTGTAGGGTTCAGATGTTGTGCAGTTCTAGTGCCACAGTGATCCTCCCACGTGAATCATACAGAGGGTGCAGGCCAGTGGGAGCCATCTCCAGGGCAAAGGAAGTGTCATGTGGCTGGTAAGGACATCCAGATTCCCCCATCTCAGCTCCTGAGCACCTCCTTCATTCTCAGGTGTCCCTTCAGGGATGGGGGAACTTCTAAAATTGGTTTTCAGTATTGCAAAATGCAGTTTCTGGAGAAGGAGCCTGGGTGGCTTATCATTAATCACAGGAATGTAACACACGGTTGCCAGCCAGCGTGTGTTAGCTTCCTTGGAGTAAACTGGTTTCTTTGGGAAGTAGGTTTCAATATAATATCAGCCTAAAGAACAGTATGAACAAGTGCAGCACTTAAGGAACCTGTGCTGTGTACGTATTTGAACTGAATCTGTAATTTGTCTCCATAAGGTATATGCAGTGTAAAGGATGATCCAGGTCATCCAGGATAAGGATACCTTGCTTAATGATTTCCAGAAACAGAGTCTTGGGTGCAGAGCTCAGGTTTTAACCACTGTGGCAGCATTCAGTTAATGACAACTGGCTTACCTCCCTGCTGCCTCCCTCTCTCACTCTACATCCCTAGTCAATGCCCAAACAGAGAAAGGAAGAAGAATATTTGACACTATCTTCAATAGGATTTAAAAAAGGACTGAATCTTTTTTCCTAGAGATCATGCTATTTTATTTTATTTGCAACTGTTGCAAACTGCAGATTAGATGATACAACTTAATTACTGCCAACATAGGGCCAAAGATACCTGATTTATTTCCTGAAAATTTCTTATGGTTTCATAAGTGCCTGCAAATAAAGATCAAAGCAGTATTTGGTCCAAAATGTCACCACAAGATGAAGAAAGCAGTAGAAGAGACGAGAAACCACTTCCTTGGTCCCTTTCCTACAGTGGAACAACTGCTATTAAAAGCTGATTTTGCCAGTAATTATCCACACATGGCTCACCATATTCACTGTTTGCACATAGTGGGAATAGGAAGTAAGTGAACTCCTTCGGTTTCTGGGGTAAATGCTGACTTCTGCTCTACCTTTTGTGTGGGACATAATGTCTTTTTGTCTAAAATGTTTCATCCATTCATCAGCAAAACCATGGCTCTGGACTGCTAAAAGGCAATTATTTCAGTTTTTTGGTAAAGAGAGGCAGTGATGTTGATTTCAGTTAGGCCTAGATCCACTAAAGCTTTGAAATGAATGTCTGTTATGACCCTAAACATTTTTCTGTGTGTATTGGTGATTACACCGACAATTTTTTTCCCCGAGTCAGCAAAGCAAGTGCCTTTTCTGACTCCCCTGGCACAGGGATCTTAGTTTATAACTGGATATAATGTACTGGATGCAAGAGGGAGACCAGAATCTCACCTGGACACAGCTGGTTTATGCAAAGCCCACATATATAAAATCCCCTCAACCCAGTGGGGAGGAGAAAAAAACACCCAAACAACCCCCCCCAAACCTCTCTATTATTGCACCAAATGGATTGAAAGCAACTTTTTTCTACATTCAGTATCCCTGTCCCTGGCTTTATTTCAAATCACATGCCCAGCAGTTACTAGTTCAAACTCTGCCTTTCTCAGACAGTCATGTCCTCATTGCAAAAAATTTAAAATCCTATGAACTCAAGGCAGTGATGGCAATTGGGAGAGGCAGTGGAGTACTGAATGACCCTGTTTTATTAAAACTGATAATTTATTTTCTTGTATCTATTTGTAAATCATTTTTCTAATTCATTCTGTGAAAGAAAGGCTCATTACTGAAGGAAATTAAAATCCAAATGCATTTAAAGTCAATAAAAGGAAATGCTTATTAGTGGAGCATGTGTTTAGCCAGTCATTCCCTGTTATGGCAGATAATCAAGGCAAATATTGCAGCTGAAGAATGAAAAGGGCAAGAAAGACATGATGTCTGCTAATAAGATACACAGCCTGACAAGGCAAGGGAATGCAAGAATAATCGCATTTCACACTCTGAGGCATAAGCTGTTTGCCTGCCAAGGCCATAAAGGAGTTCTTCCTCATGCCACAAATGTTTCAATTTGAATTTTGCTCTTTCTTGCAAAATAAAAGTAAAAAAATTGGTGTGGTGCAGGATGTGGGAGGGGGGAAGAGGATTTCTGGTCAGGTGCGTAGGCTTTTGCTCTGTTCTGAAGAACGTCAGGGACAAAACTCTCCCACCTTCGACAGCTGCTGCTGGAGGTGCAGGTCTGGCTCTGGAGGGGAGAGCAGGCTCCATCTCTGGGCATGTTTTGGACCCCACCTGGGGCAGCGCAAGCCGAGGAGGATAAGAGAAAGCCCGACAGCGAGGTTTCACTAGCTGTGTCCCTGATGGGCTGGAATGGATGGGCTGCTCTTGCTTTGAGGCACCTGCACAAACCTGCAGAGCCGACCAGTGTTTCACTCCTCTAAGAGCACCATTCCCCTCCCCGGCCTTGCGACTTTAAACCGCTAGAAAAAGCAAAGCAACAGCAGAAGCTGGACATGCCTGGAAACATAACACTGCGTCCTTGGGCCTGGGACAAGTGGCACAGCCCCTCCCCGCGCTCCCAGGCGGTACGAGCGGCGTGTGCTCAGCCTGGCCCTCCGGCCCTTGTCCTGCATTTCCTGTAAACAGGGAGCCCTTCCTCCCCAGAGATGACCTGGCAATGAACTAGCGCGGGCTGACGCTCGGCTGTACCGCACCCAGCGCCCCACCATGCCAGAAGGTACAATGGGGCGGCTGATAATACATAATAGGTTATTAAAGGCAGCTCTGCCCTTTATAGACTCCTTTGAGCACATTATTTACATCGCATGTCAGCCACCACAGAGCTTTTACTTTCATTAAATCTTTAGCTTCACAGGTACCCAGAACTCTTCTATCCAACCAGCACCAGAAAAGGTCTTCTTTACGGCATCAGCACAGCTCTTGTTATGCTTCTCTTTTTCTTCTTTCCCTTGCTAAATCACAGCCCTGTTGTTCCCCAGCACCCCATTGGTCCCCATCTCTGGTGACCTTTTGCTATATTGAATCCTTGCAGTGCTTGGAAATCTGAACTGAGGGGAGCAAAATGAAGACCTGAGTGCCTGGCAGTCACAAAAGTCTCCATTTTGTGCTCTGAAATTCTTCTTCCTTCCCAGACCATGCAGGCCATGCATCTGCATCATATTGAAACTTTCAATACTGCACATCTGTCAAGGGACTGAAGATAACAAGGAAAATATCCACTAATTATCAGGATGGGTTTCAAGTGATTTGCTGAGCAACCCCTAGTCACCAGCACAAATGGTCTCTGACAACGAAACCACTTGGCACTTTTGCGCTGTTCTCCTCTATAAACTGACTGATCTTAGT
The DNA here is from genome assembly GCA_026546715.1 of Gallinago undulata. NCBI lineage: Eukaryota > Metazoa > Chordata > Aves > Charadriiformes > Scolopacidae > Gallinago > Gallinago undulata. Next base: position 16,100,826 of record JAOTQQ010000003.1, read on the forward strand.
GACAGTCTGACTTTGGAAACAGTAGTGTAGAACTGGAAGGAATTCACCCTGACTTTAGTGGAGTCACTTTTTATTTATACTTGCTCCATATATTTATATTTTATTTATATTTATATTTGCTCCACATTTATTGGTTCCACTTTCCAGGGGGCAAACTCCTTTTCTTTGTATGTGTGCATGACAGTCAGAGATGTGGCAGCACAGATGCAAAATGGAGGGTCAGGCTGTGCCTCCACTGCCGTGTGACCAATAAAGCCAGCGTGCATGACCTGGTCCTCAGCCTGGAACTAGCTCAGCACCAGGAGGAAGAACAGGGTTTGCCCGTTCAGCTGTCTGAATGGGGTCAAACAACCCCCTGGAATAATATAGAGGATGAGGACAATGCCAAGGTCAAGGAGAAGGATGGGACTAGGCAGCAGTAGAACAGATCAACTTAAATTATTTTAACACTGTAGCCTGGGCTGTAATGTGGGCTGCACAAGGCCGTGGGGGGGTACACACCAGCGAGTCCTGGTGTGTGCATAGTCCTGCTCATCTCCACAGTGTATTCTGCAACCACTTTGCGCTGTTTACTTTTCAGAGGACAGTGTGGACAGGAAGACCAGTGTATCATACAGCGGATCAGAAAGGAGACTAGTGCAAAGAAAGGCAGTATCCATACAAGCCATGAAAAATGCAGTGAAGGTGCCTACTCATCTTTACAGATTTCAAAGTATCCAGGTATGTCCTGTTACCATCTTGTGTTGTGATTCTCTGCTGCATCAAAGCATGGCTGTTAGCTCTCTCCCTGCTCTGAGACAGAATGTACACAAGTAGAATGCGAGCTGTGGCAACACAAGTGATTCCTACGCTCTCAGCGGGTTGGCTACATGACTGACACAGGGAAATTGCTGATACGCTTGACAACCTCTCCGCAGACAGGCAGAGCATTACAAACTGTGGTGTTGAAGCCACTGGCAAAAAAGGTTGTGAAAGGTCAAGAGGTAACTCTAAGAACCCTGAAAAGATCTCATCTGGCCTATACCATATGGTGTAGCATCACGTTTTGCAGCAGGTACAGTGTTCTCTGCCCTAAACAATCTCTTCACTTATCACTGAAATGAATATCAGTATCTTTAAGTAGGGAATGCTCCAAGACTTTCCAACAAATCTTCCCAAATTCCCATCATGGTTCCATCCTCTGAAGGCCCTGGCCTGTCACACAGATGTCATGGTTCAAGGGATGCCACGTTTATCTATGTGAAAAGTCCTCAGATACCTTTTAAAATAGCATCCTGCTATAGTCTTGCTCCTTTATATGCCCTGAAGGTTTTTGGTTGAATTGTCATCCCATTCACCCAGCTTTTCATCTGAGCTCCTTCACAGCTTGAAGCTGTGACGAAAAAGGTATTTTATCTGCTACGTGTAGAATGGAGAACTCTGATTACTACAGAATCTGGACTGCTAGTTAAGTTTGTAGAGGACCTTACCAGGAGACAACTGTTTTTCTTTGCTGCAACATCTGAAGCTTAGAAATTTATTTTTGAGCCTCAGATACCTGAAAATAAATTATTTAAGATGTTCTAGAAATGTAGCAGAACTGTGTCCATTTTTAGGTGCCCTGAGACCAAAACCTGTGGTTATTTCTTTCTCCCTAAAACAGCGGGTGTTTTAGGCACTGGGTTGTGAGAAACTCAAAATCTAACTCCCAGTGCTGACTGATTCAAAGTGATCTGGGACGAAAACCAGAGCCGGGAGAAGCAGAGACTGTATTTTCTATATCTTAGGCTACAGCATATAGGACTTTCCCTTAAACTTTGTCAAAACAGATATATTGTTTACATAGAATGCTTTTGTGAATTTTTCCCATTTTGAAAATGTTTCAGCTCACTCTGTTTTCAGGTGCAGGTGTGAATTATCAGGGCACTCAGATCATAAAGAGCTGTTCAGATCCTCAGAGGTACAAATCAACAGCATATCAATGTACCCCAAATGAGCATGTGGCATGGTACTGTTTTCTCATCCAGATTCCACTTACATCGTCAATTTTCTGACTATAACATATTTATCAATGTTTTTCTGACCTTGAGTTCTGGATCCAGTTAGAAAAAGATGATACATTTCACAAACTGTCTGATGACATGGCACATATCTGAGACTGGAGATCAGGGGTATGTTCCTGATTATTCTTTCTTTGTTTATTTTTGGCAGAGTAACCTAGTCACTAAAACTTGGAACCAGAGTCTTTATGTTCTATTTTCATTTTATTGCCAGTTCGTTATTCCATACTTTCTATGGAAAATACTCACAGTAAGTTCAACATAATGAACACCGTGCTGCCCTGCAGGGCTCTTAAGATGGAAGAGGAGTTGTCATTTCCCTGTACTAGCACGACCAGCTGCTTTATCAACACCATGCAGCCAGGTCTGGGAACAAACCAGGGGGAAAATGCAGTGAAGCTAGGATCAGAAGGAACTTCAGTAAATGGCTGGATTCATTGGATGCTATCCTTCAAATGCCTCGAAGACGGGAGAACATGAGGAGGAAGTTCTTTACTTTGAGGGTGGCAGAGCCCTGGAACAGGCTACCCAGAGAGGTGGTAGAGTCTCCATCTCTGGAGACATTCGGAACCCACCTGGACACGTTTCTGTGCAACCTGCTCTGGGTGGACCTGCTTTGGCAGGTGGTTGGACTAGATGATCTCCAGAGGTCTCTTCCAACCCCGTATCATTCTGAGATTGTGTGAGAAGGAAGTCACTCTAGATGACAATAGTAATATTCTCTATTAAATAAAAACACCAAAAACCAGAACAAAGTATTTTTGACTGCAGTGAGACTTAATGAACTCCTCTCTTTCCACTGTTAGCATTATTCAAGCTATCTGTTGCTAAAGCCACAGAGGAATTTATACAGATTATACAACCTTTTTTTGTTATCGACCAAAATATCCTTCACTCTTGAGGGCCAGTTTCATTGATGGTCAGCCCCAGCCTAAATCTCTCCAACAGAGACTTTTTGAAGCAGTGGTAGTCTCTCCTAAGTGTGTCTTCACAGAATCACAGAATCTTCATGGTTGGAAGAGACCTTTGAGATCATCGAGTCCAACCACAAAAACACCAAACCAAACCAAAAAACCCACCAACACACCCCACCACACCCAACCACAGACAAACAGCTCGGGCACCAGAGCATGCCCAGCAGTGCCATGTCTACATGTTTCTTAAATACCTCCAGGGATGTGGACCCCACCACCTCCCTGGGCAGGCTGTTCCAGTGACTGACCACCCTCTCAGTAACGTCATTCTTCCTGATATCTAATCTAAACCTCCCCTGTCACGACTTCAGACCATTTCCTCTGGTCCAGCCATTCTTCACTTGGGAGAAGAGGCCAACCCCCACCTCTCTACACCCTCCTTTCAGGTAGTTGTAGAGGGTAATGAGGTCCTCCCTCAGCCTCCTCTTCTCCAAACTAAACATGCCCAGAAGTCTCATGCTAAGGTCCCTAACATCATTTCGCTACAAGAAGAGCTGGGGAGTTCTAGATAGCAGAGGCCTTGAAACACGAGCTGAGAATTGAGCTGTCTGTTGCTGTCAGGCCAGCATATGCTTGTCCTGTCATTTGGTCGTGGGGTAGGAAAACACTGAAAAATGGAATCACCTTTTTCCTGCATGGTTGTAGCTGTGCTGTGTGGTGCTGGAGCTGGCATGCTCAGTGACCCCCCGGCAGTGAGAGGGAGACCGTGTCTGGAATGCTCTCCCTGTTACAGAGGCAAGGCTCAAACAAGGCAGTTTGGGTTGAGTTCCCTGCATGCTGGGTGTGCGTAAATACCTCCCTATCAGAAGGGCAGGGAGGTTTGGCAGCTTTTCCTATCAGTTGCAAGAGAGATCTGGGGACATACGAAACAAACTGACCCGACTAAGAAACCTCTTATCTTCATGGTTGCTCTTCCAGCAGGGATTCCCTTTGGAATTAAAGCATGTATCAGATTTGAGGCTGCAGCCTTACCAGGAAAACAAATGGAGCCCCTGGAATTCTGAACTAACCAAGACCTTGTATCTGGCTTTTCTTTCCTGATGTTTGGGGGAAACATCAAGTGAATTTTCTTGTGTTTCAGAGATTTACCCAGTTGTTAAAGCAGAGCATTTCCAGAAGGAGAGAAACAGTTTAACTGCTAGTATGTTGGGCTCAATAAAAGTCCTCAGTGGCTTTTCCTTTGGCTGCTAAAATGTCGGTTTCAGTTCCCAGATTAAAATTAGAGCTGGCTGCACTTTTGCACGGCTGAGGCTTTTTTACTTGAAAAATCAGGTTTGGCGTGATTAAAAACTGCAGATATTTGTGACATTTGGCTGGGATTAAACTAGTAATTAATTCTATTTCACTACTCCCTCCCAATAATTCTGGAAAATCAAAACCATCTTAATACTGCAATTCAAATGTATGTTTTAGTTCAGAATTTACTTCAGTATCTATCTATATATATTTTTTTTTACTTGCAAATGAAACAATCAGAAAAAAACTTTGGGAAGTACAGAGTTCTTTTATTTTGTTTGGATTTTTTTTTCTTGGACTTTTCAGTTAGGCACACATATTTTATTTCTCTTGAGGCTACTTTTCCTTAGAACTGCAATCAAATGGCAAGATAAAATGTTTATCCAGCACAGTTTAAAATTTGTTTTTCCATTTTTGTCATTTTACTATCTGTCACTCTCACTCTTTACCCTGAGTGTGTTCACTGGAAGGTGTTTTTATTTCACTGCCATTGCTGGATTTTTTTAAATCCGACAATGTAAAAGCAGAAGATTTTGAGGTGCTCAGTTTTAGCTCACATATTGTCCTTATCTATTTAAGGACTAGAAGATTTGACTTCAAAGATGTATTGTACTGTCTGCAGTCCATTACTTCTGAAGGCACATGTGCTAAGGAGACCTTTCTGAGCTCTTGCAGCCAACTCCCAGAACTCTCAGAACTAAGAATGCCATCTGACCTGAAATGTCAGAGGGTCAACAATCCTCCCTGTGAAACTTCCATTAGAAACACCACACTAGCTCTTCTTGAATAGGTCCACCTGCCTAGAGGGCCCAACAGGGAGAGTAGTGGGTTAATATCTGAGCTTTTGGCCCAGATTTACTAAATGTATTCAAGACATAAACCAGACTCCCAATAGACTGAAGAGGTATTTAATTTGAGACAGCTGAGAATGGCTGGACCCAGATCCAAGCAACTATCACTTGTCTCAGTTCATCAGTACCTAGCTGTATTTCCTGTGAGAAAAAGAAGTCTGGGGACATCCCTGTAATACTGATAAAGCTGGTGTAGCATGAGTCAGACAGAGCACCAAAATGTGTTCCCTCATGACAGGTCTAAATCTGCTTGCTCAAAGCCTTTGAAAGATAGCATCTAATTAATCCAGCCATTTATTCAAGTGAAAGGATCCTTTAACAAGGTTTTTAAGAAGGGTCTTGGCAAAACAGACAGTACCTTTTAAATATGTTCTTCCAACCATTAACTCTAATTGGTCGATTAAGATAAAATTAAGTGTTGTATGCCACTGAGCAGCAAATCTTTAAGGCAGTTTTCACATTAACCCCCCTTGGGTCCTGTAAAAGAAGAATTCTTGCAGGATAATTAAAAATGTGCTGTACGTTTTAAGTAACTTTGCTGGGTGGCACAACAAATCGTAAACTACTAGATTAGATTTGCATTTAAAATGCAATAGCATTCTGTTGTTTTTGTTACAAATCTAATCTGGAGATATACCCCACATCATTGAGCAGTGGATTCTGGAAAGGCTGCAGAATTGTAATGTGCAATCTCTCATTCAATAAATCTCAGGAAGGCTTGGAGCGGGGGCTGGAGAGGAGAAGGGCGTTCACAGAACACTCATCAACAGCAAAAGACCTGACCATTTCAAACAGGCTGCATCTTGCCCATCTGCAGTCTCATCACCCTCTCTGCAGTACATGCTTTTTCTGTGTGGTGTTAGGAATGCTTAAACCACACCAATAGCACTGCTGTGACCCATACACATCATCCAGAGCAAATCTGCAATAGACTCTCTCCTCTGTGCTAACCCCAATGAAATATATTTGTGGTTCATGTAATGGAAACAGAGAAGACAAAGAAGTCTACCCTCAGGACATGAAGATGGCCATGTGTACACATTCCTCCTTCTCTGCACTGTAAGTTGATCAGAAAAGTAGCCATCATAATAGAGTCCAGCTGCTAGTAAACCCAGCATCTACTGAGGACTTGGGACCATTTCCTGGGAGGTAGATGGGTCTCCAATTCCTCATACACAAAGCGAGGGCTGGATGCTGAGCAGTGGCAGCCTCTGAAGCTGTGCTGTGTGTACAGGGGGGTGAGGTGCAATGTGAAGCTGTGTTGGGAAGCACACTGCTGTCCTGTCCCCCCCACACCTGCATCCCCAGCACGAACCAGGACAAACAGCTCCATGGACATGAGCAAACAGGAGAGCTGCCATGGAGTTGCTGTAAGATTGACACCTAAATCTGCACAATGGATTAAAATCTCTCCTTCTTCAGTATCAATATGACGTTACTGATACTGTCCAGAGACACTTCTCAAATGTGCTTGTTTGAAAAGCTCTGCCATCAAATAGCATTTAATAGCTGTCTTTCTGTCCTGGCTGTCTTGGAAAGACAATTTCCCACCCCTCTAGCACCTGGCAATGCATGAAGCATGCCCTGTGCCCGGACCTGAGCAGCAAGGGGTTATCTCTGCAGACTGCTCCCTGTCTCTGAGTAGCTGGAAGTCCTGCATTAACCGCTATCACCTTCTAACTCCTTGTGGCAATTCAGACAATACTAAAATAAACAGAAATAAAAACGTGACTCATGTCAGAGCTGGCTGTGGCTATTGTCAAGAATTTCAATACACTGTGCAGAGCCTGAAGTCAGGGTGTAGTACTGGGATCCCTTGCTCTGCAATCAACTAGAGGGGAGGCAAGTTTTGCCTAATTATCCTCTTATTAGAGGGTAAAAGTCTTTAAAGGGAAAGAATGGTAATGACATTTATTATAAAAAAAGTGCTTTCTGCTTACAAGCAACAGAGATCCACAGGGCCAAACTCTAATCTTGGCCACCTCCTGTAAAATCCTTTAAAGTCTTTGTTGATTGTCCAATTAATAGTTGAATGAAAGGGATCTCTAAACAATTGTGAAGAAACTTCCTAAACTTTTCTAATATCTTTTACAGAAACCTTTCCAGCTCTCTCATACTCTTGGAATGGGTTTAAGAGTGTGAATTTGAAGTAGCAATAAAACAGACCGCCCTTTTAGAAACGATTCTGGTTTCTTTTCTAATGGGAGAACAGAGTTGGTTTATGAACCACAATTATAGCTATATTTTCTTGAATGATAGATTGAATCTGTGAGCTACAACCTTCCAAAATACTTATCTCCAGAAGTTTTTGGCAATAAGGAAAGTATACAAAGGGTACGATCCATGGCGGGCATTTGAAGACAAACATTCATAGGCTTCAGTCATTATCATGCTTGGGGATTAGCTCTGTGGGTATTACTTGACCTACTTTAGAAGTTATAATTAAGCTGTTTCAAATGTCTTCACCACCTGGAAGCAGCTCTGGGGGGGTGTCTCCCCAGAGCAGAGCAGAGGGGCAGAATCCTCCCCCCTCGCCCTGCTGGCCATGCTGCTGGGGATGCAGTCCAGGGTGCAGAGGGTTTCTCGGCTGCCAGCACACATTGCCAGTGAATGTTGAGCTTCTCGTCACCCAACATCCCCAAGCCCTTCTTCTCAGGGTTGCTCCCCAGCCAATCTCTGTCCAGCCTGGGTTTGTGGGGATTGCCCCAACCCAGGTGCAGGACCCTGCACTTGGCCTGGTTGAACTTCATGAGGTTGGCACGGGCCTACCTCTCTAGCCTCTCCAGCGTGTCCAGGTCCTTCTGGATGCCATCCCTTCCCTCCAGCGTGTTAACTGTGCCACACAGCTTGCTGTTGTCAGCAAACTTGCTGAGGGCACATGCAGTCCCACTGTCCATGTCGCCAACATATTTGTTTTACTATTTCAAATACAATGACACTGATTGTCTATTCTTGGTCATTGCTGTTTTGGTCTGTGAACTATTTATACCAAAGCTTCCATTACATAATTATCTCTAGACTTTCACCTTATCCTTCATATGCTGTGATTAGATACCATCCTGTGCGTCTCCAAGAGCTGGGGATTTAATCTTGTATAACATACGTGCTTCTCATTTGAAGTAGCAGAGAAAGCCACGAATATGACATCTTGATTTTACTGGTTAGAAACACTTGCTATGCTGGAGGAAATTCACTCTAACGGTTTAAATTTCACCTTAAACTTAAGGGCATATGAAGGTCTGAGTAGCATGTTATTCAGACCATTTTTAGGCAGAGAATTCATGTTCTAAGATGTTTATTACGCTTAGCCTTTGTTAGGCTTTTTTTGGGTGCACGTTACAGAAGGGCAGGGAATAGGCCATCAAACAGACTGTCCCTGACTGCACTGTTGGACCTGCAGGGAGCAGAAAGGATATAATCACTTAAGTAGCATCATTTGGTAGAACATAGGTTGATGACTCCAGTGGTGAGGTGAGGGGACAGCTCATTGGAGGGGGAAGTAACTGCTCATCCACTGGATTTTTCTCTTTTTAAAGGAGCAGGATTTGCATTCTGTATGGCCCATCAACCATAGGCAGTGGTTCTATTGCTGTTTAACTATAATACGATTTTGACACACATTTTGGAATTGGTCTGTGCTGACGTAGTCCTTGCAATGTTGCGCACAGGCCTGGCAGAAGCCCAGACTATGTCAGAGGATTGCTAACAAAGCTTTTACCCTACCTACTAACACGAGGCATCCTCTCCAACACTTGCACTTCAGATGCTAGCACTGTTGTTCCTGCCTCAGCCTGGCCAAATTTAAGGAAAGGTATCACTTAAACCATGTGTTTTTCCTGACTTTCTACTAAAGACAATTTTTTCTCCATCTTCTTCTTGAAGAAGCACATCCTTTGGGAATAAAACACATCCACAATAGAATTGGATACTGAAGAAGAGATCAGCTTTCTTGATTGTACTAAAGCTGAGAAGAATCAGATGGGTGTGCTGTATGTCTTGAAAAGTCAGAGCCTCGGGAGTAATTTACAGGCATGAGACTGCAATTCTAGAGACTTATCAGGAATTATCATGAGCCTTGGGGTAATTGCACAGAGCACTGGAATCCCCACACTGGCCCCCAAGAATTCACTCTGGGCAAGTCCTGCTGTTGCTTAAGTACAGTAATCAGACTGAGGTTCTTCTAGTTTGTATCAATGACCATTTTATGTAGAAGGATATAGGAATGTACAGTTAACAGCAACATGGGCTTTTAGCTAATTTCTTATGAATATTCAACACCTTAGTGGGACTAACTGTGGAACTGCAGGTATGCTCCTTTTATTCCTCTTTTCTTCCTGTCTTCTTTCCTCTCTGAATTTTAAGCATCTTAGTAGATAGAAAGACTGAAACATGGCAAACCTGGTAAATCCAAATTAAGGGCTCTAAGTAGAAAGCAAAAAAGGGAAATGAAATTCTGAAGACACCCAACCTATGCCATCTTCCTGACATTACCTAAACCCTGATAAAAGACTCTCTCCATCTCTCCTAAAAGCACTGGAAGTGATACTCTGGTAGACTATGACATGAGCATTTGAGGTATCTCCTTCGCATCCCCTTGATGTTTATCACACTGCCGTATGCGTGGCTGATGCTCTGAAGGTCAAGCTGCATTAGTGAAGCTATTCTTTAAGACACATGCCAGAATACTTTAATTCTACCTGAGAGTTTAGCCAGTAACTTCAGTGAAATTGCTCTGACTTACGGTGGTTGAGGTAATGCTGTGAGTTACAGTGTCTGTCCCAGAGGTGGGACACAGCTATCTTTTGCTCTCAGCCTGAACAATTGGTTTGTGTTGCTTTGCTTTTTGTAGTGCAACTCTGCAGAGAAAAGGAGCTAGAAAGTGACTTTTCAAAAGCAAATGAAAATTGAGTCTGATTCAGGCTATATGGACTGGGAAAAGATATGGGGAATTTTGTCCAATTCCACTTATGTCCCATTATTTCTACACTGTACAGAAGGCTAATGATGATCTATAGTCATATACCCAAACCAGAGTTTAATTATTAATACCAGATAGCTAAATTTTGGGGATACACAATAACTGCCCTTCAGGGGGCAATATTCCCAGTTCTATTCTGGCAATGGTAATTCTAAGTTAAGATATATTTCTAGAACACTTTCATTATTGGACTTTTCCTATAAACGTGATTGCTTCTAATTAGAAATTATTGGTTTAAATATACTCCACTTGGTCTTTCCTTTTAAGCAAGAAAATTAAACAGTGAATCTTCTCATCTGTCAATTTCTGTAAGCCCCCCTCCCGCCCTGCATTTCCCCAATCACACACAGTAGTGGAGGTTCCCGGATTATTGTAATCTTTTATAGCACTCTCACACTCTGTTCTCTGAAATGTAATAAAAGAGTTGTACTTGGCCATTCATCAAAAATGTAGCAATTCCATAAGGTATCAGCAGATGCTAAATACCAGTGCTCTGCAGGTGAATGCACCAAAGGGAAGCTCACGAGCTCAAGTCTCATGTATTGCAAGCATTTAATCTAACACACTTGTACTCTCAAATGATTGAAATCAGCCTCAGGATACGAGCAGGCTGGAATTCAGAGTCATTTTTATCCCTGTGTGGTTGTGATAGAGCTGCGTTTGATAGGTATTCACATTAGAAAGCTTAAATCCATTGAGAGATATTTTAGGCAGAACTGCTTTAGCAGGAAATAAAACATCCATGCCCATACATCGTGTATGCATGGGTAAATAGGTTCATGTACATGCACTTGTACAATTTGCTTTGCTTTACGATTAGACCATACACTGTTTCACTGTTTTCTCCAAGTATATTAGGCCACTATATGTGTATTACCCATTTACATGTCATCAAAGCTTTTGAGGCATGTCTTTGTCCAAAACATCTTGACAAATATAGCAAATAATATCTATCTCAGCAGCAATGTATGTACATTGCTGTCTGCCTGATGCTCTTCCCCTCCACCCTGGTTATCATGATAAAGGGCTTGTTCAGGATCCCAGCTTTCATTTCTCCCCCAACAGCAAAAACTGCATGCACAACAAGCAGCAGACTGAAAAATTATGTTCACGCCTTGACCTCGAGACTTCCTGAACCAGTTTGGATTGGCTCTCCCCTTGAAACAACAGGCTTCCACAGGAAGTTCATAAATGGGCCCAAGTCACAGCAATTGACGTAGTTTTAATATTTTTAACTTGGTTCTTCAAGAGCTACCTAAAATGGGCGGCGTTTCATGGACACAAAGAATTGGCCAGCTTTTCCAAAAGTGAGCGTCAGCGTGCCGGGCACAGCGCAAACAGCTGGCAGTGGTGTGACCAACGGGCCATCGGGTCACACTAAGGCGGCTCCGGCTGAGCCCTGCGCGGGACACGGCCGTGTGCGCTGTGACGCCACACTGCTCCCCACCACCTCCAGCCCCAGCACCACTCGGGCTCCCAGCACTGAGGGCAGCCAATGTCTCCAAAGAGCCACACCACTGCCCGTGTCCCGGGCCCTGCCACTCTGGGCCCATTGACACCCACAGCCACTGATGCAATCTCTTTCCCCATGTCGCACCCACCTCTGCCTGTTCCTGCCCCTCTCATAAAGACAAAGCACTGTACCTCATTCTTGTCTTAAGAAACAGTTTGCAAGACTCATTCAGAGGTGTTAAAGAGAAGTTATTTTACTCCCCAAGTCTGACTATCAAAAGAGGGATGTGTGAAAAACTCACGGTTTGTTCCACTTATAATGACAGGGGAGAGGACCAGAAAAATAAATGTTGCAAAGAAACAGGAGTATTAAATCTTTAGAAGGAGAATGATGGATGAAAATGGACATGCTTTTAAGATGTTTATAATTTTCACACAGCTCTAACAAAATGCAACTGTATTAAAGACATTCGTTTTCATTGATTTGCTTTGCATCCTGCTTTCTAATTACCTGTTTAACACTCTTATATACATCTCTGCACTCCACTGATTGTATGTTATAATCTGATGACAGATTCAGATTCAAAGGTCTTGAGTGCATTGCTCCTATGTAGCTATGAAAAGGACATTTTCTTGTTTGCAAATAATCTAATGGAATGGGATGAAAGATTTTTATTAATGCTAGCAATGCATATGATTTCAGAGCTACTTAATTCATTTATAAATCAGCAGCTCTGTCAAAAGCCCATAATGATAGGCTTTACAGCAACTTTTAAAATTAATTGTCTAGTCTGATTAGTTCATGATTTGGGATTTTCTGGTCTATACTTAACTGATATACTTTGAAAGATAAATTATATATAGAGAGAGTTGCTTTGAGAAATTGACAGCAATGAAATAATGAAGCAGTACCCCTTCCAGCAAATAGGCTCTTTTCATTCAGTCAAGAACTCAGAAACCTCTCTTACTGAAGAACAAAGCAAGATCTTCCCACCCCCCAAGCCACAAAATTGGATAAATCAAATATTTTTAAATGTTCTCTGGTTTGTATCTGTAAACCATAGGATCCAGATCTTGGATATAGTATACATTTACAAGGTAAAAAGTTAATTTGGTATCTTGTTTTTTTCACTGAAAAAGGCTTATCTTGTATTCTTCCAATCTTTCTTGTAAGCATTTCCTGAGGGGGTATAAGCCAAGGAACATGGAGGATCTGTCTACAGTACCTAGCAAGGGAAGCCTTGCCTGTTTGGCCAAGGCTAGCAAGTCTTACACAATGATTTATTACAGTACCTTTCTGTTTCCTGGTCTGTGGTTTGCTGCTTGTTCTCAAAGCCAGTGAAGCTGCTCATATCCACATAGCCGTCATTCTCGTTAGCAGCAGATAATGCCCTGCTGGGATCTTCAAAAAACTCAGTAAAAGTTCCTGCTCTGGTAGACCTTCGAGGAGGAATTTGTATGTTTTCATAATCAGAGCTCATAGCAGGAATGTTCTCATAGTCAGATGTGTCGGCATTGGGAAAAGAAATGGACCTGGGTTTTGTTAGTGGGAGTGGCATGAAAGGAGGTCTGGAGCGGTCCTCAAAGGATTCCACCCTTGACACACTCCTGCTGAAGGACTTGGGTGTTCCTTTCCTTTTACCATCCTTATAGAAAAGAACAGCGGAGGGAGACTCAGACGCACGGAACTTCCCCACGTGTGATTTTAGTTGAGGTGAGCTACTTAGGCTTCTCCTGTCCAGCTCCATCAGCCTTGGGGGCCCATGATAGCTAGATTCTGATGAGGACCTTGAAGAGGAAACATTAACATCTACATGGACTTTGCTTTCAGTTTTCTTCTTGAATTTTAGAGTGAGGAACCTCTTAAAGGAAGATTTCTTTTTCTTGGAATATTTATCAGGTGAGTCATTCTCTATCAAAAGTGAAGGGGAACTTTTAGTGATTGGCTTTTTGGTGATGTAGGCAAGTTCAAAAGGAGGTGGTATATCAACAACTGAGGATGGAGTAGATATGCCACATGATGAAAGATGATTTCTCTGGGAAAAGCTACCTGAGGAACCATTGACACAGGGCAAAGACAAATTGTCTTCTGTCCTCCTTATTCTACCATCATCCAGTACGCAGCCATCACTTTCTCTGTAAACAGAGACAGGCATCTCTCTCCCTTCAACAGAGTAAGATCTAGGATATAAAATGAAACATCTTGACTTGTTTGGCAATGTCCTGCTGGCTTCCACGGGTTTTCCTTCCACTGAAAGTAAATTTTTGCTTAAATCTTCTGTCCCAGTGCCATTGCAGGAAGATGGTACATCAGTTTCAGGTCCAGTTTCTTCTGGAACTGTTTCTGGGACACACCCCGGCATTTTCCCAGAGAGTGACCGTGTTCTGGTGACAATGCTTTTACGATCAATGGGCAGCAAGTTGTTTTCACCATCCATGGCTAATTCATCCCTTTTACTGCGATCAGTTCCTAAATCAGTCTGCCCATCATGAGAAATTTCATTTTCTGAGGGAAGCACATATGGGTCATCTAAGGAATCACTGCTTGTTTCTCTTTCCTCTGATTCTTCAGGCACAATGACCACTTCAGGGACTGATAGATTTTTATGCAAGACATGTTTGATCCCACATTCTACATTCATTTTGCCATGCTTATATGCTTCTAACTCTTCCTCAAGTGGGACCTGTTGACTTGGGACATTTTTGCTGAAGCTGTTTGCTTCCACCTCATTATCTTCAAGTTGCAGCTCATCTGACGTAGAAGTTTCCCCAGTGCTTTCCCTATGCTCTTCAACAGTCACATCTTCCAGCTCTGGCTCCATCCCTGGACTATTAGGTAGACTATCAGAGATGACACAATCTTCATTCAAAGAGGTCCCTTCTATTTGAAGATTCTCATCTGAATGTTCCATGGGTATTTCCTCACCACATTCATTAACACAAGGAGCAGTTTGACAGCCATCATCCATATTCTCTGCACTCACAGTTTCTTCCTCCCCTTTCCCAGAGTCTTTGCTTGTTTCATAGGCTAACTCTGATGCCTTCTCCTCACCTCTCCTCTCAGTGATCTCAAAGCCATCACTGGCATTTCCTGTGTTTGTATTACTATGCTTATCTGGGTTGGCTTCCTCTTCTTCAGCTGCTGCTTGATGGATGGACTCTCCTAAACCATGTTCAGCATTGGATTCATCTTCACACAATTCTAAGCCAGGAGCTGTTTCTTCACTGGCCTTATCGGGCAGCATGTCAGGGCTTTCACAGTCATTATTTTCTAACTCCCCTTCTATGTTCAAATCAAGCTCTGCATGTGCATTGTGGTCACCATCATGTGCTAGACACCCCTCTCCTGTTTCTAACATCTCAGGCAGTTCCTCCTCCTCCTGCCCTGCCTTCTCACTACCTGGGATTGATTCATCTCCAGGTGGTGGCATTACAATGGTATCTTTACAGATATCACCGACTAGTTCCTCATCTCTATTCAAAATGTTATCACTCTCAGTCTTGCAATCACTATTGTCCTTAACCAGTTCCAGGCTGTTAGAGGTGTCCTCGGACTTGGTTTCACTGAAGTCACTTATGACATCTTCAACTTCATCTATATCCTCGGAAGCATCGTTATCCCTATCAGGGGCATCTGAGGACTCCTCACAAAATGCTTCACACTGGTCACAGTCTCTGGTTGACTCTTCCGAGTCTGGTTCCATTGGTTCAACAATATCTGAAGAGTTACCGTGCTCATCTTCAGTGACTTCTTGATTGCTGATATCCTCATCATTAGTAATGTTATCCTCTTCCTCCTCTAACTCTTCTGGAGTTTCTGAGACTTCATTTTCCACAGAGGAATCTAGGTTTTGATCATGCTCATGTTCCAAGTCATTACAGTCTTTGCTGGTCTGCTGAGCTTCAGGAATTACAATGTATTCATTATCTGCCTCAGATTCTGGACAATCATCATTGCATTGGTTTCCTTCATACAGCTCTCCATCAAGACATACCAGTTTCCCATTTGAGCATTTATTTAAGTTATTGTTGGTATAGACACTGGACTTCTCAGTGTCAGCTGAGAATTTTGGCTTGGGAGCAATAGGTGGTTTGGGACCCCTAGACATAGAGTTCGGGTTATGAAGAATATCAGCCCTTGGCAGTGAAGGAGAAAATCTGGAGACAGCTACTGGAGAAAGATGACCAATAATCTTTGGTTTCGGTGCTAGTGGTGGCTTTGTGATTTCTGGAGAAAAGAGAGAAAAGCCATGTTAGTCATCTTGGCTTCTTATTAAAGCCTGCAGAACATATCCTACAGTAGACTTTGTCTTATACCAGTGACTCCTAATGCAGGAGTCCAGCCAATAAAAGGCTCAGCTCTGACAAGAGAACTGAAGGAGCAAAACATGCACCGTGCTTCCATGGGGCACCGGGGCTACTCCAGGGAACACGGTTCAAAACTGAACTGAACTGAAACAGATGCAGCCCTTGCACACCTGAGGAGAGACAGATGTATGGCTTCAGAGCCACAGGTACATCCTATAGACACCCACGGATGGGTTCCACCTCCTGCACTCAGAAGTACCAATGACATTAGAGACCTTTTGATTCTGCTCCAGAGATCTGTTTGCCTTGAGATTAAGGGTGAACACATTGATTCAATGATGATGAAGTGTTTTACTGCAATGAAAGAAATGCCTTTCAGCCACAGTAGGCACTTTGTAGCAATGATTTTAATTTCAGTATCATAGAATCATTTAGGTTGGAAAAGACGCTTGGGATCATCAAGTCCAACCATCAACCCTAATCTACAAAGTTCTCCCCTACACCATATCCCCCAACACATCTAAACGACTCTTAAACATGTCCAGGGATGGTGACTCAAGCCCCTCCCTGGGCAGCCTGTTCCAGTGCCCAACCACTCTTTCTGTGAAAAATTCTTTCCTAATGTTCAGTCTAAACCTCCCCTGTTGGAGCTTGAAGCCATTCCCTCTTGTTCTGTCACTAATTGCCTGTGAGAAGAGACCAGCACCAACCTCTCAATAGCGTCCTTTCAAGTAGTTGTAGGGAGTGATGAGGTGTCCCCTCAAAAATATGTAGTTTTCAGAATTTCAGCATTGAATATAATTAGTTCTACCAACAGACCAAGGTTTAACTCAACCCAGAGAAGCTGAGGTGAACACTTGGTGCCCAGACACAGTCACCCCATCTGCCATTACCACAGTAACAGAATATGGAGTCACATTTTGTTTGGCATACAACATGTCAACAACATAATCACGAGGGATAAGATGGTTTGCTAAAAGCTTGGCTAATACTTTACATTGACTATGCAGCTGAGCTATACTGCACTAAATTTATTACTTCAACCCAAAACATGAAGAGTTACTGGTATAAACTTAAGCTGGTTTTTCAGTGTACAGCTTCTTCATTCCTTTCTTTAGTCAAAAGATCCTCCAAATGCCAGGACCCCCTGCGGGTACAATCTTCTCTGAACATCAAAATATACTTTAGAAAAATGAATTATCTTGCAAAATAAGGCCAGCCAGAGTCTCTAAACTATTTCCAGTGGAAGTGCTGACACACATAGAGTGGAACTGAAGGAGACTGACAATAAGCTAGGTTGAAGCTAGATGACTTAAGTCATATATGGCCATTTTACTCACAGTACAGTTTACATGCCACAGCCATTTCCAGCTGCCTTAGTCCTGAAATTAATATTCTTTAAATAACTAAATGAAATGCTGAAAGGCTGCATAAATAGACAACAATAGGGATTCTCCCTCACGAGATTTTAGACGAGATGAAATATGTGGTGTGAAGAAGCCAGCGCACCAAATGGTTGCAGATGGTAATAAGTAGAGAGAAGGGCTTTACTCTTACTAATGTTTCCTAGCCATCAATAGGTAATTACATGGTTAATCAATCAGAAATCTCTAATTCTTTTAATAATTTTAATTAAAACATTTTAGCTCTCTATTGTAAGGAAAAGCACAGAACAGACGATTTCACCATGAGAAAGACAGGAACAATTCTTTGTGCAAAATCTTCATGCCCTATACACAGGAAATAAGGGAACAGGAACTCAAAAGACACCATTTGGGATATGGTCCCTATGTGAAATCCTATCCTATCATGGTATAAGTTTCAGGAAGTGTAGCTACTGTGCCGTTATATTTTGCATACTTTGGAATGCAGACTTTTGACATCTGGAAGCGAAGACAATTAAAATTCAGTTGTGCACTGTACTGAGAACAAGTAATACTGAATGCAAACTGCTTAAAAATAATTCTCTGATTGTTCTGATATTTGGTGTCATGGTACTTTTTTTATTGTTATCTTAATCTAACTGGAATAATTTGTATTGAACTAATACTGGCATATTTGTTTGGTTATACTCCATAAGGTATAAGAGGCTGTCTGTTTTGATCTTCTTAACCGTGCTGAAATTTCTTACAATATTCAGAAAGATGCTGACAATTTGGTCTTCTAATGTAGTCAGAAAACAATCTTTCTAGAATTATGAGACACCAGAGAGATTTCATGTGAGTTAAAAACTGTGTAACTGATCTCAGCTCAGCCCAGGAGTGAGAAGTCTGATCAGGTGCCTTATTGCACGTATCAGTTAAGAATTATTCTGTTTGTGGGGTTTTATCTGATCTGGCTTCAAACAACTTGTAGAAAAGGAGGGAGAAAGAAGTGCATATTCACCAGTCTCCAGTACTGCAGTGTGCACTCTTCTTTCACAGTATCCACTGCTGCTTCCAGATGCAGGGCATCTGTCTAATTACTGAAATCACAGATTGGGTAGCTAATCTTTCCCTCCAGATTATTTCAGAAACATTATTACCAAACACTTCACCATCGCTGAAGCACCATTGCTTCTCTTGCAGCAGCAGCAAGTCTGCAGCTGCTGAAAACTCTTGTCTGTTAAAAACAGGGAGAGAATAGAAGTCGGTTGAGATCTTGTAAGCCTGGCTCTACAGCCAGATCTGCATTTTTAAATAAGTTATTGCAACAACTGAACATCCTAAACTAACTTTCTGGTAGTAAAATGCATGAATTTTTTATTAGCTAAAACCAAGTTCTTATACCTTTTCCATCAGAAATCAGCAACAGACCAGTTACTCTCTCTCCAGTGATATTTTTCTACAGCACAAGGAATCCAGTCACCTTGAGTTTTTCCTTCTGCTACCTTTAATAACGTCACTAGTGGAACAGAACTTACAGTAATGGACTCCTGTTCAGATTATGGCATCAATAAGCATTGTGAAGTCCTTCTCTTACCCACTTGTGCCAGCTACTGGTCACTACTGATTCCTTCCATAGTGTTTTCCTAACTGTTCTGTGTGTTGATCTTGCCGTTCACGAGGCTCCTTAAAAAATTTTCCTTTTTTTTTTTTTTTGAGGGGGGAAAGGCTACAGGAGTAAAAATGTTGTTTATAAAGTAACTCAAACAATTACTGAAAAGTTGCCTTTTATCAGGACAATTTCATTCTAGTTCAATTTCTGCTTCCTTTGCTGTCTGAGCCACTTGAAAGGTTCTAGCTGTAACTTCTAAATGGACACAAAACACCATTGCACCATAAGGAATGTGTATGTTCACAAATAATTGTGCATGTTTATTTTAGGATGTGTTTTATGTTGGAGGGAGACACACCCACCTTGTGCTTAAAGGAAACTCTTGGGGAATAGGAATTTCTTTAGCCTGCTCCTCCCCTTATTGTTCAGTGCTTCCTTGTACTGACAAGGACCACTTCCTCTCCTTACCCACCTTCCTTCAGGCAACCCTGCATCTCACCATGGTTTCACTCCTGCCATGGCCCAAATGAAATGACATTACTCCCCTCCTCTTCAGGTTTCTAAGCAGTGAACAGTAGCCTGGAATGGCAATCATCCCGTACAGCCTTCACTGTTCCAGTGTTTCTCTGGAGCAATAAACATTTTGTAGTGTGGTGTTGCCCAACACTGCAACTACCCACTTTAAAGTGTTCTCCAGATTTAGGAATTAGTCTAGAATTTAATTATGGCTTATAAGGGACTGTATCTACCCCCTCCATCCCCCATCAAACAGCTGGTTTGATGTGAAGACCTAATTAAACAATGAGGTTTCACATTTTCAGGGATATTTGTAGACATGTCTCAGGCTCGTGGTCTTTCATGGTGGCCCAATAAATGACTTAGCTCCACGGTGCAGATACTAATTCCTGCCTTGGCTGGTGCCACAATCCAGTTCAGGTGTCTCTTAAGATGCTGGAAGTAGCTTTTTTCTGACCAATGAGCTTTTGTGAACCTGTGTTTTCTCCATGCCTTTGGCATTAATTCAACTCAGAGATGTTAAAGTGGGAGAGAACTGAGAACAGAGGACAGAAACGCACTGCATAGTTCAGGGATTTGCAGAGCTTTTAGACGGAAGTGACAATGCAGGTGGAGAGACCATATTGCAACAGTGGGATGGGAATGCTCCAAACCTAGAATTCCAGTGGAAACCAATGCACACAAGTCCTGTCTGTCATTGCTTCTGCCCAGGAAGAAGGGATTGAAATCCACAGATGGAAAGTGCCCGAGAAACAGGAGGTAAAGGGAAAATATCCAGACAAGGGCATCAGAAAGTCTCCTTCAGCTCCAACCAGGAGCTGTATAATTTCACTCAGCTATATCAGAATAAAGTTAAAACTTCTCTTCTAGAAGGCAAAGTTTAAGTCAGCAAAAGGTCAAGTATATACCTTAGTATCATCCTTATCTTATCGCTGTAACAAATTGTTAATTTTTAAAATAAAGGAGCCCTTATTTCCAGTTAGTGCTGCCTTGCTTCTATCTCCAGCATTTGTTATTGTTTCTTCCACTTGGTTAAAGACCCTTTTATTATTCAGTATTTCTCTAGGGAAGACATACACTTCCCTACAGCTATGTCATGGTACGTTCATCTTTTTGGTAAACTGAACAAATGAACTCGTTGGACAATTTCACCTTTCCTGAAGTCTTGTTTTTTGGATTTTTTCTGAACCTTTTCCAATTTGCCAACAGCACTTATAAAATACATGGGGAAGACCTATGGGAAGAATGGTGGGTACTGATGATGCTGTCTGGAGTTCAGTTCTTTCTCAGACTCAGTTTTCGCTATTCTCCATTAGCCTGTGACTGTATCAGGTTGACTTCCTTGTCCACTATGACCTCTAAATTGTTCTCAAGGCTGTGTTGCCTGATCATTGCCTCTAAACTGATAGCTTTATAATATGCATTAAGTTTCATTTGTTTGAGTGGATCCAACTTAATGATCCAGATCTGTTCATATAATCACCCTGCCTACTTTGTTAATGACCCTTTCAACAATCTTTACAGCATAAAGTGAACTTTGTCATCTGATACTTTTCTATTTGCTTTCCTGCCACAGACAGTTTTGGACAGTATCGACATAATCCTGGTCTCAGCACTATGTACACCACCATCTGATAATGTAACTACTACAGAGATTCGCTACTGCCAATTAGCCAGTCCTCAGTCTAATTAACCCAGACTTTTTTTTCTGTTATATAATGCTTTTCTCTTAAATCAGAATGCACTACTAAACTACTACACAGATATTAATGTATGTCTTCACATCTATACAGTTGATCATGCAAATCTGCAACTTCTTCCAAAGACTGGGATCAAATTCCCTATTTGAAGCAAGCAAAATCCCACCATTGAGGAAATGAGAATAGACAACCTTGAGAATAGACAACCTTAAGAATAGCAGTAAATATAAAAGTTCCTTTACATGTCACTTGCTGAAACACTATTATAGACATTAAAAATACTTGGACCAGGAAGGATAGATGTTATTTCATGGTAGCATTTCTATTTTATGAACTAGGCAATGACATGAAACAACACCGAACACGTCCCATACCAGCAGCCATCATGCTCACACTCCCTCTCACATCAGTGTGACAGCGCTGTCTAAGAACTCCTCACGTTGCCAAAAGCCATGTGTGTCAAGTGTTGCACAAATCCAGAAACTCATCAAAAAAGTGTGACTGCACTGTACAGTCATAAGTGCACACTTCCACACTTCAGTTTGGTTTCCACACTTCAGCTACCAAAACACCACCAAGTTCTTACAAAGCAGGATAGGTGGAAATTCTGTACCTGTGTCTGTTTTGGCTTGTGTAATACACGGGTTTATATTTTGACCATGGTGCTTAGTCCTTAAAGAAGTTGTTCTGAGAGAATTGTAGGCAGAGCTTCCTATCAAAATAATACATGGAGCTTCACTGTAAGTGAAACAGACAGCTCTTCTTTGCAGATGAAGAGCTGGTTTTGGACCTGGCCAGAATACGGTAACCAACCACTACAGTAATGCTGCCAGGAATGTAAGACAAGCCAACACAGAGTCGCCTAAAACTCATTTATTACACTTCCAGTACAGGAAGCTGTAGGTTCCAACCTGTAATTACAATTCTGCCAGCTGTCTAAGTCAGACAGTGAGGGTGTGTTTAAGCTGCCTATGTAGATAAGCCATTTTAATGTCATTCTGAATTAAGTACCCAGCATAAGCTGTGTAATCTGCTTCAATATGTTGGAGATTAAATAGAAGAGGTAGTATGATTTACAAGGAAAGCATAAGCCCTTTGAGGGGTTCAACTCATAAAACACCAGTGCTGTCACTGGTAGGACCCCAGGATGTACTGTAAATAACTGAGATATCATTAATGTCGCAATATTCTCTGCAAAAGTAGTTATCTTGATTTTACAGTACATAAATGCGTCACATATCATGCTCTCAGAAAAAGTCTGAAGTGGCAAAAGTTACATAAGAAATTACAACAGTTGCATGGAAGTCACTTGAAATGGAAAAGGCATTTAGACTAGGATCTTCTAATGATGAAGGAGCGCAAGTCTTTCTTTCAAATGGGACCTCAGTCCAGATTTAGGTACCAGCTCCCACTTTGTCTTGAACAGGTATTAGATACTTCAGTGTCTTCTGAGAATTGAGGCTTTAGGCACTTGAGATCTGAGGTTCTGTTCGAGGCCAGCAGGTCATTGGCTCCTAAATGCCTCAGACATTTATGAAAATGGTACTTCTGCATAAGTCTGATACTTCTGAAAAACATCTATCCTCTCTTATCACTGTATGCTCTTCAATGTGTGATCAAAAGTACTCTGTATATAGCAAGGCTCCACTATTGTGAAGGCAGACCTATAGGGAATTTTGTCTTCTTACAAATCTTAATTGAAGTATTAACAGCTGGGCTGTCAGAGCACATACCGCTCTGCAGAAGTACAATGCTATTCTGTACAGTTAGTGGAATCCATCCTCTATGATTATATCAATACATTATGACTCTGGCATATCATAGCAATAGCTTACAAATTTCTCTTACTATATAACTTTATTGCAGCCATCTGTAAATATATTACAACAGCATAACATCCCACAGAGAAACACTGCTGGGGAAGGGGAAAAATCTAAAGGCCATATAATCAACAAAGGATGAATTTCAACACCAAAAAAATCTTGAACCTGAAAATTGTCCAGCATTTTGACTGTCTCTAGCAGACTGTACCTACAAGTCTCGGTAGGGCTGGGGGGCCTGACTATCAAAAACCACCTGCACATGACAATTAAATAATCTTGGTTCTAAACTACTGGCACGTATTTCTTTTTAATGTAAGTGTTTGTGACGTTTCCAATTTGGCTGTGATTTCACAACAGGAAGTTCACACTGCAGCAGACGGCTTATATTCACCTGTCGTTTCATATACTGCCTCCTAGGAGTCAAAGATGATGTTGGCTAAAATTCCCTGACAGGTACATAGGGCAGCTTTTCCTAAATCACTTGCAGTAGCAGCTGAAAGAATACATAGTCTGCTTACACCTCTGACCAATCTGGAGTTTAACATCTGGACATTCTTCCTACGGGCAGTACTTAGTGGTTGGAAGGCCCTGTGTATGAGGCTGGGAGATGCGGGTCTCTCTTGTCTCTTACCGCAGATTTCCTGTGACCTTGGGTGGATTGCTTCATCTTTCTGCTCATATCAGTTTCGCATCTCTGAGGATAATCTGCATCTCCCTTCCTGTTTTCTGTCTGTCGTTATTTTAACTTCTGTGGGATCAAGGCTGCCATACGTGCCTGCACATACGACTGTTTACTCCGCAATGTATTGCTCACTGTAACACCAAGGTGGGTAATGCTGGCCCCTACTTGTGCCAGTTCATAAATGCCCCTCTCCTTCAGATTCAGTAGGAAGTTCTGCTTTGCACTGATGGGAGAGACATTCCTTGCATTGTGTGAATGTACAAAACAAAGGCTGAGAAGGGATATGAGCACTCTATAAATACAACCTGGAGGTAAACACCAGAGGAGGAAAAGAACTATTTTTAAGCAAAAGGACAATGCAGAATAATAAATGGCGATTAATCTGGTCTGAAAACTAGAACAAGTAGCAATGGTAAAAGGTTCTCAGTTTTGTGAGAGGAACAGCAGGAGAGCTACCTAAAAAGTTTTGGCTCAAGACATAATTTGATGAATAAAGTGACTAATATGACATTGTGTTCTGTAATAACAGGCACCGCTTTTGGTAATGAAGGTAGTCCCATCCAGTCCTTATATTCCTGCTAATAAAATTTAAGTCTTTACAAATGGATACATCTGATATTCCTTATGCTGCACTTCCACTGGCAACAAGATCAGATTAGAGTCAGTATGTTTAAATAATGAAGACAGTAAGAAAGAGAGGTTGGAGCATCATGGCTAAAGCAGTTTTTGACTGGCTTACTTAACTTTCAAATGAGCTTGCCTCCTGGGAGGAACAGAGTCCACTCCAGACAGGATCAGAAAACGGAATGGAAATGTTACCACTTTTTGGGTAGGAGAGCTTTTCACTCCCCATTTCCGGGGTGGGGGGGGAGAGAACCTATTGCTTTAAACTCAGAGTGGTATTACATGCTGATAGAAGAGCAGAGGTCTGGGTTTGACCTAAAAGATCCTTTCCAATCCTATGTTCCTGTGCTTGGCAAACAATGATTCACCGTTTCCCCAACACATGACAGTAGGTGGGCAAGGTATCTAGCCGTGAAATCTCTGGGCTTCAGGATGTACCCACATGCAAGTGAGGTGCCCAGCAACATTCACTTTCTGGAACAAGGAAACACAGTGGAAAACCTCACGGCTAACACAAAGGGACTGTCTGCCTTCCTCTTTAATTCTAGATGTAGCACTACATTTTTCTAAGTAACTCCAGAATTAGTAATAATTGTTTGCTGGGTTGTTGTGTTTTTTACATGCATGCCTCGCCCCTGAAAATCATAAAATGTTGGTGGAGAATTTAAAGCTTGCCCCAATTTTCCAGTGACTTCTTTTGATGTTTAACTTTTGAACATCTTGTCTTGAATATCTCTTCTCATCCTATCGCTTTCACCTTCCCAGTTTCCATCAAGGAAAAATTTCGGGAAGTTAACGGAAGGAGGAAAGGTTTGGGTTTGCCTTGGAGAGAAAATTCTGCAAAAAACCTTTCCTCCCCTAAAAGCAGACTTTTGGAAAGAAAGTCACAACTAATTTCCCAGGGGCTTTGTGAAGAATTGAGGGAGGACTGGGCGCAGCCCTCCCGACCTGGTTGTCCCTGGAACCCCCCGCCTCGCCCGGGCTCGCCGCTCGTCCTGTCCCGTCGCGGGCAGCGGTGGGGCAGGCACAGCTCCGGGGTGCGCTCCTCCGGGGCGGGGGAAAGAACGGGGGCAGCCCCAGGCGAAGGGTGGCTGCCGGAGAGGGGCCAGCCCCGGTGGCACGGCCCAGGAGCCGCCGGCCCCGAAGGAGGGACCCCGGGACGGGGGTGGGGTGGGTGCGAGCCCCGGAGGAGCAGTTGCCCGGGCCGGGGGATGCCGTCCCGGTGGTGTTGGCCCCGGAGGCGGGGTGTGCCGGCCCGAGGGAAGGAGGGTGCCGGTACGGGAGGAAGGAAGCCCGCCTGGCGTTCGCCGGCCCCGGGGGAAAGCTGTCCGGAGGCGGAGAGCCGCCCCGGCGGACCCACACACTTACCGGCGTTGTTCATCTTCCACCGCAACTTCGCTCCCTGGCTGCCCTGGGCTCTCAGCGCATGGTCCCGGGGGGGCCGCCGCCGCCTTCGCCCCTCGCGGAGGCGCCCGGCCCTACAGCCCCCGCGGGGCAGGGGAGCGCAGGCGAGCGGCGGGGCCGGGCGGGCGGCGGCGGCGGCTGGGGGGCGGTCAGCGCCGCGCGCGCCTCCGCCCTGCCCCGCGCGCGGCCCGTCGGGGGCGGTGGCGGCGGCCGGCGGCGCGCGGGGCCGGGCCGGGCGGGGCCGGGCGGGGCCGGGCCGGGCGCGAACATTGCGGGGCGCGGGCGGCTGCCCTCTCCTGCGGGACCGGCTGCCCTCTCCCGCGGGCCCTGCTGCCCCCCGCCCGTCTTCCCACTGCCCCCCGCCCGTCTTCCCGCTGCCTTTCCGCCGCCCTCGGTCCTTCTTCGCGCCCCCCGTGGTCCCCCGTCTTCATCCCCCCTCCCGCCTTTTCCCCTCCCTCCATGTCTCCTCCGTCCCCCCTCCCTCCTTTCTGCCTTCATCATTTCCCCTTCCATCCCTCTCCCCCTCTTCATCCTTTTCCTACCGTCCTTCCTTCCCTCCTCTCCATCTTTCTCCCCCCCCCACACACTCATCTTCCTCGGTCCATCCCCACCCACCCGCTCCATTCCCTCCGCGGGACACGACCGCCCCCGCCCAGGAGCCCCCCGGGACCGCGGCTCCCCCCAGCCCGGGCGTTTCCCGGAGCATCCCCGCGGAGCCGGCGGCACCTGCTGCTGGCAGCCGTGCCTGAGCGGACGGTCCCTCGCATCCAAATCGCGCTTGCTCGGAGCGGGTTCAGGCAGCCCCCGGCTGCGGGCATCTCCCCCTACCGTAAAGCAGCCCCTGGCTCAATGAAGTTAACGCCGACATCCCGTGTCTGAGCCTTTCTCCCGGGTTTGGGGCTAGCAGAGGCACTAACCCCCAGACAGGGTTGGATCGCCCCCTTCCTCTCTATGGAGGCGAATATATATACATATATGTAGCCCTGCTATCCTTCCCGCTGGTCTCGCTCATGCAAGAAAGTGCGACTTAGCAAATTTCCTGTGCAAAGGAACCGCAGGAGGTCTGAGCTGGCCCTGAGAGTCGCATCCCTGGTCAGGGAGGTGCCGTTCCTCCCCCGGGGCAGGGCAGTTGCTCAGAGCCCTGCATGCCAGCAGGCTGGGGTGGGGGGAGAAGCAGCCCAGTGTCCAGGCCGGGGTGTGTGTGGAACAGTCAGCTCCTGCTTTGACGTTGAATCCCACAGAAATTGGGACTATTGCTAACATCATCCAGAGCAACTTCATTTTAGATGCTATTAGTTCTGCTTTTTCAAAGTACCTAATAATTAATATCATCCTGCTAGCAGATGCTCTGTAGTGTAGTCAAAGCTTTTTTTCCTGACCTTTCAATGCTGTCTCTCAGTGACTGATGGGTGCAGACTGCCTTACACTAGTGTGTAAACCTCTGAAGGGAAAAAGCAAGCAGTGAGGGAAATGGGAATTAAACCCTTCTTACTGTGGGCTTGAGCCTCTCCCACTGAGGCTGGTAACTGGGAATGCTGGGTTCTGGTTCTCTAGGGGATTCTGGTTGTATCACTACACCTCTAAGCAAGCATTTGCAACCCTGTATGGGTTTGGAGTCGCATAAATTCACAGTAGCAGTTGAGAATGTGGTCTGCAGAATTTGGGGACTTTTCCTAATAACATGAAAAACATAATCTAGGTAGCAAAGTCTTCTCATACCTAGATACATAATGGAAAAATGTTGGGTTTTGTTGGCGCAAAGCCTTTGTAAAAGAGATTCTGCAAATAGGCCAGGTGGTCTTGTAGTTGCTGTGCTATTTCTAACATCCACTTAATCCTTTTTGGTCTTTTGGTAGGCAAAGAACTGTGATACTTCATAGGTTTTGGTCCAAACAACCTATTTGTGAAAAATTTCACAGAGCAAAAAATGCCTCCTTTCTCTCCCCCGTTTTCTGTGGAAGGAGCTAAACACTTGAGCAGAACCCTGCACTAAACAACAAGGGGACAACTCCTGCTCCTTGTGTGATGCTGGTATCCCAGGGTCTGGCTGAGGGCAGCATCCTCCATAAGGAGTTTTGTGACCTGGCTCTGGAAAGGGTGAACGCTTCTCCCAGGCTCCTGTCTGCCTGTTCCCCAGCCTCTTCATGCCACAAAGGGCAGGTGACAGGGTACCTCCCAGAGTCCCCAGTTCCTCTCCTGCATCAGATTGGATGGGTTTGAACTTGGAACTGGTTTGTATTGGTTAAAAGTGCAACGCTTGCACTGTTACCAGATACTGCACGATTCACAAATGAACGTGTTCTTGAGACATTCAGACTAATTTTTGACCCCAAGGACTCTGCTGCTTGGGCAATTAGGCTACAATTTGCATGCAATAGGGAAAAAGAAACAAACATCTGTGCAGTGATTACTATCTTAAAAAAACTAAGGTATATTTAGTTAACAAAAAGCTTAAATTCTCTTTATTGACAGTCTAAAAGATGATCTAGAGAATAATTTCATATACTGAGATGATGAAAAGCTTTAGGAGCTTTATAGCTAAATGCAAATAAGAAGCATAAACGAACGGCTTGAAATTTGTCAGTTTATCCTCTAACCCTCTTCAAACATAATGGGGAATGATCTGTATTACAATTGGAAGAATGGGAAGGTGAATGCATGTCAACATGTTCAGGAGATGCTGAAGCGTCAAATCAAACCTTAGCAGCCAAAAGAGGATTCTCCCCTTTTGCCATCACGTTCTGCAGTGTGGAATATTGACGGGCAGAGGCCACGCTACCTAACAGCACTCCTTGAAGCAAGCAGAGTTCAGCACTGAGGAATCATCTTCCCCAGGGACAGCCCGTGACTTAATTGTCTAGAAGTGAAATCGACACATCTATTTCCATTAATCAATTACTGAAATAAATGAAGCATATATTTTTTAAATAATTCCAACTTAATTTTAATAGTAAGATAACTTTTAACAAAGGATTTCCTTCAAAACGTAACCAAACTATCTATTTAATAAGTTTCATGAATTTTAAAACTCAGGTGAACATTCTAGGCTTATAGGCCCCCATCCAGCAGACGTTTTAAGTACATGCCTAAATCTAAGCAAGTGTGTAATGTGTTTTAAGTAGGACTGCTCCATACACTTAAGTGCCCCATTAGATCAGAACTATCTGGCATGTTAGAGTCATTTCTTATCATTGTAACATAAACTAGCACTCTCATTGCCATTTTAATGGAGCTCTAGAGACTTTATCTATCGTACTACATTACCTGTGCATCCTAATTGTTATGTTACAGCTTCTTTATGTTATTATGTAGAAGTGTTCTCCAAGATGAGGTCTGCTTCATTATAAACAGGGTGATTTTCATGATCTTTAACCCTGTTATCTCTTCTTCATTAGAGTCTATAGGTTGAGGTTTCGAGTTTTGGGGTTTCTTTTTTATAAGTTTGGTGTCAGTGGCCTTACTAAAATTAATTTTCTGGAATAAAACTCAGAATACAGCATTGCAGGGGGTGGGGATGGAGTGTTCCCCCCTCAAATTACACTGAACTCAATGAAATTCCTACTTCCTAGTAGGATCAATTTCAGAAATCAGCATCACATTATAAATCTTTACATATGTCTGTATGTAATTGCCTGAGAAATCACCTATTTTCATGTTATTTTGGTATTTCCGGGTGTTTTCTAACTGGTAGTAGGCCACTGGGAAACCACGGGACAGGGAAAGGTGGTTCAACAGCACTCATCCCTGTTGGTGATCTGGTGTAGATCTGTAGGACAGAATACAGAGAGCAGCTAATCCCTTGTGTTTATCTCTGTAAGGGTGCCTGGGACATCTGAAAGGCTTAATTTGGGCGGGAAAGCCCGTTATGTTGGCATGGATTAATGATGATCAGGTCTGCTTTAACATTATTGTGCATAAGCATTTCAATTATTTGTGGGTGAGCTGGTGCTGCAGGTCACAAAACGTGAACACATTTACTAAAGAAGGGTGGAGAAAAGTGAATACATGTTAATAACCACATGCAGTCCTTGGAATGGCAGATAAAATTGAATGTAGAATGTGGGCAGCTGTGACGACATGAGTGTAGTAATAGCCACCTATGGCAAATACTGGTGAATACTGGTAGGTAAACATTTCTTAGATATTTATCTTTGCTGTGATGGAGTAGCACTGGGGGCAGTTGTGGACTGGTGTCATTGCTGCCTGATGACAAATTCCTGTGCCTGTGGAACTTTGTATGTCCTGCAGTGACTGTTATGTCATTTTCCCCTCAATTTCTTGGTTTCTTTGTCCTCTCTGCTCAGAAGGCTGCCTGATGCTGAGAGGCTCGGAGCCAGCATGGCAGGGAGTGCTGTACGTGACACCTTGTCATGGTCCTGTTCCCTGGGAAGCCATGAGAGCTGTTGCCAGAGAGGTGTTATGTTAGGATTTAAGGTCCATTGGCAGGAATGTGTCTTAGATCTGTAGCTCTCCAGGATCCTGCAGTTTGAAGACTCTTAAGAGCTGTTGGTAGAAAAGGAAGCTCCCTTGGGTGAGATCTCAAAGATTGGTGGTGAACCCTTCTTTGGAAGAGAGAAATTCAAACAAATATTTTCAAGCCTTTTGTGAACTGAGTTTAAATCCTTGACCCTCCAGCAATCCATCAACTTCCTAAACTAAAAAGTGTCCCAAGGTGAAGCTTACTCATCTTGGTGCTGTTCAGTACAATACTTTCTGGTCACTTCTTCCTATTTTTGAGCACCAATGTACCTTTCATGATAGACAGTTTTCTCACTGCCTTCACTTACATTTGTGGTCCTCTTTACATCAAAACTGATAGAAAAGAACTTGTCAAACGTGTGTCACGGTCTTGGCCTTGAAGAGTTTACATCCTAATCAAAGGCAAGGGAAGACATGGGAAAGGAAACATCAAGGGAGTGGAGAGGAAGAGAAGACTAAGGGAGTTACAGCTACAAGATAATGAATATTCTCTTCTGTACCTGCGGTTTGTTACTTTGTAGCATATGTTTTTTGCAGTACCTATTTTTTGCAATAAAAGAAAAGGGGTTGCAATTGCCAGTTATTCATGACTAACTCTGGAAACATGCTGTCCATTATATAGTTAAGGGAGTTCATCATAGGCTGCAGGAGATACTGGATTTTGAGGGATGGATTTTGATGTGTACAGACCCCAGAATGCTTTAGGAGAGTGGGGCTAGAAGGACAGTGGAGTCAGTTCCTGGGAGACCAGTCTGCGTTTGTATTCCTTAGAAAGGAATTTCACAACTGTGAAATACTCTAAATATGCCTTTGGCTCTCACTAAATCAAATAAACGTCTGATTGTTTCATTTGCCATTTTCAGTAAAGAGCCCCTAGCAGTTAGATCTGTCCTCTCTGGAAGGAGGTTTATGTGCTTCCATTCAGGTTCATGGTGCCATCAGTGTTCCTCTGATGCACCAAGTGTCTCAGATTTCTGTCACTTAGTATTTGTAGAATATTTGTAGGCAATGGTACAAAATCTGAGAGTTTATACAGTGCCACAGTCAGGTCCACTCATTCCTCCCTGCTATGGAGATATGCTTTTCTTCTCAGCTGCCCAGATGCCTAATTCTTAAGTCCTTGCTCAGTTTTGGCCCATGTCTTACTCAGGCAAAGCTTTGTTTGATGTAGCTTAGCTTGGACAAGAAACACATTTATCTTTACTCAATGCGATGTAAGTAA
The DNA here is from genome assembly GCA_026546715.1 of Gallinago undulata. Lineage (NCBI taxonomy): Eukaryota > Metazoa > Chordata > Aves > Charadriiformes > Scolopacidae > Gallinago > Gallinago undulata. Next base: position 16,132,090 of record JAOTQQ010000003.1, read on the forward strand.
TGCGACGATCCTGCACTCCAAAGCACTACTTGGTGTTAATATTTGCAAAGTGTCAGTAGAGCTTTAGCTCTACTGTCAACAAACAGAGAAGTAACTGAAAATACACTTCTGTGGATTTAGCTACTGCAGTTAGTCTTTTCTTCTCCGGCTTTTCACACCCTTTCAGATGCTGTTATGTAAAACACTGGAGGAAATAACACCACAGAGAATCAAATTGTAAGCTGGGAGCTCAAGGATGGCAGATGGGTGCTTCAGACATCATTCAGACTGAGCAAGTGTGAGGAGCAATTCCATTGAGGATCAAATGTTATGCAGGTGTAAAAGTGATGTCAGTGGCAGAAAAATTGGGCATTGAATCCAAAAGGCTGAGACTTGGCATAAACAGAGTCAACAGCAGTTCTAGCTTCAATGGAGCCACAGGTGAATTTCAGTCCTGGAGGTCAGAAAACGCTCTTGCTGAATTTCACCTGAAAAAAGGGGGACCCTGGCCACCCAGCTGGAAAAATTTGGCTGCCTTCCTGCATTTGACAGGACCATGCCTTTGACACCCCAATACATGCAAGTCTCCCTCAGCAGTGAATCATCAACGAGAGAAAAGGTTATGGCAATGATGGCTACTGCTATCTCTGAGCAATTAATTTCAGGCCTCATTTTTATCAGGGCCATATACTGGCTGCAATGTGCTGTGTGAGAGGTACGTAATAGGGAGGAAGCCAAATGCCCATTTAGTCTCAGTATTTGGGTTTGTTTTGGTCTCGCTCCAGCATCAGTCTCACTCCAGGCACCTTCCACCACAAGTCCTGCCCTTGGCTCCGCAGCCCACCCATCGCTGGGGCCTCCAGCCATGCTCGGCCCCGGCCACATCCACCAGCGCGGCCACTGACCAGTGAGGGGCCGGCAGCTGTGTTCTCCATTTCCTGACCAGGCATTGGCTGCCCGATTGGAGGAAAATAGTTCTTAAACCTTCTTCAAAACAGGAAACTTCTCTTCTCCCTGCTTCCTGAGGCACAGGAACCGTCTCCGCAGCAACCCCTGGACAAAGGAGGCTCCCGTTAACCACTGGGGTGCCATAGCGGATACAGGGGGAGGTCATAATTCAAGCCATAATCTACCCTGAAGGCTGGGAAGTGCCCTCTGTGCCCCACTGCTCCCACCCCTCCGTGCCCCACTGCTCCCACCCCTCTGCCCACGCTGCTGTGCCTTGCATGGCCTGGAGGTTAATTAGCAGATGATAATCCTATGCATTGGAAACACTTGTAAACACTTTTCATCTTCATGACTAAATATTGATCCTGTGTCGGCAATCTGTGGAACATAATTTAGTAATATTGTTCTTCTGCCATCACTTTGGAGAGGTGACTGAACATGGCAAGATTGTCACCCTCTCGTTTTTTTTGCGTGGTTATCAATAGTAGGTAGTCTTTTATGTTTTTTTAATGACACTTCCTGTGTCCCACAGTTATCATATGAATGAAAATATTGACATCTCATGCTTTGTTCATTGAGTAGTTTCCCGCTTAGGATTAGTCTTCCGTGAGAAGTCTGAAGTGGAGCTTTCAGAAAAATCACTTGTAGTTTGAATGCAGTCCATTGTAGTCCTGAAGAAAACTACACATATGCTTATAATTGGCAGTTTGCTTCATTGAAGGACCATTACTAGCAAAGCCAGGGGAGCATAGCTGAAATGACTATTAACTTCTGTAATTCTGTATTTGCACAAACAGTCAAAAATTTGGCTTTAAAGTTCAAATATGGTGGGTTCATTCAAAAAAGCATGCAGGTCATCTGTATGTGGTAGGGGGTTAAAGTGCACCTCACAGAATAAAAGTAAATGCAATAGGTGCACTGTAAACAGTGAGAAATCCTTGGTTTTATTTTTGGTTTTGGACATAAATTTTACCTAACTGATCACCTTTGCACAGCAAATGCAAAGCCACAGAGCTGTCCCTGCCTGCTCCACCCATAAAACTGAGCCACTTGCATGTCTCAGTGTTTTTCCCGGTGTTCCAGTTTAAGGAAATAGAGCAGTAGGACACCGCAACACTCAGAAGTGATCCTTTCCTTTGCATTCAGCTCCTTTCTCACCAGAGCAGGGTGCCACAGGGGAGGATCCCCCCAGACCATCCGATTTCCTGCCAGCAGCTCACACTGTTGATCCCACAGTGGCTGCCTTCAGAATCCAGGCTAATTGTTTTGTGTTACATCTGCACCTACAGTGACCTGCTGTGTGTTACCAGTCACAGGGGGAAGCTGTCATGTACTTGTGGCTTATGCCTGCTGACCTGCTGAGTGCCTTTGCCAGCGGTGGAGAGAGAGGCCTTACAAAGCAGAAGGATTTCTCGTTAAGCTTCCTGTGATTTTCATACACACAGAAGCATGCCCTTTCATTGCAAGTGACTTTTAAAGGTGGAAGCAAAGTTTGCTGAGAGAAGCAATTTATTTTGACAGACTGACCGATCTGAGTCATAAAGCAGGCAAGCTCACCTTCATCCCTCTCACCACATTAGGTGAAGAAACGACAGATTTTAAGCTAAATGCAAGCTGGATGTACCTTTTCTTGTTTGAGCCTAGTATAAATGTAAGCAGAATGTAATGAAAGACAAGATTGCTGCTCTGGTGTTTCCAGTTCATCACTTTCACAATGGCCCAGATCTTGGGATAAACTGCTTGTGATATACATATTCCTTGGTTGCAGCACTGCTAGGAGCCAAAACTGGGATGAAGTAGTTCTGAGATGCCAAAAATTCCTTGAGCATCTCCCTCCTTGTTTCTTCAGTCTCTCTCCTAGGCAGCCAAGATCCTTTATTTTTAGATTCTTCCATGTCTAGAGCAGCCTTCTAGGGTGTTATCCATTGCCTGGCTGCAGTGCAGGTCGTTATGCTCCAAGTAGAAATGGATGTGAGGAAGGGTGTGAGGCATTCCTGCAGTGCTGACTCACTTCTCCCTGAACCAGGCAATTCACTTCTCCAGCTTGCTCCTGAGCACTGGTGTGTGTGCTGAGAAGCCCTGCCAGTATTGATCATCATTTTCTGGATAAGCAACCCAGGATGCATGAAAGCCCAATGGAACCAATGCACTCAGGTATGCTCTTCATCTGGAGCATCAGCTCTGAGATCTCTCTTCTGCCTTGTGTGGCTTCAGCCTCTACACCAAGCATTTCTAAGTCATTGCAGCCGTTCAAGGATGCAATGACCCCTTTTGTTTCTAATTCTACCATTAGGTTCAGACTTCATGGGATTACTCTGTGGAAGGTATCGAGCAGCTCACTTTGGAGCTCTTTGTTGTTCTGTAGGCACAGCTACCACATAAATACTGTTCCTGAATGAATCAGTCCTCAATTACACATTTTAAACATTTTTAGACATCACAGGGGAAGAAGGTGTATGCAAAACAAGAAAGAGTCTCTACAACCATTTTTTCAAAGTAGAGCAGGAGTATCTTCTGCTCGCTTTCTGGTAGTACTTTCTTCCACAAGTATTGAGCTCTGGAATTATTGAAACATGGCTCCTCATAAATTTGTGTCATGGTTACCTTTCAAGTCAAATATCATGTGAAGTTTGATTTAAAGATTGTCCCAGCAACTGGGCTGTTAAACAAAAAACTTTCTGAATTCCTTGCTGTCTGATAAAGTGTGGACTCACTGCAACTTATCACACACTGTTTCCTTCTCTCTTGTCTCCATGCAAATCCCAGACTCAGATCTTCAGTGACAGAGGGAATGCAAGAGGAAAGTTCAGCTGAAAGGATTTTAATATGGAGGACTGAAGTGACAAAATACACAATAATTGTATATGCAGTGTGGTAGTATTTACGATACCTCTAAAGCTGGGTCAGACATCCCAGGGTCCTCTTTTGATCACAGCAGGGTGAGGGAGGGGATTCTGCCCCTCTACCTTCCTGCAGTGCTGCCTCTAGCTCTGGGGCCACCAGCATCTGAAGGACATGTAAAGGGATATCTGTTGGAGCGGGGCCAGAGGAGGCCACGGAGATGCTGGAAGGGCTGGAGCCCCTCTGCTGTGAGGACAGGCTGAGAGACTTGGGGGGGCTTCAGCCTGGAGAAGAGAAGGCTCTGGGGAGGCCTTGGAACCCCTTCCAGTCCCTCAAGGGGCTCCAGGAAAGCTGGGGAGGGACTCTGGATCAGGGAAGACAGCCATAGGAGGAGGGGGAAGGGTTTGACGCTGGAAGAGGGGAGATGGAGCTGAGATGTGGGGAAGAACTTGTTTGGTGTGAGGGTGAGAGAGAACTTGTTTGGTGTGAGTCTGGCTCAGGTTGGCTAGAGAAGCTGTGGCTGCCCCATCCCTGGAGGGGTTCAAGGCCAGGTTGGAGGGGGCTTGGAGCAACCTGGTGTGGTGGGAGGTGTCCCTGCCCAGGGCAGGGGGTGGCACTGGGGGGGCTTTAAGGTCCCTTCCAACCTAAACTATTCTATGATTCTATGATTCAAGCAGAGTAAAACAGGGACACAATAATCAAGTGACATTATTAGAAGCTATTTAATTTTCTTATGTGTTGATTTGTAAGGACAGATATGGCACACTAACACCTTATTGTTCGTATGCTTATGAAGCAGGTGGTCTCTGCTACTCCCTTTTCTCTTATATGAATTAATGTAATTAATCCTAATAATGAATGACATTAGTGTCATTATTGTCTCTATCCCTTCTCAATGTCTGTAACCAGGAGACTCCAGTGTGTTCCCAAATGTTTCTGCCCTGCACCATTTTTCAGTCTGTTTGTTCAGAACTACGGAGCACCCACTAGCTCATATATTCTCAATGTGGTTAAAAGCACTTTGCATTCCTAAAATCAGGATATTGGACTTTCTATGCAGGAAGCTAGACAGTATTTTACCCAGGTTTCCACCACTCCATGGCATCTTTGGTTTCCTCTAGCTGTGGCTGAACCAGACCCATTTCATGGGCAGTCTGAGAACATGTTTTGTATGCCTTAATTAAGGAAACAGTGATGGAACCAGTTGTGTATCAGGGTGGGTTTAGCCCATTACTTCCAGACATACATCATTACAATGCAGACATAGTGACCTCTTTAAATTTCTTGCAGTGCTCTGCACACCTCTTTGCTGAAGCCATTAGAATTCAAGTCATGCTAATTCTGGGACATTTATGCATCCCTCCATGTTTTCTAAGCATCCTTCTTCCTGCTGCAATACAGGATTCTTCACAGTCCTGTAAAGTGCTGCAAGTTCAGCATAATGGACACAACCCTTTTTCGTGGGCACCTGGTTGTAGGAGAAGAGTTCAAGTCCATTTTTGGCAGATCCTGTTGAGCACTGGTGCGGAAGGACTCAAAAAACAAGTGTGTTTCCTTTGGGAGCCGCTTTCCCTGCTGCAATCTGAGAGGGAAGGGAGCACAGGGTCTGGGAAGAAAGAGGTCTGTTTCTAGGACTTGCTGTGAACTGTGAGAGGGATTTAGTGCCTAGTTTATGATGTCCTTATACACTAATGAGACCATCCTGGATCCTGAGACCTGCCAAGCTGCTTATATTAAACCAGAGAAAGGTTTGGGGGTTGGCTTTGGCTGGACTGAGGACCTGGTGTATTCTACAGAGACCATCTTCACTGTGGCTCCTTCCTCCTCCAAGAGGGGCCTTTCTGGGGACAGTCTGCTGCGAGTCATTGCTCCAGGTGCTCTGAATTGTGTGGGGACAGCCTGTCCCTGGCCGGTCATTCTACAGGCCAATTATTTAGAGCAACTGGATAAATAAGTGGGATTTTAAATTCTCTTCTCCATGGATAGCTTTGGTGTCATCCATTGATGAAGAAAGAAGACTGAGACTGACCAGGAGGCAAAATAACACTGGATAGTACTGCAGATCTAAGCAGCCAAAGAGCTCAATGACTTCTAATGAACAATAAAAAAACCAACAGTGGCAAATAAAAAACATGTTTTTCTCAGCAGGGACTTCAGATGTCCTCCATTTTTCAGTGAAAAAAGGACCTATCGGTTTCTGGCTTTTAAAAAAAGAATATTATTTTTTGTGTGTTTTGCTAACAGCTGATAAATATTTCTGCGGATGGACTGTCAAAGAAAAACATGTTTTTCAGTCTCTACCAGCCTTTACTTCCTTGCTTTACACAATTGCAGGAGAGAGCGAGCAGTGAGGAAGGCGGGGGTAGTTGTGCCTTTTAATATATGACTTTTTTTTCCCCAGATTCAGTTTTGCTTACAGATATAAGACAAGGCAAAACATGTTTTCCTTCATCAAGAAAGGAAACTACAACTATTTTTTCATCTGACTTAAAAAAAAATAAATTCTTCTGCTCCAAAGGTCAAGTTGATGACCTGCATTTCACTTGTAAATAACATTTTGAGACATGCTGGCATTTTCCAGATTGGCAGCTCAATCAGTGCTTGTGAGGGCTTGTGGTTTTGAAGAATAAGTGCCAAAAATATTAAGAATGGCTGTAATTAGGCTTCTGTTTATGTATATAAACATGATGTTTTTACAGGTATTGGTATGTCTGTGCAAATCCATAATCTGATTCTAAAATCAGAAATGGACCTAAAGTTACCAGCATTGTAAAAGCTGAGAAACAGTGTAGTATTAGCTCATTTATATTGCATTTATTGTAGATTATACTTCTGCCAGAGTAGAAGGGGTTGTACTTAGACACATGCAAACATCAGGGTGAACTTTTTCTTAATATGGTATAGATACACCAAATGGAACTGTACTTACAGATGTTAATTACAGTGGTGTGAAACCTTAGTAGTCTTAGTACTGCTCATGACTACACGTTTTAGAGAATCAGGTGTGTGCATGTGAATGTACAAGTACATATTATTGAGTGTGTATGATATTTTCAGGTGCAGTCAGTGAGCCTGAATGCTTTAATTTTGTTGAGTCCAGCCTCAGCTCTTTTCAACTTGACCTGCAGAAATGCTGACTGTCTACTGCTCTAGTGGCTGTTGTACGTACTGTGGATGTTGATGGGCTAAACATTTTTAATTGGCCTTGCAAAACACTGAGGAATCTGTATTTTAGTGGCCACTTCGAAAGCTTCCTTATGGGTGTTTTCTGCTTTTAAATTCTTACTTGCAGCCTGATTTTACACAGTCTAATTAAAATATTTTGACTTCTCGGTGAAGTGATATGAATAAATAGAAAGTTATATGACTTTAGACAAAGCTATTGTTTTGTATTTCCCTGGAAAGCCATATGCCTGATTAAGTGATCCTATGCAGATAAAAATGGCTATTTTGAGTTTTGACAAAGGTAAAAGGGAAATAAAACTGAGGGCCTAATAAACCTGTTCATAGTGTAGTAAGTGTGAAGTAAAGGAACTTAGTATGGCTCGACAGTTTGTTAGGTGAAAGAGGTATATAAAGCAACAGCATTTTTAATGTGTGTTAAATACCAAGTAGTGTGTCAAATAGCATTACCTGTTACCTGTAGGGCAGCTGACTCTCATCTGCCTTCTTCAGTTCATTATTTGTGGGAATAATGACAAAATTTAAGTGTTGTTAGTGACATCATGCTGGCCATGGTGTGATATGCAAAGGGAAAGCTTGCTTTTTAGTTGGGTCTTGGAAGAACCAAACTTTGCATGGGGACTGTTAACCTGGGAGCTGCTGCGAGCTCCACACTGTGTAAAACGTGTCTCTTCCCACTGCCAGGGAATCCCTTGGGATGCTGTGGAGCTGTGCATGGTGCCACCAACTGGCATGAGTGCTGAATGCCTGGCCAGCCAGCTCACACATCACACTCTTCCCAGGGTTGTGTTGGGAATATTAGTTTGATGGGCAGGTAAACACATCGCCAGGTGATGCAATGTGTGGCTAAGCAGGTCATCTGTCATAGTACCTAACTTGAGCCTACATGTCACACCCCTGTCACCAACTCTGCTGTCTGAGTAGTTAAAAGAACTAGTGCTTTTTCTCTGGGGGAAGGTCTGCTGTTCATTTTAAGGTTGTCCCTAGGGAACATTCATCTTTTTGCATATTTTTATACTTGTTGACTTCCTCCTGGTCATATGCTTTTGGGAAGGCTGGTGGGGTCTGTACCCATTCTCTGGAACGTGACTTGCATTAAATGTGAGTCCTGAGAACTTTGGCAGAGATATTCCCACCCAAGAAGTCGGCAGGGCAGGTGCACAGGAACCCTCTCCTTCCCTGCCCGGGCAAGGGCAGCAGGCTGAGCAGGCTGTTTGATGTACTGAACTGCTGGGGAGCACCCCCGCAAAACTGTCCCATTCCTCTTGACCACTGACTGAGTTAATGATGTTGTGCTCTTTTACCTCAGGGAGAGTTCTGGGAAAACAACAAAAGTCTCCTTCCTCAAAACCCCAGCACCCCTGTATAATAATTATTTCCTTGGAAAAATCAGTTTCCTGTTTTCAGCCCCTCTCCGGAAGAGCTTCCTTGTCCCCTGTGACGCTTTCGCTTTGACAGCCTCATGAGCGACAGCAGCATCTCTTCACCCTGGGCCTGGTGGCCACACAGGGCCTCGGGCCCAGCAGATGCACTGGCTGCTGGCTCTGCCTGTGGCCACTTGCCCCTTCAGCCCCGTGCCGGCAGGGCCAGCGCTGTGGTCCCCACCGTGGTGGCCGTGGAGCCCAAGGTGGCAGCTCTTCTCAGGCTGCGGGGCGGACGGAGCCTCCCGCTGTGGAGCGTGGCAGGAGGCTCTGCCCGTGAGAGCCGGGGTGTACAAATACAGCTGTGTTTATGGCCTTGTTTTTCAAGGAAAGCCGTCGGTACATGCAGAGACTCAGGGAATTTCCACTATTTTTCTCACTATCCCCCCTCCCCCCCCCCCCCACACCTCTGCCCCCT
>JAOTQQ010000003.1:16140979-16173752 GCA_026546715.1 Gallinago undulata
CACACCTCTGCCCCCTCCCCCCGGGCCCTCAGACACACACATTGGGTTGTTTTGACGTAATATTTTGCCACCAAGAGGCAGTGCAGGGTCACAGAGGTCCTCCAAGCTTGAGCTTCAGGCTTTCAGCCCTCCCCAGTAAACAATAGCTCTATAACTCATTAAAACTCCCTTTTGATTACTTTTTCCTGTTTCTGATTGTTTTGGAGCAGCAGGGGTGGATTCCACACTCAACAAACTTCTTTTTCCTGCTGCTAAATTTAAATGTCTCTGAACTGAAAGGAGTTGCTAATCTCTTAGACAATAACTCCATCAAATAGAAATTACAACTGTAAACAAGATTTTAGACTATTTATAAATGCTGCAAGGGAATTATGACTTGGTTTTGCAGAATAATTTTTATCTCTAAAATTTTTTTCAAACTGTCTTTTCTTTTCAGAATGAAAAGTTACCCAAAACCTAATACTTTCTCTCCTAGTTACTGTAGCTTCCTCATTTTCAGATTTAGTAAAAGTTATGTTCTCCCATTGTGGTCTGAATGAAAGAAAACAGGCAATAACCTGCCTTGCTTGTCTCCTGTGCTCTTCACATCCATGCATTATTTTCTGCTTCACATCTTTGATTCAGCGCTCCTATCTCTCTCTCTCCATGGTTTTTCACTGCATGGTTTTTCTCTTGCTTGCATGTCCCTGATTTATATGATCTACCTGTAAAAGTCCCTCGCCCAGCTGAGTTTCTTGCCAGCTTGTACATTCCATCCTTTTTACATCATGAGTAAACTCCTCAATTTTCCCATCACCTCCTTTTTCCTTGTAGGCCAGATATAGAATAATCAATTAATCATTTTCTTTAATGAACAGGAAGGAGAGTTTAGGAAAGTGATTTGCAAAGAATCCAATTTGAAGGAAAAATATGTGTGTGTTTATCCATCCACATCCTTTTGTCACATATACTGCCCACACATGCCTGGACCCTAATCTGCTTAATCTGTACTAATCTAGCACAAACCCTTTTTTTTGTAGCTATAGTGCAAAAAGTGATCAAATAACCAGCTGAAATGGAATCTATATAGCATGGGTCCATATGTGGATTTAATTAACAAGACAATAACTAATTTATATTATTTTAAAAACTACAACTAGGGTCCAGGAGGGAACAAAGCAGGAATATGTGTACAGAATAGTTTGTCCTGGAGACCTCTAGGGCAATTTGCTCTTACTATTGGTTAAGCGTACATTGGTTAATATAAAAATACATTTTTTCCTTCCAGAAGAGCTGACATCTTAAACAAAACTGAAACAGACTACAAGAAGCTGATAAATACTGATTCATTTATTACTTCTGTTGCTATTGGCTCAGTTTTAAGCACCCTCTGAGCAGAACATCTGTAAGAGGACACTGTGGCAGATCCTAGGGTGAACTCTGTGCCTAGAAGGCAGAAAGACAAAAAGACACTTCCTGGAAAGAATTACACAGCTTTTTCTTTTTACCAGCCTGGCTACCAAGGTTGTCCTTTGCAGTAGGGGACTGTTCCATCTTTACTGGGTGCTGTGTAGTCCTGCAAGGTTTGCTACCACAGTAATGAAACTATGGCACCTGCGGTTATGGACTGTGGATCCAGGTGTAGTAGGCAAATTGGATAACCTTTGCTCTGAGCTTCACAGAAATCCTTCTGTAAACCTCCTGGAAAGATGAGACTAAAGCAGTGCCCTGCAGAGGCGGGGGGATGCCTTCCCTGAGCAGGTACACAGCTTTTGTGTCCGTAAAACGTGCTTGTTCTCAGCAGATTTCCAATGGCTTCACTGGGATTACGCCAGAAGTGAATTTGGCTCTGTGTTTGTCTTCAAGCCACCTCCTAGGACTGTGCTCCCATGATGACACAGTTTTGAGAATTATTGACCTCAGTTGAAGTGCTGATTGGTTAAGTCATCTTAAGTGAGTGCTCATGGTGGCTGGTCCATGTTGTATCTTGCCATATTGGTATGACCTGTCCACCGAAAAACCTCACAATGGCTGCGTGTTGTTAGTTTACTGCCTAGTTAGTTTTGAAGATTACGAGTTTTTCATGAGGTTCAGCTGAATTGTCAGGCACCTAAATATAGATATAATATGCTTATTATTTATAGATATTTACACATGTGCTTGTATATGTATTTACATGCATACACTGATTATTGTGTACATATATACATCCATGTGTTTATATAAATATGCACACAGAGATAATTGTTTTTTAAGAAAAATTAAAGAAAATAACATGCATATGCTAACCTAAAGAAACTTTGAAAATTAAAAGGAAAATAATTGTTTTCCTGGAACAAATATTTCTCTGGTTTTGGTGTTGGTTTTTTTTTTTTGGCATGCTATGTAGGAATGTGACTCATATGTTTTTGTGGAACCCAATTTAAAAAAGCACACAAAGGAGATATGAATTTTTATAACTTAGCTTCAAAACTGTCTTTCCAACTTAACACCTTGAAAAGACAAGCTAAATATAGGTGGTGTAATTACTCTTCCTCATTTGCTATAGCTCTGCTCTCCAGTTGTATTTTCTATTTTGATTCTGCCATGCTGCATACAGTGTGACCTTTAAAAGATAGCGGTGAACTTCCTCAGTGCGCCGGCAGTGTCTCTGCCCACACGTGAGGTGACCCTATCGATTATGAGATCCAGATGTGAAGGACTGAAACGTGCTTTTCAGAGCAACAGCATTTGGGTCTCTCAGCACCTTTCCGACTGTTTTTTTAAAAGCATTTCTTGGGTGACTCCATGGCTCATGGTTAGGGTAATGTACAGGAGGAAGGTAATGTACAGTTCCGTCGCACTGCGTAGCTAGGGGAGAGCACAAGGAGCTCACATTTGTCTCTGGAAATCTCCACATTCTGCTCAACTTCAAAGGAGATAAGCATAGGGAGTGGGGATGAAATGACAACAGCTGGCTGGAACAGGGTTTGTTTTACATAATGAGGTCATTTAGACAAGCCATAGGATAAAAGAAAGCCTTCATGTTTTTCCAGCTCTTCTGAGACCTTTCAGAACAAGTTTGATAAGATGCAGGCACCATTCTGACTTCTAATAGTTTCAGATGGGGTTCTGTCTCCGAATGGTCATCTCAGCACTTGCTATTAACAATTTCTCTTGGAGATTTTGCAGTATGTGTTTTTCTTCTTCAGCACCTTGAGAGAAGTATGTCCTCACTCTAGGTTAAATCTGGAGGCAAAAGCAATTAAGTCTCTCTTGGCTCCTGGTGTCAGTAGTCTTCTGAAAAACTGCAGATGGAACAGGAAATTCTCACAAATGGTGAAACTGCTACTTCATGGAGTATTATAGTAACTGCCAAATCATTGGTTCCCTACATCTTAGTGTTTTAGAAATGCTTCATCTAGACCCATGATTTCCCAACTCTTTTGGATCCTCTTTTCCATATGCAAATGACTCCACCAAGTAGTCTTTCTGTGTATTATGACTCCATGGAGAGCTGACCACAGACCATTGTTTCTGTGGCCTCACAAACCACCACATGGAGTCCAGCTTGGAATACACTGACTGAGAAAGCTTTCTACTGGAAAAAAAAATTGGGTTTTCAACAAAAGATGTGTTTCTGTGAAAGTATCTGCTTTCTATGAGAAGTTTTAATTTTTCACTTTAAAAAGATGTGAAAGAGCTATATGGCTTATGGTCTGACAGCGTCCTGTGGGGACTGTGCAGTTGAATAAGAAGGTTCCCTGCACTGGTTTCTTGTTTCCTTATTGTACTCAGGCCCTTTTGAGGTAAGGATCCTCTCTGCCATGTTTGTCTGTAATATTGTAGGACTGCCCCATCTCTGATTTGGGACAATTTTGTGCTAATGCAATATCCAATGAAAACTGTGTTGGTGATTATTGCCCTCAATTTAAAATGAAAGCAATTAAAACACTTCCTACAGTAAAATATGCCTATAAGGATGAAACTCTCCCTATCTCTTTGGTTTTAAAAAAATTCAGAGATACAAAATTGGTTTAGCATTTCCTTAATTTCCTACTGTTTTCTTTCTCTTTTCTCTCTTTTCATGCTTTATTCTCACTTTTCTTTGACAAAGCTATTTTTTCAATCAGGCTCTGGATAGTATGGTCCTCTTCCCACACATTTATATGTATATATATTTGCATAAGCAGACCAGATATTTTTGCCCATTTGTTATGAGGGAGATTAATATGGGCACATTAGAGCCAGATGATCAGGAAACAGGAAAAATGACCAGGAATATTTGAAAAAGTTTTCTTCCTAGAAAATCTTTCCCTCTCACATGTACCATGCACAGTTTTTCCTAGACAGAAATCTTGCTTTGATGTAAAGTTCTTTATCAATCTAAGAACTGTGAAGGTTATAGCTGTGATTCTGTTTGTCCTAACTGATGCCTCCTTTTCTTAACAAAAAATCCCCTGTTTTAACAAAAATGAAAGTAAAAAGGTTTGCGTTTTGCAGCTTGATCATCTCTCCAGAAAGAGCTGAACCCAAAGCCTGAACTGAGACTCCCAGTCAAAGGCATTTAAAAAATCTAGATCCAATTTTACTTTTCTAATCTTGACCTAGAATAATTCTTGCACAGTCCAGTTTATTTGTGAAGAGTAATTTGCAACTCTTGGATGTGAGCCCAGTTCTGAAACAAGGTGCTCTATATCATAAAACAGAGACAATATTCCACTACATGAAGATGTACAGGACACAGAGACAACCAGCTTATTTCAGTTTGTTCTCCAAAGCTGTCATGCTGTACTAAAAATGCATTAGTACAGTACAGTTTTCTCTCTGTAAACACAATAGGTTCATCTGTGGAGTATGAAATGAAAAGGAAATGCTACCAATGTAAACATGGCATTTCAAATCCTCTGTGTGGACTGAGAAGTGGAAAGTTTTTGATTTCATTTAGATGAGATGTGAGCCCAGAAAAAGTATCTTAGCAAAATATAGTTTTTTCCAGGGTTTGTACCATGAAGCTAAACAAACCTCCCACCCATCTCTGCAAGCACTGATGGTTCTCTTCTTCCCCTGTGGTACAAAACTCTGTTTTCCCCTCATTGTATTAAATCTATTCAGTCCTCTTTCCTAAGACCTCTCTGGACTACCAAATAATCTCTTCTTCTGTCCAAGTATTTCACTAGCATTAAGCTGAAATGACTTTCCATACTGTGCTGTTGTCACTGAAGTTATCGTGAAACATCCTTAAGGTTAACAATCTAGCATATTTTGGCCCTGAAATTTGATTGTGGTATTCATGTGTCCAATAGGACATTAAAAGAATCTAGTAACTGCATCTCAAAGCTGAGTTTGCTGAAACCTGTTGTCTTTTGAGGACCCTTTGGAATTCTTGCATAAATTTTTGTGGTGAAGCAACTAGGGACACATAAAGCAGCCTTCCTTGATAGCCACAATTTGAGGGTTTATAAAGTTGCTTGGAATAGCAAATCTCTGTTGGCAGTTATCAATGCCTTGCAAAATGAGGACTGATGTAAGTTCTTGTCGCTCTGATTAGAATAGCGGGTTCTTCAGCAACAGCACTTGCCTCCATACACCATCAAAGTCTATATATTCCATGCTACAGCAGGGAATTCTTTGGCATTTTCATCTTTCAAGATTGGAGTGATTTATTCAAACTAGGACCTCAATAGGATTTTGCTTTGACTCTCACAAGCTGGCTCTGTGTAGCTAATTAAATCAAGCCCTGGACCAAGCAGCTGCTGTACTGCTTATATTTATTGACCTCTGAAAGCCAACAAGGGAAGAACATAATTACAATTATAGGATGAACAGCATTTTAAGGGGAAATCCAGTGGGTTATTATAACTAATATACCAGACATGGTATTTTATTCAAAAATAAGGAAGATGATGAAATTATCATAATCATCTTCAGCCTAATTTTTCTCTTTCTTCATTTTCAAGCATGAGTTATGACCTGGCTCTCCCTGCACTTGTTCCCAGGTACAGAAGCAAAAACAGAGAAAAAAAACATATATTACAAAAGACTTTGATAAGGTTTTGATGATTTCTCTGAAGCACTGGGATATTTTGGGGATGATTGCTGTGTGAGCACTTTGGATAGAATATATCTAAATACCAATATTTGCCTATGTTTGAAAGGGCTAGGCTGCAAAATACCCAAGTGCATTTGCTTTGGCAGATGTCCTGGTTCTGGGGGAGATGGAGTTCATTTTCCCCAGGCTCTGGCAGGGACACAGGTATCCCACAGGGTTTGAGTCATGTCCAGGCCACCAAAGGGACACAGGTATCCCACCGTGTAGCCGGGAGCTGGCTGGGGCTGGGGAGTGGTTGGTCGCCACAGGGAGTGGGCTGGGGCATCCTGAGTGCAGAGGGTGAACAGGGGTACCATAATAATTTTCTGTACATTCCTCTATTAGTGTTGCTGTTTTCCTGTTCCCTTTGCTGTTCTGTTAAACTGCCTTTGTCTCAACCCACAAGTTTTGCCTTTTTCTGCCCATTCTCCCCCACAGCTGTGGGCGGTGAGCAAGTAGCCACCTGGTTCTTTGTTGCCAGCTGAGGCTGAAGCACAACAGCCAAACACCAGAAACAGGTGTAAAGCATCCTGACTTTATAACATTTGCACCTTTCAACAAAGCAGCTGCAAATGCAAAAGCACTTCAGGAAAGGTGAGCTGTTTGCCAGACTTTGCCCAAAGTATTTGGTTGTCCTGTAAGAGCTGAGAGCTGGCCTCTGTTTTTGGAGCAAGGGAGAGCCTTGGAGATGTATGGTTCTTGAATTCATTGTGCTTTCATTTATCTTGAAGATACTGTCACCAGCACACTCACTTTTATTCCTTAAAGCACCGATTAATCACAAAAGCAGCTCAGCCATTGGAGCCTGTAATAGCTGCCAATGCTCACAGGAGTGATGATCAGAGCACCCAAACAGTGCTTAGTACACACCAAGAGTTCCCTGCTTCCTGGTGAGTGGCTTAGCAGAGACTTGTCAGTGACAAACTTTGAGTGTAGGAGCCTTTATAATTGCTCAGATTTCCAGGCAAGTCTATCACCTTAGTGTACCAGCAGCCATCCTATGGTTGTTAATGCTCACTTTGTTTAGCCTTCCCTTTTATGGACTCTTTTAGCTTTCTTCTACCAAGACTTTGTCTTGAGTACCATCTGAGGGGATGCAAATGAGCAGTTGATGATTTGATGGCTACTGCTGGTTGAAACAAATGAGATCACAGTTATATTCTCTGCCTTTTCTCTGTTTCAGCCAGGATGTTGATTTCTCCCAAGTTACTTTCATAATTATGACTCAACAGAGGATACTAAGGTCTTCAAGGAACTGAGAGCACTGTTAACAAAGAGTAACCCAGCACTAAGAATAGCCAGGGAACTTCTTTGACAGCCTTCCCTTTAACTAAATGCATGACACATGCTTTTAGCAGTTCTCTGCTGGTGAAATGTGCTTGTTAAACAAAGGAAGTTATTTCACGGACATTTATTATTAAATTATTTTAGCAATTTCAGAGTTGTGAGATTACGAAGGCAGTGGTGCAGGGCAAACCATGTGCCTTTCTGCTGGACACCAACCTGAAGACATAAGTATGCCTTAGGGACAAGAGAAAACAGGGACTCAACATCATGAACCCACATGCAGGTGCACTACCAAGAGATGTACAGGATTTAAATACATATTAGCTGGAAGGTCACAGATAAGCCCATGATTAGAGCTCATCCATTTCAAACATGTAATTTATGTACAACTAATGGAGAGAAATGTCTCTCGATGTAAGTGGCAGCAATTCTGCTGAAGTCAGTGAAGCTCAGTAGCTCCTCACTGGAGCTAAACATATCCATGCTGCATAAGCAGCAGGGCTAAAAATTTACAGGCTTTTTCTCTAGTTTTTCTGAATGGTATCACTTTGCGGCACTACCATGAGTACTGTTAAGTGCCTGACATTTACTGCTGGTAGCTCTGAAACGTCTTACAGTGGAGAAGAGCTCCAGTGCAAGCCTTAGGGATGCTATAAGATCCATGGCAAAGATAAAAATTTTAATATCCCTTTTGTAGTAAAAGTGAAATCTTTACGTCATACTTGTCATAAGTATTACTGATATCCAAGGACTTGTGAATTAAATTCAGTAAGAGTCTTCTACACTCACTAGTTCATCAAATTCTTTGCCTTATCCTTAGAAAGGACATATGCCTCCCCCGTAAAATGGGAGCATTTGCCATTTTGCATTTTCTTCAGGGGTAAACGGGAACACCTTTTTGCTCTGTCTGGAGACTGGAGCACTACTAAGTGACAACTAGTGGGTTTAAAAACTAAATGCGAACTTAAAAGTCACCTTGACATAATATCACACTCTGAGATATTGTTGCTTCCATAGCATGACCCTTGTTCCTGCCTGCATGCACAAGCATGGTTCGCTTGTGGTGATCTTCAGGGAGATGTATCCCCATGTATCTTTCATGCCTCTGTCTTGGGAAGCAGTACACCACTGTGGAGTATGCTGTCAGAGATACAGGTTTCTGTATAAACAAAGCTGCACAAATTTTTCTTTATACTCATGACAGGCTTGTATAAAGCATAACAAAACACATTGATTGTATATATTAAGTTAATGACTCATTAAGATTTATTCAGTCAATACCACTATGTTATTACATCTCTTTTTAGCTACTCCCAATATATTTGAAAAAAAAAGGACTATGGAGCTTCCAGGTTTGTGGAAATTGAGTCTTGAAGGCTTTGATTTCACCTCAGGTGAGGAGCTAGGGCATGATCTAAAGATCTGTACCTTACAGGTACAGCTAGCAGAGACTGGAGAAGGACCATAATCAGCCTTGAGTAGCCATGGATAGAAAGATGAGCTTAGGCACGGTGCCTGTAGAGAACCTCAGACCTTCTTCCCCTCAGTCTTGGCACAGAGGAGCTCTTGAATCCAATTTCAATGACTGCATTTATCATTTCAGCCCTATTAAGGAGAGGTCTCCTATAGCAGGCTGATTCTCATATGGCTCAGGTGAAATTCCCCAGCTAAGCTATCTTAGCTGATTTGGCTTCAGAAGGAGCACCTTGCATGCAGGGTGAGACTAACTGACCAAATGCCTGTGTGCCTCTGCAAAGGAAAAAACCTGGTGAGGGGATAAAATAGGAACCTTTTCGCATGCCCTTGTTTTGCCTGGAGCAGATGATGAGGCAAGTTGAAAAGCGTAGAGTTCCAGGTAAGGACCCAAAACCCAGCACTAAAGATAATTATAAGGATGAGATATTGGACACCATTTGGCCAGCCTTGCCACTTGGTTCTTGCAGTCGAGCACAAGTGCTCGCTGCAGTTCATCTCAGCGCTGCTGTCTGTAAATGCTATACATGTTCAATCCAGCATCCTGGCTTGGGTATGCACTGTTCTGAAATGTCTGAGCTGTGCAATATCTACAATGCAGACACAAAAATACATTTGTGCCTGCAAATTACAGCTGTTCCCAAGACTGTCAGAGCCCTCAGTAAGTTTGTGAGCTGTATATATCAGTGAGGGCAGATAAATGGGGAAGGGTGGCAGAGCAGTTACAGTTGCACTGACTCCTGCAGAACTTCTGTAGCACTGTCTATTATTTACTGGAAGTCAGCAGCTAAATGAAACTGGTTTTGTTTTCCTCTCACTGTCAGTAAAAGTCTACTCAGAAAATAACAGTTATTGGGAGAAATGTGTGTGACCTGAAATGCCTTCTAGGCTTTGATGTCTGCTGGGTACCAGAAATGCTTGTGTCTACCTGAATGCATGCTGGAGTGGGAGAGCTTTTAATATGCAAAAATACATTTCTATTGTTGTTGTGAATTCAGAGCATGTATGTATCTTCCATCATGAAGGATCAATGTAAAAAACAGCTTTTCAAATTAGAGAATATATATTTTTAAGACGGGTTGCTGTGCATTGCTTTAGGAGCCTGAAAAATGCAGTTAATGAGCAATCTTTCAAGTGAGGCTTTTTGTGGGATTGAAGGCAGAGATGTAATCGATTCCTGCAGTTTTGTGCAGGTGGATGACTGGTTCGGAAGAAAGGATTTTTCAGCCTGGATGTGATTCCAGCTTGACTCGGGTTGTGACCTGATCAGCAGGTTGACCTGAGGAATGCAAGCAAGATGACTTACTGGGGAAATATCCAAACTATTCATGTCAAAAAAACCCTAACCCTTTAGTGTACTTTCTGTACTGTAAAAAGACTCAACTTGTCCAAACAGCAAGGACTGGATTCTAGTTAACCCCTCATAAGTGATTAAAGGGGGTGTGAACCTTGCTGGCTCTACATTTCCATGCCCAGGGCTAGCTGTAGTCTCTTTAATGGGAAGTTGTCTCTATGTCTGCACAGGCCTGTTTCCTGCAGTGCTGCCCTTGCAGTCCTCCTTGCATGCCACAAAGTGGATGCCTTGTGCCAGTAACCAGGCCATTTCTGCTGGCTGTATATTTCCTGATTTTAATTGGTTTTCCTTATGGTGCTGACTTGTATCCACTGAATATTCAGGGCTTATCAGTGTTTGTATTATAAAACCTGGTTTTCTAGGAGTTTACAATCAAGCTATAAAAACGTGTTCTAGACTGGAAGTTTGACCATGTGCTTCTAGCTCAGTAGTGGAAAGTACTAAATTGCAAAGAGTAACCTTGGCTGTCTTCAATGAATAGAGCAGGTTGGATTTTTCATTTTTTCCACTCCAGTTCTGATGAAATATTAATCTTGGTGCAGTTGCGCTAAATAAATTCATACACTTAATGCATTTGAGAGCGTTAGTACTTTGTGAGATCATCGGTGCAGTTGGGCAAACATTCATTTTTCAGTTTAGTGACTTATCCAAAAACCTGTGAAGAGGCTATGAAAAAGATTTAGTCCAGGCTAAACTAAAGATGACTCTTCTGGGCAAGGACAGAAATTCCCCTGAGAAACTGTTGTCTCAGGATCCACCTAAAGTGCTTCTTTTAACTTGAATTGAATGCTTCATTTTTCCTTTTATTTCTTTTATTTTCTTATATATTATATATATGCACAAAAGACATAGGAGGCATCAGCTGATTCTGATGTTGAGAAGACAAATCTTCGTGGAGATTTGTTTTAGACCAGACTGGAAAATCAGATATCAAATCATTGATGGCACAGAACAGACTTTGTGGAAGAAAAATTTGCCCTTGGGTCTGCCTTATCAACTTGTTGTTGAACCCATGTACTGTGTGTGATTTGCACAAATTAAAGTATACCTTTCACTGAGTGTTCAGGAATAGATTCCATGAACAGCTTGTGTTCAAAATAAAGATTGCTTCACTCAAGTTTGTATTATACAAGTGAGAGTGGATCATCAGGCTTCCTGGGGAGATCCAGAGTATGGCTATTTCCGTTAAAATGAAAACTGATTTTGATTCCTCCTAGACGGTTGTTGCCAAGGAGTTGAAGTGACTTGTCTCTTACAGAGGAGCAGCTCCCCACAGGCACAGCGTAGTACTTATGTAGAATACAATTGTAAGGAACCCATGGTGCTTTGGAGCCAGAACATTTCCTGTGATCACCCTTGCAAGCAAGGGTTCACCAGCCTTATGTACAGAAACACAGCTGCATCCTAGGTAGGTAGGGAAAGGATGACAGCAACAGTCAGCGGGGATAAGACTGGGGGATGAAGAGGGCCAAACGGCTTGAAGATCTTTGTGTTAGGTTTTCTCATTTCCCAGATCTGAATCTATCTGAATTTGGGCTTATTCCTAACTGCTTTATGAGGCACCTCAAGCCGTGTAAACAGTAATGCAATAATGGCAGATCACAACGCACTCATCACAAACCATGAAGAATAGCCTACGAGCCAAGCAATATGCTCTCTCTAAATGATATAATGCTTCTTGCAGACAGGGATATTAATCACCCTGGGAACTGATAAGATCTGATGGAAGAGACTGTTATTAATATTATCTCCCTTGGAAGCATTTGCAATTGTAATAGTAATTTTAATAATGCCAGAACAAAATAAGCTGGGTTGGCCGGTTTTGTCGCAAAAGGGAACACTGAGAAAGGCAATATGTAAATAGAGAGACTAATTTGTAGAGGTGGACCAGATTTCTCTACTGACATCTCAGACATGACTAAGGGGAAGGGACTTTTTGTTTTAAAGGTTGTATTTGCTTCATCAATCGTCAAAATCTTGTTAAAAGCCTAATTCAGTTATCATGTTCTTGTTGCTGTCTAGAGACTGAATGTATGAGAGGGACTTTATATACAATTTCTGCCACAAGCAATTTACTATTATTTTATTATTCTAGTCTGGCTGGTTCCCATGGAGTCTCTGAAACTAAATCATATCAGAGGAAGATGAATATTAACAATTCTCTCTCTCTCAGGAGAGCTAATAAAAGAATGGAGATCTCATGCCTTGGTTCAACACAGACACTATGAAATGGCTGTGGAAATGTTGACATCAGTTCTCATGATTGCTAGTTCATTTATTTACTGCTCAACTTGAGCACAAACCTTTTCTACACTTGTGCCAAGACCCAGCAAGATTACAGTGGAAATCCTGAATGTATAAGCTAAATTATGAGGTATGTGGGAGAAGTAGAACTGTCATCAGAGTTTAGGAGCAAACAAAAGCCAAGAGGACTGCATTTGATTCTTTCCTTTGTTACATTCTGCTTTGCATGTATGTGCAATCTGCCCAAGAGTATTATATACCAATTAATGATCAACAAACAGATAAACTGGAGCAGCGTCTTTATGCAGATGGCAAATTGCCCAACTTTTTTCTAATATATTAAAAACATCTATGGGTTAAGAGTACCCAGTATGGGACATTCAAGCTGGGTTGATAGCTGTGACTGAGAATGAGTTTGCCAATGCTGTATTACTTTCCCAGCAGAGAACTATAATCAGGCATTTGGCTTTTCTTATACAAATGGTAAAATAATATAAACTGTAGAAATTGAGACATTTTAAAATCTTTCTTTCTGGACCAATTCTCTTAGTAAAGTTATCAACTAAAGAGGAAATTTAGGCTTGTCTCAATATGTTTGCAAGATGCACAGAAAATAATCACCCACAGGTGAATTATCTTATCCCTGCAAGGGGAGTGGTAAGTCCCTTAGTAGCTTGTGTGACAAGATGGCAATAAGAATTTCTGGAAAACCCCTCTCCCTGGATACCTCCATTCCAGAGGTGAATTATTTAAATATTATTTATTGCAGCCTCTGCACTTTGGCCTGAGGTGGACATTAAGCTCCATTCAAGATTTTAATGCCTTGGGCTGTGACTTTGTTATTACTGTGGGCTGATATCTCTATTCACAAGAACAGCCCCTCAGGACACTTTGTTTAAAAGGGATTTCTATTGAAAATGGCCAGTTTGAAAGGCTTTCAGGGGGGAAAGGGGCAAAAGTTGGAAATTATTAATTTGTGCCTTTTCCACAAAACAAACACTTCACTAAGAACTTTATTAAAAAATGAAGGATGTGACAATGGTGGCTTTGCAGTGCCTGCGTCCTGTCTCTCTCTGAGCATGAGAAATATCACATCATTTAAAACAGTGCAACAGTGACTCTTTATTATTTCCTGGTGGCTGCTTGGCTTGTAGCTGGCTGTGGAGCTGGAATATTCCCCCTTGCCTTGCTTAGCTCTTTCCTGGTCCTGGTTTGAGCCATGCCTTATTCTCCTGTATGAGACCTCATCTAACTTAGTCAGATTTTGTCTCCTAGATCTAGAGAAATGATTTTAAAGAAAGAACAGGAAAGTAGTGAACCTGGCGTAAAAGGAGGAGGACCTTTTCTGTGCTGATTGCTCCTAATGTATTTTTTCTCCCATGCTTGTTAAATATAATTGTCTCCTACGGAGTTTCTGTCTTCTAAATGAAAAAGGACGTTTAATTAGCCTTTTCCCTCACTTGCAGCCTTTGCTGTAGTTTGGTAGTATTCGTAGGTCTTTGCAGAAAAGCGTTGAGCTGAAGTTCAACTTTGTGCTGCAAACCAAACCAGTTCCCACAGAGATACATTCTCTTCACCTTCTGCTCCATCAGGTTCACTTATAGTCTCCGAGGAAGAAACAAGGAAATCAGAAAATCCCTGTGAGGCAGAGAGCTATCTGAGAAGTGTTGAGTGCTGGCAGCTGCCGTGCTGAGGAATGTGCCCAGGTGGCACCTACCATAACACAGCTGCTGCCAGGACAATTCGCACTCCTCCTCTCACCTGGTAGAAAGTAGCCAATATGCAGAAGGGTGGCTGTGAGAAATAGTGTGCTTCATACCAGAGAGGCTGCTTGGACTCCCTGCTTTTTCCAGCTGCTCCATGAATGGACAAAACTACGCCTGGATGAACAGAGGATCAACAAATGTTATTGACTTACATCAATGTCTTAAAAGTAGAATGGTGTTTTCCTGTAGCTGTTAAGGAAAGCCTGCAGGCAGCATGGTATTAGTTCAGGATGAGCATGTGCTGGGAAATCCAGGTCTGTCTCAGGGACAGGATGTCTAGTTCTGATACTTTAGACCAAGCAGATACTGGGAACAGGTGGTAAAAAGAAAGAGAGGCAGAAATTAGGCATGTACCTATTGTACGTTTATTTTCTTGGTCTAATCTTAAACTCAAGGAGCTCAGATCCTGTGCTCCTAATGGAGCCCTCCATCCTATTTCTTTAAAACCCCTTATTCCCCAGCCTTCACTTGCCCTGAGTTGTGGTGATATGAGGAGAACTACTTTGCTTTGCCCTTCAAGAGGAAACAAAACTCCTTCAGCTCTCTCCCAGCTTCTCCCATCTCCAAAACTTACTTCTTTATCATCAGACTTCAGCTGTGGCTGTCAGCAAAGGAAAACTCAAAGAATTAGATATGAGAAATACCTCCACCAGGTTGACTTGAACAATGACAAAACCATCCCTTAGTCCTCAGACAAAGCATGCTGTATCTCTACCGGTTGCAGCGCCAGCCTGGCATTGCTGACAACTTATTATTGAATGTATTAAGATATTTCTACTGCATAAATAAGAGCAATAAGTCTATGGCATTGAGAGTTTGTCTTTACTTTGCAGTAATTTATTATTATCACTCCTTGCAAACATCTGGGCTCAGCACTTCCTTCCTTGTAGCACTGAAACACTGAGCATTCGTAAAGCTTAACCATCGGCCATAAACTCAATAAACTGCTGTATACACTAATGTGGAATTAAAACCTTTATTTTGGTGATTTATTTTAGGCACAGATGTGACAAAGAAGCCCATAAAAATTACAGGCTGCTTGTTTTCTTTTTTTTTGTTTTTGTTTTGTTTTCTGCTGCTGTAACACTTGCAGTGATTAGTTGGCATTTTAAAAAGTGTTTTGTGTTGGGGAGGGTTTGTTTGTTTGTTTGTTTGTTTGTTTTTTTTTTAATTCTCAGGCAAACATGAGTAACCCAACAAAACTGAGAAGCTAAAAAGTGACATATTTTTTACGGCTGGAATTTTAGTAACTATTCAGTTAATTCGCCTCCTGATTGATTGCCATTACTTAATGCTCATCTATAATGAGGGAATCTTCATACGGACTGCTCTGGGGACAGAACTCAAGCGGTGTGTGATCTAGGCAGGCAGGGATCAATGGAGGCAGGAAAAATGGAGAGAGATTGGGATCGGAGTCTTTCAGCGCAAGTTTCTAGTTCACACCTGAATGGTCCCTGAAATGACTCTGAAACAACAGGTTATCTTTCCTCTTTCTCACAACCTGAGGAAGCGTAAGACAATGAATAAGTTTGAAACACCCTAGGAGAAGGTTTGCTCAGCTTCAGTGTCATAAGAACATAAATAGCTGCTGTGCTAGGTCAGACCAAAGGCTCGGTGTCTTGGATCTGGTTGGTGAAAAGTGGATGAACAGCAGGGAGTATGAGAATGCAATGAGCCTGTCACTGTCCTCCTCCAGAACACTCTCACTGTCCAAAATCTGCTAGTTCATTTGTAGCCAAAAATTCTATCTTTGTATTAAAAAGCCTTTGGTGGATTTTCCTTTATGGATGTGCCTAATAAATCTTTGAATCTATTTAAACTTTTCATCTTACTATGGGTTCACCATGCATTGTCTGAAAGCACTTCTTTGTGCTTTCCAACCGAACCAAATCACTTTGGTCTATTTTAAATCTAATATTTTCTAGCTTCATTTGCTGCCTTCTGTTTTAGTGTCAGAGGAGAGCTGAACACACTGTCTAAAGAACAATTAAACAAACCGGTCATCCTCACCCTGGAAAAGAGTTGCTGCTGCTGGCATTACTGAAGTCACTCCACAGACTTAGTTGTCCCATTTACTGTTCTTTTTACCTTTTCTAGTTTTATAGCCTTTTTCTGACATGGTATTAAAGGATCATGGTATTAAAGGTGTTATCTCAGAATTATTTTTTCTGTTGGAATAATAATGTCTGCTTCATTGTTTCTTCCTCTTCTGAACGATTGTAACAGCTGAAATGCTTTTTGACCATTATCAAATACATCTGTTCCATAGCAGAATAGAAGCATTGAACACAGCTCTGTATTTTCAAGACCTGTCAAAGGATCAATTTTAACATGACGATAACACAGATGAATCTGTGACAAGCACAAATCAGACCTGTATAGAAGTGGGAAGAATTTGACTTCCAGTGTGTTCCTCAGTCCTAGGCTGACTGATAAACACCAGATCGTGGCTTGCATCTGGACTTCATACCTTCAAGGTTCAGAAGAATTCTTCAGTGCTAAGGATCAAGCTGGGACTGCTGAGTGGCTGGCTGATGATAATAACTGCCTATTTCTCATCCCCACTCCTGTTCAGAAAACATCCCTGGCAAACACCGATTGCTGATCCTGTACATATGTTCTTTCACACTTCATCAGTAGTATCTTACATTTGGCCTTTCCTCTGAGGAAAAAAGGCTTGCAGATGACTTCTAAAGAGAAGAAAGTTAGCTTTCCCTGAATACTCACTAATGGAGGACAGAGCTTTCACAGCCAAGACAAAGAACTGATTATGCCCTTTGCAGTGACCTCTGCTTTCATAATCTAATGGCTTTGCAGTGATATATGAAAGTGTTTACATCTCAAGGCAATTGCTGAAAGCAGTAGAGGGCAACAGTAAATGCAGTCGAGAATTAGGCAGGGTCATTATAAAGAAATCGGGAAGGTTTACATGAAATTCACTGCAATATGTAAGCTTCAAGAGGCTACTTCATATTCTGCTTTGTTCTGCAAAACAAACCCCAGTACAAATTAAAGATGCAGAAAGAGGGAGAGTTGTTCATGCACAGCTGTGGCTTTGTAATCCAGCCATGTATTGTCAGTTCCTCTAAGGCTAGGGGACTTTCTTTCTAGGATTTCAGTTCAGTTCCTAGTTAAGACAGAAGAAAGGTGGAAAAGTAAAGGACTTTTTCCTCTGTATGGCTTTGGGGCACATTGGGAGGTGGTGACAGGCTTGTCTATGTGTGTGGTGGCAGATGCAAATCTCACTATTTCCTTTAATATCCAGTCTGAAGGTAGGGACGTGGAACTATTATTTGTGAGTGATAAATGCAAAACTCTGTGATCAGATTAGGGACAGGCAAACCTGAAGTGCAGCAGACCTGTTCAAAAAACTCCTATGAGTGGATGTTTTTGCAAGTATCTTGAGTCTATAAAGTGAAGATTATCTCTTTTCTGTTTTGAAACAGAGCTGTTGCCCAAAAGGAAGTCCTTGCAAAAAAGTTAATTTTAAATCAACCCGCAGGAACCCAGTCTAAAATTCTGTTTGTGTATTTCAGGTGCAAGGTGAATGTGAGTCAACATGTTACTATGGTGTAGAAAAGGTGAACAAATACTAGGTGGTTTAAACAGAAGTCAATTCTGCAAAGTAACTGTGAAGTAGTACTTTCACTCTTAGTGATGTTAACATTTCTGTTGGAAGCCCACACTGGGGCTTGGGTATCACATTTAAGATGTGGCCTAACTGGAGAAGTGTTAACATGAATAGAGACAGTTCTTGCAAGCATGGCCTGGAAGTGGATGGGTAGAGTTGAGGTTGTTCAAAAAAAGTCCAGGAGTAGAAGGATGTAGCAAGGAATGACTAAGCAGTCTGATATTCTTGTCACAGTTGCTAGGAAAGGAAGTGATGAGTTTAAATAACAATGGGATCTTCAGTGTAGAAACTGGGGAAAACCATGGCTGTGGTGAGGGAGACTTGTGTAAGTCAATTGAGCAAACTGCAGTGTCTCCACTGCTCGGTGTCTTTGAGAGCCTAATTAAGGAAACTGCTGCTTGAGGACTCGCATAATAGGATGACTATGCTGAAGACATACGCAGAATGATAACTTGTTGGGGGAGCGCTTGATACTTGCCAAGGTGATCTATGATGCATCAACGGTACTCTTGCCTATTGTCTGTAGCCTTTGCTGTGCTGGGGAACACCTGTCTTTCAGAGAAATGGATCTCAAATCGATAGCCTTGTAACCTTAGGGTGATGATCTTAGATGTGAGGATGAATATGGAAAAATTATTGGCATAGGAGGTTTCTGTAATTGCACTGAGCCATCTTGGTAACTAATGTGGAAATGTTCATGTAAAAATCCTGGCTCTTTTGACTTCTCACCCCACTATAAAGGTCTTGCCCTTACTTGGACTTCCATATTTATATGCATACAATTATGCCCAAGAATTCAATATGCCAGTGATGACCTGCAATTCTGGCACAGTCCTCATTGTTGTGTTGGTTTTTTTCCAAAGCACAGGTGGTTTGTATGTGTGCTGTGTTCCATGGGGTTTGATCACAAATTAATAAGAGGTAGCAAGAAGAACAGTAACCGTACCATAGAGCTAAAAATCCTGCAGTGCTTTACAGACATTAGTGAAGCCTCAACGTACCCTTAAGGTTTGTTGGAAGTAAGCTAACTCCAAAGTCACTCGATGTGGTTATTTCTTGGGATATAGGTTGGGATTCCTACAGGATCTGTTGTATAGGACATGTAATATTTGAGGTCATCTCCATTCCAACATACTCAGCTTAGAATAGCTATTTTTCTCAAAGACTAGGTGAAAAACCATTGTCTAATGATCACAGTTTTGATCTATGCAACTTACCTGAGGAGACTCAGACTCAGACCTAGGAGCTCTATCCTGAGTGATGCTCAGAGGTTTAGTGGAATTAGAGGGCATTGACTAGCATTAGAAAGAGCAGGTTTAAAGGAAGAGTGGTATTCTTCCACGACTTGATTTCACAATGTATGAACACTTTGTGGCAAGGCAGAACTCCCTCATCTTCATTTCGCTGAACTGAGTGTCACATGAAGCCTTGGCTAAATTTTCCAGAAAGTCTGTATTTCCTGGCTATATGTTTCATATATATATATATATATATGCAATCAGTGTTCTTCAGAAGGATGGTGCTCCTTCAACTAAGAATGAAAATGCCTTACAAGAGGCAGTAAGACTTGTGTGCAGCCAAGGAGGGTCTCTCAGAGGTGGTGTCCTTGCATTGCAAAACCTTTCTTTTATTGCCAAGGTGTGCTTTCACCTTGCTGGCATCACAGTCCCTGGTCTCTGTGAAGCAGAATAGCATTCACCATTCCATGTCTCTCTCACTTGGACATTGATGATCTTAGGGGAGAGGGAGATAGGTCATCTAGCACAAGGCTTATTCTTGCTCAGGACAGATGAATGAAATATCACTGTTACCTTGTGCAAATGCATGCCTGAGTTGCTGAACGTGAAGACTCATTCTGTGTCATTTAGGGATCTCCAACTGAAAGATATCTATTCCTCTGAGCAATTAGTACAGTAACCTGCACAAATAGTCTCTGATTGAGCTCTTGAAGTCTACTGATTAGTCTTTTTGTCTGACCCCTGGATGGACATCCGTGCTTCTGCCTGTATAAAATAGAAATAGTAGTGCCTCAGTGACTAGAAGCAATGGAGTTGCAAGGCTTGATGTTGGAAGCTCCTGCATCCGGAGAAGCTCTGAAGTTGTTAAGTGTTTTCACTTACAGTCCCATCAGAGCACGAAATTTTGCTCTTAAAGCTGAGAATCAGACATCAATGGATGACTTTTTTTTTTGCACTGCATAGTGGCCAGAACCATGTCTAACATTTCCACACCTGAACATGTCCAAATCAGCACTGACCTGAGAGATGGTCCATAATCTTGTCCTGAGACCAAGAAGATGTGGATGGTCTCAGCATTTGTTCTCCCAGATGGAGTCTGGCTTGCGTGTGTTTCATTCAATAAAACATTGTAATTCGGGTGGGGAAAAGAAAGGGTGAAAAAAAGACTCAAAGTGCAGATCAAAAAATGAGACCATGAAGATTATTTCCTGCAAAGCAATCAGATAACATGCATTTTGCCCAGATGGCTATGAATATTAACCATTGCTTTTGTCAGATGTGAGTTACCCCACCTCTCTTCCACATTTCCCATATGATCGGAGGAACCACAGTGACTTATAAACGAGAGATGTGGCACTGATTAATTTCCCCTCTCATCATACATACTGTATGAATTTTTGAAACGTGCTGTAAGATATATTGCAATGATTGAAGATTGGCTGAAGCTTGGAAAAAAACCATGCCCTTTGTCATGATGAAAAGGAACAATTAATTGTTTCATCCATTTATACTGCTGTTCAGCGAAAGCATGACGACAAAGTAATGTTGTTGTCATTACACTTTTAAAAATGATTCTATAGTAATATTGCCTGTAATGTATATTAGAAGCTCATAGAAGCACTTTCAGTGTTTCTATAACAGAAAATTTTATCCCTGACATTTTTTAAACTATGATGCTCGTTGTAAACAGAAAAAACAGAGCAATTCCTTGTTCAGTCTGGGAGATTGACAAAACTAGCATCAGATCTGAAAAAACAGAAGTGTGACAGATTTTTCTTATGCCTGTTGCATACACAAATACTCATTTAGCAGCCATGGAAGGTCTTGATGCTGACAACTGTAGCCAGCATATGGATAGTGAGTGCGAAGAGTCAGGACAGTTGCCTTCATCCTCTCTTGAGCCTGAGGAGCCACCTCTGGTCATTTTTCCATGTCTGCTGTCGGAGAGAAGAGGTGTGTTTGGAGCTGTCATTTTTCATGACATGCATGCATTTCCCACAGGCTGCCAAACAATCATTAGGCAGTAATAGCAATTCTTGCTGCTAATCGGGGTTGGATTTCAGGCTACAAGTGAAAGGCACTATACATCATTATGAGACCCTTGAGCCATCTAGTCATCTAGAAGCACATATTTCTGTTATATAGTCAAGCCTATGCACAGCAATGAAATCTATTTGCTGGGCAACGTGTATCTCTGTTGCCCACAAGTGTTTATAGTTACAGGCAGTTGGTTGGGTTCAGGAAGACTGTTTGGGTTGTAGCACTCCCTTATAAAGGTTAATTGTTTCTGGAAACCAGATGTGCATCCCCACTAAGCTATTAAACCAAACTCAATGGAGCTGTTTCAGACTTTCCTGTTGACATGGAGAGCTATGAGACTGTGCATTGCATTGTGAATTGTTGTACAGACGTTAACAAGAATCTCTTCCCATGTAAATCCTAGGAAATCTTGAACAAGAAAGGGGGATAAGTCCTATAAGTAATGAGATGGATGGGTAAATGTTTGGAGGGAGAGACATAGTTCTTCTGCTGTCACTTTTCTTTCTAGTGTATCTGCTGGCTTGGACAGGGTTACGGTATCATTAAAACTAATTAGAAATAGGCCCAACTCCAACAGAATTCAGATCTAACTAAAGACTAGATGTTCTGATATCTATCAGGACATATATGTTGTGATGCAGGATTCCAATCTATGGATGTCTACATTTATGTGTTGGGAGGCAAGTATATTTGGTTATGTGCAGGTGCTTCAACAGGAATGAAGCTATTGTGGCCTTTTATGAGAGATGTGTGCAAACTAGGCACAACTGAGACTTTAATTGCTTTCTTTCCAGCTCTTTGGGTCACTTGAAAGGGAAGTATTCAATCTGAGATGATGTGCCAGTTCTCTGGGAGAAAGCACAGTGATCACTGCCCAAAGCAGATACCCGTATCAGCAGGTAAGCATCTGGAATCCATCCCTGAAGGAGGCAAAAAGCCCACCTCAGTTTTGTGTGGAGAATTGTTTAGTAGAGATCCTTTACAGGTCCTGGATCTCCAGCCCTCATTGCCAAGAGACCTTCACCGTAACTGCATAAACACCATCAAATAACCAGCCTTTAATAGACAATTGATGTCAGTTGGAAATACCGCTCCAGAGTTAGACTCTTGTGGATATTAAGAAAACGTATCTATTGCTCTCTTCTTGTTTCTTTGGCTTGTAATTTTCACTTTATATTGAACTCCTCCCTAGAGCTGTAAAATTTCACTTGGCTTTAAATGTTGTCTTTCCCTCAGCAGAGTATGGATGAAGTGAAATCTGTAATAAAATTCAAGACTTATTAGCTTTCTCAGCTGTCTCTAAGACTTGAGAGGGAAGACTATTGGAGTTACCACATCAGATAGTCAATGTGCTCACAAGAGTCATAAAACTTATATCAGATGTGGTTGGGTAGAGGGCCTAGTGGCAGACATTTACTCCTAGTGCTGCAGTAAAATCCAAAGATACTAGTTTCCTTCACAGTGCTTTGATTCCAGCTGTGTGAGATAAAAATACAGAATTAAAGCAAATACCGGGGTGGGAGGAGGGGGGAAGAAAAGGAGAAAAAAAAAAAAAAGAAAAAAGAAAAAAGAAGAAATGTTGATTACAGAGCTTCTCATGTAGCAAAACATTGAACACGAGTGTTTAGTCTGGGACAGTGGAGGTTCCCAACCCAGCAAAGGGACTGCAGCGCAGGACCCTGGCTGTGCCGGCTGCTCTTAGCTGGGCTAGAGGAAAGAGGACTCTGTTGCACATGAGATACATGGGGAAGCTTAGCTTTTTGAGAATTTTTTTCTAGCTGTCAAAGTCAAGGCTGAAGTTAAGACAGATGTGTGCAATGAGAGTGTGATCCTTATGTCTTGCCCATGTTGTAAATTAATCTATATTGGGCCCAAATCAAAGCATTTTCAATCAAACCACTTCCTTCGACCTGCAGCTGCTTTCCAGTGGTCAGCGTTTGATGAGACTATAAGGCCTGGCCCTCAGCATCACCATTTTCTTGGGTATACACTCAGGGTTGCACTTATCTTAACCTTTCAAACACCACTGAGAGGGAGTGGAGAAACAGTTAATCATTAAAGGGTGGGCTGAGCCATAGCTGGATTTAAAACAACTCCAAGTGGGAGTCAGAACACATATGGTCCAAAAAGGAAATTCCTGCAATACATAGTTTGCTGAAGGGTGTTTGTTAGCTTTAGCTAACTGCAGCCTTAAGAACTTTTAGACTTAGGGTAACAGAGAACAAAGGCTTTTGATTTTGGTGTGAAGTGTCTTAGTGAACTCAGAGCTATTGGACAGCAATATCTGCACCAGTGGAAAACATGTTTTGTATGAGGACTTGGCAGCTGTGGGTGCTTTGGACTATGCAAAGTGGTGTCAGGCATATAGAAGACCAGGCAAACTTAGATACCTTATGATACTTTAAAAGTTCATAGTAAAGATAGAGCAGAATGCCTGCTTTCTGTGCTTCTCCAGAGATACCATGCAGCCATAAACCTGGCTTAACAGGCCAGTTCAGTGGATTTTGTCATGCTTCACAGTATAAGAACTGTAACTGGAGTATCACTGAGTTTGAAACTCAGTCAGGAAAGGCTAGAGCCCTTTCTTCTACATCCAACCATCTTTTACAAACATATTGCTGCAGCATTAGCTCTCCAAACTGATGATGTATGGCTATACACCTGTATGCACAGACACTCTGCAATGCAATCATATGTCAGGGCTACTGGGGAACCTCTTACAGGGTGAAATAGTCCCTTGCTAGAATACAGCAGAACTGTATTGTGGAACAGTCACAGTATTCTTAACTTCCCTGAAGTTTCAGGATGTTGCTCACAGTGCAATACGGGTCAGAGTGCAATACGGGTCAGATATTTTTTGTAATGCCCTGTGTCACTGTGGGATGGTGGGTACAGATACATCCCAAGTAGCTGACATTAGTGAAGCTGAAGACTCTGGGGACAGTGCAGCTGATTTTTATATGGTTGTATTGGTGAAGTTGGTGGGGTTGGAGGTGACATTCCTGCTGGGTGCATCCCCTCTAAGTTAGGAACTGCAGGTCTCACTCATCTCTCAGTTACTAGAGCATGAACTGAAAAAAAGCCCGTCTGCTTTAGCCTTGACCAAGAACACCAGCATCCATCCAGTAGCTTCATCAGCTCTCTTCCTTCTTTCTTGGGAAGGTTCTGCCTCATCCATGGCCTTGGGACCTTGGGACTCCTGCTCTCTCCTCCAGTGTGTTTTTCCCATCTTCTTGCACCACACTGTTTTAAAATGGACAAGAGAAAGTATTTTAGAGGGATTATGACATACGGTGCCATTGCTGAGCCTTGATATTGCTTCCTGGCTTCTTGCCTGCAGCTATTCCCTGTTCTAAGCATCTCAGATGAAGGG
Organism: Gallinago undulata; assembly: GCA_026546715.1. Lineage (NCBI taxonomy): Eukaryota > Metazoa > Chordata > Aves > Charadriiformes > Scolopacidae > Gallinago > Gallinago undulata. The sequence goes on from JAOTQQ010000003.1 coordinate 16,165,435, forward strand.
TGTATCCTGCACTACTGAGTATGGAAAAGGCTTCCAGAGATATCTCCTATTTTACCATATTCTAGGTTTTTTTGTGGCTATATTTAAATATCCCTTCACTGTAACACAGGGAAAATCACTCATTCTTTTCCTTTGTCAGCTAATACCTCTCTGTTGAAACTATTTGGGGGTCTATGAACTACATTATTAGTTGATGTACAGGTACATCTATAGGTGAGGAGGAATGACCCTTTTGCTCCAAATGTGAGCCACTCCCAGTTCTTGATCTTCCCATACCATCCATTTCTCCATGAAGCAGCAGCAGCCTTCACCCCTGCTGTCCCTGCAGTGACAGGCCTGGTTTCTCTGTCTGCCCTCCAGACCTTCATCCCAGACCTATTCCTGTTCCCAGGGCAGATCAGCCAGCCCTGGCAATGCCGGTCCTTAACCTTCTGTGGACAAAATGCCTCTTGCCTGTGCTAGAGCCACTTCTTGCTGTCTTACTTTTGCTGTTCTTGTTCTGTGAACAAGAAAAACCTCATTTCTGCACTATTTCTGGAAAACACCAATGCTAAATCAGTAAGAAAAAGCCACAAAGTTGAGGCTGAAAGCACAACAGGAAAGTGAAACGTAATTCAACACAACCAAGAAACCCCCCTTAATTCAATATTTAATCATTTAAAACACCGCTTTCATTCTGACAGCAACAAGTAGTTAGACCTCTTGCAGCTCCTCAGATACCTTGCAATAATCCAGAGGTGACTGCTGAAATCCCAGGCCTTGCTATGTGAAGCTAACAGGAGCTCCTCAATTTTTTGCTTTGTTGGAAGGAAAAATGAAATTAATGTTTCCTTAATAAAGAAAAATAGGTAACATTTTTAACATAATGAGATAATAATTGTTTACTCCTCTGGTATATTCATTATACCTGATGAAGTCCTGTCATCATAATCTAGGTGCCAGGAGTTGATCTATTAGATTTACACTGTAATTCAGCATTCATTAGCAGCATCATTACTTCAAAGTGTTTATAGAAATGGGGTGTCAGATTTACATTCTATTTTTTCAGGTTTTTTTTATTTATTTAAGTAACACTGTCAATTTAAAAGCTGCATAACAAATTTCTTTCTCTGTATAGCCAACTGCACAATTTTTGAAATCTAATTTCATGTGCACAATCAGTGTCTGCTGTTTTCTTTGCCTGCCTCTGCAAAGGGAAAGCAAGACAGCCAGCTTCATTTTGCCTTATAGCAAATTTCATTTTCAGGTTCATATGGTGAAAAATGTGGAGTAAGCATAGTGGAAGGTTGATCAAAATCTGTTTAAAAGCAAGTGCTTTGGTTTAAATGAAAAAAACAAAAACAAAAACAAACCCAAATTGCTGAATGGTTCTGCTGCATTACATTTATACACTTACATACTAAACATTAGAGAATTCCTAAATTACTTTCCCTGGCATGAATACAGTGTTTTCACCAGTCTTGCCTTACAGTTGATTTCTTTTTAATAGCATACTTTAGAAATTCTTTTAGGTGCTGTTTCTTCAAAAGGTTTGTATAGAACACAGAGTTTAGCTAATTTTATTCCAGCTGTGACAGATTAGATAGGCAATACCAGAACTAGCATTAAAGCTGGGGCTTGGGAGGACATCGGCAGGAGAGTGGCTGCAGTTTCATGGTTACCCTTAAACCTGCAGGTTCGGGACTCAGGTCTGACTTGGGCTGAAGAGGAGCTGAATGCAGGATGAGGGTGGTAAGTGCAGTCCTGTCCCACTTGCTGCCCCTTCTGCCCTCACCCATGTGTCCCCATTCTCCTCCTTGCTATCCGCCTCTCTAGGTGCAGTGGTATTTCATCCCATGGCCAGGTTTGCATCTTAGCTGAAGTGCACGCTGCTAATCCCAACAGTGGCCTTTGGGGTAACGCTACAATCTATAAATTCTAATAGATAGTGTCCTACATGGCTGCTGAGAGAATGCTGTCTCCGTGATTAATGAATCTTCTTTAACTGCCCACTTGCCAGCCTTATTACAGCCACTAAATCTGGAGGGATTCTTTTAATCGTTTCCCATTTTTTTTTTGCCAGTGCTGTCTTAGCATATATATGTATGATTTTCCCTTTTCCACACATTTTCCCCTTTTGTTCTTTTTTCATTGGCTATCAAATTCTTCAAATCAAGCTAAATGTTCCTAGGTATCACCATCCTGCTTCTGGATGAGTGTCTCAGGTCTGGCTCAGATCATCACAGAACTAGGTGTCATTGTCCTTGGATTAATGTGTTCCTTCCTTTCTCTCTACAGTACACAGGAATGGCTTTGCTCAGTTCTAAGATACCACTTCGTTCTACATAGTAATTCAATCCTAAAGTCTGTGTGTAAGCCTCTTAACAGAAAATGCATACAGCAGCCCCTTAACAGAGTTTTCCTAGCTGTACAGGATTTTGGTCTGTGCATTACCCTGTCCCTGCTCAGTTCTGCTCCAAAACCTGTTATTGGTGGTTTCCTGCTCTGTTGTGGTAGCAGCTGATGAGGATTTGGGAGCGTTCTGCAGGGCATATAGGCCCAAGCTGTAGTGAGACTGGGAAAACCTGTGCCCTGCTTGGGCTAAGGTCTGGGTGTGAGTGAGCACCAGGGCATTCTCTAGTGGGTCACAACTGTATCTACATAGACACCATCCCAAAGGTGTGAGGGCTGAGGGGACACCAGCCCTAGCTGGCTCTGGGGCATTTAGAGTAGACTAGAAGGGCATCATAGAAGCAAGAAAAGAGCAGGGGCTCAGAATTGTCGCCGTTCAGAGCTTTGCCTCCTTGCCTGGCACCTGGGGCAAAGCTTGCTCTACCATGTCCGCAGGTGGGCTGGATCAGAAGGTACTTTCCTCTGCAGAAGGAGAGAGGTGCTTTTCATTCCCATGGTGCTTCTCATTGGTGGCCTTCTGTGCTCAGAAAAATTGTTGATTGTGTTGGCAGCTGCCCCCATCCTGCACATTTTGAAAAAAAGGATTTCTCATTCCTTGTTTCATTGGAAAACGAAGGCCAAGGCAGACTGTAAAGGCTGGCTCAGAGTCATGTTAGTGGAGGATCTAATTCTGTATCTGTGTACTTCAGAACTCTGTGCAGCTGCTATTTATGTCTGCAACTCTGCAGCTGTCTGTTAGTTGTCATAATCACAAGTTGGTTTGCCCTGAGCACAGATGTGAAATCTCAGGCTTACCTTTCGTGGATCACCATCTTTCGCTGTAATGAGCAGATCCTGCTGGCCGAAGTTCTCCCGCATTGAGAGAGCATGGAGTAAGCTCTTTAAAAGATATTGACTTTCACATCACGACACTAAACAGAAGCATAAATGGTTTTACACCAAAGATTTTCAGGATAAATAATCCATAGTGCCTGCAGAACATAAGGTCCTGAAGTGCTCCAGATGGTTTTGAGCTGCTGAGGCTGTAAATTACATTTTCCCAGGTGGAATCAGGTCCCATTATGGGAATGTGTTTCTGACTCCCAAATTGTCAGTATCTCTGTTATGGAGAGGCGGTGAAGGGTATCTCCATTGCGGCTGCTGGGCCCATTTCCCTTAGACAGCAGCCCGTGACAGGTCTGAGGAAATCCCTTGCTTTGGTCCTTGTGATGGAGGATACTATTAGCAGCTTCTACAGAGGCAGAGGTGGCTTTTCTTGAGAGGAGCGCTGATTCTACAGAACAACATTGTTGTTGCAAAAACTGCTTTTATTTCAGTTCTTGTACTTGGAAGCAAGTCCTGTCCCAGCTGGATTGTCCTCCAGCTAGAGGAAAATGAAGATGGCAAGCCAAAAGACTTTGGATTACACGGCAATGGCCTGTTTACTGAGGGCTTTCCCTTGCCCTCCAGTGCCTTTTCCCCCAGAAGTGGGGGCATAAAATGTCTATAGCCTGTATCTGGCCAGGCGACCCCATGGTGAAGGACTATGCTGACTATTGTTGCCTGTGGCCTTGAAGGACAGTCCTGGTTGGTGTGTGCCACTCTCCTGGAGTGTCTCAGGACTTTCATCCACTGCCTAAGGAGCTAAGTGTGACCATGCAGGCCAGACCAAAGGTCTAGTCAGCCCAGCATCCTGTGTCCCAGAGTAGCAAATACAAATTCTCTAAGAGTGTAGGTAGGTAATGATCATCCCTCATGCTAATTTCCCATTCTCCAAAGATCTGTGGCTCCAGGATTTCCTAGAGTCAGAGGAGCTTTCTTTCTATTGACACTTCTGTTCCCATTTGAGATCTGCTTAAAATATTTGAGATCTGCCAAAATATTGGCATCCACCTGCCCTGTGACAAGGAGCTCCATGATTTCATTATGTAAGCCGCACAGAACCACCTCCTTTGGGCTGCTTGGGCTTTTGCAAGGCATACTGGTGTATTTCATTTTAAGGACATGAAATCTTTGATAAATACTTGTGCTTACATCTGTGGCAGTGTCCTCTTCTTCCACCATCGCCGAACTGCACTCTACCACAGCAGTTGTATCTATTTGCTCCTTCACAGGTGATGTCTGGAGTCAGGCCTACTAACTTTACAGTCAGTGCTTTAATAAGGTTAGATCTTAGGGCGATGTAACAGAAATGCAACATTTTGCATGCAATGAGGGGAGAGGAGACAGTTCTGTCTCCCCTCATTGCTGGGAGGGGAGATGCTGTTCTATGGTCCGCCACAATTGCAGTGCATGGCTCCCATGGGGAGAGAGATGTTCTCAGCAAATGAAAATGGATTGTCCTCTCCTGATCTTAGAAATCCATGAGGATCTTTTACTATTTTCTTTCTCTTTCCCATTCCTCTCCTCCTGCCCTGCAGATTTATATAGTTGAGTAAAATCACGCAGCATCTCTTAGATAATGAGAATGAGTCTATATGGGGAATAGCTAGACATCCACACCAATAAAATATTGTTTTAATGATGGCAACTTTCTGGCCCATATTAATTTATTACACTCTCCAGAGAGCACTTTGTTATGAAGATCCCCTGTCAAATGCTTAGCTGACTTTATTGAAAGGTAAAGAGCAAAAAAGCTCCCAGGAATGGCAAAAAAATGTTATAATTGCTCTCAGAAACTGGGTGATTCTCTGTCTTTATTGAATATGTACATTATACATAGTATAATTTCCTCCTATATAGTGGTTTCTCTCTGAGAGTCTCTTTGTCCCCAGAACTTTCAGTATTAATGCAATACATATTATGTGTGAACAATCATTAAAGATCACCCTCAGAAGCATCAAGAGGGTGAATTTAGCCCATGGGAAAAGACTTGCAAAATCACTTATTCTGTGACCTTTAACTTCACAAAAGAGCTCAGGAGCTAAGCAGGCTGAAGAAGAGAACTTTGCCCACTGTCATTCTCTCCATTTATAAACTTGGCCCTCACTGATGTCATTGTCATTGTCCTTCCCAAAAGCATGTCCTGTCCTGTCCCTGCCATGTCTACCTCCCCTGCTGTGGCTGCAGGAGCTTGATGATGTGTTTCTCAGTGCATGTTGGAACCAAGGTTGATCATGCACCAGACTGAGAGAAATGGGAATGAAACCCTTGTGGAAATAAGTGTTATGAAGCTCCAAAGCCCTTAAGAATATTCTTGTGTGGGTAACACAGCCCTGTAATGGTGATGTGAGAGGCCTGGTGCAGAAGCTAATTGTTGCCATCATCCTTACCACCCATAAAGTGAGAGACTGGCACTGCTACCCACCTTGGTCTGCTGGTCTCCTTTCCAATGGGCACAAGCTCTAAGTATGATGAACTGCGTAACTTTGGCCTAAAGCCATTTAAGGTGCACTCTTTTGGAAAAAAAAAAAAAAAGTGTATTTTTTTAAGATCTAGTTTAAGTCCATCAAGATAGGCACTTGGAGTGCACATACACACGTTGTTTCTCTGGACAACCTTCTTCTACTTGAGCAATGTTGTCCATCAGTCCCCTGGCAGAGCCTGCTCCCCAGTTCTCGCTGCAGTGTGAGGCATTTTCAGACAAGGGGAAGGCTCATTAGATTAGCCACAACTGACTCTGAAACCTATGCATGTCTTAGCTGGAGCAGGCATTACATGCAGAGATGTAAAAATATAAGCCAAACTGACCACGGCACATCCTGACCTACAACAAAATCTTGCCTTTGCTTGTGGCCAGCCAATTCTTTACGAGTTCTCATTCTCATTCTCTGTAGCTGGCTCAGCAGACCGTGCAGTGCAAAGGTGACATTGCTCTGGAAGATTTCTCCTGTCTGCAGCCTGTCTGAGGAGTTGTGGAAAAAACCACCAGCTGCTTGCACTGCTGCCATTACTCAAACCTGAGGTGATAACCCAGCCGCAAAAGGGAGGGAAAAGAAAGTGGTAGAGGACCACTGCACCCACACCATCACACCAGGTCAGTGTGCTTTCCCAAAGCATCACCACTGAGTGCAAGCCAGGTTTTGAGACTGGACTTTGACCTTGATGACACCTTAACCAATGTTTTATTTCTTTCCGCTAGCTGTAAAATGGGGTTAATAATTTTTCTCAACTCCACTATGGTACTGCAAAATAATATATGCTAAAAAGTAAGTTTTTGAAATCAGGCAGGCCTGACAGCCCTGCTAGTCATCATGCAGTGCTGATAGCAAATCATCATTTAAAAGGTCAGCACTTTAAATCTATAATTTCTAGCACTACAGCTTGCACTGCACTGTGCAGTTTCAATGAACAAGTTTGACATGGCAGTTTTTTATCAGTGTTCTTTCATTCTATTAGAATTCCCATTTTACTCCATGCATAATAAGATTCCTGTTCTACTCCTTGAAGACCAAAAAGAAACAAAAAAGTGACAGTTAGGAAAAAAAAGTAATAAATGGATAAAAATCATAGTCTGTTTTAGAAAATTGTTTACTACATTGGACTCCCTTGACCATCTGCATTGTCAGTCCCCACAGGATGTATGTAGCAGCTGGATAATAATTGAGAATTATGGCTTGGAAGGCAACTTATAATCTGATGGATAGTTTATGGCACCGATTTTCTTCCCTGCCAATACTAACAAAACATGACAGGGAAAATAATCAGACGAAGCCAAGAATAAAATCAGTACAACAAGCTGCCAGGAGGAGACTCTTGTCAGGCCTATGCCCTCCTTCAGTTACTAAAACACAGAGGTGTTCCCTGTAAACAGTAGGACAGAGCTCCTGCTGAGCATTCAAAGTCTCCCTTGGGCTACTGCAGGTGCTCAGCACCTTTATGGAGGAGCTGAGTGTCCTCACAGATGGGGCTCTTGCAGAGCTGTCCACATTAGCCTTTTACTCTCTGCACAATATACATAAAATGTACTTATACCTATTCCCAGGCATTCACTTTTTTTTTTTTATAATCTTTAAATGCACAAGTTAAAAAGATACTGTCAGTGCAGAAATAACGACATGATGGGGTATAATATGGGACAAATTCCAAACCTATAGATTGAACTGAAAATCTGGGAAGCATTTAAAACAAATCCTGTAAACAGAGCAAACAGAAAAACAAAACCCTAAAAAACTTGGTGCCTTTCCTCCAATGATGGTGGTTTCCTTCCTTTTTGACTTGATGTTATTTGGAACAGGAAACAAAAGAGATCGGTTTAATTTCCCATTTACAGTTAGTTTCACTATCCTGTATCCCAGATGTCCAAAGACAATGTTACTTTCCCTTGACTCACAGCATTATTAGGGAATGATTACATGGAACAGGAATATTCTTCCTCAGCAGACTGAGTTTGGCAATTTGCTTGGTAACAGTCATGCCCTTTTCAAGTTAATGTAGGTTCCTATGGGGCTTAATCTATCACTTCCATCCCCAGACTCACCCATTAAGGTAATGACCATCACCTTAATGTAGACTTTAAGGTTTTCCCTTTCCAGCTGATTGCCCTCTGCAGGATTCCATGAACTATCCATTTCTCTGGGTGGTGAAGGAGCAAGTGTTTCCTGGAGCAGCAAAAACATTTTGATGGAAGTCCCTCTGCACTCCCAGTGTCCTGCAAGAAGACCTAGTTCTTCTGGAAAGTCTTATCTGCACAGCACTTACTTTCCTGACAGAATTTTGATCAGTGGTCTGTTTCCTTTTCTCATTACACAGACTTTAAAAAAAATACTATCTAATGATGGTGTTCTGTATTTATGGAGGAGCTGAGTGTCCTCACAGATGGGGCTCTTGCCATCTGTGCTAGAAAGTAGCAAAGTGAAAAGTATCACTCCAGGGTTTTCCAAACTATGACATTTTTCTTCCTTCAGAAATCCCTGAAGCTAAATTCCCATGGGAACCAGCAGCTATGTTATAAAACTGCCTTCCAAGCCATCAGATACAGCTGGTGCTGATGCTGCAGGACTGAAGCA
>JAOTQQ010000003.1:16183891-16195991 GCA_026546715.1 Gallinago undulata
AGTACCTCTCCTGTTATGTTCTAATCATTCAGTTGCTGTTATGACTGATTCAGCATAGCGGTGACTTGGTCATCCTACAGTTATTACAATATTAAGGTTTGATTGATTCATCAGGAGCAGCTGGCCTCTTTTCTATGGGATTTCTTACAGAAGACAAAATTACTTGGAATCCCATTTTCCTCTAACTCACTTATGGAATCGAAGGAGAAGAATTTAATTTTAATCCAAACAGACAGCAATGAGTTCTGATGTTTCTCCCTAAAACAAAATGGATAAGAAAAGTAGGTGATAATGTGGCACAAAGAGCCAGAGTTTTTACCATGACAATATTTTCTGGCCGCTGAGGAGTGCAAAGTGGCAGCTGTTCTTACCTGTCTCAAAACACCAACCCTGCAAGTAAGCTCCGGGCACAACTCATGAGCACACAGTCACTGGTTTGATGTGCAAGGTCCGCAAGGTCCCAGTTCCTTGTTTTGGCATCAGTCTTTAAGCATCTGCTAAGTAGAAAACATAAGCCAAGAAATCTCAAAAACCAAAACCACCAAAACAGGTCTGGGGTTATCTTGTTCCCACTGAAAGCCCATTATTTGCTTTGAAACTGAATGGGTCTTGCTGTGTGTGTCTGTAGTTATGTCACATTTCTCAGCAATGGCTATGGTGTCTGAAGAAGACACTCACATAATTTAAAACAAAGCCAGGCCTTTGTTGCCTCGTCCTCTAGGCAGGAACCGCAATCTGTTCCTCTTCCCAGATAAGGCAATATCCTGGCAGTTCTCAGAAGCCTGTGGTGATGGAGGCAGAGTTCAGCGATGATAACACAACACAGATGCTATTCGAACTGTGCCAGTGACTCATCAGGGCGTCTTCAGTGATGCCTTCTCCTTGTAAAATGGATAAAACAGTGTTTATCTATTCCTGTAATGCCCCATGAGATCTACGTTGATAAAGAATTAAAAGGAGCTCATGATTTATTATTGTAGGACAACTCAACAATGGCTAGGACTTCAGTGAGATAGTGAGGCAGGCTACTGGTAGTGTTGCAAGGTTTTAGGGCTTTGTTTCAGCAGTGCCTATGGAGAAGAAAGCAAAATGTTGAGGACAACACATCAAAATTAATAAGAACAATATAGGGCATGAGAGGCAAGAGAGAACCAACGCAAATTGGAGTTTGCTGGGCACAGTAATCTCCTTTTTCAGATGTATTCTTCATGAGTAGTTCTTTACACGATTACTTGCCTCAAGACACGGTTATACAACCAGTCTAATTTTCAAAGGTTTTCTAAAGGGAGAAGTTAGGAGTGAAACTTCATAAAACTAATACAGGCTGATAGCTTTGGGTAATTAAGTAATAAACAGTCCATGACAGAGGTACTACTGGTACTACTTTGCTGGTAGGCAGGGAACACATAGCTGTAAATTTTCTAGGACTGGATTCAGATTCTTTCTTCTTCTCTTGAGCCTTTTTCAACTTCAATTCCTTGCTAAAATCTTGTTGTTTTCACATTTCCAGCAGACACCCACTTACTAAAGACATTCTTGAAAGCGGTCACCAGGATCAACTATGGGCTTGGCCTGATTTCTTTAGGCGTTTACGGATTACAACTGCCTTTGTTTTTAGTGTGTAGTGAAGCCTCTGCTAGCTAGATGCCTCTAGGGCTATATTGCATCTTGACCCAGTAAGTGGAACATTATCAACTGGGCCCTGTGGCATTAGTGACACCTTTTCTCACATTGCTTTGTAGGACAGTTTGTGAAGGTTCAAGACTTGCTAAAAGATACCTGATCTCAGGCAGAAAGGCCTTAGGTTTTATCTGTCATTCCTCACTTTGTTTTACTTATGATTGTCCTAATAAAACAAAATGAAATTTCTCTTGCAACGATCCAGAAAAAGAATTGTAGCTTCAGCAATAGAGATTTCTGCTATCAGGGGAAATCTGGACATCCAACTGGTGATGCTGTGCAGTGAAGCTACTGCTTTTTCCGTGTGAGAGCTAATGGCTTCTATTATTTCCCTCAATCCAGCTCTCACTGTGGATACTGATTGTATCTTGGCTGTAATGTAATGAGATGCCTAGCTATAGCAATTCTTGTCACCACAGCTAAACTTATCCTTAGGTTAGCAGCTGGAAATGAAATTTCAAAGCTACATTCTCAGGATCTGTGAGGGTCTTGCTGTCTTCCTGTAAAGCATAGGTATAGATTGGGCATAGTTCATGTTGCCAGCACAAGGGAAAATTTTAATTTCCCAGAAGCAGTATAAGCAACTGGTGGTTGTATTATTGTTTGTGACAGACGTTTTATTGATGCTAAGAGCAGGTGTTTCCTGCTACAGCAAAACGTAAGCAATCACTCTCTGAATTGGGGTCACTCAACAGGATTGTACTGATAAACAAAAAGCAATTTGTCAGTCATTTGCATGTGCATCAGAAAGTTAGTTATATCACTGCTCTTTAAGTACAGGATGGGAACTACCAATCAGATAGATGCATTTTAGACATTTTTGTCCATAAGAACAAGGAATGATCTTTGCCCACTTTATTTTTTTTATGTGATTCAGGTGATGGGCATCTCGTTTAGAGGTTGAAGGTTGGAAAAGGCAGAAAGACAGGGGATCTTTGTTCTCAGCGTTACCACAAACTTCCCATCTGGCCTTGGGAAAATCAGTGGAATTGTCTGGGTGGAAAAATATAACCTCCAGAAAAATGAAATACAAAACTGAAATATTGTAGCTGAATCTGAACCAGTATGTTTGGGCATGTCATTGCTGTACTTTCTGGTATATGTGATATGTGATTGCATCCTTTCAGGAGTGCAGGCTCGTGCTGCAGTACAGTACTCATCTCAAACTGCAATCTGCTCTGGACTAACCACGGGCAAAGCTTCACAGAGTGGTCATGGAAGATGAAATCCCTAGTCAATGCCTACAGGAGATGGGGGCCATCTATTTTTGTGCTGTGTTGTTTTCCAGCCGAATGTCTTCCAGATGTTCTTTTAATGAAAAGTTTCCCATAAAGAACCACATTTTCTGTCAAAACCTGCTTTAGTAGAAAAATGTTCAGCAATCCTATTTAATAACTTTCTTATGCTTCCATTTTCTCTGTAAAGGGGATGACTGCTCTGACGATTGCCCCAAAGAGCAAAGGGACACAGTGAAGGGACACAGTGAAGTCTCCACATCTGATCCAAAAGCAGCAAGCTTGAAGTGCAAAAGAGGAGGAGGTAACTCTTCTGCCACTGTGAGCATTGAATGATGTTCACTCCCACCTCACAGAGAATTATCAGCACAGAGAATACCAGAAAAATGAGTAACTGTCAGGTCACCAGTACAGCAAGGTTCCTTTAAAAATGCAGAATGCTCATTCCACCACTAAAAGAGTAATACATGCTGCAGGGTTGTTAGTTTTTGTTACTAAGTCATTCCTATATTCCAGCCCTGATTCAGGTGTCTTAAATGCACTCCACAGAGTTTGTGTTTGCTATCATGACAGAAAGAATGTATGGAAACAGGATTCCCCTACATCCTCCTGTCACCTAGCAGCTACTGCTTTTCCAGAGATTTTCTTTGGGTGAATTTGAAGGAATTTCTTTCTCTATTATTTTGTCTAAGGTTTTCCAAAGTGCAGGATTCTATTATGGACTCAGCCTGACTTCTGCATGTTCTGAGCATTCAGATGTTTTCTACATACAGGGTATTGGAGACAATCAAAGGTGTACAAACAAATGTACCTTGGAAAGCATAACCACTCTCTGACAAAGCCTGTCTATATTCAAAGCAGTGCTCCTCTGAGGTATTTTTCATGCCTTGGCCATGCCTTGCTAGCACCTTGCAGCTACCTGAACCATGACAGACAGCAAATAAGGCTGTATGTTAGTAGATTCAACAGCCAGCTCCAGTGCATCCCACTCTTGGCGAATACTGGAAAGCCCACTGTAAACTTCTCTGTAAAATGTCAACAAAATCCCGTGGTTTTACCCTAACCTGAGATGTGGAGAAGCAGAGCAGTATTTGTCTGTCAGAGAGGCTTAGAGAAGGGAAAGCTTTCACTCAACAACAGCAGCTACTATTTATTAGCTCAGCTCCTCTGAGTTAATGGTCTTGAGCTCAGATCGGCCTTGGAAGCAGTTTTCCTTGCAGATCCCTCAGGTCAGCACGGGAAAGACCTCAGTGTGGTAAAGAACTTCTGTTCTCCATTGACACCAAAGAAATTAAAGGGTTTGATTTGCAGGTAGTGTAAGCTTCAAGGTGATGACTTCCTGTTGTGTAGCTGAATCTGTAAGGTGTGGTTGCAAACCTCAACCCAGAGTATAATCCAACTCGGGGCTTTCCCGAGTAGATAGAAATGTCTTGGCTCCCCTTCAAATCCCCTCCAAGTCCTGGTAGGCTTCTAACCAGCCCTCACTCAGCGAGGTTAGCTGGCACCCTGAGAGTACCCAGACTATCCTTACAGCTTGTTCTCCTTTCTACATAAGCGTAGCACTTTGATTTAGAGATCGTCCAAGAACCTAAATTACTTGAGGAAAAAATATCACACCACATATAATTTTTGCATATGTTTGATTTCCCATTTTTCCACTTACACTGTTTATTAACTGAAAAAGCTGGTTATGACTTCATCAATACAGCCACTTGCCTTATTCTCGTCATGTCCATCTCCACCCACCCCCAATTCCTCTCAGTCCAGAACCTGTTGCAGACAGACTTCTATGTGACATGGACCTCCCCCTTCCAGCTTTGAAACTAGCCCTCAGGAAGTGGCCCATCTTACAGCCGAGCCAAGCCTTGCCAACGTGCCTCGGTGGGTCCTTCTCGCTGCACTCCCATCCGCTGAAAACACAGCTCCTGCAGACCAGCTTCCTCCCCAGCCTCCATCCTCCATTTGTTGACAAACAGCCAAGAAGAAGGGGGGCAGGAGGAGGGAACCCACCCCCTCTCTCCCCAGAACCACCTTGCTGTACTATAAAAACCCCCAAGCACAACAAACACAAATGTAAAGGCTTGGGCTGAACGCCCTCCCTGTCCTGTTCTGCTCGGGGCTCCGCATTCTCTCAGGATCTGGTGCTCTGGTCGCCACTTTTCTTCGCCCGCAGCCCTCCCGCCGCCCCCACTGGGAATGAGCTCCTGCGACAGCCCTTGGCCCTGCTCGCCGGCCCCTCCGGTATTGGCACCGGGCAGTGGCCGCTGCCGCCCGCGAACGCCAGGGAGCCAGGGCGTGGCGGCAGCCATATCTCCCTTCGCTGGCGGCAGCGAGGCTGGGGCCGCCTGGCGCCGAGAGCCCGGGGTCCTGACAAGGCAAGCGCAGCATCCCGAGGGGCCGCAGACATCCCAGGCACGGTGCTGGGGAGGCTGCTCATGGACCAGTTTACATTCATGGCATGTTTAGTTTGGACAAGCCCATGCCCCACACGTGAGACCCTAAGGATCCTGAAGGTGGTCAGTGGGAACAGGAAAAACGTTACAATTTAGGCTCTGGTGGAAGAAGCAGTAAAAGAAGCAAGAAAAAAAAATTGAGGAAAATGAGAATCAAATTCATATACATCTTATGATACTGAGGCCAAGTAATGCTTTTGAGCTGGTGTAAAAAAAACCCGTGCTTTAGAACCAAAATGGAAGGGGCCGTAATTTCCTAATGAGTCCAGTAACACATTGATGGGATGTGGCAATGGTACCTATGGATGGCTTCATGTTTCTCAGTCTTTCACCTATAGAGGTAAGTATGGGCTCATTTGTGGATTGGCCAAGAAGTTGAACAGTTCCAGCAACATCAGTTTGAGAAGGTATATATTTTGGATGACTTCCCCTCCAGCTCACAACAAGCCCAAAAGAAATCCCATCTCTGAAAGTCAAATGAAGGAGCAATGGCTCGTCCTGGTCACTTACTTGCCTTTCTGTCAGGTGTCACAAACAGAAGCCAGCAGGGCTGTGAGTTGTTTTTCGCTTATATTCTATACTGTATAGTAAGATTTTTGGCAGCTGTAGTGTGCTATTCTGTACTTGTTGCATTATTATAAAATTGTAGACATCTAGTCTTACTAATAGTGGCTGAATTAATACTGAACATAGACGGATTATGCCTTTGAATGAGCAATTATTGTGTGCCTTCCCTGGCTCAAGCCCTGAGCAGGCAAAAAGCAAATTTGCAGCTGTGTAAGTACAGAAAGGCTGAACACTGCTCAGTAGGAGGCTGCAGTCACCAGCATTGTCCTTTCACTCCAGCACCTGCCTCTGGAGGATAAATGGTCACAATCAGCTTCGTCTCACCCAGGCACTGAGGAAAGGGGTAGGGAAAGAAGGTTGGGCAACCTGAGAGGTTCAGAACACCATTCAATGGCCTATCTGCATGTGTGTGGCTGAGATGCGTCGATACAGGTAAGCCTTCATAGATGGTTCATTCATTCACCTACTGAGTTGAGCGGTGCTTGGGAGGCTGTACCAGACTGTCGGGGGTGAAGCTGACACTACAACTGGCATTCAAAAAGCTTCCAGCTTCTGAATGAAGGAGAGCTTGGGAAACATGTAATACAGGGCCCCTATTTTCATCTCAGTTTTATACAGTTCTGAGGCTTAATGTTTACAGTTTCATGCCTGTTTAACATGTGCCGTTTATTATTAGCCTCTCCAAAATACAAGTGATCACAGAACTACATATATTTGAAAATGTGCATTTCAAAAGCTGGTTAGGGGGCAGGGAATCCACCAACCACTGTAAGGCAGATCTCAAATTTGGTTACTTTCATTTTCATAGTCACAGAATAGTTTGGGTTGGAATGGACCTTCAGTCCCATCCAGTGCCATCCCCTGCCCTGGGCAGGGACACCTCCCACCAGGTTGCTCCAAGCCCCATCCAGCCTGGCCTTGAACCCCTCCAGGGATGGGGCAGCCACAGCTTCTCTGGGCAACCTGGGTCAGTGCCTGCTGTTTCTTGCAGGTTCCATTAAAGAAGCTGGCAACCAATCGAAAGGCGATTCTACGGGGTCACTAAAAGCTTTCTAAAAGTCAGCATTTGCCCTTTATAAAGGGCCAGGTGCTTTCAGTAATAATAACTGTAGTCATCAGGCAAAGTAAATGATAGAGGGGATGGATGGATGCTGAAGATAGTACTCTTAAACAGCCTTCAGGCAGTGATCACAGGTAGAAAAGTAGTGGGATTTCACAAACTGAACAAGCCTTTTTAGCCCGTTTCTAGCAGAACAAACAATCCCCCCGCCCGGCTCGTGCACGGTGAAAAAGCCAGGTTTGGGTGCCCTGTTGCCGTCTTCACCATGGCAACCGCTCCCGGGCAGATGGGCCAATCCGATTGGTCGGATCGCCTCGCCGGGGTGGGACGCAGTGGGAATTGACGGCTCCGGCGGGCCAATGGAACGGGGCTTCACAAGGACAGCTGTGGCAGGGCTGTGGCCAATGGGAGCGCGACGTGGGCGGGCAGGGGCACTCCGGAAGTGAAGGAGGCCGGGGGGAAAATGGTCCCAAGCTCGCGGGGCTGCCTCAGGAGGTTGTGAGGCATGTGGACCGCACCAAGGTGAGCGATTGGCGGTGAGGAACGTGGCAGGGAGTGCCAAGGGGCCTGAAGGGGTCCAGAGAGGTGATGGGGGCTTGAGGAGTGGTAGGGGAACGGGGGGACTGCAGGGTTGGAGGGGAAGGCTGGGCCCGGCTCCCCACGGGGTCTGTTCATCTTGGGGAATTTGGAGTGCGGTGCTGGCGATGACGGAGAAATAAAGCCCAAACCGGCGATAATAAAGTGGTGCCTGGGCCGTGCTGGTACCACCCCTCAGAGATGCAGGGATGGGACTTTTACAGTTGCACAGCGCTCTCCGACACTGCTGGTGGGGTCCTGGGGGTGCCGGGCTGTGGGATGGCTGCATTCCCCCTGCCCCTCGGCATGGCCCAAGGGAGGCTGCAGTGGGGAAGCAGAGAGGGTGAGCTGCTTTGGGGCCAACAGGGAGACCAGATCTTGTGCTCCCGGGGCTGGCAGACAGGCTCGTGTGTCTGGGTTTGGGGCTCAGAAAGAGAAGGAGTAGTGTGGCTGTGTGCTTAGGAGCAGGAATGGAGCCTGGCGTTTTGGGGACTGAAACTGAAGCTCAGTTTCAGCAGCAGAAGCTCAGCAGTTGGGTTTTGGGGCTCAGAAAGGGGCACTCAGTGATGTGGTTTGGGGGCTGAGAGCAGAAGCCATTTTTGCTGGTTCTGTGGTGGGGGGCAGGAGGGTGTTAGGGGCTGCGGGGGAAAGTAGGGGCTGTGCGGGGTGCAGAGAGAGCTCCCTGGAGGTGGAGGGTCTGGTCACATCTGACCCTGAAGTTCGGGAGGCCAGCATGCACCCACCTGACCTGAAAGTCTGAGGTAGTCTGTGGGGGGAAAAGGCGCTTTTCAGACTCCCCATGCCCTCTTCGAGTCCAGCTCTTCTCTGCGCACCACTTAAGATAGGTATTAA
The DNA here is from genome assembly GCA_026546715.1 of Gallinago undulata. Taxonomy (NCBI): domain Eukaryota; kingdom Metazoa; phylum Chordata; class Aves; order Charadriiformes; family Scolopacidae; genus Gallinago; species Gallinago undulata. The sequence continues at coordinate 16,192,315 of JAOTQQ010000003.1, forward strand.
GTAATGAGTTATACAAACCAGTTAACGCTACTGCTACCTACAGTGGTGATGTTTAATCGTAATGCTGGAGATACAAGGGTAATTGACTGACGCCCTGGTCAAAAAGCCAGAGCAGTGCTGACAGCCAGAGCTTGTGGAGAGAAGGAGCTGAAAAGGACCAGTGCAGAGCAGGGGCTTGCATTAGCCAGAGCTGCGGCAAGCAGGAAGTGCAGCTCAATTCAAGGCCAGGTTGGATGGGGCTTTGAGCAACCTGGTCTAGTGGGAGGTGTCCCTACCAGGGCAGAGGGGTTGGAACTCTATGATCTATACGGTCCCTTCCAACTCTAACTGCTGTATGATTCTCTGGAGTGCCCACTGCCTGGTGTGTGCATTAGCTGGAGGCAAGGCTGTTGGCAGTGGTAGGGAGCAGAAGCTGCCATGAGCCGGAGAGCCTGTTGGCTGGCTGTGACAACCAGGGTCATTTCTCTCTTCTTCTTTTCCCAGGGTCATCTTCTGTGGGGCGGGAAGGAAGTCCTGCAGGGCTGATTCTGCTTGCTGCTCAGGTAACTGCACATATTGGGGCTGCGGGGGCGGGGAGAAACGTTTGCAAGTTCAGGGACACTAAAGATGCTCCACGTCCAATCCATGGCAAAGGCCAATTTGCTGCCAGTGGGGAAAAGCTGGTGAGGAATTACAGTTAACCAAGTGTGCCCTCCTGCCCGAGGGGCCCATGGTAGTTAGGAATGCGGTAAAAGAACAAAATTTCACCTCGCAGGCAGCTCTTCATTTAGCTTCCTTGGGCTCAAGTGTTTCTCTTCTGTTTGTTCCTACTGATTTTAAGGGCAACTTGGCAACAGCCTTTAGTTCAGATTCATAACTCCAATTTTTATTAGTGTGTGGTGTCAGTGTAGTTGAATTTTGAGCACCTAGATGGCAGTAGAAATGTAGTGAATGAAACATGATGGAAATGGATGTGTCACTTGATTTTCATTCCTTCTTTTAATTCTCTTTTTTTTTTTTTTTTTAAGAGTGTCGATGGTATGTTTTTATGTGGCTCAATGCCCATTCTGTTCTATGGAGCCTTTGATCTAGGACTTACAAATAAAAAAAAGTTTGTTGTTCCAGGAAAGGACCAGTCCTTCGTAGGCCCGAGGTGCAGACTGGGAGGATCTCTTAAGAACATGATGAGGGCGAAAGCCAAATTTCAGCCAATGTTGCTGCTGTTGGTCTTTGCTTTTGTTAACGCCCCCACAGCTCCCTCATGGGTGGAGCTCTGACTCATAATGGTTTTTTTTAGTCTCTAACATATTTTTCCCAAAGGAGAGGCTATGTTGAAAAGTGAACGAGTTTCCTCCCATGGAGTGACGATTATTAAAAGCACAAAAGTGACACGCTCTTAGAAGTGGGGACTACTTCTGGACACACGTTAATCCTGTGCAGGTGTCCTTGGGATACAGATTGTCTGCGATTCCTGCTCTGACAAGACAGTGTGCCAAGACAGGGATGAGCTCCTAAAGACAAAAAAAGAGGCCTGGGCTGGGGATTTTGTCTCTTTGTTTGCTTGTTTGTGGGTGGGTATGTAGTTCCTAAAACAGGGTGCGTGCTTGACTGCAGATGGCAGCCTGCAGAGCTCTTTTGCTGCCTGATCTCGCCTTTTCTTTTTCACTCCTCTTTCACAACTGTAACTTTCATTTGGATCATTTTAGCAGAGTAGTTAAGTGATGTGCCTGTGGGAATGTGCTGGTAATAGCAAGAACCGGTAGGGAGTAACTTGCCTACAGGTAGAATTTGTGAAACATCAACAATAGCAGGATGCCAGTCACAAGTTCCCAAAAAATCATGTGCGTTAAACGCATCAAAGTTTAATTGCCAAATTGCAGTGTGTTCCAAGTGGCTATTTTTGATTAAAAAGTTCAGGGTTGTGTGTGTTACAACCTGTCCCTCTGTCTATGTGTCCTGCTCCGTAAATGTCAGGTGGCAGGGCTGTTGTTTCCTGCTCTCAGTATGGCCACAGTAGGGCTGTGATATTTAGACCTAACAGACAGGTTTAGGAGCAGAAGGAGAATGCCTGTCTTCTGTAAGGGCCATGAATGCTGCTTTCTCCTTCTGCTGCTTTCCTGTGCACCAGGTGAAGCTGCTTTATTTTTCTCCCTTGTTCCCAGTCTAGCTATTTCTGAAGCTGCTGCTGTGGGTTTGCAATTGGTGTTACTGGGTTTTTGTGGGGTTTTCATTGTGGATCACTCCTGCTATGACCAAGTGTCAGTGTGGGGTGTTCAGTTTACAGCTTCGGAAGCTGCATCCCCTGAAATGGTTGTGGGTGAAGCTGCCCTTGGGCCTGTGGCTGTGCTCAGGGGGTTCCCCATCAAACAGTGGGTGTGTGTGGGCACCTGTGGGGCTGCGCTCTGTTCTGGGAGCTGCCCCCCTTCAGCTGTCGGGAGATGGAACAGAGCGTGCGCCTGGTAAATCCCAGGGCAGTCAAAAGCTGGGAGGGACCCTGAGCAGGTTTGGTGGTGCAACAGCAGTTTGAAAAGATCTTGACTGTTGGGAGAAATGGCTGGAAAAAATAATTCCTTTTTTGCAAGGAGACAGTTTACAAGGACAGGTGGATTGCTATACATTTTAACAAAAATATTCAAGTTGGGATGTATAGGGTGAGGAAACCTTGGCTCTATGTAGGTTTGAGAAGAGGTAGGTAGGCATCTGTTACCTGTGTGTATCTGAGAGAGTGGCTGTAGTGAAACTGAAGCTGACAGTGAGCCAAAAAAAGCCAGGGTACTCTAGAAAACGCAAAAACTCTAGTGGCCCATATACACAGCTGTGCCTGAGGTGATGTGAAATAGTTTTTCCTCCACTTGGCTGTGGTCTTTGCGAACCTTCATAAAAGAAGGAAGCTTTAGATGCCTGCCTAACTTTATGCTAAAGGGTTTCTTCCTTTCTCAGCAGAATGTCAACTGCCATAGTTTCTATAGGGTTGCCCTTTCTTCTGCCAGGACAGCACAGGACAGATGGAGAGGATCCAAGGTGCTCTGCAACTGCAAGGTACATAGGCAATGTGTGTCTGCATTTTTCCTAAGGTCTTTGTAGTGTAGACTTTGAAGTTAACATAAATAAGGTCTGTTCTGAAGGACGGATATTTGGGGAGTGATGATGTCATTTGGGGCCATCCCAGTGTCACCGAAGGGGGTGATGATGCAACAGAGGAGCAGGTGAGTTGGGGATATGGGGTCACACAGAGTTTCCCCCTAAAAGAGGTGGGTCACAGCCCCAAATAATCTGAAAAGTGATGGGAGGGGGTTAAAAAATAACAAAACCTGTAAATATGAGTGTGAAGTGTTGAAATAGAGAACAATCTCTAATTTATATGTAGATAGAAAAATATTATCTATGTATATAAAAAGTGTTAAGAACAAACCCCTGTATTTCTATGGATTCTGTGATTCTCTATTATAACAAAGATCTTTTAATATAAAAAATATTTTAAAAAATTATGAAAAGATATTTGAGTCACAATGGATGTCTAAGTAGATAGTTTAAGTAGATATTCTATATGATAAGTGTTAATGTGTATGTTAACGTCAATGTGTAAGTCTAAGCCTAAACAGATACTCTATTTGAAGTGTAACAAGAGAATAAATTTTCCCTAAATCTATATTTGTGTAAATAAATGCAGAGGTGTAAATGCCTGTGCTGTAGATGGT